>JAGUQR010000194.1:0-1200000 GCA_018905775.1 Meloidogyne exigua | reverse complement strand
AATAAATTTTAAAAAAAATAAAAATTGGGATTAAAAAATTAAAGCTCAAAGTAAAGAATAATTGTTGCGGACAAAAGTTGCGGACTTTTTCCACTTTTTAACTTATATCTATTTAAAAAACATTCTAAAATTAATAAAACATTTATTTTATCATACTTTTATTTTATTATTATTTTTCTAAATATTTTTAAATTTTTTAGGCCAGTAGCCAACCCGCCAAAAATTCTCTTTTATGTATTTTATGCGTTCTCCCACATTTTACGTTAAAAATAAAATAAAATAAAAACGTATAAATAAATAAATATTTTCTTTGAACATTCTAGTTTTGTTATTTTATGTCGTTGTTCTCTTTTTAATTATATTTGGCGCCAATTTTTATTTTTTTTTAATTTTAGAAGAGAACTATTATT
This sequence comes from Meloidogyne exigua, assembly GCA_018905775.1. Taxonomy (NCBI): domain Eukaryota; kingdom Metazoa; phylum Nematoda; class Chromadorea; order Rhabditida; family Meloidogynidae; genus Meloidogyne; species Meloidogyne exigua. The sequence continues at coordinate 1,199,590 of JAGUQR010000194.1, read as the reverse complement.
ATTATTGTTTTTGTTGTTGTTGTTTAAAGGGCAACAAAATGCTTATTTTTATTTTATTATTTTAATGTTTCTTTTTATTTTGTGTTTTGAAAGGAAAAGAAAGGTTTTAATTTTTGTGAGAGAAAAGATTTTTTTGGATCATTTTTAAGAAGATCATTTAAATTAAAGAAAAATAATATTTATAATGTGTAATATATTTTTTTTAGTTTAAAAAATTTTTTTTAGAATGAAAAAATAAATAAATAATATACTAAACAAATAATTACTTCAGCTTTTTATTGTAAACTTTGTTTTTATAAAAACATTGTTGCATAGATTGTTTGTTTTAATCTCTTTTGTATAGTCAAGTTTTAATTCCGCCTGTTACCTTCTTTTGCAACTTGTTTTTAACAAACTTTTAAACTTACGACTAGACTCAAACTTTAAAACTTTGTTTTTACAATTACAACATGTTTTGTTTGCAAACATATTTTACAATTGTTTTTTACAATTTCTGTTTTTATTAAACATTACAATAATATATAAATTAAAGTTTAATTATTTATACAATTTACAATATTCAATGTTTGTTAGTATTTAAATGCATTTATTGTTAATAACCTTAAAATGTTCATTCCTCTATTAATATTATTATTTATTACATAAACACAATTGCGCGGTTAGATAGTTGACATTTTCCTTTTATTTATTTATTTTTATATTAATTTAACATTTTCTTTTTAAATAAAATTATTTTTAATAAATTTAAGACTCTAATGTGCTAAATAAAAATAAAAAAATTTTAGTTTAATTTTTTCCAATTTTTATTTAATCGTTTGTTGGCTTCCACTAAAAAACAAGCAATTTCCGCGCTGCTTCCTCTATACATTATTTTATTTTATTTCCCATTCAATCCGCTTTTTCGCTTTTCTGAGCGCATAAATCGATTGCTCAGAGCTTCAACACACAAAACATTTTATTTTATTACTATTTATTTTTTAAAATATTTTTAAATTAAATTTTAATATTTTAATTAATTAAAATTAAATAAATAATTCAGACTCTAAAAGACCTTTTTTTTAATTAAATTAATTTATTTAAAAAAAAAAGAAAGTAAAATTATTAAATAAATAGACAACATTAAATTATAGATTTATGCAATAAAAAACTTTTATGGCAAAATGTCCTAAAAGAATAAATTTTTTAATTTAATCCAAAGTCACAAAAAATTAAATAATAATATTTTTTGTTATTTAATTCATTCATATAAATATATAATTTTCTTTTCTTTTTTTTTTCAAGGTCTTTTATAAATATATTTTTTAATTTATATATATTTTACCTGGCAATTACCCAATTTATTTTATTTTTTTAATTTTTATTTATTTTTTAATTTATTTATTTTTATTTATTTTTTAATTAATTTATTTCTGTTTGTGTGTGTGTGGGTGCCTTTAAAAAAATTAAAAAAAATCACAAGCTATTTTTGCCCTACTTTAAAAAAAAATAATTTAAATATTTCTTTTATTCTTATCAGTGCCATTCATCAATTTATTCTCTTTTTTCTCCTATTTATTCTCGTCAATATTTTTTAATGAAAAAAAGTACTCCCGAGAACATATTATTATTAAATATATTATTTTTTATTTATTAAATTTAACCCAAAAGATCAACGGAAAATAAACTTGTTTTTATTAACTCAGGTTTTGTTTATTTTATATTCTGAAATGTTTTGTTACAAGTTTTGTTTCTTTTGTGTTTTCTTATTATTATATGTTTAGTTTCTATTTTTATTCTGATTTTTAATTCTGATTTTTTAACAGAATCTTTATTTTTAAAAATCAGAATTTTTTCAGAATTCTGATTTCAGAATTAACCAGAATTTATTTTTACAATTTCTGATTTTTCTGATTCATATTTTTACAAAAGAAAAAATAAACTTTTTCTTTAAAACTTAATTCTCTTCTTGTCGTATAACTTTTATTTTATTTAATTCTGATTTTTAAATAATTGTTTTAGTTGTTCATTTAAATTTGTTTGTTTATTTGTCTGATCATTTTTTCTTTTTAAATTTTATTTTTCCTATAAAAATCAAAAATGGACATTCATCCTTTATTTTTTTATTTATTTTTTATTTTATGGCCACAGATGTTTAAAGCTTTAAACAAACAAAGCCAATACCCCTCTTTTTCTCCTACTACTAAAATATACTAAAAAATAATATTTAAAGAAAAAAAAATTAAAAAACGAAAAAGATTGGTCAAGATAGCGAGGAAATAGCCGTCTTTAGGAAAAAAAATTATTTTATTTATTTATTTACTGTGTGGGCAAAAAATAAAAAAAAATAAAAAAGATGATGAGTTGTTGTTATTGAGAAAATATGAATAAACATTTTTTTAAAATGTTTTTTATGACAAACATTGGAAAAACACAAAACAAAAACACAAGAACTTATTTAAATATAAACATAGCTTGTTTCTTTCATTTATTAAAACAAATAAAGTTTACAACTTTAAACATTCAAAATATGACATTTGAGTATTTTGTCTATTTGAGTCTCGGGCTTTTTTTGCCTAATGTTATTTTTGTCTGTACTAGTAGAGTCTCATCCTCTTTTCTTGTATTTTTTCAATTAGGGTGCTTTTGAGTCTTGTCTATTTTATAATTTAATACCATTAGAGTCTCAGCATTTTTTCTTCTTCTTTTTCGTACTCTTATTGTACAGATTAAATAAAAGTGCCAAAACACATAAACACATTATTATATTTTTTAATCTCTTATTTATGGTCAGATACTTATAATCTCCTGTTTAATGACCAGAGAGGTCATTTGTCCCCTTAACACTTTTAAACAAAAAAAAAAAAAGAATTTTGTCACTTTCCCTATTATATATTTTTTATTATTTTATTTTATTTTCTAAAAGGTCTTTTCTTTTTTCTTCATTTAAATTATTACTACATTTTGTGGCTTTCGCTTGGCCCCGTGCCATTTGGGCACCATCACGAGCAACTAAAATAACCAACTAAATAACTAAAACACTCTTCGGGAATGGAATAATTATTTTAATAAATTTATTTTTTTTCTAAAAAAGGAAAAATAAATGTTTTAGACCTTTAGAGTCTGGAAACTACCCGTTAAATTACAACTTTGTTTTTAAAACTTTTTTCTTCTTTTAGAATGTTTTTTTAATTTTTATTCTTTAAATTTAAACATTATTTTATTTTAATGCAAATTTATTTTTTTTTTATTTTTTTAAAATTATTTTAATTGTTTTTCTTATATTTCGGGAGTGAATATAAATAAATAAATAAACAAAAATTTGCATTCTTGGCAGGCCATTTTGTTTTATTTTAAAAGTGTCATAAATCCTTCAAATAAAAGAGAGAAAGGATTTATTTAATTTATAATTTTCTCGATTTTTGGATTTTTTTTTTAAATATTTTTTTAAAGAATTTTTGTATTTTTATTTATTTAAATAAGGTGTAGTTTATTTTAATTGTTTAAAATACCTTAAAACTCTAAGTTTAATTAAATGTTTTAAACTTTAATTAAACAGAATTATTAAATGTTCGGACGAACATTTTAGTTTTTCTTTGTTTTTATTCCCAAACATTAATAAATAAACTTGTTTTTTACAACTTGTTTTTTTCCAACTTGTTTTTCAACTCCTTTTTCCAACTTGTTTTTTTCCAACTTATTCCTTTAATTATATTTTTCATTTCTTTTGTTTCCTTTCTTCTCTCTTTCTAATTTTTACTATTTCTCTCTTTCTTTCTCTTTTCTTCTTTGCCCCGCCTATTTTACAGGCGGTCGTTTCTTCCTTTTATATGTATATATTTATTCTCTTTTTTCTCTTCTTTTTTATTTTTTTTCTTTCCACCCTAACAGCTTCATTTTCTCATTTTTCTCTTTTATTTTTATTTTCTGAATAAAATTGTAGCCGCCATTCTTTTTTTACTAAAAAAAAAAATATTTTACAAAGTCTTTTGTATTTTTTATTTTTTTTAGTTAATGGTCTATTAATTTTTCTGTATTTTTTTGTATTTTCACTTTTCTGTTTTTTCTGTTTTTTTATTTGACTGATTTATTTCTTTTAAAGAATTTATTTTTTAAATTGTTTTTTTCCTTTAATTTTTAATTTAAAAATATTTTAAGGTCTTAGAATTGTTTAGTAAAATTTAAAATAAATTTCTTTCTTTTTTATTATTTTTTTAAAGTTTATTTAAAAGAATTAATTATTTATTTAATTAATTTAATTGAAATTAAATATTTTAATAATTTTTATATAAAAATAAAGCCTTAAAAATATGTCTTTTTTTTAATTATAATTTACATACATATTTTAAAGTTAATTTTAAATAATTTATTTTAATTTTAGTTAATTTGTTCTCTTTACAATTTGTTGACCTTTACTGCTCTTTCGCCTTTCTATTAAAAAATAAAAAATTTTTTTTTTCGGCACAACTTTTATTTTTTTCTTTTTAGTCTTCTTTATTAAAATAAATAAAGGCATTTTGTCTTTTTTTGTTCCTTTTTTTGTTCTGTCCTTTAGGTCAATCCCTCTTCTTTAAAAAAATAAAAAGAAAGAAATTCTTTTGTTTTGTGAATATATATCCCCCCTTTAACTAACCTTTCCTCCTTTGACCGCTGACCGTCTGTTAAATAAATAACAACCACTCTACTTTATTTATTTAATTTAATTTAGTTACCGCTCCCCCCTTCCTTTTCCTTTTTTTTTTAATTTTGCCATTCAAATAGAAGGAATAAATGCCAAAGCTATAAAATAAGAATGTGACCTTTTTTATTCTTTCTTTGTCCACTCCTTTTTTATTTAATTTAATTTTATTTAATTAATTAAATTAATTTATTTAATTAAATTTAATTAATTAATTAAATTAATTAATTAAATTAATTCATTTAATTATTTAATTAATTAATTTAATTAATTAAATTAATTTATTTAATTAAATTAAATTAATTAATTTAATTAATTAATTAAATTTAATTAAATAAATTAATTTAATTAATTAAATTAATTTATTTAATTTATTTAATTAAATTAAATAAATAAATAAATTTTATTATTTATTTTTGTAGTTTTAATAGACCATTTTTTTAGAATAAACTAAATAATTAATTTAATTATTTTTTAAATTATTAACTTAATTTAATATACAAGTATCTTATCCACTTAAAAAAAAATATTTTTCCGAAAATTAAAAAAATAGGAGGGTAAATAAAGCTTTAATTTCCCTTTAAATCCTCTCTTTTTTTTTCTTCTCTTTTAATTAAAATTAATTAATTTATTTTATTTAAAGAAAATTAAATTAAATGCAATTAACATTACCCTCAATATATACTTCATTAGTGCCAAATTCAACTCGTCCAGTTTGGCATCAATGGCAACAACAAAATATTAATAATAACGAAAATAATAAAGAAAATATAAAAAATAATTGTTCAACAGCTAGAAGACGTTTATTTTTTGGAAATGATGAAAATAAAGAAAATAAAGTTTTTAATTTAATTTAATTAAAATTTAATTTGTTTTGTTTAGAAATATGTTCAAAATTTGTTGTCTGAATTATCTGAACATTTTAAACAAAAATGGGGTTTTGATTTTGATGAATGCAAACCTTTGGAAGGAAAAGAAAATCGCTTTGTTTTTGAACAAATATCGGCTAATAAAGTACCTGAATTTTATAGAACAACAAACATATTAAAATATAAAAACAAAAGAGAAGAAGAAGAATATTATCAGAATAAAATTAAAACAACAAACACAACAAACACATGTTGTTCTGATTTTGTTAAACAATTAAATACAAAACAAACTTGTTTAGGTAATGTAAACATATTATATTCAAGTTTTAATGTTTTAATAAACTTGAATGTTTTTTTAAACTTATTCTGAAAATATATTTGTGTTGTTTCCTTTATATCCTTCTGATACAACTAATAAAGAAAGGGAAAAAGATAGTTTTATGTTTTAAATATTCTCCCCTTTATTTTTGCATTAATTTTATTTAATTAATTATTTATTTTAGCAAAATCACCAATTCGTTCTTCTCTTCGAAAACCTCATTTAAATTCTGGAAGGACTCCTAGAAGACGTTTTTCTCTTAATATTCCTAATAATAAATTAAATTCATTTTCAACTAATAAAGATGAAAAACAAACAAAAATTACAGGTAAATTAATTAATTAATTTTAATTTAAAATTAAAAAAATGTTCAGATTTTTTGAGTGTTCGCAAATCATTTTCTCCTCCAAATTCTGTTAAATTCGAAGTTGTTGAAGATAATGAAATTAAAATTGAGAATGTTTTGGAATCGCCTAAAAAACGACGTTTAACATCAAAAACTGAAAAAGAAAAAAAGTTGGGAAAAATTGATGTTTCTGAAGGTGTTTTTACTAGACGAAGTTTGCGACTTAAACAACTTTATGCTCAAAACACGACAATTTAAATGAATAGAAAAACATAAAAAGAAACAAACAAATTATTGAATAATTAATTTATTCTAGTTCTTTTTTTTTAATTTTTTTATTAGTATAAGCACTTGAGAATTTTTTTGATCAGATAAAGATTTTATTTTTAAGATTAATATTTTAATTTTGTTCTAAAGTGCTTAAAAATTCTTTTTTCCCCATTCTGTGCAAATTAAAAGGCAATATTAAATATACACATTTTTATTCTTTTTAGTTAAACATTTAAATGTTTCCCCCAACAATTTTCTTTTACTTGTTTTTCTTAGTTTTAGTATTGTTTTCAAACAATTATAATAAACACTTATAAACTTTTCTTTAAAAAAATGTTTTTAAGGGATAAATAAAGTTTTATTAGATCAGAATAAAATGCAAACATTTAATAAAATCAGAATTATTCTACAACATTTTAAACAGTCAGATTATGTTTAAAACATTTTAATAATAAAAATCAGAATTAATTTAAAACATTAGATCAGAATAATAAAACATCGTTATTTTCAAGTTTTACAACATTTTTGTTCTGAAATATAACAAACCAGAATAATTATATTTACTCACACAAATGTTCAGAATATTTAAATTTAAATGTCACTTTTTACAACCCCACTTTTTATTATTTAATTTTTCATTTATTCGTGTTTGTTGTTGTCCAATATTCAAAAACAAGAGTACATCAAGGTCAGCGTCTTCTTTTTTTTAGTTTTTTATTTTTTGGATTAATGGCCTTGACAACGAAAATTAAATATAAAAAAAAAGAAAAAAATCAAGAAAAAATAGTAAAACAAAAATGTGACAAGTAAAAAAAGGAAAAAAGACAATTTATTCACTTTTTATTTTTCAATGAATGGCTGGGAATTAAAAAAAAATTTATTAATTAACTAGTTAAATTACTGTCCATTTTATGTTCTTTATTTTTTATTTAAAAAATTTTTCAAATTAATCAAAACCAACGACTGCGCTGCGGAAGCAAAACGCTTCTATTTAATATATAAACATACAACAACAACAACAATAATTAATACTACCAGAATTGTATTTTTTCTTTTCTTTTTCCTTTAAATTTTATTTTATTTTTTTTTTTAATTATTTAAAAATTAATGTATTTAATAAAATGATTTATTTAAATAATTGATAAAATAATGACGAGAAAATTAATTTAAAAATAAAAAATTAATTTAAATAAAGGAAAAAAAAAAATTATTTATTTAAAAAAATGCCCAACATTTTGAGATGACTATTTTTTAATTAAATAAAAATAAAAAAAAAGAAAAATAATTTAACAATTGGTCAGTCGAGCAGAAAACTTCATTGACTGTAGAAATCAAATAAAAATTGTCGGCAAAGAATAAAAATAAAAAAATATTTTTAAAAAATAAAAAGAAGAAAAAACTTTTCTAATTATTTTTCTTATTAACGAGAAAATAATTAAATAAATTATAAAAAGAAAAAAAAAGATTATTTTTTAAGATAAAGGAAAAGGTAGCAGTTTTAAAGAGAAAAATTTATTTTTATTTTTTGCCGAACATTTTTTTTTATTTAAAAAGAAAAAGTCGAGATGAATAATTATTTGAAAAGAAAAAAGAAAAAAAAATAAAATCAAGATATATTTAATTATTTTTATTTATTTAATGCTTGCGCAATTAGTTAAAAGAGAGAGAAAGAAAAGAGCTTTAAAAGGTTGGCCTTGATATTAGGTTTATTTATTTATTTAAAACAAAGTTTTATTTTTCTTCTGGTTTTTATTAGAAAATATTTATTTTCTTTTAATTTAATTAATAATTAAAACTTTGTATTTTTATCAAAAAATAATAATTTAGACAAAATGCCAAATTTTAATATTTATTAAAAAAGGTAATAAATCTGTTGGGTATTTTTAATTATTTTTTTAATATTATAATATTTAAATAAAATTGTTTGTTTATTTTAATTGAAAACTATTAAAGAAAAAATTCTAATTTAAAATAGAAAATGTAATAAAATTAATGGACCGTTGATTGAAATATTTGTCGGCTTTTTAAATTTTTTTTAAGTTAAAAATGCCTAAGGCAAAATTAAATATATTTAAAAAGAAAATAAAAGGTTTAATTTAGCGCACATTAATTAAAAGAAAAAATTAAAAAAGGCAGATGTTCTTTTTGTTTGAAGAAGATTTATACTAATAAATAAAGCGCAAAATTTGAAACAAAATTTGTTGTAGAAGAATTCTGATTAAATGTTTATTAAAGTTACTTGAATATTTAAACACTTGTTTTAAACTTGTTCTGTTTATTATAAATTTAGACAGTAAAACATGGTTAAAGAAAGATGTTTTAAATTAATTCTGATTTTTATTAAATAACGTTTAAAATTAATTCTGATTTTTATTAAATAATGTTTAAAATTAATTCTGATTTTTATTAAATATTGTTTTAAATTAATTCTGATTTTTATTAAATATTGTTTAAAATTAATTCTGATTTTTATTAAATATTGTTTTAAATTAATTCTGATTATTAAATAACGTTTAAAATTAATTCTGATTATTAAATATTGTTTAAAAAATAACTATGAAAGTAAAGCAGTTGTTTTTAATAATTTAATATTAATTAAATTGCAGGTGAAAATTAAATAAGATGTAGGTGTTTAGTATAAAACAAATTCTAGGTTTTAATAATAAACTAATAATCAGCAGAATATTTTCCGTTTTTTATAAATAAAATTGTTGTTTTTCTAGTATTATAAATGCAATAATAATTAATAAGTATAATAAATAATAATTTGGTTATTTTATTAAGTAAAATTTATATTTAGTTAAAATATAATTTAAAAAAATATGTCTGATTTTAATTTATTATTTAACTTGGAATATTGGCTTTATTTAATATTTGGGTATACGCTTAATGCTACTTTAATTATTCTCATTTTGTTTAAAACACCAAAAGAAATGAAAACACATGGTCAAATTTTAATACAGAATTGTTTAATAGATGTTTTTATATTAACTGTTCAAATGTTCGAGCAACACGTAACCAATTATTTCTAATTAAAACATTTAAAAACCAGAATATTTTTAAAACAATATCAGAATATTATTTCTATTTAATTTTAGTTTTATATAATTGATAATGATGGAAATGCAACATTTATTTTTCCAAATGGTCTATTAGTTAGATTTATGAAAGAAACTTGTAATCCTTTTATTTTCTATATTTTTTTTCTTATTTGGAATTTTTTTTATAATTTAAATTTGTTTGGGTTATGTGTTCAATTTGTTTCTAGATATTTAATTATAAACAGGTAGTTGAGAATATCTTTAAAAAAATCAGAATTAATTTAAAACAATAAATGTTTTTTAACAAAATCAGAATTAATTTAAAACAATAAATGTTTTTTAACAAAATCAGAATTAATTTAAAACAATAAATGTTTTTTAACAAAATCAGAATTAATTTAAAACATTCTTCTTTAGAGATATAAATATTAACTTTCGCCGCTATTTATGCATGTTCTCGGTTGCTTTAATTACAGACATATTTTATATTGTTGATTTTATTTACGTTACACAATATTCTGATGGAGGGTTTAGACAATTGTTAAGTAGCACTACCTCCCCTTTTGTTAAATGTAAAATGGATAAGGTATTTATTTTTTAAATAATTAAAAATAATTTTTTTAAAGATAAATCTTCTGTCATTGTTTCCAATATATTTTTTTGAAGCAATTCCATATTTTATAATAATCTTTTGTTCAATCAAAATAATTAAATATGTTAATTCATACACTGAAATAAATGCAAATTTAAAAATAATGGTTAAATCTCTCACAAAAACTTTTATAATTTTGGTAAGATTAATTAAATTATTTAATAGAATTAATTAAGGCAATTATTCCATTTGTTAATCAAACAATGGTTATGATAATTGTATTTTATTCAACTACAAACAATGAAATATTAAATATTTTTAGATTATTTGTTTTTTCTTCATTTCATTTTACACCTGTTTTTAATCCAATTGTTTGTATTGTAACTAATAAGCCATATCGTAATGCTGTTAAAAATGGACTTAAAAAATTTCCTCAACAATTCCTTTAAAATCTTGTTATCTTTTATTAATAAAGGATTAAAACATTAATAAACTAATAAGTCAGAACTTCATTAAAACATTATTAAGAATCAGAACCTAATTTAAAACATTAGTAAGCAACAGAACATAGTTAAAACAAATTAAAAGTCAGAACTCGATTAAAACATTAGTTTATACAAAAAAATATATTTATACAAATTTATAAGAATATAATCTAAATTATTCTGAATATTTATGACTATCAAGTTAAGAAACAACCGGGTAAAAGAATAAAATGACAAGAATCAAAGCTAAAATAAAAGCAAAAGAAATAAAAATTAAAACTGTTTTAAATACATTTTAAGTAGCTATTAAATAATTAGGCATGTTTTTGAGTGTTTTTAATTTCTAAAAATATAAAATTAAAGGAATATTTATAGGAAAAAATTTTTTTATTTGCCATCAAAATATTGACTGAGAGGTTCTCCTTCTTCAAATTGACACCAAGTACCATCTAATTGTTGGTGAATAAAATGCATTGGGTATAACATACAAAAACCGCCAAAAAATACAAGACCAAAGCACCAAAGAAGAAAACGACAAAATCCAAGACGGCAACAAAGCCCAATTTGTTGGCAAAAACTTAAAATATTTAATTAAATAAAATGTTTGATAATTAAGTAAATAAAATTTTACTTGAAAAGTGTAAGCAACCAAAAAAATCCAACGTCTATAAGCAATGTAAATCTTAAAAAAAAAAATTAATTAATTTAAATAGAATTAATTAAAAAAGAAATACCCAAAAACCATAATAAGATCAGGGCTATCATAAATAGTGTCCTTTGGTGGAGCCAAATAACGAGGCAAAAACATTTTGTGAACATTACCAACCATTACAGCAAGTGAAGTAGCTAAACGGCAGTAAGTAAGAAGCAAATCGACTGAATCAGCAAAATTCTTTCTTCTTCAAAAAGTTGGGGATTTTTTTAATTTATTAAAGGAAAAAATATTAAAAAAAAACCTTCTTTCAATTTTTGCCCTTTCCCTAAGCAAAGCCATCTCTTTTCGTCTCTTTTCCTTTCGTTCTTGTCTGGCAAGCAGTTTTTCAACTTTTTCTTGATCCTTTGATTGAAGACGTTTTTCTTATTAGGAAAATTAAAAAATATTTAAAATTAAAATTGAAAACCGTTTATTCGTTCTTTCTGTCTCTGAGAGTCATTTTTCTTCCGTAAAAATGAAGGAATTAATTTTTTCAATCCTTTCGCTTCCTCATTTAATGAAGAATTTCGATGAGTAATTAAAACTAAAATAATTAAATTATTTAAAACTAAATTGGATATTAAAATTTGGGACAATTATGTCAAACAAATTAAATTAAAGAAAACCTTCTTGCTGATCAGATTTATTTTTTACTTCTTTTTGACGATCTAACAGAATATTTGGCATCATTGCCTGTTCCTCCTCTCCCAAAATTTTAGGGTACAAACTAGGCCTACCAATATTAACATTATCTTCTTCGCTAGAGGATGAAATGTCATCTTTCTTTAAAAATTTATTTAAAAATTCTAACGAATTGAAAAGAAAACCTTTAAAGTTGTTCCTCTTCTACTATCCCTTTTTTCTTTCCTAATCGTCTCTACTCGTTTCAATTCAGCTTCTGCTTTAGTTTCTCCAGTTTTATATTTATAAAGTATTTGATAAATTTCTTTATAAGATTTGTTTGAATATTCCCCTCGTTTTGCACTAAATAAACGAATAAATACAAGCAAATAATTTTCAGGTCGAAGAGCAGGGAAACAAACACACAAAACCAAATGAAACCAAAACCAAAAAATATCATAAGATTTCCATAGAGTGAAGAAAATACAATTTACATAAATAGCTGTAAACCTATAAATAAAATGTATTTCTTTTTTAAATAAAATTTAAGAAAAAATAAACCAATTAAAGTGAGCAATGGATGCAAGAATAAAACGAAAACAGAACCAAAATTTGAAGCTACACCAGCCCATAAAAACAAGTAAATTAACGTCTTTATTAAATTGGCATAATCCAAAGATCAGTAGAAAACAAAAAATTAATTCGACCCAACAATTATTTTTAAGATAAATTGAACCATCTATGCATTTAATAAAATAATAAAAAGCAGAGAAAAACAATTAAGAAAAAATATATAACAAAATATGTAAAAAATCATAACTTTTTAATTATAAAAAGTATAGAATTGCAACTTTTAAAAGTAAAAAACAACCAGCAAAACAACTTTATAATCAAATCATTAAGTAAAAAATAATTTAAAAAACAACATATTCAAAAAAATACTTTTAAATCAGGGGAACACTTCAGGGTTTAAAGCACGATGAAGAACTTTGAATGCGTACCTCAAACAAAAATCTCCAAGAAGATTCAATTGCTCGTCAGTCAACACTCTAATACATTGTAGAAGGCCTATCACCAAATCAGTCCTCAATACGAAATTTTGTCCAAACTAAAATTAAAATAATTATAAGGAATGTTTTTTAATTTTATTTCAAATTTTAAGGAATTTTCTTGGTTCTGTAACATGTATAAAAAATACTTAGGTAAATTATTCAAGCAATACTAAAACTAAAAAACCCCTAAAAATTCGATAAATAGTAGTATTTGAAATTAACCTGTTCAGGAAGAGGATTTGGAGAAACGGATAACCATGAGGCTCCAAATCTCACAAGGTCGGTGTTTGGAAATTTTTCAGCCACAGTCATAGATACCCCCCAAATCATTGAAAGCATTTGAGCCATCACCTTCTGCTCCTCTGCAGTGAAGTTATTTAAGTGAAGTTTATTATATGTCAACAAATTTATCCCTGATACAACTTCCGCCCGAAACTGGTCAAAATATAATATTAGTTATTTTAACCAACTTGAGTGCCTCAAAAGCTATTAACTCACAGGAAGAATATTTTTTAAACAAAGAATACATTTACATTGATTTTTCATCAAAAAAATATCAAAATTGAAAGAGACCCGTAGATTGGCCCATTTTAAATTAAAAGGGATAAAAGAAGCAATATCAAATAACAAATCAAGTGGGATTTTTTTAGAAAATATTACCATTAATAATAAATTTTAGGGAACCCTATAATTATTCTAATCCACTATATGACTAATTACGAGATTCGTGTCAAAAAAAAAAACCTAGTCCTGTTAAACCCAGTGTGCTACAAAAAGTATAAGTGATGACAAACAACAAATTACATTTTGTCACAAAAGAGTAACAAAACTATATTTTAGGGTTGCTGAAAAGTTTAAACCTTCAAGGTGGGAGATAATTTTCAAAATCGACTAATAGTTAAAAAACTAAAACAACAAACAAAATATAATGTTATATAGCTTAAGAGGCACTCTAGTCTGTCTTATTAATACATACAGTTTGAGCTGAGGTCAGATGATCCATTTATGTATAATAAAAATTAATATAGAGCTGAAAATGATAAAAAAAATTAGAGATCAACTGTTAGTTAGGTTAACAAAGATAAGTTCTGAAAGATTAGACATAATACTTGGACTGTAAGAGATTCTTAAAAAAATAAACAAGAATACAACCATTATAGTAAAAAATTAATAAATCCTGAAAAACACTCATCAGGAAGCCTGAATGGCGGAGACGATCTACTTGAAGAGGAAGAAATAAATGACATATGTATTAAGTTCAAAAGATGGAACATAATTAACGGCAAAAGAAGATGGTTACAATATGTTCTTATTTTCACGTCTCATAAGAATTATTCAAAAGAACATGATAATAAATTGCATCGCCGAAAGACGAACGATGCTCACATTATCAAGAAGTATTCAATGCTAAAGTATAAAAAACCTTGCAAAATCAGATAAATGAAGTGAAATCAACAACATCCGAGGTGAGAATTGACAAGTAGAGATATTTCAGAAGAAAAGGTCTGTCTAAATCTCTTTATTAGCATAATTTGTTAGCATTTCGGTAAATGTGCAGTTTATTGGTCCCTAAAAAAAAAAGCTTCAAGGGCCTATATTTTTCATTTTTTTCAACTAATAATAGGTTTTCGCATACGGTGAGCTCGAATCTGATGTCAGATTTATCATAAGACATCATCTAATCTATGATTTTTTATCTAAGATTTTTTCAAAAATTTTTTTTTAAATTTTATTAAATTCGACGGACATCTCCATTGGCACGCATCAGTTGGGAAACTTGGATTTTAACTTGTGTCATTCGTCTTGGGCAGTCATTTCGGCCACAAATTGGAGGAATTTGTCGAAGAACGCGATTGCGCATATAAGCAATAGTATGCTCAGTGGAAGAAAATTGTTCAGTAAATTGAAATATATCCATGAATAATTTAAATAAAAGTTAGAATAAATGAAAAGCAAAAAAATTAAAAAAAATTTTTTAAAAAATCTTAGATAAAAAATCATAGATTAGATGATGTCTTATGATAAATCTGACATCAGATTCGAGCTCACCGTATGCGAAAACCTATTATTAGTTGAAAAAAATTAAAAATATAGGCCCTTGAAGCTTTTTTTTTAGGGACCAATAAACTGCACATTTACCTAGCATTTCTTTGATACATTCATAAGCCAATTAACTCAAAAAATATTTAAATCCAAATTCCTGAAAAAGATACAAACCTGTCGGCGATAATGGACATAAAAAAGAGAAAATTCTTTGTTTGTTTAAAGTAAATACTGTAAAAAGGAGCGAGCTATTGGACAAATTTATTAAGAACAGAAAATATATAATTGCCAAAATATTTTGTTGAACCAAAAATATGCACAAATTAAGACAATCAATAATGGTAAAATCAATAGATAATAAAAGAAGAATGATCATTTAGAAGACGTGTGGAAGATTTAGAATTCGTTCAGTAAAAAGTTAGAAAATTAGAAATATACTCAACAAGCGTTTTTACTATGAAGATATAAAACGAAAATGATCTAGCAATAAGAACTATAACAGGAAAAGAATTGACTGATTTAGGGAATAAGACAAAAAATAAAACTAATTAAACTTTTAAATAAATTCTAAATAAAATGCGCGTTAAGGAAAATATGTATAAACATGAAAATCTAAAATAAAGAATTGTTAAGTATTAAGGTTTTACTAAAAAAGGGCACAAAAAAATGAAGAAAAAAGATTAATCGTTGCAGGTTGTAAGACATTTCATAATAAAAAGTTTCTGGAATGTATAAAGCCATTTTGTCGCACAATAACTAGTGCGGACGATCAATCGGGAAATAGTGTGTATAAAAAGTATAATTCTAGAGAAGGAGACGAAAGGCGACTTTTTGCAATTCACTTTTCTTCTTTTTGTTTCGTTTATGCTTATTTAAAAATCTAGAACTAAAAACAAATTTGTAGATAATATTTAGCCCTCGAATAATATGACAACTTCTAACAAAAATAAATTGGTAGGAAAAACAAAGTCTCTTATTTTTGCTGTTTTGGCAGCAGCTTTTGGAAGCTCTTTTCAATTTGGTTATCATAATGGATGCATTAACCTTCCAGGTTTGAATTAAAATTTTGGGAAAAGTGTCCAAAATTCTTAAAAACGTTTTAGCTGATCTGATCAAAAATTGGTTTTCCAAGCAAATGGATAACCCTACAGAAGATAAAGTTGATTCAAGATGGTTATTAGTTTTTAATTCTGATGATAACCCATCTTTTAGGGGTATTGCTGTTGGCATTTCTGCCTTTGGAGGTATCTTTGGAGGCTGTTTTGTAGGACTTGTTGCCATTAAATTTGGACGAAAACGTGCACTTTTGTACAATAATGGTTTAGCTATAGTTGCTGGTATTCTTATGACCAGTGCTAAATATATAGGAAATTATTGGATTTTTATTTTGGGACGTCTTATTATTGGATTAAATGCTGGTAAGTTTATTCTTTATTTTAGACTAAATATCATTTAAACTTTTAAAGGATTGAATAGCGGATTGGCCCCAATGTATTTGACTGAAATTTCGCCTCCCAACTTGCGTGGCACAATTGGTTCATTTGCTCAGTTGTTTGTGACTATTGCCATTCTCTTTTCACAAATTCTTGGATTGCCATCTCTATTTGGAACTGCTGATAAATGGCCTCTTATTTTTGCTTTTACTTTTGTACGAATTTTTTTTTAAATTATAGATTGAAATTTTTGACCTTTTTTGGGGAAAAATGTCCAAGTTTTTCTTCTTTTTTAAAGGTGCCGGTCATTGTTCAGTTATGTACTCTTCCATTCTGTCCTGAAACTTTTGCGTTCAGTATGGCAAAAGGTGAAAGAAATCAAGCAGAAAAAGATTTGAAAAAGCTTCGAGGACGGGAGGATGTTTGTTTTTAATTAAAATATTTTTTTTTATTATTATTTTATTTAGGTTAGGGACGAATTCAATTATATTAGTGAAGAAGGCGACGCAAACTTTTCTTTTTCTCCTGAGAAAGTAAAAGACGTTTACGGTACGTATTTTCCTTGGTCTTTATTTCTTGCTTTGTTTATGATGGTTTCTCAACAGTTGAGCGGAATTAATGCTGGTTAGTGTTTTGAATTTGAAGTTAAGAAGCAACCTTTAAAAACAAAGCCAAAATTAAATAAAATCAGAATTAATTAAAAACAAAATCAGAATTAAATAAAAACAAATTAATAATTAAAATTAGGAATTTTTTAATTTTCAGCTGTGTTCTATTCAACTGAAATTTTTAAAGGAGCAGGTCTTAAGGGTCAATGTAAATATATTATTCTAATTTTTATTTTAATTTATTCGTTTTAAGGGCCTAATTATGCAACAATTACTATGGGTGCAATTAATGTTTTAATGACTCTTGTATCTGTTTATTTGGTTAATTTTATAATTCTGTTTTAATTTTTTTTTTTCATTTTAAAGGTTGAACATCCACGTTTTGGACGTCGCACCTTATTCATTTCTGGTCTAATTGGAATGTGTTTCTCATCGGCATTAATCGCAATTTCTATGCTTGTTGCTAAAGTTTTTTTTTTTTTCTCCAATTAAATTATTTAAACAATTTTTTTAGTCAATCGAATTTGTTTCCTTTTTTTCGATTATTTTTGTTTTACTTTTTGTGGTCTCTTTTGCAACTGGTCCAGGTAAAATAATTTTTAATTTTTTTATTTTTTAATAGATTTTTAAATTTAAAAAGTTTAGGCTCAATACCTTGGTTTTATGTCAATGAATTGTTCCCGCCTGATTTACGTGGTATTATGAGTTCTTATGCTGTTGGGGTCAATTGGTTATGTGTGGTTTTGGTTTCTGTGTTTTTCCCGATTATTAATGTTTGTTTTATTTTTATTGAGACTTTTGTAATAAAGAACAACCAAACATTAAAATCAGAATTAAATTAAAACATGAAACAAACATCAGAATTAAATAAGAATCAGAATTAAATTAAAACATCAATTAAATTAATTATGATCAAAACCAGAAAAAACAACATTTAAAAAATCAGAATTTGTTAAAAACATTTATATTTTAGGGTGTTCTTCGCGAGTATTCCTTTTTTATCTTCACTGCTCTTCTTCAAATATTTATTATTTTTGCATACATATTTCTGCCTGAGACAAAAAATAAGACGCTTGAAGAAATTTATGGGGAAATGAAGTATCGTAAAGATTGTAAGAGCATTAACCTTAGATAAATTAAATAAATAAATAATCAAATATAGGACAAATATTTTTTAAAAATTAATTTTATGTAAAAATATTATTTATTTTCCTTTATTTAATTAATTTAAAAAAATTAAATTTTAATTATATTTTTTTAATTAAATTTTTTTTCGTTTAATCAGAAATATTTAAATAAAAAAAAAATTTTCTTTTTATTTCTTCTTAACATTTTTATTTAAAAAATCGGCTTATAAAAAGCATGTGTCTATCATTATGTGTAATAAAAAACAATAAATAAAAGCATGTGTATTTTATGAATAAAAATTAAAAAAAGAGCTTTTCTGTCTGGTGATTTTTTAATGACTTGTTGCGATTTTTATTTATTTTTTCTTTTTTTTTTTGTTAAAAAAAATCACATTAAAGAATTTTTTTATTTAATTCAATTTTTAATTCCTTCTTTGCTTTTATTAAAATTTTTCAGAATTTTATTTTAACTTATTTTTTCTTCCTAAAGAAAACTTACCTTCATATTCCCCTTTAAATTAATTTTATTTTTCTAATTTTCTTAAAAATATTTTTTTATTAAAAAATATTATCCATTTTACTGCAAGCAATAATATTATATTTTTAGAACAAAATTATAATGAAAAAAAAATAATAAAACCAAAAACTTTAATTATTTAGCAAAGGAAATATTTACTTTAGAAAAGGAAACAACACACTTTTAATGGATAATATTAATAAAGTTTATTTCTCTTTTAATAATTAAAAACCTTTTATTTTAGGAATATTCTTATTGAGTTTTATTGTAATCAAAACCTTTTTAATTTTTTGTTTTTATTCCCTCAGTATTTGTAGAAGGAGACGTTTTGGCGCCTATGAACGCTAACTAGCGTTGGCTTTTAATTAATATGTTTTTTAGTTTTTAACCAATTTAAACAATTTATATATCATTTTAAAACTCTGAACCTCTAGATTTTTTTTCTAAAAGAATTGATAAAATATAATTATTTAATAAAAAGGTATAGGCAAATTAACTAGGAAAATTTGCATTATTTTTATTTAAATGCTTCTAACTTTTTGTTGCTTTTAAATTAATTGATCCAATTAAAAGGAAAAAAATGCTCAGATTCAGAGCTTTAAAATGATATATAAATTGTACTAATCGGTTCTCGATAAAGAGAGTTATTGAACAAAATACCCCTGGCTATCTACTTGTACGCGCCAAAACGTCCTTCTTTTAATTTTTATTTGTTTAGCATTTTTAAAAGCTCATGTGCCACTAATGAGAGAATAAATAGAAAGGATATTGTAATTAAATGCTGGGCCCTTTGGCTATAATATGTGGGCATGGATTTCTGAGGGCTCTAGGGAAGGATGCGCGCATTGCCCTTAACCCTTACATTCCCCTCTATTTCCGTTTTTGGCCTTTCATTTACTTTTTCCTGTCCTTTACTGAACTTATTTTTTATTTATTTATTTATTTATTATTATTACTTTTCTTTTCTTTCTCTTGAGGCATTTTTCTTATTTTTACTGTTTTTATTAAGACTTTTATTTTTATTTTGAAAGAAGCAGAAGCAGAAGCACTGTAAATTTAATTATTTTTTGTAGTAAATTTAATTCTCTATCGAATGATACCAAAAACATAAAAAAATATTTAGGACATGAAGAGTTATAGAAGTCGGCACTCAACCGACCCTCCTGCTTATAAATAAAAATTAAATTTTTTTCTTCTTTTATATCTTTGTCATTTTCCTGCAATTAATTTTATTACCTTAAAAATTCTTTTAAAAACAAAAACAAGCTTATTTATAGAGAGAGTACATTAAAAATATACCACCAACACCCTTCTATTTACAACAACCCAATATTTCACAGAATTAAAAAAAAAGAAAAAATAAAAGCTAATTAGCCGGAAACAATGAGAAAGAAAAAAACACTCTTTTTTATTTTTCTAGGAATTTTCTAAAACCTTAAAATCATTTTTGGTTTTTGGGTCTTCCTTTTTTTAATATTTAAAGTAGTCAAAATATGTATGTAGAAGAAGGTCTTTTTAAATTAAATAAATTAAAAATTAAATTAATTAATTAAATTAAATTTAATTAATTAATTAAATAAATTAATTTAATTTAATTTGTCTTTCACTTTTAATAAGAAAAAAGACGAAAATTGTTTTTTCTGAAAACTTTAAATTTTTATTTTCATTTTTTCTTTACCTTTTACTAATAAAAAAAAGTTTAAATCTGTGCCCTTCTCTTCCCTAAATATATTTTTTCTCTTTAAAACATTCTTCCCCAATTTTCAGACTCTAATGTCTTCTGAAAATGATTTAGTTAAATTAATTAAGATAGTTGAGAAATCAGAACTTTAAATAAACTTGGAATATTTACAAGTTTATTTATTTCTAAAAATCAGAATAAGAGGAAATTTAAAAACCTTAAAAATATATTAAAATTAAAGAAACTCATTTTTTAAAAGAAAAAAGAAAGTAAAAAAAAATAAAAGTAAAAAAGAAGCCAAAAAAAAATAAAATTAACCTTTGGATGACTGAACAGACCAAAATTTGGGTGTGCGCAAAAATTTAATTTTTATTGTTAAAAACACTTTTTTGGCGTTGAAACGGCTTTGACGCTCTTTTAGTGGTTTAAAAGAGAAGAAAAAGTAAGGTGTTTTATAAATTAAATAAAAATTTTTTTGGTAAAAAAAAAAAAAAAAAAAGCTTTTTATGAATTTATTATAAAATTTATAATTCATTTTTTTTAAACCTTATTTTTGTCTAAGGTGAATAGTTTTTCCTTTATTTAATTTATTTAAAATTAATTTCTTTTAATTTTAAATAGTTTCTAATAAAATAAACCCAGACTCAAATGTAACGAGACTAGACTCAAATATTATTTTCTAAAAATTCCCTCAGACTCAAATGTACCGGTTAAAGTATGTTCAGAAAATGGATATTAAAGTATTTAGTTTAAGACTCAAATGTCAAGGGTTTTAAATTATCCTTTTTTAGATTAAAATAGTATTATTTTCAGTTTCTAAATACTGAAAAATATTTAAAAAATATTAAACATCATTTTTAATATTTTATAATTCATTTTTTGTTGGTGTATTCCTTCGTTTTTTGCGTGTTTATTTTTAGTTTTATATAAAAAAATTTTTTTTATTTAAATTTAAAATTTTCTTTTTTTCCTAACAATTGCAAAAATTGTCTTAAAAAGCCGGAAATATTAAAAATTAAATATTTAAACGAGAAAAGAAAATTAACAGTTGAAATAAAGTATAGAAGACGTTTAGGCGCAGAAAGGTTGGCGCAGACTTAAGAAAAATTAATTCTAAAACTTTTAATTTTTAAATTTTCTAAAAATATTCTTTTTTTAGTGTTCACTATTTTTATTACAAATTTAAAAAATTTTCGGATTTGAATTTTTAATTTTATAGAAAAAAGAAACCTTAAAAAATCGTTGTTCTAATGTCTTTATTTTTTACCATAACTTCTGTTCTTTCCAACAAAAAATTCTGAAATTTTCAGAATAATTAAAAAACACTTTTATTAACTTTATTATAAAATTTAAAACTTTTTGCAACTTATTTGTCAAATAAACAGAACAGCGCCAAGTTCCTGTGCCTCCTCCGCGCCCAAACATACCTTCTTTAATGATAATAATGACCCTCAATTTTTTTAATTTAAATGTTTAATGATTAAAACACATTTTTGAATTTTTTTCTGTCTCCCTTTTTTGTCTCATTTTTCTTTTTAATTTTCAACAATTTAATTATTTTTTTTTTAAATTTTATTCCTTAAATTTATAAAAAGATTGTTTTAATGGAAAAAGGATTTCTAAAAGTAACAGATTTATTTTTAGAAAAAAATACTTTAAAATATTTTTCCTGTATTTTTAAATATTTAATTTTTATTTTTAATAATCTAAAACAATTAAAAATATTTTAAAATTAATTAAGGATTTATTTATTAAATTAAACATTAACTCACCCGTAGCTCAACCATTTACTTAAAAATAAACTTAACTCTAAATAAATAATTCTATTAAATAGAGAATTAATTTAGCTACAAAACTACAAAAGATCATAAATTTCTAAACATTAGAAAAAAAGTTAGGGTCAAAAAACTGAAAAAAACTGCCTATTTTCCTCCCTTAATGTTTGTTTTTTCAACAAAACTTTTTTTTACTTAATATTAAAAATTTAATTTTTTGTTGTTTTATAGCAAATTTAATTGTCTTTTAAATAATATAAAAAGTTTTAAATTTTAGTTTAAATTTCCTAATGTAATAAGCCAAAATACGGCTAAGGTTCTTCCTACAAAAAATGAAGGAAAGTCACCCCAAGTTTATTAAAAAAAATAAAACTTTTTTTTTTCATAATTTTTAATCTTTTACTAAATTAGAATAACACTGTTTCACCTTATTTTTCACTTCCTTTTAATTAATTAAATTTTCCCCTTTTCTTAAAAATGGCCAAAGGCCATTAATTTAATTAACCAATAAATTAAAGGTTAAAAAATTAAAATAAAATAAATAAAATATTTTTTCTTTAGAACAGAAAAAAAAATACAACGGAAAATATTTTCTTTTTCTTTTTTTATTTTAATTTTAATTAAAAAAAATAATTTTTCCCCTTTACAAAATTATTATTTTTTTTCTATCTAAAAAACCATTAAATAAATAAATATTTATTTATTTTCTCTTATTTAAAAAAGCCTTTTTTTAATGTAAAATAAATTAATCGAAAAATGATACATTTTTTAATTTTTATTTTTTTTTCCTTTTTTATTTATTTATTTATGGGGACATTTAATCCCAATGACCAAAAAAAAAAAATATTTTATTTATTTATTCTATTTAATAATTTCCATACCTTCAATTAATTTAATGAATGCCAAAAAATTTTTGTTTTTTTGGCCTTTTGACTTTTGGGCTTTTTTAAACTTTTTTTAAAAAAAAAACTTTTTCTTCTTCTCTTTCAATTAAATATTTATTTATTTAATTTCTTTTCCCCCTTTTTCAATTAAAAATAATTAAAAAGAAAAGGTTTAATAAACTTGCGCATTAAAAAAATAAAAAAGTGCATTCATAGCTTAATAAAATATTTTTAATTTAAAAATAAAAAATAAAAACAGAACGCCAAAAATTAAAAAAATATTTAATTAATGCAAAAAAACATTTTTAAAAAATTTTATCTTTTTTTTATCTACAACTAAAAATTTTTCTAAAAATAAATAAATATTTTTTAATATTTTTTAAAAGATTTAAAATAAATAAATAATTTTTTTTTTAATTCTAGAAAAGCTTTTTAGTATAAAATAAAATATTAAATAAATACTCTTTTATTTTTTTTATTTAATTCTCTTCTTTCTTTTAAGTACAAAAATGTTATTTTATTTTTTATTAGTTGACGACGTTTTAAATACTTTGTACTTTTTTTATTTAAATAAAATAAAATTAATTGAATATTTAATTAATTAATTTAAATTTTAATTTATTTATTTAATCTTAATTTTTATTTAATTTAATTAATTAATTTATTTTAATTAATTTAATTTAATTAAATTAATTAATTTAATTAATTTTATTTAATTTATTTAAATAAATTAATTTTCCCTTTCTTATTTAATTTTATATAATTTAAATATACTATTATTATAATTATTATTTTTACCTATTTTTGCTCTCTGGCCATTTTCGGTTTTGCCCTTTTGCCAATTATTAATTTATATTTATTTATATAAATTGCTTTGATAAGCAATTAATAAATAATTATTTTTTCTTCTTTTAATTAATTAATTTCTCTTCTTTTATATTTATTCGCCAATTTATTTTTATATTTACATTTATTTTTCTTTAATTTTTTAATTAGACTGAAAGACTCACCAACCCTTTTAGAGTACCGATTGTTTCGAAGACCTTAACTCTGTGATAAATAAACCTATTTAAATAAACTTGGTATTTTTAAATAGAGAATTTAATATTCTATAAAGGTACAAAAAATCAGAATTTTTTTACCCTGAGAAAAAAAGTTATGGTCAAAAAACTTCACCAAAGTCAACGCTTTCTTAAGTATTAACATCTATTTTTTTAACACAATATTTCCTTAAATAATTCAAAAATTCTGATTTTCTGATATTTTGTAGAGAATTTAATTCTCTATTTAATGGTACCAAAAAATAAAAAATTGGTCCATCCATTCTTGAGTTATAATTTTTTGAAGTTATTTAGTCTAGACTCTTTAATAATAAATAATTTTTTTTTGTACAAAAAATAAATTTTTTTCTTTTTAAATTTAAGTAACTATAAAAGGAAACAATTAAGAAATCATTAAGAGAGAGAGAAGGAGGAGCAAAAGAATAAAAATATAAAAGAAGATCAGTAATCAACAAAAATATTTTTTTTATTTTAATTAAACAACAGAAAATTAAATTAAATTAATTTTTTTTAATGACTACTGAAACTGAAGAATTTGA
The DNA here is from genome assembly GCA_018905775.1 of Meloidogyne exigua. Taxonomy (NCBI): domain Eukaryota; kingdom Metazoa; phylum Nematoda; class Chromadorea; order Rhabditida; family Meloidogynidae; genus Meloidogyne; species Meloidogyne exigua. The sequence continues at coordinate 1,174,979 of JAGUQR010000194.1, read as the reverse complement.
TGGATTAGTTAATTGCATGGAATCCTTACTAGATAACCCTATTCTTAAGATTCCTTTTACCTTTGCTTATGTTAGTGTATTTCTTCTTTGTTTGACTGGTAAGTGTTAAATTAATTGACTTAAAAATCAGAATAAAATCAGAAAAAATCAGAATAGATCAGAATAAAATCAGAATAGATCAGAATAAAATCAGAATAGATCAGAATAAAATCAGAATAAAAATCAGAATAAATCAGAATAAAATCAGAATAGATCAGAATAAAATCAGAATAAAAATCAGAATAAATCAGAATAAAATCAGAATAAAAATCAGAATAAATCAGAATAAAAATCAGAAAAAAATCAGAATAAAATCAGAATAAAATCAGAAAGAAATCAGAACAAAAAATATCAGATTTCTTCCTCTTTTAGTCAAAGAATTAAAAGAAAAAAGAATATTCATTGAAATCTATTAACTTGTCAAAGAAAATATTCTTTTTAAACATGATAAAATTAATTTTAAAAAAAGTAGAGAATTTATTTTTATTTTTGGCTGTCTAAAATGTTTATTAATTTTTACTATTTTTAGGTATTTTTAAAAAATATTTTTTAAGGCAATTTATTTACAATAATTGTAATTTGTGCTCATCGTTCAATGCGTACTGCAACAAACTTTTTCTTAGCAAATTTGGCATTGGCTGATTTATTGGTTGCCATATTTTGTATTTTACAAAATATGCTTCATTTAATACATTTGGATGCATATTGGCCTTTAGGTTTATTTTTAATTTATTCGTATTTAATTAATTTAATAGGAGAAACATTATGTAAAATGTATGGATTTATTTTACACCTTGCCCCTTGTGCTGGCATTGGTATTCTTGTATGTGTTTCAGTAGAGAAATATATTGCCGTTCTACATCCACTTTTGGCACTTAAATTATTAACCCCTAGATTTCGTTCTTTAATGATGGCTGCTATTTGGATATGCTCGTAAATTAATTATTAAAGAATAAGTTAAATAGTTATTTAGAGTGCTAGCAAATTTCCCTTATTACACAACTTCAAGATATCGTCAATGGAATGAAGGAAATTACCATGCATGTACTAGAGAGCATCTAACAAATAGGTAAAATAATAAAACTTTAAACTTTGAGGGGAAAAAAGTTTATGAAAAGAACATGTTATAATAAGAGACAGATAAACATTTAAATGGTTAGAGAAATAAAAAAGTTTGAATTTAAAGTTTCTTTTTTAAGAAAGGAAATAGTGTTTGTTTTTTAGAGAGACAAACAAAAATAAACTTGAAAACAACAAAGTTTGTTTTCTTTATTTTTAGAAAATAAGAAAAACAAGTTGGAATTTTAAGTTTATTTTAACAGTAAAAATAGTGTGTAATTAATAGATAGACAAATATATAATTAAAAAATACTATAAAAAGTAGCTAGACTGTTATTATTGTATGTAGCAATCAATCAGTTTTAATCACGTTTACCTCGTTTTCTTATTTAAAAATATTTTATCATAAAAAATAAAAATAAATTATCATAAAATTGTTGCTGAAAATGGGACCATAAAAAATTGGAGGTTTTCTCTCTTTTTTTTTATTTAAGGGATTAAATTTTTAAAAAATTATTTTAAGGTAATTTTTGGAAAAATAATCGCATGGGAAATTAATTAACTAATTTTTGTGTTTTATACGTAAATTAAAAAATTTTTGAAAGACTAAAATAAATTAATTAATAATAAAATTGTTAATTTAAAAAGAGTAGAAAATAATAAAGAAAATATTTTTAATTAATAGGTGGAATTAATTAAATAATTAATTAAATAAATAAAATTATTAATTTAATATATTTCAGTTTTGTTAGTACTCGAAATATGGTAAGCAATTTTTGTTTTTTAAAAATTAATTTATTTAATTAATTTCCAATTTAAGGTAATAATATCCTTTCTCGTTTGGTACTGTATTCCCTTGTGCATAATTGCCTTCCTTTATACTCGCATTGGCTTTGTTCTGTGGCACAGTGCTCCTTTAAAGAAATTGACTCAAATGAGAACAAACAGTAACGGTAAAAAAGAAAGTTTTAAAAAAAGGAACATTTGAGTCTTGAACTAACTTTTATCTAAAACTTTTCTTTCAAAAAAAGTTTTAAGTTCTTTCGATAAAGAATTTAATTTGCTACAAAATATAAAAAAATCAGAATTTTAAATTAAACAGAAGAGAAGTTATGATCAAAAAACTAAGCAAATTTCAAGTTTATTGAGGTTTTTTGACCTCAATTTTTTTTCTATTTTTAAAAATTTTTTTATTTTTGATAATTCTTGTATTTTAGATTGTTCTCTATTAAATGATACCAAACCCTCTTAAATTCATTTTTATTAGACTGAGTTATAGACCTAAAAATAAGCTTGGTGTATTATAGAGGAAAGGGGACATATTTAAAGTTTTTAAATTTTAACTTTTCTCTATTCAAGAAACAACAACAATGACAGCATTACAAAAAAGAAGTGTAGCTAGTTGTCGTTTAAGTGCATTAACCAATAATAATTCTGCTACTATAATCTCTGAATTAGCTAATAAAACTCCTTCAAAGCGTTCAAATTCACAACCTAATTATTGTTGTACTAGGAAAATAACAACAACAAATAATAATAATAATAATATTACTCCTTTAATTCTAGTTAAAAGATCTTCAACTCCTGCAAATGCAAAGGGTGGGGAAGAAGAAGAAGAGGAAAGAAGAAGAGAAGAAAGAAGAGAAGAGGAAGAAAGAGAAAAGAATGAAGAAGAGGATGAAGACAAAGAAAAAGGAAGAGAAGAAGAGGAGGAAGATGAAGAGGATGAAGAATCTAATGCAAGCCATATGGAAGAAGATTTGGATGATGATGATGAAGAAGAAGACGTTGAACAGGAAAATGGGACAAAATGTCACTTAGCCCTTGGAAATGGGTCTGTAGGACCAGCATATTTAGGACAAAGAAATTCAGCCCCTTCATCGTCTACTGTTGTTGTTAGCACTGTAGAGTCTCGAAAAAGGGTAGAAAAATTTAATTTACAATTTTGGGGACACTAGAGTCTCAAATATTTTAATTATTAATTTTCCTTAAAATTCATGTTTAATAGAGAAATAAATTAACTATTTTCAGATTATAAGGCTTTTAATTGCAATTGTTTGTTCATTCGCTGTCTTAACCCTTCCCCATCATATTCGTTTAATTTATTCTGCGGTATTCTTTTAAATATTTTTTTAATTAATTTATTTATTTATTTTAGGTTTTAAAAGATGAAATAATTTGTTTGGGAGGATTTGAAGTATTTAAAAAATATTTTTATTTTTTTTTAAATTTATTAAGGCATTTACACAACCATTAACTTATTTGTTGTTGTTCCTTTCGAGTAGCTGCAATCCTTTTCTATATGCTTTTATGTCCCAACGATTTCGATCTGCAATACGTGACATTTTTAAGTGCAGGTATTGAAGACTATTTTTAATTACTTTAACCTTTGACATTTGAGTCTTGCTATTTTTGGTGTTTTAAAGATTTTTCTTTTCCTTTTCTTCATACTCTAATGTGTATAGGTTTTAATTAAAATTGTTATTTATTTTGTTTTTATAATTTAATTAATTTACAGGAGAGGACATATAAGAAGAAAATCAACCAAAACACGAACCCAAAATTCTGATGTTCTTTGTGCAGTCAATTCAGGAGATGGCATTGCCCTATCAACATGTTCTTCATTAAATAAATTAAATAATTTTAATACTTTGGAAGACAAAGAAAAATTAAATGAAGAAATTAATTCTATGCAGGGAGAAAAAAACTTTCCTTGGGCAAATAAAAAAGGAGAAGAAATTAATTGGTTAAAGGTATTAAAAAATAAATAATTTTATTTAATTTAAAAAGGTCAAAAAACCAAAAAATAATAATGAACGAAATGCAAGTGGTGGTTCCTCAACAACTGCTTCTTCAGTTTTATATACTACCCAACATTCTAATGGAGGTCTACAAATGTCTGTTATTTATAGAAAATGTGCCTGCTAAAAGAAAGAAATTTTATTTTAATTTGGAAGAATAAAAAAAGAAACTTTATATTAAATAAATACATTCCCTCTCTCTTTTTATTTTTTAGAATGTTTTGAAAAAATGATCTCAATTTAATTATTATTTTTTTGTATATAAAATTAAAAAAATTTTTGGCCTTTATTTTTATATTGATTTTGTACTCAACTGTTCTAACGGTATATTTGAGTAAAAGAATTGCTTTGAAGAGCTCCTATTTTTCCTCATAATTTTAATGAAATTTGTTACAAATTTAGAGTTTTCTTTTTTGATTTTTAATGTTGATTTTTAGAAGTTAATTGCTAATAAAGATGAATGCCCTTAACAATGAATTAAAAGTTTTGTAAGAATTAAACAATGTTAACAGCGCGTAGACAGGAAGTTCAAGGACGTAGATTCAATCGTTTCTCAATTCAACAAACAATTGCATCACAATCAAGAAAAGGAGAGTCTATAAAAAGCTTACCGTGGACCTGGTTATTTGTGAATATCTAAATAGTAAGACTTATATTATTCATAAGACTAGAAAGGTCGAGACCCTTTCTGGACCTGGGTCTCTAGATTCAGTAATCTGATTGCGCATCAATTCTCATTTTAAAGTTTCAAATTTTTAGAAAAAGATTCTTGATCAGAGATAGTTAAGTCCTGCTGATTAACCTTTTTTTTATAAAATTCTTAATAGTTTATCGATTTTCTATTTTCAGACTTATTTCAAAAACAAACATGCGCAAAATTTGGAATTGCTCAATGTTGTTGCTGAATTCAAAGGAGGTTCATTCTTTATTGATGAAATTCCTTATGAGAATAAAACAAAAAACAAGGTCAATTGAAATTTAAATATGAGATGTAAGGATCTTTACCCAATTTAACTAAAAAAATTTTTGAAATAAAAACTTTTTATGTTGAAAATTTAAATTATTTTTTTATTTGAAAATAAAACATTGTTCTTTATTCAGATTTTAAGCGAAAAACATCATCTTTAAATTCCTTTGGTACATTCCCCCAGTAGCCTCTAAAAAAAAAAAAAAAAATATTTATAAGTTAATGTTATTCTTATGTTAATATTAAATTAAATAGAATAATAACCTGTAACGTGTTCTCATAAAATTAAGAGTTAAATAACTCATATAACTACCAATTGCATAATCAAATGTTAATGTTAACCAAATTGTATAGGCTGCTGCATTATGAAGCAAATCTGTCAGACTATCCCAATGCCAAACACGTCGAAAGGCAAGAATTGTATTTACAAGAGCATAAATTGTGAATAATAAAGTTCTTTTAAAATAGAATATAAATTAATTTATTTGCAACATATTTAAGATGTTTTAAAATTAAAAAACTAAATTTTACGAAACACCAAAATTATAGTTTGGTAATTTAAAGTATCGATGGAGCTAAAATTCTTTTAAAAGTTAACCTGAAAAAATAAATTGTCATGCATATAATAATAATTCTGTGATGCAAATTAGAACAAAGATGTGAATATAAACAAAGATACTTTGAATAAAGAAATTAAAAAATAAATTAAAATCTTACCAATCTCAAGTAAGCAATAACTCCAAAAATTACAGTAATAAACATTAAATTTTGAATGTAAACTTCATAGACAGCAACATGGAAAAAGCCAGAATAAAGCGGTAAAAGAGCCTCAAATTTTTTAAATAAAGATTAGGGTTTATTTGAGTCTGGAATTTTTTCTTTTTAAATTCCTCTTCGTTTAATGCAAAAAACAGGTTCCATTCAAAGGAAACAATTAAACAAAAGACTTACAAAAGGTTTAAAAATGTAGCCGTAAATTAAAGACATTGTTGGGAATTTTGTAAGTTCTCCAAACATAAAAAGCATTGAACCAAAGAAAGAATGCATAATTCCACAACAAATCCAATCTTCGTCAGAATCAACATCTACTTGATCAGTTATTGGGCAAAATAGAAGAGACATTAAAAAAAGAGTTCTCTGAAAATTCTAAAGAAAAAATTATTTAAAAAAAATAAAAAAAGACAAAAGGGTAAACTAATTAAAAGGAAAAACAATTTTAAACAAAACAATTATTTCACAGGGATTTTCTGGTTTTTAGACATTTTTGTAAAATTACAGTTCAGTCAATTCATGTAAAGAGTCTATTATTTACAGGAATAATCGTCAAAATTCGAAATTTTATTTTTAAATAATAGAAATAAAAAGAAAAAAATAGTCTGCTGTCTGTGTGTCTGTCCTCTTATAGTAATTTGATCAGAGAGTGTGGTAAAAGATGTACCGTATTTATTCTATTAGTTGCCCTGGGCAATTATTGTTCAACCCTTCTCTGGAGAGGGTATTTAATAGAGGCGGGGAAACTAATAGAGGCAGGGTAATTATTGTTTCAACCTATTTTTGTAATTTAACAAAATAAATTTTGGCATTATGAAATCGATAATTTGTATCTTTCCATTCTGTTTTTCTTTACTAGTCCTTTATTTAAAAGTCTATAATATTAATGTTAACCTTCTTATCTAATTTTTGTTTTACTCTTTAATCTAGAAATTGTGCCCCCTGGTTGCACCAAATTTGTTCAAGTTTGCTTTTTTATTTTTAGTTAATTATTCTGAAATCTAGCCAGGAGATTTGAGCTGGAACAAGCCATTTAAAGAGAAAATTCGGCAGTCCTACGAAGTATGGATGTTAAACGATGATCGGCGTACCTATACTTCCTCCGGAAATCCTAGACCACCAGCGTTAGAGATCGTGCTTGATTGGGTTTACAAATCCTGGTTAGAACTTTCTACGGATGTAATAATCAATTCATTCTTGGGTTTTTTTTTCATTATATTTTTTTATAATTTTATTAGCTTGTGGGATCTCAAACTCACTTGATGGTTCAGAAGATGGATTAATATTATGTTTCAAGGATAATGGTGCTATTGGTGAGAAAGGGCATGAAGTTCTTCGTGAAATGCGAGCTAAACCAAGCCCAGTAGATGGACGTGCTGAGGAAATGCAAACTGAGAATGAAGTTGACGATGCTTATGAGGTGGAATTGGATGGTTATGATGTGGATCTCAATGGTTCTGATGATGAACTTGATCTATTTTTTGATACTGAAGCTTAATATTGTTTTTTTTAAAGAATATTGATTGTTTTAGTTAAAATTTTTTAATAAATACTGTTTTTGCTTAATAGGGGGCAATTAATAGAGGGGGGAAACTAATAGAGGGAGGGTAATTGTTGTTTCAACCCTTCTCTGGAGAGGGTATTTAATAGAGGCGGGGAAACTAATAGAGGCAGGGCAACTAATAGAATAAATACGGTAATTAAATTTACATAAAATTAAATAAACTTTTTTTTTATTTTAAATAAACTTTTTCATTAAATTTTTCCATCAATAAATTTACAACACAAAACACCCCTCAATACATAGATTGCTGTCAGACTCTTTTATTCACCCCTCACTTTTCTATTTTTCAGCCTTTTTGCTTCCCATTAATTTACCAGATTTTCCGTTTTATCCACAATTTATGTTTGCATTTTTACTTCTCTTTTTTTTGTATTTTTTATTTTATTTTCTTTCATTCATTCTCCAAATGACTAACACAAATAAATAAATAAATACAAAACATTTTTCCCCTTTTATATATATTCTTTTTCCTATTTTTATTTATTTTTCTCTATCCGGTTGGATATTCCCTCCTATTTTTTGATTTTAATATTTTATTTTATTTTGTTATGCAACAGGCAGGTTTTTATTTTTTCTTGTTTTTGGGTAAATTTACTACTAAAAATGGATAGAAAATCCCCGCAATAAGTATATGTCTGTTTAATTAAAATAAATAAAAAATTAAAAATTAAAACCCATAAGATCGAAAATTTGAATAAATTAGAGTAAACTGTTTTTATATCCTTAGAATTGATAGAATAAAATAAAAGGGTAAAAAACTGACAGCAGAATCCATAACAATTAATTACCCAAATATTACAAAAGTGTTTGAAATTTTGTTTCATTTAAATTCTCCAAAAATGAAGAAAGTGAATTCCTTCAAGACTCTAATGTCTATTATTTAAAATAAGCAACATTTTATTTAAACAAAGAAAAAAAAGTTTTAATTTTTTAAAATTAAATTAAAGAACTTTTATTTCTTTTATTTTTTAATTATTTAAATAAATAAATAAATATATTATATTTTAATTTGTTATATTAAAATACTCTCGCACCTATTTTTATATTCTCCCCTCTCCTACCCATTTTTAACCCCTTTTTAAATTGCTCTCAAATAGCCTTCACAACCACCACCTCGCGCAATAATGTTGCGCGCCCACACGCGCACACCTACGGCGGTTTTATTTTCTTTTTATAAATTAAAAAAGAAAAGAACCGCCTTTTTAAAACCACACACACACACACAAATAAATAAAATAAAATAAAATAAAATATTAATTATTTAATTTAATTTAATTTTTCTCTCTCTGTGTGTGTGCTGCAACGATTGATCAAGTTGTTGTTGTGTTATAAAGATTTTGACATGACAGCTTTTGAGCTGAAAATAGACGCAATGGATGATGTGATTAAAAAGAACGGATAAAAAAGGGGTATTTTTAATAAAGAGAAAAAAGATTGTGTGGCGCATTTAATTTTTCTTTTTTTTTCTTTTTTTAATTTTAACCTCTATTTTGACCGCCCATTAATTGACTTGATATTATTAATTTAGATGCTTCTGCCCTTTAATTAAATTACCCTGAATATCAACCACTTAATTATTTATTTAAAATGTTTTTGTTTAGGTCATTTAAAGGTTTCAATTTTTAATTAAATTGTTTTAAATTAAAAGGATTAAATTTAATTTTTAATTTAATTTAATAGTTCAACCTATTGATTTGTTCATTTTTAGTTCATTTTTTGTTTTAAAAATATTTTAACATTTTATATTCGTTTAATTGTCTGTTTGCTCTTTTTCTCTTTCAATTTAAAAGTTGTTGATCTTCTGGGTGACTCTTTTTATTTTTAAACAAAGTTTAATTTTAATTGAAACTTTTTATCTTATTTATTTAAATAAACTTATTTTTGAAGGAATATCAAAGCAAATAAATTTAAATATTTTTAATGCTTATTATTTTTAATTATTTTCTTTTTTAATTTTCACACTAATTTTTCCATCAAAATTAGCCAAAAAATGAATAAATAAAAATAAAAATAATTCAATTTTCCGCTCCATTTATGGCTTCACATAATTCCAAAATTAATGCCCGTAGGCTTTATTACTGTCCTAATTTTTCTTTCCTTAATTTTCTTTCCCCTCCAAATTTTTCCCTTCCTCTATGCGCGCGCAATTTTCTCTCTCATTCAGCTGTCCATTTGAATTAAATAAATTTTATTTATATTTTTCTTTTTCTCAAACAAAAATATATTACAAACACATCCACACTTTTCTGAAAATAATAATGATCTAGTTCCCCCCCATTTTTAAGTTACCAAAAATTCACTTTCTTTTTCTTGTCAGGCGGTAGGTCTCTTGGTACACTTGGGCGCAGAATTTTTTAGTAATTTTGGCGCGCGAGCCTATAAATTAGGTAAAATAGAAGCTAAACTTATGAAATTTTGCCAAAATATTCTTAATAGTGTTAACTACGATTTTGAAAAATTTCAGAATTTTTGTTCCAATTTTTGGTTAATTATTAAGAAAAATGTCTCGAATTTGTAATATTTTTTAGTTTTTTTGTCTACAACTTTGGAAATACACAACCAAAAATTCTGAAATTTTAGAATAATTAAGTAAATATTATTTTAAGATTCCCTGTAAATTTTCATGTTTCTACGTCCTCAACTAACAAGGTTATGTGAGTGCGCGCCAAACAAATCCGCGCCCAAACGTACAAAGCGAACACAGTGTAATTAGGACATACGCCCATCTTTTTTCTTTTAAAATTAATCATTCATTTTTATTAAATTAAATGTTTTAGAAGGTTTTTTTTAATTCTCTTAAAACAACGAAAATGAAGAAAATTAGGCAACGAATAAAAAATGTATTGAATGGGGGTATTTTAACTGAACAACAACAACAAAGAAATGGAACTCCAATTTTATCTGAAGCTACCAACATAAATAATAATTATAGTTTGGAAATGAATAGTAGTCGTTCTAATAGAGAGGCAGAATCGGGAAAAATGAAATCAAAGTAATAAAAAAATTTTTTTTTTAATTAATATTTGGGTGGTTGATGAAGTACGTGACCTCAGAAAAATTAATTTTTTTTTAGTTTAAAATTATTATTTTCTAGCAATTTAATTTTTGTTGTTTTAAAGGCTTTTTGGTCTTTACTAATTTAATAAAATAATTTAAATATTTTTCTAATAGGTATCGTTGGAGTCTGTCGGATTCCCTTTCACAATTGAGTGAAAGAATTGCGGAAATGACTGTTGAAGAGGAAGGACCTAGCAATCGAATATCAAATTGTTTACAACAAAATTGTGTAGAAGAGAATAATGATGTAAGGAATAAAATATTTGTTCTTTATTTAAAATCTCCTACTCTAATAAAAAGGCAAAAAAATGTTAATAAATGCTTAATTAAATAGAGTTTATTTAAATTCTTATATAAAATAGCCAAATGAGTACCTTTATTTATAAATCTATTAAAAATTTAGTTAACAATGTTAAGCTTATTTTTACAAAATTTCGTAATTTTAACTTAAATTTTGTTAAAGTTATGAACGCCCAACTTGAGTTACTCCTTCGCAAAGAGAGGGAGTATTTATTTCTTTTCTTTTAAATAAAAACCTTTCAAAAAATCTTTTTTTTCAGAAAAAGCCTTCTGCTAACACTGTCTCATCTAAAATAATAGAACAAAGTGAAGAAAAACCTCCTTTAATTAATTTACGTTCAAAGAAACGTCAACAACAACAACAACCCCAACAACAATTAATAAATAATAATATTTCCTCTTCTTCTTTTTCTTCTACTTCTTCAAATAGTAGAACAAAAAGTTGGCATGCTCCCCGTTGGTTTGGCAGTTTTTCTACTTCTTCAATAACAACATTAAATGGAAGACTTGGCTCTGATGGGGAAAGTACAGCAGAGATTTCTCCCCCAAGTTCTAGTGGAGAAACTACACATTCTTCTGCTTCTCCACATTCAAGAATTAATGCAATTTATGTACCTAATGTTAAGTTAAGAAAGAAGAAGGGAAATAATTGTGCAAATGCTATAAATACTAATGAACATGAAAAAGGAGGGGAGAGACGCCAGTTGGAGGTAATTTTTAATTTTAAGGAATTTTTGAAAATCTTTTGGCCGGTTCAGTGCTGAAAGTATTTTACCTAGTTTAGATGCCTTTTTTACTTTTTCTGTTTTTTCTCCTTTTGTTTTGAATTTAATTGGTAATTTAACTTCCAAATTAGTCAAAGCTAATTATAGCTAAAAACTTGGCACTGAACTGGCTGTTTCCTTATAAATATGTTTTTCTAATTAATTAGGCTGAAGTCCAAAAACGTCTTTCACTGCCTGCTTATATAAATATCCCCCAATGTGTTGTAGAAAATTTAAGCCGAATACCAGCAATAGAAAACCCCATAAGCAGAAAGTGCCGTAGAGCATCACTCAATGAAATTGGTTTTGGAAGAGCTGAAACCTATAAAAAGATTTTTGATTTGGGTGAAGGGACTTATGCTACTGTCTATTTGGGTAAATAAAGATTGACCATTTTGTCTAAACTTTGGAATTGTTTGTACATTAATTAAAATTAAGGTCAGAGTTTATTAACTGGAAGAAGTGTGGCAATGAAAGAAATTAGATTAGAGCATGAAGAAGGTGCTCCTTGTACAGCGTAATTCTTCTTCTTTTAGATTAATTTCTAATTAAATTGTTTTAGAATAAGAGAAGTTAGTTTACTTAGAAATTTGAAGCATGCAAATATTGTAACTTTACATGATGTTGTCCATACAAATTGGTAAAGGATTAAATTAATTAATTTTTATCAGACCCATAAAATCACCATTCCTTTAGATCAACTTATCTTTTTTCTTTCTCTTTAGTGTCTTAACTCTCGTTTTTGAATTTGTTGAACAAGATTTACGTGAATATATGGATGAATTGGAAAATCAAATGTCTATAAACAATGTCCAATTATTTACTTTTCAATTACTTAGAGGATTGTCGTATTGCCATTCTAGAAGAATTTTACACAGAGATTTAAAACCTCAAAATCTACTTGTCACAAAGGGAGGAGAACTTAAATTAGCTGATTTTGGATTGGCTAGGGCTCAATCAATTCCAACTAAAAGTTACTCTAGTGAAGTTGTTACACTTTGGTATAGGCCCCCAGATGTTTTACTTGGTTAATTAATGTTTAATTAATTTAATTTTTTACTCAATTTTCAAGTGTTTTCCACCCATTAAATTTATAATTTTAAAAATTAAAGGTTCAACTGAATATACAACACACATCGATATGTGGGCTGTTGGTTGTATAATTTATGAAATGTTAACAAATCTTCCATTATTTACCGGAAGTTCCCCAACAGAACAACTTAAACTAATTTTTCAAAAATTGGGTACCCCAACTGCAGAAACACATCCAGAACTAAGAGAATTGCCTAGATTTAAAAAATGCCGGAATTTTCGGCAGCATTCGCCAAAATGTTTAATTTGTTTGCCTAGACTGGATACAATTACAGTTGATTTACTATTGAAATTATTAAAAGTAAATTAAATAAACATTATGCCAAGAAAAAAATGTTAATTAATTTATTTTTCAGTATGATGGAAATAAACGTATTGGGGCAGATAAAGCAATGCGTCACCCATTTTTTCATTGTTTTCCTGAACAATTATTTAGACTTAGAGATAATGTAAGTTTTATAATAGGCAGCAAAACGTCCCAAAAAAGTCAAAAAGAAAGAGAATATTAAAAACTTTATTTTTTAAATTAATTTGTTTTCTTTTCAAAGGAATCAATTTATTCACTACCTGGAATTTCTTTCATCTCTGACAAAAAAGTTGGCCCAACAATTGATGATACAATTTTATCTTCTAAACGTTTAATAACAACTAATGTTATTGGTAATATTTCTTGAGAAAATTCTTTTCATTTTTCCCAAAAAAAAAAAGTTTTTTAAACTTTTGTATATTTAATTTTTCTAATAAAGAACAACGATAGACAATTTGTTTAAATTTTTTAAAATTTTTTTTTGCTTTTATTTTTCGTGTAAATAAAAAGAAAATTCATGTACTATTTTTCTTCAGAAAATTGGAAAACTTTGTTTGATTAAAAAAAATTGAGTAGATTTGAAATTTCAAATTTCCACGTAAGTTGAATGGAAAGAGTATATAAATTTAAGAGAATAAGAAAAAGAAGAAGAGTAAAAAACGAGTGAGAATGATGAAAAAAGTTTATGTTTGAACAGTCGGTTAGATTTTTAGTTTTCGTGATATTGCCATTAGAGTATTTTATTTGTTTTCTTATTCATTGTCAATGTTTTTGTTTAAATTAGATTTACCTAAATGTTTATCAATTATTTAGTTTAATGTTGTATGAATCGTAAAATTGCTAAGAAAATAGTAATTATTTCTGCATTCGGATTTTTCTGTACATTTGTTTTAATTATTTATAGCTCACTACAAGTGCCTAAGGTAATTAAAAATTTTTTAAAATAATTTTTTTAATATTTTTAATAAAGTCATATGATTCTGAAGTTTTGAATAAATTTAATGACAAATTAAATGATTTTGAAAAATCGCTGGTTAAAGAAAGAAGAGCATTGGAAGAATTAAATAATGTAATTGCCAATAGATTTATTCAACATCCACATGCTCAAATAATCAAAAACTTGGAATTACCATTAAAGCCCTGGTTAGAGCCTTTACCTGTTGTTGTATTTGCTTGTAATAGACCAATTGCTTTGAGAGAACATTTAAAAAAGCTTTTAAGGTTTTATTTAAATTTTTAGAATTTATTTAATTTTTTAAATTAGACTTAGAAAAGGTAGAGAACAATTTCCGATTATTGTAAGTCAAGATTGTGATAATATGGAAATTAAATCTGTCGTCTCTGAATTTGAAAATAACGTCAAGCATATCAAGGTTTGTCTTTTTTTTTATTTTATCTAGTCATTAGACTTTGGGAGTTTTTGGACTTTTACTTAATTAATTGGCCTTAACATATGTAGAAAAATATTTTTTTTTAAACACTTTAAACTTCTTTTAAACATAAGAAAATCTTTTAAAGATTATAATAAAATTCAGCACATAAGCAGCGAAGCTGCGAGAATAGAAATACCACCCGAACATACTCAATTTGCTGTTTATTACAAAATTTCAAGGCATTATAAATTGGCATTGGACTATATTTTTAATAAAATGGGTTATTCTTCTATTATAATTACTGAAGGTTTTTATTTTATATTTTTCCTTTTAGAATTTTTATTTTTGTAGACGATTTGGATATTGCCTCAGATTTTTTTGATTATTTTTTGGCCACTAGACCTCTTTTAGAATTAGATAAAACACTTTTTTGTGTTTCTGCTTGGAATGATAATGGCATTCCAGAATTTATTGATAAAAATGCTAGCAGACTTCTCTACAGATCAGACTTTTTTCCTGGACTTGGATGGATGATGACAAGGTTTTCTTTGGGTACTTTTTCTGTTGTCCTACCCTTTGTTCCTTAATCTTCCTCCTTTCCTCCACAAAAAAAGAATAAATTAGGTTATTTATTCTTTAATGCTTAACTTTGTTTAACTTTAATCCTTATCTATTAATTTTTGACCATTATGTCCTTTTACCATTTTAAGACAAAAATAAAAATAATAACAGAAATGTTTAAAAATTCATTTTATTAGACAGTTCTGGAAGGAAGTCAGTTCTCGTTGGCCATCTGGTTTTTGGGATGATTTCATAAGAGAACCAGAACAACGCCAAAATAGATCTTGTATAAGACCAGAATTATCACGTACTGCAATGACTGATTTTGGGCAGAAAGGGGCTAGTAGGTATATTTTTAATTCTTTGTTTATTTATTCCTTAAAAATCTCTTTAAGAGGTTTATTCTTCAATCGTCATTTAAAAAGAATTTTTCTCAATCAAGAATTTGTCGATTTTACAAAATTAGATTTGAGTTATCTTCTACACCAAAAATATAATGATTTATTTTTGAGGAAAGCCTACTCAGCTCAAAACATTTCTGTCAACGAATTTTTGTTAAAGAATGTTGAAGAAAGTATTCAAAATGAGTATAGAATTGAGTACCAAAATATGGACAATTTTTTGACTATTGCGAGAAAAATTGGAGTAATGGCGGATACAAAGGTTCTTTTTTTAAAAATAAAAATTATTTTTTATTTTTAAAGGCTGGAGTTCCAAGAACTGCATATTTTGGAATTATTTCTCTATTTATTAAAGGCAATAGAGTATTTCTTGTGCCTTCAACCAAAACAAAATGGTCAGGTTATAATAATAAATGGGAAGCGCCTAGAGACGTTTTGGATGGACTTTCTTAGTTAAAATTAATTTTTTCTCCTTTTATTCTAAATAAGTGCTTTAATTATTTTTTATAATTTTTTAAATTTATTATATATTTCTTAAAGCTCAATATTTTCTAATTTCCAAAACAGTTTTATTTTAATTCCTAATTTTTTTATATAACTAAAGATATATAAAGGC
Source organism: Meloidogyne exigua (assembly GCA_018905775.1). Classification (NCBI taxonomy): domain Eukaryota; kingdom Metazoa; phylum Nematoda; class Chromadorea; order Rhabditida; family Meloidogynidae; genus Meloidogyne; species Meloidogyne exigua. The sequence continues at coordinate 1,159,307 of JAGUQR010000194.1, read as the reverse complement.
CTTTTTCTACTTTTTATTTTAAAAAAATAAATAAATAAAAATTAAAGTTTATTAAAAATTAATTTGTTCGTAAAGGGATGACATTTGCGGGCAACAGACATTTTATTTTAAAAATCTATTTAAGTGATAATTAAAATCAGAATTCTGATTTTAACTCTCAAAAAAAAGTTTATTTTCTTTAATTATTATAATTTTCTAAAATAAATAATTATCAGTCATTGCAAACTTTTTTAATGTCCGCAAATGTCTGATAGTCAAAAAAGAGATCATTTGACCAAAGAAAAGAAGAGAATTGTATTAAAATTAATTTTATTATTTTTTTAATTTTTTAGTATTAATTGTTAGATTAACTTTTTAAAATAATTTTAATACAATTTTCTCTTTTCTTTTATTTATTTAATTATGCTTAAATTGCAAACCTTGTGCATAATCTAACCATCTTTTTGCAATTTTTTTAAATAAATCATCTCCAGTAATTAAATATAACCAATCCAACAAAGAAATGTGTAAAGAATGATAATCCCAACGAGCAATATTTGGCCTTACATTAATTTGTTGTAAATGTCTAAGGTCATATAAAGAACGTTGTCCAGTATCAAAAAGTGGAATAAGTGAACGTAGAGATTTTAGTCCAGTAAAAAACAATTTTTGAGAAAAGTTGCTAAACGGGGAAAAATCATTTAAACCAATTAATGAATAAATAAATCCATTCAAAACAAAAGTTCCTGTTGGTAGTGTTGGATATTCTTCATACCAATCATAACCAAAGAGAGAATTTTTTATTCCGCCTTGTGATGAAGGCTTTAAAAAGAATTTTGTAATTTAATTTTTTTTTTAATTTTGTGACGAAATGTCTCAAAGAAAAAAAATTTTAAAAATAAATTCTAGTCAATTTATTTTAATTAAAAATAAACCAATTGAAACAAAGCACAAGCTTTTTCCCCAGCAAACAAAAATCGTTTATCTCCAGTTGCATTAAATGCTCTAGTTAAAAGGCTGAGAGCATGGCCTAATTTAAATAAAATTAAAAACCTTGAAAAAGAAAAACCTTGTATCATAGCGCTATACCAACCAGGTAAAAGAATAAATTTATGTTCTTCTTTATTATTGTTGTTAAAAATTCTTTCAACGGGGACTGACCTAAAAAATGAAATTTAAATAAAAATTAATTTTTTCAAAAAATAACCATCCCCCTCTTTCGTCTTGATTTTTTAAAAGCCATTCTGCTACACGCATAAAACTAAATAATAAAATTAAATTAAAAATATTTTTAAGGATTAAACATTTCATTATGAGCAAAATTCTTTTGTTTAATTGTTTCCATTTTTAGTTGTAAAGGTCCAGAAAATTTAATTAATTTTGGAACCAAGTTTGAAGCTTTTTTAAAGGAAGAAGTTTTATTCTTTAAAACATTTAATGCTTTTAATACAAAAATAGGCATATCCAAAAGAAATTCAATAAAATTATTACTTTGATTTTCATCAAGAGAATAAGCAAAATAAATTAACTATAAAATTATACAAAATAAATAAATTTAAAAAAAAACTTTTTTTTGTCCATCTTCTTCCAGAGAATTTAATTTCCACACACATTTTCCTTGTTCATTCGGCCATTGCCCAAATTTTAAAGAAATCTTTTCCTCATATTTTCCTTCAAAAATCAACTCAAAAAAAGCTTCAGAAGACAACAATTTTGCAGAAAACAACAAAATTGGTAAATCAGAAAAAAGGCCAAAAGTTACTGACTTTTGGAAATTAAACAAATAAATAATTAAAAAAAAAAACCTTTTTCTCCTTTTTGAATAATTAATAAATTAGTTTCTTCTGATAAAAGTCTTTCAAAAGGTTTCCTTTCTTCTGTTCGATTTCTCATAAAATAATCAAAGCCAAATTGAAGTATTTGAACAGGATAGAAATAAGGAACTTTATTCCATTGAATACTCATTGGAAAACCTTTTTAAAAAGAAAAAATAAAAATATTATTTTCTGCAAAACTCTGACCATTTTCAGGGTTTAAGCATTTTATTCGTGGACGAAGAACTACATTATTAAATTGTTCAATTGGTCCAATATTTTTGTTTTTGTTCCGAAAAGGTTGAAAAGGAATATTTGAAGTAAAATATTCAAAAGAATTGTTTTCTGAATTAAAAAGAAATTATTTTAAAGTAAATAAATTAAAAATCCAAACTTTTATCTGTTTCTCCAAAAAGGTCAAATTGTTTTTTTAAGAAAGCATTGAATGGAAGAAATACTTCTTTTAAATTATTTTGTTGAATACAGGGAATTGTTCTTTGCTTTCCTAAGAATTAAAAGAACTTTTAGTCTTAAAAAAGAAGTAAGAAAAATAAAAATCAGAAAAATTTTAAATAAAAATAAACCATCAATAAAGCAATTTATTTGATAAAAATTTGAAAAATTGTTTAAACAATTTTTGCTTTCAGAAGTCCATAAATGTTGAAAATTATTATTATTTTGATAAGAAATTGAAGGCAAACGAAGAGTTAAAAATAAAAAGAATATTGTTGAAATAAATAATAATATTAAAAGGTAGAAAGGCAGAGGAAAACGAATAAACATTTTAAAGAATAAATTAATTTAATCGTAAAATAATTTTTCTTGAATAGCCAAAGAAGATTCTTAAAATATAATTTTAATTAAATAAAAAATAAATATTGAAGAAAGTAGAGAAAAAAAGAAAAATAGACAAAGTGTCAAAAATAAACATTTAGCCAATAACGTAAATAAACTTCATTTTAAAAGAATTTCTAAAAAATACCCCTAAAAAATATTAAAATTCAGGTAAAAGCTCATTCATTAATTCTTTTTTAATTTATTTATTGTTTTATAATTAATTAATTTTTTAAAAAGTCTTTTAAAAAATAAAAATTAATTTGTTTGTCCTTAATTTTATTTTTCCTTCATTATTCTCTTTAATTCTTTTTTTTCTTCTCCATTTTTCTAAATTCCAAGCGAGCTAATCGGCCTTTTCCTTTTATTTTTATTTAAACACATCAATTGGCTATTGTTTGTGTCATTGATCGTTGAGGATATTAATTTATTTTTAATATTTTTATTTAGTTATTTTATATAAGCAAGAATAGGACAGTAAAAAATAATAATAAATTTAACCAAAATACTTCTTTTAAGAATTTTTTTTAATTGTACATTAGAGTCTTAAATTTATTTCCTTTAAAGGCCTATATTTCTCACACTTATTTAAACAATACTTGGCTCTAAACTAAATTAATGTTTAAAAATCCCATTTTCAATTTATTTGTTCGCTAAAGGTCGGTTCGGTGCCTTCAGTCTTTCTATTGACCTTAAACAAATGGGAAAATTTTAATTTATTATTTTCAGCTATTTTATGTAATTAAATGTTTTAATCTTAAAAGAAATTTTTTTCTATTTTGACCTTGATAATCCCTAATTTTTAATTATAATTAAAATATAATTTATTTTTGCAGTTTTTTGCATCGTTTTTATTTTTATTTAATGTTTTTACATTTATTCTGTGCAAATATTTACATCTTTTTTTTCTTTACGTAAGCTGCCTATTTTCTCTGTGTGTGTGTGTATTTTTATCCTCCACCAATTTAGCATTTTTTCAAAATTTGTGTTTGTATTTACAAACAAAAAACAATACAAAAAATAGGTAATTAAATAAATAAATGATTAAGGGACAAAATGGTCAGAAAGGGAGAAATGACCAAAAGGGTAAATTTTAATTAATTCTTTTAAATCATCTCTAAAATTATAAATTCTTTTATTTTTCATTTTTTTCCCTTTTTTGATTCTTCTTAAAAATTTTCCTAAAAATAATACTCATTTTAAGTGTTTTGTCTACTTTTATTTTTATTCTGTTATTTGCCTGTCCTCTTAAAATATATTGTTATTTTAGAAGAACGGTTGTTATTTGCTTCTCAACGACCTTTTCTCGCTTCTTTTTTTCAATCATTTAAGCCTTTAAAAATTTATTTTTATTCAGAAAATAATATTTATTTACATTAGAGTCTCAGAATTATATGAAGGGTTGGAATAAAGTGGAGACTCTAATGTACCCTTATTTAATTTAAAGAAAGAAAAATGTATGTGAGTCATATTTAAATACGTTTATATTAAAAAGCCTTTATTTTCCTATTAAATTTTATTAGAATTACATTAAAAACATTTTTGTTTATTTATTCGTTTTATCATAAAATTTTTTAAAATAATTTTGCAATTTTTATAATTATTGAATTTTAAAATTTTGTATTTAAGAATGGATAGAATTAATATTTCCTTATAAATTTAAACATTTAAAATTTCTAATAAATTTAAATAAACTTCCAGAAGGAAGGTCACTAGAGTCTTAAACAAATTTTAAAAAGACTTTAGTGACCCCCACACAAAATTGCCTAACTTCAATTTTAAGTGAAATCCCTTAAAGAGGATCATAAGAGTCTCAAGTTTGTTTGTTAAGACTCTATTGACCCCCGCCCTAAAATTGTTTCCTTTTAAATATTAGAACCCTCTACCCTTTTAATTATCAAATAATAATAAAAAAAGTGAAAAAATAAATTAATAAAAAAGGAAAAAAATCGGGAAACGAACAATAATTTAAAAGAACAATAAAATAAAAATTGGCCAAAAATTAACATTAAATAAAAAAAATTATTTTCTTCTTCTTCTATTTATTTTTAAAACCTTTTCCTCTCTAAAATATGCTCTTTTGTGTCAATTTACTTTTTCCCGTTTTCTCTCAATTATTCTCTTCTTTTTCTTCTTTTTTCTGGAAAAAAAGGGTCAACTGTTAGTTAACCTACATTCTTTTTTAAAAACTTTTTTTTTATTTTAATTTAGGAGAAATCAATTTATAAAATACTTCACAAAGAGCAAAATTCTGTTGTTTTTTAAAGCGTGAAATTTAATCCTTTTTATTTGTACAATAAAATTGTTTTTCCTTAAATTTTGTTTTTCTCCTTTATTAAAATAAAAATTTAAATTGGACGTTTTGGTGCTGGCTATTTGAAGCAAATCTTTTAATTTTTTGGTAATTATTTTGGTTTTTTTAAAGTCTAAAAATTCGAATTTTGGTTTCTTTTTAAACTAATTGTCTTTTATTTTTTAATTTTTAAATTAATTTTAAACAAAGGAAAAAGTGTTTAAAAAAACCTTTTTTAATAAAAAAAAAGATGAAAAATTAAATTATTCAAATTTTGTTTTTAAATAGACACATTTTCTTTTCGTTTATAAATAAATATTCTTTTTAAATTAAATTTCCTTTTATTTTTTATTTTAAAGAATAATAAAAAAACATAATTTTGAATTTATTTTTATTTTAATTAAATGCCATGGTGGGCATAAGTAGTAGCTTAACAACAACAACTATTTATTTAATTTTATTATTCTTCTTTGTTCCTTTAAATTCAAAAAAAGCTTCAATTGATTATATTCCTCAAGGAAGTAATCCTATTTTATATCAACCTGGAATTGACTTTATTGTGTTTGTTTTTATTTTATTATTTATTTTTAATTTGTTTTTAATGGTTTAGACATTTGGATCAAGACACCTTTTCTGATACTGTTTTTGAACCTAATAGAAGGAATTCTTTTGTAGTCGAGTTCTACGCTGATTGGTAGGTGAAGATTTGTGATAAACTAAAAGATTAACTATTCATACCTATAGAGTCTGGCTATTTACATAGTTCTGACAAGCCTTATCATTAGAGTCTCAGAATTGTTAAAAGAGACTTTTAGAGTCTGGGAACAATTAGAGTTTGAGATTTCTGAATTTATACATTATTCCAGAGAGAATATTTAAGGTGTGGTCATTGCAGAGCGTTTTCTCCATCATTTAAAAAGTTTGCTGCTCTCACAAAACGATGGTCTGATGTAGTCAAAGTTTATATTTTTAAAATAGTTAAATGTTTATTATTTTTTCTGGTCGGAGCTGTCAATTGCGCTGATTCATTTAACAGCCAAGTTTGTCGATCAAATATGGTTGCTTACTTTCCTATGTTAAAATATTTTCCGAGAAGAGCACAAAATTTTACTGATGGGCAGACATTTGAGTCTGCTTGGTCTGGAAGTGGTCTTAGGGATATTCTCACAACTAAGGTAAGTTATAAGACTCTAATGTACATAGTTAGGTTATCTTACTTAAATCAAACGAACCTATTCTTCGGACTCAAATGTTCCAACAAAATCTAATTAAGTTTAGAGGTACTTTGGAGTCTTTTGAGTTTAGATCTTTTAGTCAACAATAAGTACTATTATTTTTAGGTCCTAAACGAATATAAATTGATGAATTATGAAGATTGGCCAAATCTAAAATCGTTGCAAGTTGATACTCAAACAACCTTTGAAGACCTATGGAATAAAATTGAACATTCATCCAACTTTTTACTAATCATTTTTGAAGAGAAAATAGATAGTCCTTTAGTAATTCAATCAATCCTTGATTTATGGCCTAACAAACAACAAATTGGTGTTCGAAGAGCATCTTCTACCTCTCCTTTAGTTTCTATGCTTGGTAAGGAACATCTAATGTTGTGCGTAAGGAACATAAGAAAAAAGGCTATAAAATGGCCTGTTGAATACCTAGAAGTGTGAAATTTTGTGCAGAATATCCTCATTTGTGTATCTAAAAATTTCAGAATTTTTTATTATTTCAGAAATTCTGGTCAACTTATTTCAGAATTTCTTAAAGAAGCTTACATTTTTGGTCATAACTTTTGACCTATTTATCAAAAAATATTGAAATTTTTCTAAAAGCTAATTAGCATTATTTAAAATGTGTAATAAACACTCAATCAAATTATTATTTTTTACTTTAAGGAATAACAAAATTCCCATATGTTGCACTTTTCAAACGTGGAAATCAACAGTCTATATTTATGGAAGAATTTAAAGGCCCAATAACGCTTGATGAGGCAATGCAAAAGGTACAACCTGGACAGTTCTTTTCATTAGATAGTGAACAAAAACAGAGTGTTGAGCCAACAAAATCAACTGCTAATTTAATAGATTGTGAAAAATATCCGGACAAGTTTGTTTAATTTATTAAATATAAGAAAAGATTTTTATTAAAAGATGTAAACTACTCTATTTTGTCTCTGAAACTGACATGTTAAAAACGGTTAATTTTATTTTAAAAAATAAAGTTAAAAAACAAACAAAAATATTTAGATGAGAATGGCATTATTAGATGAAGTTACTTTTTCAGGAGTACCTATAGAAGGCGATCGCTTTCGAAAACTTTATGCTTTTATTAGTTTGTTAACTGAAGTAAGTTTAATTTAAAAATTAAATCAATTTTTTAAAGTATTTTCCAACTAAAACTTTCAACGGAAACCCAGAAAGGCTTCAAAATAAGCGTGCAGTAATGGACGCAACATTAACTACTAATTTGCGTAATAGCGAGAGAGCAAAACAGGTTTTTGCTCATTTACGACAATTACTTGAAAGCAGAATATCGGCTACTATTTCCGTTGAAGAATGGAGAAACCAATTTGAAAGTGTTGAGGTAAAGGAAAGAGAGAGAGAGAGAATAATAGAGAAAATATATTATTCTATTATTCTGTGTTTTCCGGAAAGTTTTAAACAGGGAAATGTTTGTCGCTTTAGAGTTATTCTGATTTTAATTTTCAGCGTGTCTTTGGCTATCCATTTGTTCAGAATTCAACTTGGCAGCATTGTGCAGGTTCTAGTACAGAATTTCGAGGTTATACGTGTGGACTATGGACTACTTTTCATGCACTAACTGCCAGTGTAATAATCACTCATAGTAGTAGTAAAAATAGTAAATGAAAATTTTTCGATTTTATTTAATTTTTAATTTTTTAGGTGGAACAGCCCCAAATCCTTTAGGCCCATTACGTGCAATTCAAGGCTGGGTAACTTCATTTTTTGGTTGTGAGCATTGCCGTCAACATTTTATAAAGATGACTACACAAACATTTCCAATGAATGAACAAAGAGTGTTTCGTCTCAATGACATGCTTATGTACTTATGGAGAGCTCACAATATAGTAAATAATCGTCTACATGGGTCAAACACTGAGGTATTCGAAAATACTATCTTTTTAATAATAATAATTTTTAGGACCCTCAGTTCCCCAAATATCAATTCCCTCCACTCTTTCTTTGTCCAAAGTGTCATTCTGGTGGACATTTTAGCAGACGACAAACACGCAATTTTTTAATTAGTTATTATACTTCTATTCGGCCCTATCGTAAAATTCATAGTAATAGCATTGATAGTACAAAGAGTAGAAGCAAACGATAAATTAATTCTGATTTACTATTTTATTTCCGGAAAGTTTAATATTTTTTGTATTTCCGGAAAGTTTAATATTAATTGTTTCTTTTGTATTTTCCGGAAAGCTAAATTTCTCCTTCCAGAATATTCTATTCTTGTTAGAATATTTCTTTCCGGAAAGTTTTAATTATAATTTTATAGCTCATAATGTATACGCACAATACAACGGGTTCTCTACAAAACACACACTATTCCCCCATATTTTTTGTCTGCTTTTCTAGTTTGGGGGTCTCATGGGTTTTCTCTTACACTTTGTGGCAATATTATTTAGTTTTTAATTTAAAATAATTTAAGACAAATTTTGTCATTTGTAGTTATATTTCAATAAATTTTATACAAAAATCTGTAATTTTTAAAGTTTTTTACTAATAATTAAATTTTCATTTTGTTTAACTTCAACTTCTTTAAGACTTTGTAGTTCAACATATAACCTTTCCAATTCCTTTTGTTTTTCATTTAACAAAAGCTTTAAAAAGAGTTTATAAATAATAGAGTTAAATTGTTTAAACCTGTAATTGCTGAGTTTCTTCTGTTGAGCTATTATTCCCACTTTTATCTAATTGATTTTGTAGTGTAAGGAGACGAAGTCTTTCTCCATCTACAATACGGCCAACCTTAAAACAATTTTTTTAAAGTATTTTTACCCTAAAAATAAAAAAGAAAATAAAATAAACGTTAAAGGATTTGTGTATTTTATTTTAAAAATTTTTTCTAACCTTTTCCATTGCTTCCCTAACTTCTCGAACTGTTTTAATAAAATTATCAAATTGACTAATAAAATTTTTTCCTTCTTTTGCAAGATTACTAGATGACTCTAAAAGTACTTTAAAAAACAATAAAATATTCAAAAATATTTCCTTTTAATTCTAACCTGGATTAACAAGTCTAATATGATTGAGGTCATCAATAAAAACTTTACGATTGTCAAAATCATCAATTTGTTGATTCATTTATTTTTTAAATAATAAACTTTAAAATGAAGGATTTAAATACTTTGAAGATATTTAAGTCACCGAAAAAAGGAAAATTGTAGTCATGGAAACTGATGAAAAAAAAATTTTTTTTAATATTTCAGAATGTTAAACTATATTTATTTTCTAAAATTAACAAGATACACATATTTGTATATAATATTTGTAGTAAATGTTAAAAAATAATATTTAAATAAAAATGTTAGATTTAAAAAAAAAAGTTTGTTAGTGAAACTAAAGTTTCTATTAAATCAAATAAATGCTTTCATAGATAGAGAAAAATATAGAAAGAAAAAGAAAGAAAATAGCCAACGGGTTTAAATTCTAAAAATCACTGGATTTTTCTTATATATGTGCGGAGTGCAAAGTGCCCGAAATTGATTGTCTGAATATACAGAAAATATTTTTTATATTATACAGAATTGCTTCAGAACTATTAAAACTTTCCGGAAAGAAAATATATAAAATTCCGGAAAAAATAATAAAATAGCTCTGATGTTTCTTTAAAGGTATATATTTTAAATAATTAAAAAAATTAATTTATTTATATTATATCAGTCAGGTAGAACCAACTGAGCATTATCGTCTCCCCTATCCCGATTTGCGTCCAATCCTACAATTGAAAGGGTTGCCGGAACTGGCAATGTAGGATTTGAAACTTGATTATAAGCATCATTTTCCTTAAATAAATAATTAAATTAATTTATTTTTGGCAGTCCAAGAATTTATTAAAATTAAAAATAGCTTAAAAAAGTATCCTTTTCCTTTTAATAAAAATAAAGTGTTTAAAAACCTTATCAGGGTAAAGCACATAATGTTGAAGTATAAACAATGCATCAAAAATTATCTTAAAAAGAAAAATAAAATAAAAAGAAAATAGAAAAGAAATAATTACCGAAATAAACCCTAATCCAAACTTGACAGGATTTCCAGTAAAAGCACTCCAGTCATCTATAATTAAAAAAAAAGTAATAAAAGTTAAATAAAATTATTTAATAAAAACCAGTATTTTTAGCCTGTAAAATCATTTGAAAAATGTCCATTGTACCACCAATGGCATCTAATAAAACATTTCCAATACTCCAACCAACCTTTAAAAGATAATAAATAAATTAATTTATTCTATTTATTGGTAAAGTAAAAAATTAATTTTTAAAAACACTCTTTTTTAATCTGCAAAATTAATTGATAAGAATTCTTCACGTGCTTAACAAAACAAATTTTTAAATAATTTTTTAAAGTTAGTCAGGTCCAACAATTTTTAAAAATTATTCTTTATCAGTTTAAATATTTTAGAAAAAAAAAATTTTTTTAAACTGGTAACCGTGCTTTTTCGTTGAAAATTAAGAATTGCTTGTGGAAAATATTTGCTCATTGTAACAGCCATTTTTACATAAGAAAGGTAATTTATAAAGTCCAACCAGTTGAACAAATGAAACAAAGCTAGAAGAAGGGAGAGTGCCGAAACTGCAAGTAAAATTGAAGCCCATAAACGACAGGTGTATGAAATACGTTGAGCCCCTTTCTAAAGGGTTTCTTAATAGAATAAAAAACTTAAGTTAAAAAAAACCTCATAGATAAAGCATTGAAAAGCAGTAATTAAACAGGCAATCAGAGCATGGGCAGAAAAGACAACATCATTAAATAAAACAGGAATAAGGCTTCTATTCCCATGCCTGGCGATGTAAATGTCCTGAACTATTGGGTCAAAATAAAGCAAAACATTGTAAATTGTGTAGCAAAAAAAGCCAATATTATTGAGAAGTAAAAAGTCGAAATTTAGACCAATAACACTAAAAATTAAATTTAAAAAATAGAAGAAGTTTTGGGCATTTTTAGGTAATTAAGTATTATTTCCCAGACTTTTTGCGGACAAAATTTAATTAAATTCTTTTTTCTTTTATAATTCCTTAACAAATAGAAGGTCGTCTTTTAACGATAAAGGAACTTTAAAAGAAAATTAATTATTATTAGAAAATAGTCCCAAAAAGTTTGAAATAATATTTAAATTATTTCCACCTAATGCTTAAAGCAATAAAATTAAAAAAATTTAAAACCTTTTCCTTTGCCAATTCAAAATAATTTGAGGATAAAAAGAAATACTCCAAGCAAAGAAATAGATCCAACCAGTAACAATTACTAATAAAGAAAGTATTGAACTACGAGAAACCACTAAGTGAACAAAAACGTCATCTACTCTGCAAAAGAAGAAAAATGTTTTAAAAAAATAATATTAATAAAAATGTTAATTCCTTTACTGAAATTAATAAAAAAATTTAAAAAAAAATTATTTTATGATTTGAATAAATTAATATTGTTAAAATTTATATTCTATTTTTGTAATTTATGTTTTAATATTAAAGCTATTTTGTAGAGGTCCGTTAAGAAAAAAATTAATTATGAGAATTAATTTCTAAAAATAAAAAAAAGTAACTAGTTTACAAAGGATCCAAAATAAATTTTAAAATTAAATTTGCTTACTCAAAAGGACAGTTTCCTATACGTGAAGTTCCATTAGTAAGAAAACAATCCTTTAAATCAATAAAAGTTCTGCTGCTCAAAGAAAGTCCAGTAACAGAAAACTTTCCTTCTGAATCCGTACCAGGATTAAGGACAATAGAATTTGGAGTTACATTAAGAATATTGTGATCAAAATCAAAAATAAGGTTCAAATGGTGGTTAAGATTGCCTCTAAAATTATTTTTAAAAAATCTAATAAATTCTAAAATAAAAATAATTAAACCTGTAAGTAAATTTAATTTCTTTTTCTGATCCAATTATAAGATTTAATTGTTCAGGAAATTCCAGAACAAGTTTTTTGGCATTTTCTTCAGTTAAAAAACCTTTTCCACTGCTGTGTCTGTTCTGTTCTACTTCCAGTAATTCATCATTTTCTTTAATGCAAAATAAAATACATGGAAAGAAGAAAATAAAATAAATAAATTGCAAGGTTAACGGCATAATAAAATTATAGGAAAAATATTTAAGAAATTTTTTAGAGGTTAAGAATATAAATAGACGTTGACTTAGAAACTATTGAAATAAATACATTCCTAAAAATTAAAAAAAAATGTAAAATTGATAAAACTTTATTAATAAAAGCATTTAAAAAATTACTTATCAATTTTTAAAAAATTAAAGGAGAACGATTTCTGCAATTAAATTATTTTATTTTGAAGCTATTTAACTTTAAAATTAATAAATGATAAATGTTGGGTAAAATAAAATAAAAGAGTTAAAATAGAGAGAAGGATTAGAGGATTATTAAAACAAAAAAGTTGGAGAAAATATGAGCACATGATGAAATTTAACAAAAAAATTGCAGCAATTAATACCTACTACCTATGTTTTTATTTGGATACAACTGGTTGGAAAATCTTATGCAAATAAATATTACAATGTCAAAAAAATAATCCAACGTATTAAAACAAGAGAGAATTAACATAAATTTTTTAAAATCATTATACTGGTTAGAAGGAATGTCACTTTTTGGTAAAGTTGACATTTTGAAAAAATTGAAAATTTTATATTTTGTATTTTCTCTGGCTTGGAAGGTTGAATTGCCAACTGCCAGTGCGTCTCGTCTGAAGCTATTTTCATGGATTTTCTTAATTTCCTTTGAAAATTTTGTAGCAGAATGGCATCAGGGCTTGCTTCAGACTCTATACGATTTATTATTAATGAAGAATATAAAAGTGATGGATTTAAAGAAAAAATGGTTTTATGTCTTGAAGGTCTGTTTTTTTCTATTTTTTAAATTTAATTTTAAGTTTAGGAAATCATGAAGGTTCCTATCCTTTTCCTCATTTTCATCTCACTGATTTTATTACAAATTCAGCATTAATTAAAGGTTAAATATTTTAATTTACTTTTTATAATTCTATTTTTAAAGATCTCCGAAATGAATTACATTCAGTAGCTTGGATTCCAAAATGTAATGATTTATATTCGTTAAATCAGACTGTTGATATTTCTAATTTACAGGAGGAACATTATCCTTATTTATAGTAAAATCTATAATTTTATTTAAATTAAATAAGAGGTTTATTTTTAAGTTCTTTTTATCAATTTTTACTTAATGATGTAAGGAGATGGATTATGTCAATGACTGATGTTCAATTAGGAGAAAAGTTGGCTCTAACTGGTTCACGTTATTTAAGTGGTGATTGTTTACTGACACATGATGACAAACTTGAGGTTTTTTAAGAAGATGTAGATTAATTTAAGGTTTTTTAGGGACGTGCTTTTGCTTTTGTTTTATATCTCAACGCTGATTGGAAAGAAAAAGATGGGGGTGATCTTTGTCTTTATAACTGCGACCCTTCTACAAATCGTCCTGAACTGGTTGCGAAAAGGATAAGGCCAATAGAGAATAGTTTCAGTCTTTTTCGAGTACAAAACAATTCTTGGCATTCTGTCTCAGAAGTGCTTTGTGAAGGAAAGGAGCGTTTATCACTCAATGGATGGTTTCATTACCCAGAGAATATGGAAGTTTTATTTGTTGGTGATTCACCGACACCAGAGGAGCCTATTCCTAGAACAAAACCTTCAATGGATACAACTGTATTTTTTAATTAAAAATACTTTTTATTCCAATTTTATTTATTTTTGTATCAATAATTTAGTTAGCGGAGGTAACTTCTTGGTTAAACAATAATTATGTTGGTCCTGGACAACATAAGCATATTAAAAGAATATTTGCTCGCAAATCGCAGCTTTCTCTTCGTCATTTTTTAAACGTTTTCATTTTTTTAAATTTATTTAAATTTTAATTTTATTAGTCAGACAAGTATAATGCAGCTGTGGAAGAATTAGAAAATGCTCAATTTACATGTATTGGACCTCCAAATAAAAGAAATGTTTTTCGTCTCGTAGAGTCCCAACTTTCAGAAAATAGTCATTTACGTAGTTTACTACGTCTATTCCGTTCTGAAGCAATTACACTTTTATTGACTCAATGGACAGGTTTACACTTACATGAAATTAGAAGAATAAGTAGAGGAAATAATGATAGTGGAGATGATGATTTGGCAACAACTAGTGATAATGGGCCTCCTTCAAAGAAGCAAAAATTAAATGTAAAAGAAGAAATTGATAGAGGTTTTTATTTAATTTTTGTAAATTTTATTTAATTTATTTTTATTTGCGGACGTAATTTGCGGATAATATTTACCTTAATAATATTAGAATTTTAATACCTTCTAATAAAATCAGAATTTTATCAAATAAAAATCAGAATTAAAAGTTATAATTCTTTATTTTTAAGGGAATAATCCGCAAAAAGTTGCCCAAAGTCTTGAACTTTATTTAAAAAAATTTTATTCTTTCTAGAATAATTACTAAAAATAAAATTTATTTATTTATTTTTATTTTTTAGATGTTGAACTTGTTTCTTTTATTAATCGTTTTGACCAAGGATGTTATTCAATGGCTGATGATCAGTTAATTGCACATTCTGAAGACAATGGATTTAGCCTTGATGTAATTTTGTTTTTAGGACGTAAACAAGAATGGGCAGCACAGAATGGAGGTTTTATTAGTTATTTTGCTTGTGGAGAAGAGGATGAACTTATTCGTGTTATTCCGACATTTAACACAGCTGCAATAGTTTTTAGGTTTTTTTTAGATTTATTATTAAAATATTTATTTATTTAAGAGAACCAGGCGTTTTAAATTTTACAAAATATGTCAACCATAGAGCTGGTTCTGACAATTTTTTTACTCTTAATTGTACATTCTTTGGTATCTGTACTGGTGAGAGTGAAAGCGAAGAAAGTTCTCTAGACTCTAAAAATATTCCTGATGAAAGTGAGGATGAAGAAGAGGAAGACGAAGATGAAGACCCTTACTTAGAAGATTTTGACAAAAATGTAAATGAAGAAACTGAAGAAGATGAAGATGGAAATTGAAAACTAAGTAAGACTTTTTATTTATTAAATGCTCTAATTAAAAGAATTAAAGAGAAAAAAAAATAAAAATACCCTTTACTTTTTTTTTAGAGCATTTTTATTGTTTATTGACTTTTATTTACTCAAATGACCCTTTTTTAATTAATTAATGTTTTTGGTCTCAAAATAAGTTTTTATATAGCTTATAATTTTGTATGACACTCAAAGATTAACTGAAGAAAAAAAGAAATTAATTTAAAATTATTTTTTATTTTACTTTTCCTACTTATTTGAGTCTTTGAGCGATAGCCTTTATTAATTCACAAATAATTTAGGTATTTTTAAAATGAGCAGAAATCAATGTAAAAAACTTTGGAATTTTTAATAAAATATAAACAAATTTATAATTAAAAAAAGTTTAAAATTTTCTGCTCAATTAAATGATTAAAATTAATTAATCACTCTAATTTTATATTGGCTATCGTTTATTAGTCTCAAACCTTTTGTTTAGTTCACAATTTAATTCAGTTAATCTTCTCAAATCTCTCCTAAATTAACAGAGGTGCTTTTCCCTTTTAAAGACATTCGGTCCTAAAATAAATAAATCGGTAAATATTTAAAAGGACCATTTCTTTAAATAAAAATAATTTAATTTAAAATCTCCCTTTGCATTTTTTTACTATAAGACGGTGTTATTTTTCTTTCATTTTATCAATTTATTTTAGTCTTTTTTTTTAATAATATTTTTGTCTTTCTTTTTATTTTAGGTTAAAATAAAAAATTTAATTTTTAAAAAAATTTTTAAAATTAAAAAAGATTTTCTTTTATAAACACAATTTACAAATAAATAAATATTATTTAATTTAAAAAAAATATTTTTTTATATGTAAAGAAAATAATAATGTTCAGAATTTAAATAAATTATTTTTTTTTAAAAAATTAATTAAAAAAAAATTAATTAATTTTTATTTAATTTTTTTAAACCAATTTTAATAATATATGATGTATAATTTAAGTTGGTCTCTTTAGAAAAATAATTAATTATTTTGTTTAATTAAAAAAAAAATATTTTTTTGGCTATGGAGAATAATAAATGTATTATTGATAAAATATTTTTGTTAAATAATCGATTAATTTGCGATTTTTTGGACAATAATGAGAAGAAGATTAGTATGCGAGAAATGTTTTGTGATTTTAATTCTTTAAAATTATTATTTCTTAATAAAACAAATAAATTAGAATTTAAGGGGTTTTATCTGGGATAACTAAAAGGGATTAACACAAAAAGTACATTAGAGTCTTACCTTTTACCTAAAGGTTTTATTTGTCAAAAGAAGGAGATGTTGATCTTTTGGGTAAAACTCAAGTAAATGGTTGTCCTTTTCCTTTAAGCTTTTTATCAGTAATTTCAGCTTTTATTAAAATTTTTAACTATTTATTTATTTGTTTTTATAATATTTTTTTTTGACAAATTTTAATTTAATTTAATTTTGTAAATTTTGTAATTTTCTAAAGATAAATAATTTAAAATTAATTTTCTAGTAATTAACCTAATTTTTAAGTTTAAAATTAATTAATTTTCTTCTTATTTTATAGAAAATGGAAAATGAATTAATTAATAATTTAACATCACAGCCTAGAAGTCGTTCTTTATGTTCTGGCCTTCTTTTTTCTACTTCATCTTCTTCTAGTGATATTGCTGGACAAAATAATCAAAATAATAACAGATTGACAGCAATTCCTTCATTAGATTTTTATTTATTTACATCCCCATCATCAGCTATTATGAGTTCTGAAGCCTTGGAAATTGGAAGAGATTGTGGACGAAAACAATCCAACAGGTATTTAATTGTAAATGAAGACTCTAGTGTACCTTTTGGAGTTGAGACTCTAATGTCCGTTGTTTTTCTTTTTTAACAGTTTTACATTAAAAAGTAATTAACTTTTTAAGGCATTGTAATGATGACACTATTAATGGAGTAAACAGAAGAATGTCAAGGGTAATAAATTGGCGCAGGACTTTTAGTCGCGAGGAAACCGCGCCGCACATAATAAACAAATTTAAAAATTAAATTAAATTATGGCGTTATTTTTAATTTTTAAATTATTTGCACAGTAAAAGATTTGATTTGAATTTTTAGCAAGACTCTCATAATCATAAAAAAGCGAATATATCTTGGTTAGAAAGAGTCTTTCAGCGTCGTGAATGTATTAAATTTATTCCGGCTGATGATCACTATGATCGGTAATTTAATTTTATTAATTTAATTTTACTTCTAAAAAGTTGTTGTTGTGGTAGAGTAAGCGCAGAACATTCACAACTTGCTCTTTCACGTTTTACAAGTTCAGTTGTTACACGTGGTGCTCAATTCCATTTGTCGTCTTCTGGACATTCTTCTGGCCATTGGACAATAGGAACTTGTACAGCTTGTACTCCTACAGATGCATACGGGACTGTAGAATTTCAAGTAAATTGAAGGGTCGTTTTGGTGCCAACTTGGGAGTCTACTTTTAACCAAAATCAAAACCCTTTATATTATACCCCAAATAATATTTTATTTAATAAAATTTTAAAGGGAGGAACACACATACATAAAGCAAACTATTTGCGTTTATCCTTCGATTCAGACCCTGCTGATATTATTAACCTTATGGAAAAGCTGTGGAGTCTAGAAAAGCCTAAACTTGTAATTTCTGTACATGGAGGGACTGCTGATTTTAAGTATTTAAATAAACCTTTTAAAGAAATCAATTATTTCTTCAAAGTGTTCCAGAGAAGTTGGGAAGAGTTTTTAGAGAAGGTCTTTTAAAAGCGGCAGAAACAACAGGTGCTTGGGTTCTTACTTCCGGGTTGGATTCTGGTGTTGTTAAACATGTTGCCAGGGCATTGGATGAAGCTGGGATTTCTGCCAGGTATTCAAACCTCCGCATCGAAACGTCCCTAAATTAATTTTTTTTAAGAATGCGTTCACGTATAGTTACCGTGGGTATAGCACCATGGGGAATGTTACAACGTAAAGAACAATTAATTGGCCATGACACCCATATTGCCTACGACAGACAAAATTTATTACCTTTTAATAATCCAGCACACATTTCCCCTTCTACTGAAAGAAGAGAACAAAAATCCTGTTTTAGTGGATTACCTTTAAACGACAGACATTCTTATTTTTTATTAGCTGATAATGGAACTTGTAATCGTTTCGGAGCAGAAATTGTTTTAAGAAGAAGGCTTGAAGAATTTTTAGCTAGAAAATGTAATAGAAATGGTAGAAGAATACAAATAATATGTGTAGCCTTAGAAGGAGGAATATGCACATTAAATGCTATTTATCGATGTCTTTGTGGACAACAGCCTATTCCTGTTGGGTTATTTTGGGGAATATTTTTAAAATTATTAAAAGGAGGGATAAACCCTAATCTTTGTTAATAACCCCTTTGTTCGGGAATCCCTCCTTTTTACTAACTAATTCTGTCCTTTCAAGAATAACCTTTAGTACTTTATCCCTGTTAAAATTAAATAATGTATTCTAACTGCTGAATTCTTTTCTCTTGTTTTGGCGTTATGTCTAGAAGACTGTAAAACTTTTTTTAGTTTAAATGTCTCAAAATGTCAACTACAAAAAGGTCATTCATTTATTTTTATTTTATTTAGGTAATTGTTTGTGAAGGTAGTGGTCGTATTTCTGATCTTTTAGCATTTGGAATAAAACATTCTGATGAGAACGGGTAAAAATATAAAATATTTAATTATTTAAATTTTAGTAAATTAAACTCAAAATTTTATTCTCGTCTATTATCTATGGCAAAAAAGATTATTAATAATAATCAAAATCCAGAAAATTCAGCTGAGGCCTTACTTCACCGTGTTTTGCAATGTGTTGAAAAAAGGAATAATTTGGTAATTATTTATTTTTACATACTCAAATGCCCTATGAATTCAAAAAGGTGACACTTGAGTCTCTAATTTGATTTTTAGCTTTAAACACTATTAAACCATTTGAGTCTTAATTTTCCCTTTTATTTCCATTTGAGTCTCATTCATAATTTTTAACTTTTTACTCCAGTTCCGAGATTCAAATAGTAGTTTAAATTAAAAAATTATAATTTTATAGTTAACAGTCTTTGCTGTCTCTGAGAACAATTTATTTCAACGTTTTCAATCAGATGAACAAAAAATGGACAGAGTAATACTTCGTGCATTATTGCATGGACAAGACTTAACTTTAGTAGATCAATTATTATTAACATTAGCTTGGGGACGTGAAGACATTGCTAAAAGTGAAATATTTAATCAACCAAATTTATACCCTTCTGATCCATATTGGCTAATAAAAGTAAATAATTAAAGCTAAATAAATATTAATTTTTTAAATAAAAAGACAGAATGCCAAGAATTAAATTAAAAATAAATTTTTAATTAATAAAAAATTAATTAAATGTAGCCAATGATGGAGGCTTTATTATCTTCCAAAGTTGAATTTGTTCGTCTATTTTTAGAACAAGGCTTATCACCTAGACATTTCTTGACTTTTCAACGTCTTGAACATTTATATAATACTGTAAGAATTTTTTAAATTAATTTAAAATCAGAGGGACGTTTGAACGCAGCTTTACTTTTCTTTTAATTTTATTTTTTTTAAATTAATTTCTAAGGGTTCTTCTTTATTCCCTTTAATGTCTGGCAGTAGTAGTCAACAGCCAAAAGGAGGAGCAATTCAAGGCGGGAAATCAGCCTTTTCCCTTCCAGAAATAGGAGCAGCTATTGAGCGATTAATGGGAAATGCTTTTCGCTCAGCCTATACAACTAGAGCATTTAAATTAAGATATGAATGTGCAAAAGTGTCGGCTGGGCAAAAAACATTTATTAAAAGAAACAATACAAAACAACTTTCTTCCTTACAATTATGCTTAACTGGAAATGATGAATATAAAGAGTCAGGACTCAAACAGCCAAAGGTGTAATTTTAAGGATTTAATTAAATTAAAAAGGAATATTTTGAGACTCAAAAAGCCCTTTAATTACAAATAAGCTTAAATAAGGAATATTTAAAAATAAAAGTTTAAGCGTAAAAGTGCTCTCACAACTCCCCCAATGGAATGGGAAGTAAGTGGAGAAATTAATAATACTCAAATAACACCTTCTACACAACAACAACGCCAACCAGAATTTTCTTCTCCATTCAATGAATTAATGCTTTGGGCAGTTTTAACAAGAAGACATGAAATGGCTAAATTATTTTGGCAACATGGAGAGGAACCTTTGGCTAAAGCACTGGCTGCTATTAGGCTCTATAAATGTATGAGTAAAGAGGTGGCCCATGATTATATTGAAATGGAAGTTAGCAATCGGTTGAGAGAATACGCACAGGTGTTATATTAGCTCTTATATTCACTAGAAATTTGAGTATCCTTTTCCAGACTCAATTGTCTATAACCAAATATTTTTAGGAATTTCGTGATTATTCCCTTGAATTATTAAATCATTGTCATGAACAAGATCAACGAATGACAATGAGATTATTAAGTGAAGAATTGCCTAATTGGGGACAGCAATCTTGTCTTTCTTTAGCAGTTATTGCAAATAATAAGAGATTTCTTGCTCATCCATGCTGTCAAATTTTGTTAGCTGAATTATGGCATGGAGGTCTTAGACTTAGAAGGTAAAGAGGTTTTTAATTTAATTTCCAATAGTATATTCTCATTTATTAAGCCAATCCAATATAAAAGTGATTTTTGGCCTTCTATTTCCACCTTCTGTTCTACTTCTCGATTTTAAGACACCTTTAAATTCTTCTACTTCAATGACCGAAATAAACGCACAGTCAGCAACAATGGGTGCCTTAGAGTCTGAAAAGCCCCTTTTAGGGAACGATTGCTTTTGTGGTGACAATTTGAGAAATGTAAATGATACTTCCCCTTTTAATAAGGTCGTAAATAATTAAATGGTGTTGGAGGTCCATTAGAGTCCTAAATTTAATTTATAATTCTCTCCTATTTTAGATGTGTAAAAGTTGTTTTTAGATTCTAAGTTTTTAATGAGTTTTCTGATCTAACCAATCCCGATCAAAAAAGAATCCTTAAAAACTTTATTTAACATATTTTTATTAAAGAAAAATCGAAATTATTTGTGTTCATGTTTATCAAAGTTTGAAATATTTTATTCAGCACCAATTACTTCATTTTGGGTATGGGCAATTTCTTTTCTTTTCTTCATGTTTTTATTTATTTATATACTTCTTATTGAATTTCCAACTAAAGTTGCTCCTATTGAATGGTTTCTTTTTGCTTATGTTTTGGCTTTAGGAATGGAACATTTTAGGAAGGTTTGAGAGAGAAAAATTTTTAAATTTATATTTCAAATTTTTCTCTTTTTTAATTTTGATGGTGGACGTTTTGGTGCTAGCCTATAAAATTGCTAAATAGGAATTTAATTATTTATTTAAAATAAAATACTTCCTCTAGCAATTTTATAGGGTACACAATCTATACTCTAATGTCCACCTCCCAAATTAAATTAATTTAAGACTTTCTAAGACTTTTAACCTTAAAATCTTTTTTAGCTTTTAATCCTCGAATCTTCTTCAATATTAGAGAAAGTCAGAATTTTCTACAGTAAATATTGGAATATGTTAACTACTGTAGCTATTATTTCTTATTTTGTTGGGTTTGCCTTTCGTTTTGACCCAATTAGAGTGCACAGTCATAGCAGAGTTATTTTGGCAGTTAATTCTGTTCTTTGGCATATGAAAACGTTTATTTTTAAATATAAAGAGATCTCGCAATTTAATTTTGACATTTTTTTATTTGCGAGGTCAATTAAAAAATAATTTAATATTTTCCTTTTATTCTTTAAACCTTAAAAACAGTTTTGACTTTATGTCTGTACATCCCCGTATTGGCCCTTACATTACAATGGCTGGGAAAATGGTTCTTGCTATGTCTTATATTATTGCCTTATTGATGGTTACGTTAATGGCCTTCGGTGTTGGTATGTCATTTGAGTCTGATTTCCTCTTAGGTCTAAAAATATTATTTTGAGTCTAGGGCGTTTGAGTCTGAAGCTATTATAAAGACCTTGACATTAGAGTCTGTTATTTCGTTACTTTACAAATAGTCCATTTGAGTCTGAAAAAATAATATTTTTAGCTCGTCAATCAATAACCTTTCCACATGAAAAATGGGCTTGGATACTTGTTCGGAATATTTTTTACAAAGTTGGAAAATATTTATTTTAAATTAATTATTAAAAAATTATTTTTCAAGCCTTATTTTATGCTTTATGGGGAAGTTTATGCTGGAGAGATTGACACATGTGGAGATGAAGGTATAAAACATTTTCTAGAAGAAAGCGTTTTTTAAATAAAAGACACATAAAAATAGTTCCTATCTCCATCTATTTTTTAAGGTACAAATTGTGTTCCCGGTTATTGGATTCCACCAATTTTAATGACTGTATTTCTTCTAATAGCCAATATTTTACTTATTAATATGCTTATTGCAATATTTAAGTATTGTTTAATTAATTAATTTAAATATTATTTTAAAGCAATATATTTAATGTAACAAATGCAATGTCTAAACAAGTTTGGATGTTTCAAAGATATGGTCAAGTTTTGGAATATAAATCAACACCTCTGCTGCCTCCTCCATTTACTCCATTAGCTCATTTGTTGATGCTATTTAGAAGACTTTATAAGGTAGAAAAATTGGTAAAGTTAATTAAAGTAATTAATTAAGTCAAGAATATTATGCCCTTTTCATTATGAACAACATTTATCTAATACAAATGATGTTAATGGTAGGTTTACTCTAAATATACTTAAGTACATTAGAGTCTAGTAATTACTATGTGTTAGATTTTAAAGAATTAACTTGAAATAAAAATATGTTTGAAAAAAATACTTAAATTTTAATATTCTTTAAAGAGGTTAGACTAAGAACAGATGAACTTAGAGATCTACAAGATTTTGAGGAAGATTGTATGGATGATTTGTCAAGGAGAAAGTTCCGGCAAAAGGACAATTGTATTGAAAGGTGTTTTTATTATTAAGACAATAATATTGTTTGATAGCCTAGTGGTTTAAGGCGCAGTTATAGTGAAAATGGTTGAAGGTTCAATTCCACTTGTTAACAAAGAATATTAATAGCCCAATTCAATTGAAGTTATATTTATTTTTAAACTTTTTATCCATTTTAAGACGCAGAAATTCTGACCGCTATTGTTTTTCTGATTTTTCCTCTTCATGTAATCGAGAATTGCTTGTACAACTACAAAAAATGCAGTCAAAAATAGATAAACTTGAACAGGCACAAAACAAATTTTTTGGAAAGTTTATGGATCGCCAAAATTCTAAACTATCTTTACAACATTATGAAACAGAAAAAACATCAAAAGATAAAAAAGAAGAGAATTTCCAAACAAATAAAAAGTCAATTCCAAAAGCTAGAGTTTACCCAATGTTTTGCCCTTCTTCAATAAATAATGAAGATATTGGACTAGAACAACAAATGTTTTTAAATAATGAAAGAATAACAACACAACAAATCCCTCAACTTTTAATTAACCCAATGGATGATGGAGAAGGAAGTTTAGAAAATAGTCTAGACTCTAATGGTCATAACCATTCTAATGAGGAAAAGAATGAAGGAATGGAAGAGGAGGAAGAAGAAGAAATTGAAAGGGGAAATAATATGTAAGTAAATGAAAAATGGTAAAAAGGGGATTAAATTTTATTTTTTGGCCCATTTATTTCCAAGCATTTTTTAAAAATTTAATTAAAAAAAAAATTTATTTTTAATTAAAAATAGACAACAACAACGTCAAAGACATTTGAGTATAAATAATAATCGACAACGTAATTATTCAGTTTCATTAAGTGAGGATTTGGAACAAATGTTTGAAATGTTAAGAATGTAACAAATTTAAAAATATTAAAAAAATTTCTTTCCTCACTTAATAAAATTTAAATTAAATTAAAAGAGTATATTTATTTATATAAAAGGCAGAATTAACAAATTAATCAAAGTTTAATAAAATAAATTAAGTATTAAAAAAAAATAAATTAAAAAGTCAAAAAGAAAAGGATATTAAATAAAATGGCACTTTCTTATTAAAAAATAATAATTTAAAAAAATTTAAAATCCATTACTCGCTTCAGTATAAATTGCTTTCCCGTTTTTTACCATTTGTGCCTCTAAATTAATATTCCCAATATTTAATTGATAAACACCATAAACGCTTGGCCAAGATTGTGGTAAAGAATTATATTCAGCAACAGAATTGTTTGGACTAGAAAATTAAAAATAATTTAAAAGATTATGTTTTCATTTATAGAATAAATTCATCAAAAGTGCACTTAGAGTCTGAAATTTTAACAAATGTTTTTAAAGGTGTTTAAATACTCCAAAATTTATTAAACATTTTTTGGTTTGATAGAAAGAAATAAATTCCCAAAAAAACTTACTTAATTAACCGTAATTTACAAGTTGCTGGAATATCCACTCTAATTTGACTTTTAAAGAAACGTATTTCATCCTTTAAAAAATAAGTATTAATGATTTAAAAAATACTACCAAATTCCAACTATTATTATTATTAGTTGCTGGTTGAATAGTTTGAAGACATAATTGAATACATAAAGGTGGAATAGTGCAATGCCTATAAAAATAATGTTTAATACTCTAAAGTCCCCTTTCATTTTTTCTTTCAAAAGAAAATCCTAACGTTGTGTGTATCCTCAAAACACAACAAATAGGGGCAATTTCAGTCCCTCCAATATCCAAATAACGTATTCTACAAAATTCTGTATTTGTCAATTGTTGATTATCTCTTCTATTTTTCATTGCAAGAATTTGAATTCTTCTAAAATTTCTTCCTTTATTTTCATCATTTGTTTCAAAAATTCCAAAAAATGGCCTTCCCTCTTTTAAATTTCTAAAAACATTTTCTGGTTCAATTTGTCTTTTATTTAATGCATCTCCATAAAATTTATTTAATTCTAAGGCTATATCTGTTTGAAAATTGTAAAAACGACGAATTGGGTTCTTTTCATTATTATCAACAATTTGTTGTTGGTTTTGTTTAAGTGGAAAAGCATAAAATTCATAAGGAGATTTCTTTAATAAAGACTAAATTCTTTTTTTTTAAATTAATATTTACCAAAGAATTCCAATCAATAAAAATAACTTGTTTTCCTTCATTTGTTGAATACTTTGCTTTTAATGAATTTAAAGTTAAATTCTCAATTAAAGGTAATTGTCCTTCTATAGATAGCCAATGTTGGGGAACAGGTTCTTCTCCATTATTTTCTTCTTCTTCTACTCTTTTAATTAAAAAATCAACAGGAAATGTTCTTCTCCATTTGGGCATTTGTTGTAAAATTAAAATTGCTTCATTTACCTTTTAATAGAGAATTTTCTTTTTTTTTTAATAAAATGCTCATTGATAGAATAATTAAAATAAAATAATTTATATATTATTTCAATAGAAAAAACCCCAATTTTATTAGTTTTTAGTACCCCTATGATTTTTAATGTAATTAGACCTCTTTTAGAGTAACACAAATTTAAAAGGAAATTATTCCAAAAATAATTTAATTTAATTAATTAAAATAAAATTAACTGAAAGGGATTTAATTTCCTCTCTTCTAATTATTTGTTGTTGATTTATATGAAACATATTTCTGTCAAGAAATTCTAAAGGTTGAAATTCAGTAGCAAGGCGATGACTTATTGACTCTCCAAACCCTCCTTCTTTTTCATTATCTTTTTCAGAATTTAGTCCATAAATTTGAGCCTTTGAAAATAAATATTTAATAAATAAATTAATTAATTAAACCCTTGTATATTCACTATAATCATTTGACAATTTTCCTTGAATAGGAACAATTTTAAAATAATCATATTCACCCATTATTCTAACCAATTCTTCATTTATTTCTTTAGGCCAATAATTTAAACGTTTGAAACAACTTTAAAAAATTAAATAAAATTAAAAGTAAAATATACCTATGATTTTTTGGAAAATCAAATTTAAACAATGAAACTGGAAATGCTTGCCAAGGATGCCATTGAAATTGAGGATCCATTTTTGCAAGGCATTCCTTTTAAATATTTTTTTTGAGAGTTAAATTGTTTTAAAATTCTGATTTTTAGTGTTCTGAAGTGAACCAGAATTTTAATTATTTAAAAAACCAGAATTCTGATTTTTCAGAATTTTTTAAAAATAATTCTGTCTGGTAAACATCAGAATTTTGATTTTAAAAAATGTTTATTCTGATCTAAAAACTTTTTAAAAGAATTATAATTTATACCTAAACTAAATTCTTTTATTATTTATTAAAATTAACCTCAATCATCCAAGCCCCATAACCTTCATCAATAAAATGTAAATAAACAAAAGAAAAACTTTCGTTATTAAATGGTTGAATATGTAGAATTCTAGCTCTAGAATAAACTCCTTCTTCAATTGGGGCCATTACATAATCAAAAGGTTTTAATTCTGTGTTAGGGTCTAAAAGCTCTAAATAGGAGACTGATTTGTGTAATTTCAACTGTTCTGAAATATTATTGACCATTTTAAACCAAATACAGTTTGGAGAATCTATATAAGCAAGTAAACAAATTGCCTGACTTTTTGGAATTATTCGATGAATCTGAATAAAATAATTTTACCCTTTTTATTAAAGTTATCGAACCCTCTCAAATATTATAATTAAACAATTAATTAAAAACAAAACCTTTCCATTCTCTGTACACATTTCCTGTAAACGATTATGAACAGATTTAAGCACTGGCGAGCCTGCACGAATACAGAAAGATCCTAATGTCTTAATACTTGGTTGTTGTTCTGTCATTCTCTTATAAAAAGAAAATAAATAAATTTAATAGGTAATCAAATTGTTTGGTTATTAAAAGTAAGAAAATATAATAACCAATATTATAAAACTAAACAAAAAAAAATAAACAATAACTTAAATATTGAACCTTTAAATTAAATAATAAAAAATAAAAAAAAAAACATTTTATTAAAATAAAATAATTATTTATGTATTTCTTTCCTTTCTTTTCCCTGTTATGTTTCTACATAAAATTCATTACTTAAAACATTTTGTTGAATAATTTCTTGTTGTTCGCTAACAGAAGAAACATTTTTGTTATTATTATTAATTCCCATCATTTCTCTTCTTTCTTTCTTAAAAGCAATAAATTCATCAGATTTTTCAATATTTTTTATTAAACGATTACATAAAGCAAAATATTCTTCAATTTCAACGGTTGATAAATGTTGCTGTTAAAAGAATTAAATTAAAAAAATAAATATATTTTTTGGTAATTAATTAAGTGCTTATAATCTCGATAAAATTCTTTTTAAAAATTTAAATAATTTACCTTTGGTTTAATTTCCTTTAACTGTTTAAGAATTATAGTCTGACATTTAGGTGAATAAAAACAGTAAGAATCAATAAAATCTTCTGTTACTCTTTTAAGCATAGGCCAACAAAATTCTTTTGGTTTTCTCTTAAATTATTTAATTTTTAAACAAAAATTATAATTTTAAAAGAAAAAACTTGATGCATTGCCCTCGTTATAGCACCAAAAAGAAATGGAGAAAGAACAACCAAGTTTGGAATAAATTTTTTATAAACCAATAAAAAATTATTTAACGAAAGACAACACAATTTTGCTGCTAAATAATTTTCAAAAAACCTTAAAATAATTTAAATTAAAAAAAAAAATTAAATTAATTTTTACCTTGTTTCATCAAAAGGAAAAACTATTTTTACTCGATTATTTCTATGATTATAAATTTCAATCATTCTGTCCAATAAACCTTCACTTTGAGCAACTGAGGCAATAGATAAAGAATTTTTAAAGAATGTTGAGTCATCCTTGTCAGTATTTTTAACTTCAGTTTTGGCCAATTTACTTTCCAAATTTGTAAATATTTCATTAAGTAAAGAAACTCGAAAGCTCTGAAATAAATTTTAAAAATATTTAAAAATTATAATTAAATTAAAATACAATATTTTTAGGTGAAAGTTGCATCATTATTGAATATATTGTTAAACTTGGTTCAGTATTTAAAAAATTCATTTCATTAATAAGCATTTTAGCAGAGACCCAAGGACTTTCTTCTTTCTGAAATAAATTTTTGCTGTCAACAGAATTTTGTTTTTCTGACTTTGAGTTCTAATAAAATAAATAAATTAAAAAAAAATAGATTGAAAACCTTTGCCAAAATTTGAAAAATAAAATTAAATGTTTTCAGACTCGGACAAACACTAAACCTAGCCATTTCTTTTAACCAAAAATTGAAATCAAATTTTGCATTTTCATCTAAATTAACTTTATTCTTAATCATTAAATTGAAAACTTCTTCAAAGGGGACAAAACCACAAGAGACCATTTCCTAAAATTATAAAGAGATTCTAAAAGGATATAAACCAATACTTAATTTATTACTATTCATAGAACAAAGAAAAGTAAATAAAAAACCTGGTAAAGCATTTTTGCTTTTGTAATGGAATAAACACTCGGAAACTTGCAAAGACCGCAAATTAAATAAGAATATGTTTCTTCTGTTTTGGGTAATTTATCGAAAAGTTGTTCTGCCAAACAAGGTCCATCTCGCTTAAAATTTATTTTTTCTTTAAATTAATTTAAAAAATAAATTTACCTTTAAACCTTTCCATTCACTAGTTTTCCCCTCTTCAGCTTGAGAAAAATAAATTCTTGATGCAGCCCATTCAAACTCATCAAGGGGAATATTTTCCTCATTATAATAACAAAGTAATTTAAAGAAATCTAACTATAAAATTAGAGAAAAAATTAAATTAATAAATTATTATTTACAAGAAAGTCCGCAAATTTTGTCCGCAAAAATTAAAAAAAAACCTTTGTATTTAGTTGAAGATTTTCAGTTCCTTCTCCCATACGTTCATACAATTTTAAAGCATCAGTAACTCTCCTAGTTGAAATCATATATAATAAATTCTGTTCTGTAGGTTCTACAAGTTCTGGATTTAAAGGTTTTTGAGGCCGAAATACCCCTAATCTAGGCTGATCTCTATCAAACATAAAAAGTGTAGGCCACTCTTCTACTAAACGAAGGGCTGTACGACGACCATATTCCTTAAAATTTAAAATATAAAACTGTAGAAAAATTAAAATATTGTCAAAAAAGAGTTAAGAAGTTTTAAAAATATATATTAAGGAAAATACAAAATTAATACCTTTGCAAGTAAATAATGTTTTCTACTTAAACTACTTTTTGGAATAGAATAAGGATCATCTATAAAAGCAAAATTGGGAGCAGTTTCATCCGTGCCAACTGTATCAGCTAAAGCCTGAAGAAGATCAGTTGGTGAACGCTTAAAGATTTAAAAATATTATTCTATTTTAGAGATAATTCTTACCTTTATTGGGGCAGGGATTTTAAAAGGATATTCCCCCGTATGAAAATTTTTTTGTAAAATTGAGAAGGCATAGAACCGGTAAATAGGAGAACGATAAATTAGACATGATATTGCTGCCATAAATGAAGTATTTTGTTTTTTTGATTAAATGAACTAAAAAATAAAATTAAATAGAAGAGTTTTAAAAATTCTTCCGTATTTAAGTGGCTGTACTGAAACGTCCTAGTTTCTTTTCTATTAATTTAAATGCTGACAATTTGAGTCATGTGATGCACAATTTCAATTTTTAGGCATCCTCCTAAAATCTGTAAATAAATTCAAATTAGATTTATAATGATTCCGCATAAAATATTATTTTTAACCTCAAATGTTGGTTCACTTTTTGAAAATGTAAGTTTACTATTTTATTTAAATAAATTAAAAAACAAATAAATAGAAGGGAGGATGCCGTAGATATTGGCTTAGTCAAATCACAAAAGAAATTTCGTACAATCATCCTTCATTTGTTGCATTACATCTTCAAGGTAAAAAATAATAATTTTAAAATAATTATATTTTTTTAATTTTTATTATAAGAAAGTGGTGGAAAAAACTACAAAATTAATGCTAAAGAAATGCCTGTACTTGTAGATGAATTACAAAAATATTTGGCTATTGAAGGCTATCTATTTTCTCGTTGTTTTCTTGATATTCAGTATGAACTAATTGAAGAATTTACAGTTAGTTTTTTTTTATTTTTAAGAAGAGTTTTGTCCTTTTTTCTAATGAGAATTCAAAAAAATGGTTTATTTCACTTCTTTTTAAACAAAAATTCTTCTAGGGATTCTATTCTAATTAAATAATTTTAAATTTAATTTACTTGAAGTTCTAATTAAAAATTATTTTTAGGCTCTTTCTTCACTTTTCTTTATTCACGAATCTGCTGTCAAACTAGTTCATCAATTTAATTTTAAACAACGAAAATTTATTCCAATTATAGAACAAAAATATAGTCAATTAATTCTAACTTCAGGTTTAGTCCGTTCTGGGTTTTTAAGAAAAGAAAAGTTTTCACGAGATTTTTGGCCTTCCTTTCGTTTTGGGAGAAAAGGTTTTTTACATACAAGGTGGAGATTTGGTGAAAGGTTTTTATTTTTATTTAAATTAAAAGAAAATAAATTTAAGGATTTTTGATTTGATAAATATTCATTTATTTCATGACGAGTCTAACCTGAATCTTTTGGAGGTTTTTATTTTAATTAATTAAATAATAATTTATTTGGGGTCTCTAAAAGATTTTTTTAGCTCAGAATATATGAAAAAATATTTTAATTTCAGAATCCAACACTTTACAGTAATAACCGAAAAAATGCCTTTAACTACGTTCTTCAAAAATTTGAAAAATTCAATGGAGGGACAATTGAGGGTTCCAGTAATTTATTTGTTTTTGGAGATTTTAACTTTCGACTTGACTTTTCTTCATTTATAAAGGTTTTTTAGAATAATTTATAATTAAATTTTGAACATAAATTTATTTTTAATTTTGCGGATTCTAAAAATCCGCAATTTTTATCCGCAGCTTTTATTTTGACGGTTTTTTGTTTAATAATATTTATTTAATTACCTTTTTTAGAAACTTACAAGACAGACAAACGATCGACAGATTTTACTTCTTCCAGCAATAGAACAAACAAATTCAAGAAGTTCAACAACTTCAACTTCTGATTTATCAACTTTAGACGAAGAAGATATGTCTGAAGAACAAGAACAAAATATAAAACAATCAATGGCATTAAATCAATTTGGATCTTCTCTGTCAACAGATCCATCAGCAAGCAGTTCAGAAACTGATGAATTGAGGACTTCATGTGATGATTTAGATGATGAAATGATTACAAAAAATTTTACTTTAAGTACATCTACAAGAAGAAGAAATTCAATTATTGAATATTACAAGCCTGTTATGAGATCTTATTTAAGTCCTTTTGATAGTCAAGGAGGAGGAAATGTTAAGTAAGTCGAGAAAAGTTATTAACTTATTTAAATAGTGTAAAACATAACAGCATTTAAAATTCATAAGCGGTTATCTTTTATAAAAAAGAGGTTCGGTAGCTCAGTCGGTAAAGCGCCTAATTAAATGTAATAAATTGGAATTATGGCGTTGGTTCGAAACCTTCTTCTCTTTACATTAAATATTAATATATGTATTTAAGTTGGGTGTTACGTGTTGGGAGAAAACGTTTTGAATATTTTGACGAAAAATGGCTTTTGAGTGAATGGAAAGCTTATAGAGAGGTTTTTTTAACATTTTTTAATTTTTATTTTTTAAATTATAGGATGATTGTGAATTAAATGAATTCCCTCTCAAAGAAATGTTTTTACAATTTCCACCTACATATCCATGGAGTGAAGAGTCAGATAGTCATAACACTTTTATGAAAACTAGGTTAATAATTATTTGATTTTTTAATAGAAATAATATTCCTTTATTGGGTGTTTTATTAAAATTTTTTCTTTCAGAGCACCAGCTTGGTGTGACAGAATTTTATTTAACGATAATGCTTGGACTCTTTTAAATCAATTGAATAATGATCTATCATTAAATTGTAACAATTATTACCGTTCATTTGCTATGGAAGATTGTATTGGAGATCATAAAGTAAGGGAGGAAAATTCTTTTTATTTTAATTCTCTTTTTAAGCCGGTTTTGCTATTATTTACACTATAATAATGACACAAATGCATAATGTACAAAATATCGAAAATGGATCTAGTAGAAAATTATTTTATTAGAGAGTTAGTGATTTTTAGAAATTAAAATTTTCCTGGTTTAGTCCATTAGTATGTATATATTTTAATCTTCCTTTTATTACTCCTGCCCTTGCCACTGCTTTTATTTTAGTTTTAGATATATTAGTTTCCCTACAGATACGAGAAATTTTATTAGAAAATAGGTGATATTATAGTTTAGATATTTACTTGTGATAAGTAGAATAAATATATTTTTAACCATTTAAATGTACATAGTTTATTAAACTGCCCCAATTTAACACCAGTCAGTACTTTTTAATTTTCATTTGAAATTATTAGTTAATAAATTAGATTTTGTCGCATCTTTATCTCAAAAAAAGCAACAAATATATTAAAAATTAAGAAAAAAGAAATTGCAAATATGGAACCCTCAAGCAAATTTTTTTGTAAAAAAGTGAAATTTTAAGGAATTATTTAATGTTAAACATTCTCTTAATTTTTAGTTAAAAAATAATATAAAAACTTTAAGAAATATGCAAAAAAAAAAAGAACTCTTTTAAATTTCACTTTATTCTTTTGTTTTATTGGGCAACAAAGCTATTATATTTTAAAACATGGACGGTATTTTTTCTTGTTAGGAAGGATCCCGTTTGGAAAAGATTAACAATTAATGGGGGGGAAAATATTAGAAATATATTTAATTATTATTATTATTAGTTATTATATATATAGAGAATCTTTATTTTATCCTATCTTTTAATTAAATAATAATTTTTAAAATTCTTAAACAAAAAAAGATAAAATATAGATTCTTTATATATTACCTATATTTTCTTTGGCTTTTCAAGTTTTTGGTTTTTAAAAAAATAAAAGACCAGAAAATGCAAAATAAACAAACAAACTATTTTCAAAATTCTTCTTCTCTTTTCCTTTCAGAAAAGTTTGTGTTTCCTTTTAAGATTTATTCGTTTCCATTCTGGTAATTTGTAAAATTCTATTGGTGTCATTCCAAAGCATTTATCAAACTCGTCCCTACCCAAATGGCGTTCCAAATGTTGACGATCAACCTTTTTAATTATAACAGGTAAATTTAACAAAAAATTATTATTTCCTTACATCTTCAGGTAATTGTTTATTTGTTGTTTGTAAATATTCTAATGGGTATATTTTTACTGGCTTAGACATGTCTGGTAATGAACTACGTAGATATGCGGGGCTGACACCTCCTCCAGTTGCTGACAAATCAAGAGAATCTAAAACATATAATTTAAAGAAAAAGCCAGTTCGGTGCCAAAAAATATATTTAATTTTTAATTAATTTAAATTAATTCCCCGTCACTCTTACGGTCAGAATAATGAGTGCTAATTGTAGTGTCAGCTCCCCCAGGTGCATAATAGCCATCAGGCATTGTTACAGCTCTAGCACTTCCATTCATTGTGCCAATACGACTTTGTGGTAAATGAAAACTTGGAATAGCTGTTGTTGCTGCACGTTCATCTCCACTACCATTTTTCCAAAAAATCCAAGGTTTTGGTCTGTTCAAATGTCTTGACGGGGCTTAAAAATATTTCTTTTTTTTTAATCAATTATTCTATATATTTACAAGCATTAATAGGTGTGTCATATCGAAACTTTAAATGAGGCATTTTCTTTGCTGAAGGTGTTCTACTAGCGTTTCTAGGATCCCAATGTAATCTTTGTCCTAAAGTTCCACGTTGTTGTTGTTTTCTTTCAGTCTGTTCTACTAAATTTTGTTTAATTACATAAGCAATTGAAGAATCTTTGTCTATTGTATCTAAGGCCTTAACATGTTGCTGTACTCTCTCTTCTTGGTTTAAAATCTTCCCTTCAGAATTTAATAATTCTTCTTCTTCATCATCATCATTTTCTATAGAAGAGGATGATAAACGTCTTTTTAATTCTTCTACAGCATATGGATAAGGCGGTGCTGGGAAATCTTCTCTCTTTAAAAGTATATATTAATGAAAAGTTTTAATAATAAATAAATAAACTGAAGACTAGAAATGGGAATTTCCTCTTGATTAAGAATCTTAATCCTTAAATTAAATACTACCCCAAGTGACATTTTGTCCTAAGACTGAAGAAAACCCTTTACATTTAAATTAAAAAAATTTTTTATTAGTTAAAATACCACAAACATCAATAGGCGGGATATGATCAGGATCAGGCACTTTAGCTCCTGGATAATGTGCCAATTCAATAGGTTCTTCATTATCAACCGAAGATGAACGGGAACGAGGACGTGTCCTTTCCAGGTCCTCAGCTTTAGAGAAAAATTTTAAAATTAAAAAATTAATTAATTAAAAACAATACTTAATTTTTGCATTCCAGTTTTAAGCATTGAATAACGAGATTTTCTTATTTTAATTATTGGTCCATGTGGAGTGTGAAATTGTGCTGGTTGTGGAGGATTTGGAGCTATTGGATGTTTTAGATAAGTTTGTTCTGCCTCTGGAAGCATATACCTAATTAAATATTTTAATTAAAATTGCATTCTTTTTTAAATTCTAGACTAACAAAAAAATTTTAGATTAAAAAAATTAATTCTTAATTTGGCTAAAAAGTCCGCAAAATTTGTCCGCAAATTAGTCTCCTTCTATTTGCATTCATTTTAAGTTCAATAACTAACTTACATATAAGTCAAATGCTGACCAAAAAAAGGTTGGAATTTAGTCCCTTTTAATGGAGATTTTGTTACCTTAGAGAAGTTAAAATTCAGACAAATAAAAATTTTAAAGTATTTACAGCTATATTTTCAGTAGTTAAATAATGTTCACAATTTGGATGCCAAATTTCATTTCCTTGCATATATATTTCAGAACCTTCTTCAAATGGAAGTTGACAACGAGAACAACGAGCACAAGT
Source organism: Meloidogyne exigua (assembly GCA_018905775.1). NCBI lineage: Eukaryota > Metazoa > Nematoda > Chromadorea > Rhabditida > Meloidogynidae > Meloidogyne > Meloidogyne exigua. Next base: position 1,124,113 of record JAGUQR010000194.1, on the reverse strand, counting down.
TGGATGAAATTTATATCCACCAGCCTAAATAATAGTAAATTTTTCTAATAATTTAAAAATAACCTCCAAAACTTTCCCGGCAATAAATCGGTCACATTCACAACATTTTACTCCTCTATAAAAATATACAATTAGGTAAATTTTTAATTTATAAATTTTTTAAATTAAACGTAACAAATTTAAAAAAAAATAAAAAAAGACATACGCAATTCTGTCATAATCTCTTAAACATAAAGGCTTTCCCCCATAAGCCATATATTCCCCTTGGAGAACAGCGGCACATTCTGAACATTTAAAACACCAAACGTGCCAATTTAGTCCCATTGCTAAAAGTATCTGGCCTGATTGAAGATGGTCACCACAACCGGCACAAGCTTTAGAGAAGGAACATTTAAACAAAATAATCAACAAATCCCATAGGGAAAAACGGAAAAAACAACGTTTCAAAAATACAAAATGTGAAGAAATTTTTTTTTAATTTTTTGGAGGCAAATGTTTTCTAAGAGAAACTCTATTCCGACAATAACATAAAAATACTATTTGATTCCCCTATCCGAGGAAACAAAAAAAACTCAGCAAAAATTAAAAAACAAACTTGCTGAAGCTATGGGAGAACCCTGGGATGGAGCAATCATCGAATTTCTTGAAAGAGTCGCCACATTAGAATCAACACTTAATGGCCGAGAATAATCCTTCGAATCACGTGAAGAACTTCTTTTAAAAAGCCCCAAACCCTTCTTAGATTTTTTTGGAGTTTGTTGGGCACTGCCACCAGATGCAGGCCTTTGTGGTTGCTGGACATGTTCTGGACAAGCATAAAACCCATCTGGGTTTAAATAAAAACCAGCCTCTGAAAGAGAACGTCCACAAGCTTCAAAGATAAAATTTTAAATTTATCTATATAAAATAAAAATAAACTTTTGCATGCAAAACAAATTATATGAAAGTATTTTTCTCCATCAGCACGAACAATGTCACCAGAGCATTTCTTCTTGCAAATATGGCACTTTTTGCCTAAAAATTCATTTAAAATAGTCAGAATTTAAAAAATCTTTTCTGCACCGAACCAACCCAGATAGGACTTTTGAAGGTTTTAAATTTGACTAGATTTTGTTACTTCCATTGTTAAATTAATTTTTAACTTACCCATTATTCTCCTTGCTCAAGAAAATATGTCCAATTAGCTGGACACAAATAATTTTAATGCTTTTATTAGAAAATAAATTGTGGAAGAAAAATATTGCCCGGAACAGTGAGTGCAAAAATAATTGTTAAATTGGAAATAAATCGATTATATGATGGCCAAATAAAGAAATATATATATTTATTTGTACTAAAAAAGAAAAAGAAGGAAAAGATTGTCCAGCTGTGCCATCACTTGCTTCATCACAAAGCTTTTCATAAAAAAGAGCTTTTCCTTTTTACTACATATTTACCCTATGGGGAAGACAAAATGTCCGTCCCTGTCCTTTTGAATAGTCTGACATAAAAGAACAGAAAGGAAAAGCTTTCATAAAAATGTTTTTATTTTCTCGTCTTCTTTTATTTGCAAAAGAAAGGGAAAGGGAAAGAAAAATAAATGTTTTTAGATATATTGCCGGAATGCTTTTCTTCTTCTTTAAAAATAAAATATGAAAAGCTATTCTTTTTAAATAAATGGTTTAAAAAGAAACGAGACTTTTATTTGACAATAAATATTTAAAGAAATTCTCGGCAACAAAAAGTATTTATTTTATATTGCAACAAAATGACCATATATACAAAAATCTGACCATATGAGTCTTGAAAGTTAATGAATAATATTAAAAAATTAAAGTTTTCTAACCCTTAACTGAATTCTAAAAAATATTTAATTAAAATAGTAGACAAATACATATAAGAAAAGAAGAATAAAAAAAGTTTGAAAGCTTTTTGCGCAATTTTCATTCAAACGGAAAGAAAAGAAAAAGCAAAAAATTGGTTGTAAAATAGCGTGTTTTTAATGGATTTTTTAACTTAAAATACCTAAAAACAATGTACTAATTTTGTGCGTAGATTGAAAAGCAATAGAAAAATTTAAAACGACAGATTTAGTAACATTTATTTTATATGTACTACTATGTATGTGTATGTATGTAAAATGGGTGTCTTTCCCACTTTTTTTTCTATTTATTTTGTTGCTGTTTGGGGGTCGACAACAAATGAGAAAATATATGTATTGATTGTGTCTCGCTATAACCTTTTCTCTTCTGTTTTTCCTTCCACAAAATATTTGAAATGATTCTTTAGGATTAAAAAAGTTTTTTCAATCTTTGAGTGAAGATTTGTAGGATAAAAAAGTGATCGGATATATAATTGAAGAAATCGATGTGAATTCTCTAAGAGATGTACAGTAGAGTCTTGCGCATTAACAAATAACCCTAAAAATAAACCCACGGAGGTCACACTGTTTTAATGTTTATGAGAATAGTTGGGCTTTTTTATTTTACATAAATTACATGATGTACGAACAAACAATATTTTCAAAATATTAAATAGATAACATAACATTATAGCATATTGGGAGAAACCATAAAATTTAGAATATAAGAAGCCAATCCTCTTCAAAGTAATTTCAAAAAAATGTAGGCCTAGAAATTTTTTAAAAATTATGATCAAATATTCAGACCTTTCTAATTAATTAAAACTTAAACATTTAAAAAACACAAAAAAAATATTTATTTTAATTTATCGTTCTCTTTAAATCTTTTTTCTTTTAAAAATATACACAAACAAGATATACACAATGAAAATTAAATTAAATAATTTTTAAATTTATTTTTTTTTAAATAAAAGTTTTATTTTCTTTCTCTAATTTTTAAGGCAATATTCAAAGCCTTTAAATACTTCTTTTTAATTTTTTATAATCTATCAATTCTTTGCTCTATTCCTTCTTTATTATTATTTTTTAAATTTTCCTCTTCTTGTAAAAATTCTGTTAGAGGAGGTTGTGATTTACTTCTAGGCAAAATTAATTCATCTTTATTATTATCTGATGAAGTAGAAGACGAAGAAGAATTAGAATATTGTCTAAATGTTATATCAGCATCACCCAAATCTTCATTATTATTTAAATTTGTTGTTCCCCCTTCAAAGATTATTGCTGAAAAAATAAAAGAATTTCTTTAAAGAAAATAAATATTATAAATTAGGGAAAAATTGTGGATATTTAACAAATATAAATATTCTAACCTCCCGAAAAAAAAGAATTTTCTTTTAATAAAAAAGAAAATAATTCCTTCATTTTTTAAAATTACCTGAAGAAGAAGAAGTAGAAGAACGATTAGAATGTCCTGCACTGTTATTATTATTTTCTGTTCCATTTTTATTATAGATTTGTTGTGCAGATATCCCACCATCTTCTGAAGAGCTTGTGGTTGTCCATGATTGAGGTCTTGTTCTAATTAAAATTATTATTTTATTTAAATTCTAACCCTTTTTTTTTCTTAAAAAAGGTTAAATAAAGAAAAAAGGTAACAAAATTAATTTAAAAAATTATATCAAGTTAGTACCTATTATAAAGCATTTGTTTTTGGTTATTAAATTCTTCCTTTTTTTGTTTCTTTTCTTGTTCTAAATAAAATGAATTTGGTATTCCCAAAGCAGCTGCCTCAATTAAACGTTGTTGTTGTTGATTTAGAACAGTTAATTTAGCTAATTTATATATCCATTTAGCTCTAGCTTTTTCATCTAATGGGTAAATGGCAAAACAACTAGCAGAATGACCTCCTTCACTAATATCCCAAATTTCAAATTTTTCTTCAGAAAAACGAGAACATTCGGCAAAGCCAAGAGAATTTATTGGAATATAGAATTTATATTCAAAATATTCACAACTAGATTGGAAGGTTTGTTGTTGTTGTTGTACTCGTTTTTTACAGAAAAGAACACCACCATCAAAGAGTAATCTTTTTTTATTTTAATTTTTATTTAAAAAATAAATAAAAAACAAAATACTTACAAATGTCTTCTTTGTTGTTTTCCTCTAATTCCATTTCTTCTTCCACTATTTAAACCACCTGCACTTGCACTTTTTGCCCTTTTATATACAGAAACATCACATTCTGTTCTTAGTTTAAGAGAACCTAAAAGACGAAGATCTCTCTGTTAAAATAAAAATTAATTAATTAATTAATTAAATGTAATTTTACAGGAAATCCTAATATATGTAATTGTTCCATATCTGCATTTATTTGTGCTAATAAATCTAACATTGAAGCTAAAGCTGATTGGACATGTTGTAATGATTGTCCAACATCTGGGCAATGTTTAATTAATTCTTTTAATAAAAGCTGATATTTCTAAGAAAATGTTGAATTAATATTGTTGAAATTTGAGAAATACCGTTATCCTTTGAATAGGCTTTAATAAATAAGACGAGAGAGGCAATAAATGACCGGCTCTTCTTTGACATTCCTATAAAATAAATTTTAAATAAATAAACCAGAATTAAAACTTTCCGGAAAAGAAATAAATCAGAAAAAAAAATGCTGCAATAAACAAGAAATTAAAACTTTCCGGAAAGAAAACAGTAATCAGAATTTAAAGTAAAATTAAAAAGTACCAGAATAAATTTATTCTGGTCGATGGAATATTCACTTCTTAGCTCTTCACTAATATGTTTATTTCTGCAATAAATCCGATAAAGATTAAGGAGTTTATGACGTTGAGAAGAAAGAACAGTAGAAACGCCTTCCACAGAATTTGAATTTTGATGAAGAGAAGGCAAAAGAATTGAGTTATGAAAATCATGCTAAACATTTAAAAAATATTTTTTTTTAATTCTTAAATTTATTTTAAGCAAAAAAAATCCCTCACCAATTCCCGAATATTACCAAAAAGAACATCAGACTGTCCTGGTATTGGCAAAATATGTGAATTAGTTCCATTAAATTCAAGAGCCTCAAAAGGTTGAATATAGTAATGAATAATTTCAGCCAATTCACGGACATAAGTGCGTTCTGTGTTCAACTAAAATATAAAAAAAATAATTTTTAGAGTGAAAGTAAAAAAATGTTTTAAAATGGGGCCAATTGTGGGGAAATCAGACTAACAAAATATATTTATAATGAGAAAATGGATAAAATAAAAATCAGAATTTGTGTTTAATAGTTTAATTTTCTAAAAATTTGAAAAAGAACTTGTATTTTATATTCTGATTTTTTAAAAACTTGAAATCAGAATTTGTATTTTATATTCTGATTTTTTAAAAACTTGAAATCAGAATTTGTATTTTATATTCTGATTTTTTAAAAACTTGAAATCAGAATTTGTATTTTATATTCTGATTTTTTAAAAACTTGAAATCAGAATTTGTATTTTATATTCTGATTTTTTAAAAACTTGAAATCAGAATTTGTATTTTATATTCTGATTTTTTAAAAACTTGAAATCAGAATTTGTATTTTATATTCTGATTTTTTAAAAACTTGAAATCAGAATTTGTATTTTATATTCTGATTTTTTAAAAACTTGAAATCAGAATTTGTATTTTATATTCTGATTTTTTAAAAACTTGAAATCAGAATTTGTATTTTATATTCTGATTTTTTAAAAACTTGAAATCAGAATTTGTATTTTATATTCTGATTTTTTAAAAACTTGAAATCAGAATTTGTATTTTATATTCTGATTTTTTAAAAACTTGAAATCAGAATTTGTATTTTATATTCTGATTTTTTAAAAACCTAGCCTTAAAAATACATATTTTAATACAAAAATTAACCAATTCGTCAAGAACAAAATTCACTTTTCCTCCACCACCACCACATTTCTCCATTGGACCAGCAATTGGTGAGCATAAAGGTGAACATGAATTTTGTTGAGGGAAATTGGCACGTGGCGAAGAAATAGTGGTAGAAAAAGAAGAAGAGGAAGGATTGTCAATAGAAGAAATATTATTGTTATTTTTTTCTTTTTTATTATTATTATTATTAAGTGTTGTTGTTGTAGTAGTAGTAGATTTACGTTGATGTTGAAATGAAGTTTGATGCTTAAAAAAGAAGAATTTTTAAAATGAAAAAAACATTAAAAAATAATAAAACAACTCTAAATAAATAAAATAAAAAAATTAATTTTCTCTAAATAAAAAATAAATTAAATTTTAACCCAAATATTTCTTTCAAAATTATCATCTTTTAAAGCATTATCATCTTTAAAAAATATTATTATTACTAGTAAATCTACTATATTACTATTACCCTCCCAATCCATAATATCTGTATAGAATTGACTCGAAGAAATTAAATTTAATTGATCTTTAATTTCAAAATATTCTTCTTTTTCTATTTCTAATGAAGGAACTTTTTGTCTTTTTTTTGTTGAACGAAAAGAATTAAATAACATTTTTGGTAGTTGGCGTTTCATAAATTATCTTTATAGTTGTTTTTAAAAAATATAATGAAAGAAAGAAAAATAAAATAATTTTTAAAAATTAAATCTTTGGTAGTAATTAATAGAAAAAATAAAAAATAAATTAAATCTAAGAGACAAAAATTTTAAAAAAATAATTAATATTAAATTAATTAATTAAATAATTTTAAAAAATTAATTTAATTTAATTAAAGAATTTAAATAAAATTAAATTAATATGAAAAAGCAAAAGAATTATTGAATTAATATATTTAAAAAGAATTAAGATCTTCCTTAAGCAAGGAACCTAAAAAGTCTAAAAAAATAAGGGTCGTTAACGGCAACAATTTGCACAAATTCCCTTGAGGAATTCTTTCCTTAAATTTAAAGAATAATTAAATAAATAAATAAATAATAACCCCTAATATTTAATAAAAGGCAAAACAAAATTAAATAATAAAAAAAGAACAAAAAATAAATAAAAAGAATAGACTAAAAAATAGAAAAAAGTATTTAAATAATTAAATTAAACAGAAAAATTAAAAAAAAAGTGAAGACAAATCAAAAATTAATGAAAAGAAGAATTTCGGAAATTAAAAGAATGCGAAAATGGTGGTAATAATAAAATAAATAAATAAATAATAATATGTACGTAATTATTTAAAAAAGAAAAAAAACAAGAATTAAATATTTGAGGGGTTAAAAAAGGGAAAATATATTTTTTTTAAGAGAAGAGATATGGAGGTAAATTAAAATAAAATTAAAAAAAATAAAATAAATATTAATATTAATAAATATTTATTTACGTGGCAACTACATATGTAGACAGACAACTTTTTTCTTTAAAAATCAATTTTAGTTGATAAAAATTAAAATAAATAAATTAAAATAAAGTTTAAGTAAAAGGCTATATTCCCTAAAAATTGAAGAAATTAATTAATTAATTTCTTGAAATTAAAAATTAAATAAATTTGTCGAATAATTTTATTTTAAATAATTTGAAGGAAATTTTTAAAGCTTTCTAAACCAACAATTATAATATCTTTAAATTTTTCCTTTTTTAATAAAAGATATTTTATTAAAAAATATTTTATTTAAAAAAATTATTTATGTTAAACATTGTATAAATAAATTTTATTTAATAGTAATAAAAATTCTCTTTTTTTCCGATCAAAACTTTATTATTATATAAATATTTGTTGCTTTTTTACTATTAAAATATTTTTCTTTTTTTAAAGGAGTGGAGAAAAAAAAAAAGTAAAAGTTTCCGTATAAAATACAGTTTCTAAGTTTATTTTTTTAAAGTTTGTACAAAAATACAACCATTTTTGTAACTTTTTTTTACAAAACTTTTTAAAGTTTTTAAAAAGCATTGAAGCATAGATTGGTTTTCTTTTTCTTCTTTTATTTCTCCAAGGACGAAAATAGATCAAAACTTTTTATATTTTACAAATAAAAATAGAAAAATAAATTTTAAAAAAATGGCGGATTTGCATGAGAATTAGATTAGCGACAAAAAGAAAATAATAATAAAAAGATTATAACGATGATGTCGATATATATATAATAAAAGAAAATTTAAAAAAAAAAATAAAAATAAAGAAAATGAGAATTTCTAAATAGATTAGAGAAGGCGGCACTTTTTGATGGGAAAATTTTTAGCAAAAAAATAATGCGACAAATAAAAGAATTTTTTTTAGAATCTCTATTAATTAATAAAAATAATTCTAATTATAATTAAAATTAGAAAACAAATTTTTCTTCAATTTTAAATTAAAAAGATGGTTAATTTCCCTTATAAAGAAAAATTAAACTTAAAAAATTAAAGAGTTCATAAAATAAATGTTAGATTTATTTTTTAATATATTAGATATATGCATAAATATATGTATAGAGATTTCAATTTTCATAAGAGATCAGATTAAATTATTTATTAAAAAATATTAGTCTGTTAAAACATATGGGTTCTATTCTAGTTAATATTAATATTTAAAACTTGAATTTCTATAAATCAAGTTTCAGGTTTATTTTTTTAACAGCCTTAATATTCCTTTATTTTATTAAAGTTGGAAACCTTAATTAAATATATAAAATAGAAATGTTTAAAAATATGTAGTAATTGTATTAAAATAAATTAATTAAAAAGAGGGAGAATAAAAGAAACTCTCTCTCTTTTCCCTTTTTTCAATGGTTCTATTAGAGGATTAATTATTCTACTATGTAGAATAGCCAATTCTCGCGCACAACATACTTATGTATTTATATATGTTTATATATATATAATGCTTATTATCCTCTTATTTTTTAAAAATAAAAAAGTAGGAAAATCTCTCTTATTTTATTTATTAATTGGATTGGGAAGAACGTGTGCTTGAACTAGAAAATGGTTAAAAAAGAAAGAAGAGGGGAAGAAAGGCCGAAGAGTAGGAGAACCCTTTTCTCGTCTTTTTTGTTCCAAAAGAAAATATAGTTGGGGCCATAAAGCAATGTATAAATATACAAGTCTCAAGAAAATAAAGAAAATACTTAAATAAAAGCACTTATTTCTTTTTATTTATATTTTACTAAAAATATGTGTATATAAGGCAAAATCAATTGCAACTTTGTTTTAAACAACTTTCTTTGAATAGTATAAAAGAAAATAAACTTTTTTTCCCTTCTCTTTAATGAAAGCAGATGTAAAAAATGAGAAGATTGATTTTTCGTTTCTGATCAATTGCAAAGATAAAATTAATTTAAAAAAAACAAGAAAATTAAAGAGATTACTATTATAATGCTTTTTACAAATTAAAAGAAAAAAGAAGATAAATAATAAATAAAAAAGAAAATAAAAATAAATAAATAAATTAATGAATCATAATAATGTATATAAATTACCTTTATTTATGTAAAAATATTTTTAAAAAATTAACAAAAAATAGTAAATATTATTTACTCCCACTTTTATTTACACTTATTAAAAATTTAAAAAATTTCTTTGCTAAAGAATATTCCTTTTATTTTAATTAATTTAATTTAATAAATACTTACATTAATCCCTTTCTGCATTTTTCCATTATTTAGTTGTTTACAAGACTCTTTTTTGTTCTTTTCAGGTGAAACAATTTGAACAGGTCTCTGTTGTTGAACAGATAAACGTTCAATATTTATTTTACGTAAAGAATCCCGACGAGAATAGCTTAGACGACGAATATCATCAATACGCTCATTGACCTTTTTTTTTAATTAAATAAATATTGAAAATAATTTTAATTTTAAAACATTCGTTTTAAACTAAAAAACCGCCAAGAAAATCAAAAATTTAATTTATTTAATTTTTGTTGGTCTCCATTAAAAAATAAAAATAAAAAAAGGTTTAATTAAATTAATAAAATTATAATTTAAAAGAAAAAGTTTATTTTCCTCTTTTACCTGTGCAATAAGTGAACAAGTATCTGAATTAACTAAAAATAATAATTCTCCAGAATTTTCACATTTTTGTTGTTTATTATTATTTGTTGTTGTTGTTGTTTTAATTAAAGTATCCATTTTTAAATTTTCTCCTTCTTTAATGAAATTTTCTAAATTAATTAAAGCTTCTTCAAAAAAAGAAGAATTAGAAGAAGAAGAAGAAGAAAATAAATCTAAAGGAGAAGTTGATAATAATTCAACACCACGACGGCACCAATCGTTGGCCTAGAAAAATAAATAAATAATTTAATTAATTAAAAATAGAAACAAAGAAAAGGACAGTAAAAATTAAATATGTAAATATCTCTTCTTTAAATAAATAAAATTATATTAATAAAAAGCAAAAATTCTTTTTTTAACAAATAAAAAGATCTTCTATTTATTTAAGCATTTTTAAACACGAAAAAGTAGAAAAGATAAAAATAGGAGAAAGAAGATGAAAGGCAAACAACACAGGAAAGTAGTATGTAAATATATACTTTTATGAAAAAAAAAATCGCCGACGGCGGCTAAGCTTTGAACAGATAAAAAAAATGAATAAAAGGAATAAAAGAGTTAATTGTACTTTTTCTTAAAATAGAAGTAAAAATAAAGAAAACAAAACAAAATATTTATGTTCTATAAGGAAGAGACGTTTCGGCGTTCTTCATAAAAATTAATAATTTGTGTTAAATTCAATTCTTCCGGATAGGATTTAAAGTTTAAAAATAGAGCATGTCTGTACTTGTTTTTTTAGATATAATCCAGAAAAGAAGAACAGATCAGATTAAGTCAAAATATTTATTTAAATTTAAACATCAAGTTTTATTTTAAATAAAAACTTTAAAATTAAAAGAAAAATTCAACAAATGTTAAAGTTAAAAATATATTATTGCAAGTAGTTAAATATATATTTATTTAAACCATATTTATTCCTTAAAAAATAAAATAAAAGGGCTGTGGCTAATAAAATTATTCAACCGTAAAAATACCACCCAGAAAATATTTTTTTTTCCTTGCTCATTTATTTTTGAAAAATTAAAAAAATGTTTTTAAAAATAAGAAAAAAAGGATTTAAAGAAAACCTTTCAAAAAATATTTATTTTAAAAAATCCAATTAGAAAATTGAAAAAAATTAAAAAATTGTTTTCTTGAAGACTAAAAAAATTTAAAATAATTTATTTAAAAATTAAAGAGAATTTGTACTTTTTTTTTTTTTAAAATTTTATTTAATGAGTAAAAGGTTTAATTAATTTAATGTGTTTAAATAAAAAAGAGAGAAGTAAATTATTAAATTTTGATGATTGATGAGTGTTAGAGAAAAAAAAATTTTTAAATGAAATAAAGAATATATTCAACATTTGCGGACAATAAATATTTATGAAGAAAAGAATTTTAATAATTAAAACAGAATTCTGATATTTTTTAAATTAATTATTGTCCGCAAGTTTCACCCCATGATAGAGAAAAATAATAAATAAATCGGTTTTTATTTTTTTAATAGACTGGGGGCGAAAAGTACTACGAGCAGAGAAAAGAAAATTAAAAAAAATAATAATAATTAAAGCAAGTTTTTTTAATGACAAAAATATTAATTAAATATTAAAGAATATTAAATAAAAAAAACCAACCTTTCCAATTTGTGAATGCATTTGACGGCTAAGTTCAAGCGCTCGAGTTCTCATATCTAAAGCATTTTCTAAAGCATTAGCCATTCTAGTTAATTCTTCACATTTTGGGCCAACACTGGAAAGACAGGGAGGGAAATAAAAAATAAATATTTAAAAAATAAACCTGTCACTTCCTTGAGTATTTAAAGATTCTGTCAATTCTTTTTTAGCAAGCATTAATCCCCGTTCTTTAAGTGTTCTAGCTGCAAAAACATCAGCCTAAATTAACCAATTAATTAATTAAAATTAAAGAAAAACCATAGCATCTGATCTGTATTCTTTATGTTCAAATATTAAACGATTAGCAGTAGATTCACTATTTCCAACATCTCCTTTATGCTCTTCAAGACGAAACATGTGTTTAGCAAAACAATTTTGTAACTTTAAAAGTTGAATTTTTATTTTTTAAAAATAAAGAGCTTTCCTTTTAAAAAATAAATAAAAACCTTTCTAAATTCATCTTCAAATCGTCTCAATTCCAAACAATTAATTAACCTTAAACGATGTTTTTGCCAAAAGTTGTCAAAACTTTTTTCAGTATCTTGTAGCTGTGCTATCATTCGTTCAATAGCTGCAATATTTTGAAGACTACAAGGTGAAGGATGTCTTTCATAACTTAAAAAGAAATAATTAAAATAAAAAAGGAGTGTGCGAATAGATGGACTGTTTATTAAAAAAGAAAACGCTTTCAAATAAAACTAATTTAATATTCAAAATTAAAAACCTTTCATTATCTTCTGTCTGTTTTGCTTGTCTAAGTAATTGTAATCCTTTTCTAATAGAAATACGAAAATCTTCTTTTATTGCATCTCTTTCGTGTTGTTGTATTTCCAACACTTTTTCAGTTGTTTTAACATCATTAGGTAATTCTGTTTCACGAAGGCACTTTCCAAAGTCACCCAATGATTCGGCTATTATACGAGCTGAACTTTTCATACGTTCAATTTCCTATTCAAAAAGAAAATAAAAATTAAATAAAAATACTTTAAATAAAAAAATAATTTAAATAAAAAAATAAAATAATAAAGAAATTGTTTCAAATATAAAATAAAATTTCCTAATTCTCCCCTAATATTCTCCATTAATTTTTATTTATTAATAAACTAATAATTCAAACATTTTCAATATCAAAATTAATTCTTTTTATTTCTCTTCTTCTCTTATTAATAATTAAATTATTTTTAGTTTCTAAAGGAATAATTTTAGGTCGTAAAATCCAATCAAATAAATCTCCTTCCATTCCTTTAGAGGTAAAACTAACATAACCACTATTATTTGAATAATTATTAGAAGAAGAATTAAAATTAGTAGTGGTAGAAAAAGAGGGAAAACGAGTAAATCCAAATAAATTTCGAGACATTAAAATTAATAGAATAATAATATTTTAATTTAAATTAAATTAAATAAAGAATTAAATAAAGAAATTAATTTAATAAAAAATAAATAAATGAATAAAAAAATAAATATTTAATTAAAGTTGCGCATGTATAAAGTTGTTTCAAGTGCATAAACAGAAACACGTTAATAATAATTTTTATAAAATTTAATAAAAAGAATTATTTTTAAAAGCTCTTGAAAAGAAATAGAACAAAAAAAAAGAGAAGGGAAAAAAAGAGGATTTTCCAAATAAAAACATTAATTTTTAGAATAAAGAGAACAGGGGGATATTAATAAATAATAATAAAGAATAAAAGAAGATTATAAATAAATAAATAAATTTATTTTTATAGAGTGGACATTTCCTATTAAAAACATTAAAAAAGAAAAGGTGGTTTTTAACGTTTAAAAAAATAATTTTTTTAAACATATTTTTAGAAGGGAAATTAATATTTATTTTCTTTTAATTTTTAAAAAGGGAAAATTTTTCAGATTTTTTAAAAATAGAGTAGAAAATAGCTCTGAGGGGTTAACAAATATTTTAATTAAAAGAAACAATTAATTAATTAATTTAATTATTTATAAATTTACACTTACAATTCGATATGTTGTCCATTCATTATGATTATGCTGAACAGAACCACCCAAATCCATTGTTAAAATTTCTGGTTCAATTAATTCGTGTAATGTTGTTGTATTGCTTTGACAAATATGAACCTAAAAATAAAAATTAATTTAAACAATTATTTTTTTAAAAAATTATTTAAAAATAAAATATTTATTTATTTACTACAACAATATTTAAATAAAAAAACACATGTCAGATTATTATCATTATATTCAAATAAATAAACTTTTTTATATTCCCTTAGAGACAAAGTTTTATTTTTAGATGTAATTCACAAAGAAAAATAAAAAGGTATATAAATTTAAAATAAACTTTTTTTTTCTTATTTTATTTAAATAAATATTTAAAAAACCCTTTTTAAAAAATTTAATAAAAATATAATTTTCTTTTTACCCTAAACTTTTCACATCCATCCAATAAACTTTTGTACCCGTATTCTATTGCACGTTGAAGAACACCTTCTGGTTTGAGCAAAATAACTAATTTAATTGGTTCGGGAAAATAATTCTGCAAAAATAAAAATAATTATTTATTTTTATAAAAGAAAATAAAAATTTATTTTATGTTTATTTTAAAAAATAATAATTTCTTTTCTTTTTTCTTTTAAAAAAAACAAAAGGAAAATATTAAAATGTTGCAAAAAAAAACTTTTTTTTTTTCATATAAACATTTTATTTTCTTTATATTTAAAAGATGGCATTTATTATTTTTTTTCCTACTGTTAAGTTTTCCAAAAAAAGAATTTTTTTTAAATAATAAAAAAAAAATTTTTTTAAATAAATAGGGTTATTTGCTAAAAAAGAAATAATTTTAATTTAAAAAATATTAAATTAAAAGTTCCCTTTTTTATTTAATTTTAAAAAATATTTATCCTTTAAATTATTTATTTATTTAAATTGTGAATCATTAATCAAACTTAAAATATTTTTTTAAAAAATTAGAGAATTTAAAAAAACTGTCAAAATATGAAATTAAAAAATAAATATTATTTGAATAAAAAATTGGAAAGATTAAAATAAAGCTTCTTCCCATTAAAAATAAATAAAAACCCTTCAAATCAACCGAACATATGAATAAATATTTATTTTTTATTTTTCAGACCAGTTCACGTAAATATATATATAAATTTATAAAAAAAAAAAGTATCCACAGGTCGCAGAAAATGAGAAATTAAAAAAAAATTTTTTTTTAAAGGGAGGAAAAACCAAGATTTTTGAAAAAAAGAGAGAAGAGATAGAAGGAAAGGGGGATTAGTCCAGTCATCCGAATGGATAGATACTACACTCAAATAAATAAAAATGATTAAAAATAAATAGATGAGAAAACAATAAATGATCAAATAAAATTAAAAAGAAAAAAAAGAATTTTTTTTATCCAAAAAATATGAGAAATTTACGTTAAAAAAGGAACAAATAATGCAAAAATATTTAATTAAAATTTAGGAGAAATTTAAAAAATTAATTAAAATGTTTTAAACTTTAAAAAAATATATTTTTTATTAAAAATCAGAATTTCCTTATTTTTAAGTTTCTGATCTGAAACACTTTTTAGCATTTAAAAGGTCAACTGATTTAAATAAATATTCAAAATAATTTTAAATTTAAAACTTGCATATTTTTGTATTAAAATAATAATATTTATATATTAATCTAATAATAATAATAAAAAAGAAAAACTAACCATTAGAAAGGAAAGTATTGTCTTAACAGAAGACCATCGATCTTGACGCCTGTCAACAACAACTATCCATTTTGGTTTTAATGTATTGTCTAATTCTGAAGGATCAGATTCTTCACGATTTATTTGGAATAAATAATCCAATAAAAGTTGGTAATTTTCAAAGCCTAGACAACATCTCGAATCAGGAAATGTTAGGAGAGGATGACCTTCGTAAGTTCTCGTCCCTTAAAAAGATCAGAATTTTAATTTTTGTAAAAATCAGAATTTTAATTTTTGTAAAAATCAGAATTTTAATTTTTGTAAAAATCAGAATTTTAATTTTTGTAAAAATCAGAATTTTAATTTTTGTAAAAATCAGAATTTTAATTTTTAAAAGAAACTAACCAGAAATAAAACAGAATCGACTAAGCAATAGTTCGTGCAATCTCTGTATATCCAACGTACGTTGACCATCAAGTTCAATAATACAATCTAAAAAATAAAATTAAATATTCTTAATCAAGTTTATTTTAATATTTAATTTAATTACTCCCATCAGCAATCTTTTCAGGCCACCTAACTTTTAAAAGACGTGTTGGGGGTAAATCACCAACAGAATTAATAAATTGATGATTTAAGTAATTAGAATCCATTTAAAAATCTATTTAATTAAAAAAATAATTGTCTGACTAATTTTAAAAAATATAAATAAAAAGAATGGATTGTTAAAAACCTTAAAATAATGAGTATCAAAATTTTAATGGTAAAGAATAAATAGAAAAAAATAAAATAACAGTCTCGGGACGATGACTGGGACTACCAAATACAAATATTTAAGAAATTAAAATGTCAGCAATAAATATATAACCAAATAAGGAATATAGAAAAGTAGTATGTATGTAGCAGTAATTCCTTAAATCTGTAGGACAAACAAACCAAATGAAAAAATTGTCTTTTTTTTGTTTGGAAATAGCGGGCTTTTATTTTATATAACAATATTATTAAATATTTAATGCATTTTTAAAGCAAAATAAAAATGAATTAAAAATGTAGGGAAAATAATAAATAAAATTAAAATAGATATACATATATTTAATAGAAATAAATAAATACTATTAATAGTTTTGCTTAATTTATATACAATAAAAAAAAGATTAGGTCAAAAATAAAACTTTAGATGTTGATGTAAGTGAGTAGTAGATTTAAACAAATAGATATAAAATAATAAATTAATTAATTCTGAAATTAAAAAAATCAGAATTTATTTAAATTAAAGCAAAAGAACTTAAACAATTAAAAATGTTAAAAAGATAAATTAAAATAAAAAAAAAATAAAAATTAAAATATTCTAGAAATAATTATTTTACCAAAAATGTTTGGTTTTAAATATTAATTTGCAAAAATAAAAATTCTTGAAATAATTATCAATGTGGGAAAATAAAAGAAAATAAAAATATTAAACTAATAATAATTAAATTTTAAAAAATAAGCCGACAAAAGAGAAACAAAAAAATTTTTTTTAAACGTAGAAGATTACAACCGTTATTATAAAACCAATGGGAAAAAATAAAAATTTTACGTGCGGTCAATATTTTGAAAAAACAAATAACAATAGAAAATAAACGGACACTCCTTCCCTTTTAAAAATTTTTTTAACTATTCCTCCTATACAAATAAAATTTTTTTTTAAATTTATAAACAGGTCAATGTCCTCTCCTCAATTATAAAAAAGCGCAACATTAAATAAATTAAAAAAAAGAATTATTTTAAATTTGAAAAATTTGGTAATTAATTCTCTTTTAAAAAATAATTTTAAAGTCCTTTAAAATAAGAAAAAAAAGAAAATAAAAAAGGATGAATAGGTCATTTACATCACCTAAAATCTTTAAAGACTAAAATTTTAAAAAATTAAAAAAAAAAAGATAAAAGTTAAGGAAGAAAAAAATAACAATTTATCCAAATATTCCCCTCTCAAAATAGGAATTAATGGAAAATAAAAATATTCAAATATTAAAAATAAATAATAAATAGATAGGTAATTTCTTCATTTTCAATAAATATAATCTTGTATATTTATATTTTCTTTTTATTTTAACCAGCCGTGTCCATCCTTTTATTCTTTTTATTTTTAAGAAGCTTCTCACCTCTATATTTCCCAACAGAAAATTAAAAAATACAAGTAAAAATCTTCTCTTTTCTCCGATATATTAAATATATGTATTTATATATGTCCATTCTTCTTCCATTATTTAAACAATAATATATATACCTATATATTTATTTATTTAAGAGCAAACTTCTTCTTCTTCTTCTCTTAATTTTTTAACATTTTCCTAGAATATTTTTTGTTGTATTTTCGAGTGGTGGTTGTTGGAATATAAAGAAGGTATTATTTATTTATTTATTTACAAAAATGGAATATATAAACGAGAATATTTATTTAATTAAAAAAGAAAGTGTTTAGTTTAGTATTAAATTAAAAAAATAATACCAATAAATACAAACATAATTAAACTTAAATAGCCATTAAATAGTCTATAAGGTTAATAAAAAATAGAAAGAAAGTAAATTGTGCTAAGAGTAGAGAAGAAAAAGGTTTTAAAAACAATACAAAAATAAAAACAATAATAAATAAAACAAATCAGAACAAAAAAGGAAAAAACAGAATTTTTACAAAAATGAAAACAGAAAAATACAAAAATAGAAAAAATACAATACAAAAAAAAAGCTTAAAATAATTAGAACAAATTTATTTAATAATAATCAAATAAATTACTAAATAAAACTTTTTTTTCTTAAGCTTTCTCAGAAAAAACTAGACAATTAAAAACAAGTTGAATTAAAAAGTAATTTGCTAAAAAATAATAATAATAAGTAGTAGGTAATTTTGTTTTCATATTTATATATAATAATGGAAATTCTTTTTCTCTTTAATTAAAAATTACCTTTTTATATAATTGTAATTATTCTTTTTATCTAATTATATATATGCCTAAAAATGCTTCAACAAAATAACAAAAATTCTGATTTTTTTTCAGAAAAAGAAAGTAAAGGGAAAAATAAATAAACTTTAAATTAAACTTAAAAAATAAATAAAAATTGTAAAAGTACGCAAATTCCAACAAAATAAATTAATTAATTATCATCTTAATTAACATAAGAATTAGAAAATATTATTTAAAAATAAATAGTATAAAATTAATAAAAAATGACAAATAAATCTGTCTAATTATAAAATGACTGGTCAATAAATTAAAAATATAATACCCAAGGAATAGCCTAATATTTGTTTAATTTTTTTGTTTGGCTTGGAAATAATTTCCCCACTTTTCTCTGTCCAAATCTGTACAAACAAAAATTACAACCCCTTCAAAAAATGACCAAAAAAACCTTTTTTTTAGTAAAAGAGATTTTAAATAAATATAGAAAAAAAAAGGAAAGGTTAGAAAGATGAGAAAATAATAAAAATAAAATATTTTTGTGGACATGTGTGTATTCTCCAGAAAAGAGAAAATTGTTGCAATAATAGAAAACAAATAAAAACAAGGGGTAGCCAGGGAAACATTAAATAAATAAAAAATTGATTAATTAAAGAAGTGTTCATTGGAGGTTTTTAAGGTAAATTTTTTAATAAAATAATTAACCAAAAAATTAAAAAAAAAAAAATATTCAAAAAATTAAAATTAAAAAAAACCTTCGTTTCCACCAGTATTTTCATGTTTATCAGCATTAGAATCATCACTAGAAAGATCTGCTTCAACCATCCAACCAGTAGAATAAAGAAATGATGGAGGCAATGTTGAGGGTAGAACAGAACTTCCAATGCTTTGAGTCCTTCGAGGAATTAATTTTCTTCCTTTTACTTAAATTAAATATTTTAAATGACTTTTAAAATTAAAACACAAAGAACATAAAATTCTATCAAATTTCTTATCAATTAAAAAAATAAAAAGAACAAACTAACTAGAAAAAGACCTTTAATTTTGAAGAAAATGACAAGGAACACTCCACTCTTTTTTTAAAAAAAATCTTAAGATAATTTAGAGTAGCCTTACTTACTTATATTTTAAATATAATTAAATAATTTAAAAAAACCATTATCATCTGAAGAAGAAACTTTCATCATCATAGCGGCCCCTAACCATTCAGAAGGCTTTATTGCAGATATTCCATTTGCTGCATTACTACAAGTTCTTCTTAAAAATGCTGGAACTGATGTTGAATTATTATTGTTATTATTATTTGTTGTTCTTCCCACCATTCGTTCTTCTCTTTTAATATTTTGTTGATTCCTTTAAATTTTTGGGATATTTCGGCGCAAATAGTGTTTGGGCGTAATTAACTATTTTTTGGTCATAACATTCTTTTTTAATAGCATTATTAAAGAAAGGACTGAACTTTGGAAAAATGACCTTATATGGTAAGATATTAAAGTAAATTAAAAATAAAAAAATGTTAAAGACCAAAAAATAAATTCTATGCCAAATTGCGCCGAAACGTCCCTAATTAAAATTCTTTTATTTTCAATAAAAAAATTAAATTTTTTCCTGTCCGTTTTTTAATAGATTTGCGCTAAATTTGTAAGGTCATTTTTTTGTTTATTAAATGGTTACATATAATTTGTTTCCAAAACATTTAATTTATTCTATTAAAAACTCATAAAAAATATAATAAATATTTTTCTTTCCCTTATCTCCTTCCCTCCCTTTTTAAGTTTAGAATAAAAAAAAGAAAAAAAATAAAATTAACCCATTTCTTCGTTGTTTCCTTCTTTGCTCACGTTCTGTTCGTCTTTCCTTCTCAGCAAAGGCTATTTCATCTTCCAAATTAGAATTTAAAATTGTTGAACGATATCCAGAATCTTGAAGCATTTTTGTTGAAATAACGTTGGAAATCCCTGGACCAATTGTTGAAATTTCTTCAGAAATAATTGAGTCAATGACTGCTGAAGAGGATTGGCTGATACGACTAAAAAATTAAAAAAAATAAAATTAATTAATTAAAATAAAAAAAATTTTTTACATATAATTATTTTTGGCAAGGGAAAAAGGTAAAACATAACGCCTTCTATTTACTCCCATTAAAGGACTTTTATTTATTAAAGGTTTGTCAATAATTATTTGAGAAGATCTTAAAATAGCTTTCATTTCTGCATTTTTATTATTAATATTTTTATTTGTCAAAATATGCATATTTTTAATTAAAACTCTAAAAAGTAGAAATAATTTTAAAAAGTTAAGGAGAAAGAAAAAAGGAAAAAATCAAAATGATTAAGAAATATTTAATTTTAGTATGACCAAATGTCTAATTTCCACTTTTCTTTAAATAAATATAATGCCAAAAAAAATGACTTAATTTAAAAACAAAACTTAATTAAATTAACTTGTTTAAAAATATTAATTTAAAATTGAATTTGTACAAATTTTCTAGAATTTTTATTTATTTATTCTTCTATCAGATCACCAATCTCTCATTACTTTTTTAATATTAACTGTTACACATATACATATATTATAGAGCCCGGAATTTTGAAAAAACCAGGACCAGGATCAGGAAACAGGAAATGAAAATTGAATGACCAGGACCTGAAACCAGGAAAACCAGGAATTCCTGTTCCTGGTTTCATCCTGGTGATATCAAAAAACCCAGGAAACCGGACCAGGAAACCAGGAAACAGGATCAGGTCCTGTTCCTGTTCCGGGCTCTAATATATTATACTAAACTATTAGAAGGACAGTTAGACGCCTCCAATTGGCTACAAAGACAATCACCCGGCTTATGTTTTCTACCCTCTCCTTAATAAAATAACTGTTGTGAATAGCTACTAGTCATATACTCTTAAGTTTGTTCTAATATTACTACTCCCTTATAAGAGTCAAATTAAAGGTTTAATTGTTTATTAAATTCCTTTACCTATCAAAAAGTCCATTGCCTATATTATTACAATCATCTTGAGTAAATGGATTTTCAACACAAAAATGTTCAGATTCTTCTTCTTGTTTAATTATACCTTCATTTGTTTTTTTAAATATATTGTTCCCATCTGTTGCAGCTGCACGTCGAAAATTAGGAGGAGTAAGAAAAGGAGGGATTTGTCTATTATTATTTGAAGAAGAAGAAGTAGATAATATATTATTTGTTGAATAATTAAAAAATGGATTTGAAATAGAAGAAAACGACATTGTTTTTTTTAAATTTATTAGCCACTTAAAGGCTTTTTCTTTGTTTAAATAAATTTAATTTATTTTAATTATTTTTAAGGCATATCTAAAATAAAAATAATTTTAATTAAATAAGGGGTATTTAAAATAATTTTTATTTATTTATTCATTCATTCTTTTTATTTTAATACAAAATTAAAAAATTCAAAAGAAAATGCAAAATAAAAATTTAATAATAAAAACATGGAAGCGACCAAAGAATATAAATAAATTTATTTTCATTTGATATTTTTAGATAAAATTGTAAATAATTAAATTTTGGAATATAAACCTTGATATAAAAATGCTTAAAAATATTTTTTAAAAGAAATAAAATTTTTTTTTAATTTGTGAGGAAATTAATGTTTATTTTTACCATAAAAAATAGAAGAAATAAAAATAATTTAAGAAGCTTTCTGTCAGTAATGTTTCTTAAAGAACGTGTAAATAAATAAATTAAATATTTTTATTTAAATAAATAATTAACGTTATATTCATATATTTTAAAGGAAAAATGCTTTAATAAATAAAGCAGACAGAGGTAAGGTGAAGGAAATATTAGCGGCACCAAAACGTCCACTTTATTTAAGGCTGGAAAATTAACAATATTTGGAATGCGCAAAAAAAAAAACTTTTTTTTAATTAATTTATTTATTTAAAGCTGTCAATGTGCCAATAATATATTTATATGTATATATATATATTTATGTATGTATATACTATTTATCTAACAAAAAAAACTAACTATTTTCATTGACTACCTCTTCACCTCTTCACAGCAACAGAAAACCCCAAGCTAAGGAAAAAAATAAAAAATAGTAAAGAAAAGTAAAGAAAGTCAAGAGGCTAATATTAACTAAATACATAGCTTTTTAGTTGTTAAAAATGGCTTCTTTTTTTTCTCTTTTTTAACCAAAAGTTAAAGGAAAATTTTGCTGAGAAAAAAATTTTTTCGTAAATTTTTAATTGTGAATAAGGACAAAAATTTTATTTTATTTTTTAGATTTAATATAAACATTAATCTTATATTTAAATTATTAACCTCTTTATCTTCATTAGAAATAAATAAATTATTTTAATTAATTAAAGGTCAAATTAATTAATTAATTTTTTAAAGTTGTTTAAGAACAAAGCAGAAATTTAGCTAGTTGAAAGGGAACACTTTATTAAATAATTTATTCAATTTTAAAAAATAGTAAAAGGTTGGATATGTATGTGTAGTAGACTAAATAATAGAAAAATAGCAATAAAAATAAGATGATGATGATTGAATATAAAAGGAAGAGAAAAGGTCAAAATAAATGGGAAAAGATGGAAAAAAGGGAAAATATACAGATAAAAAAGACTAAATAAAGAGAAGAATAAATAAGCAAAAGAAAATAAGGTCATTAATAATTGAGGCAATTTTAGTCATTAATTAATTAATTAATCAATTAATTTGTAGTAGTTGTATATATAAATTAAATAATTATTTTATAATTCTCTTTTAAACATATACCGTATTTATTCGATTAATTACTCTGGGTAATTATTGTTTCAACCTTCTCTGGGTGGGGTAATTAATCGAGGGAGGGAAATTAATCGAAGGAGGGTAATTATTATTTCGACCTATCGCTGCATGGGGTAATTAATCGAGGTAGGGTAACTAATGAAGGGAGGGTAATTAATCGAATAAATACGGTATCCCCTCTAGTCTTTGAAAAAATTAAAAGAAAAGAGAAGGTGTTAAAAATAAATAACTTTTAATTTAATTTAATTGTCCTCTTTATTAGTAAATTTTTATTTTAATTTTCTTATGTTTCTTTTTTTAAGTATTACCTGGGTATTATTTATTAAAAAATATCTTTTAATTTATTTTTTATTTAATTTTATGGTCAGTTAAAGGAAAGAAAAAAGAATGAAAAAATCCCTTAAATTTAACTAAAAAACTACAAATAATAAATATTTTATTTATTTATATTTTAAAGAAAATCTCTCTAGAGATTTGTGTTTTTTTTATAAAAATTGTATATACATAATATAAAGTTGAAAAAAAAACATAAATAAAATAGAGAAAAAAGCCTTTTTTTGTTGCAAAGAAAAAAGCTTTAAAAATGGATGAGGAATTTGGTTTATTTTAAATTAACTAAAATAATTAAATTTAAAGGTAAACCTTTGTTAGAAAATCTTTACAAGGTGTTATCTAATTCCTGTAAAAATTTCAGAATTTTTGGTTATTCTTTTTTAAAGTTATGGATCGAAAACCTAAAGAAAATGGTTATTTTGAGTAAATTTGAGTTTTCTGGCATAACTTTCTTTTTGGCGGACCAAAATTAATGAAATTTTAGAAACTTTTAGGGGACACTATTAACTAAATAAATACTAAATTTTAGGACAAAAGGTCTTGATTTGAATATTTTATTGGCATTCTTTGGGGCATGGTCTTGCAAAATAGACAGAACAAAATAATAAAATTTTGTTTAATTTTTAATAAAATTTAATTAAAAAAAAATTTCTTTTATTTTTAGATTTCTTTATATTTATTTTATATTTGAATTAAATAAAAAAAAAAAGATTTTTTATTTAAAGAATTTATATAAATAGTTAGACGAGTTTATTTAAACTTTGTAAAAGAAGAAAGGAAAAGTTTTAATATGAAAGCATTAAAAATTGCAGTTGTTTGGAGGGCAATTGTTTGAATAAAATATAGAAAGATTAAAACAGCTGTGGAGAAAATTTAAAAAAAAATTCCAATTTATTGTGTGGAGTTTTGATTTAAATAATGAATACATAGGTAAATATGCAAATGTTAAAATAGGTCAGTTCAGTGCAAAGACATTTAAACGTTTTAAATTAAAAATAATAAGGAATTCCTAATAAATTATTTAAAATAAAAGGTTTAACACTTCTCTTTATTTTAAGCTTATTTATTTATTAATAATTAAGGACAATTAATTAATCATTTTCTCCTTTTTCAAGCCTTTTAATTTATAAATACTTTTTGATCTTATTATAATCTAAAAAACAGATTAATCACTAAAAGAAAATTCTATTAAATTCTTTATTTATTTACTAAGGTCACCACTATAAACTTAGTTTTATTAAATAAAAATAAAATTATTAAAGATTGGATAATAAAGGAGTGGAAATCTGTTAAATAATAAAAAGGATTATAAAAATAATAATTAATTAATTTTGGATTAAATTCTTTAAAATTTTTTAATTAAAAAATCTTGAAGGTAAAAAGAGTTTAAAAAAGAAAAAAAAATAAATCTTAATCATCTTAAGAAATAAAAATTTTTTAAAAATAAAGTTGAGAAAAATACAAAGCAAAGTACCCCAAGTCTATTAATTTTAATAAAATTAAAGAAAAGTCTCTTTCTCTTTATTTGTTAAAGTCCAACTAGTAGCTTTTAAAAATTAATACTCTACTTGATTATTTAAAAAAGCTTTAAATAATTAAAAAATTAAAAAACTGTTTGGAGATTTATTTTAAAACTTTTCTTTTTTAATTTAAATAAAAGGAAATTAATTAAAAATATTAAATACACACAAGTGTTCGCAACGGTAATAAATTTTTATAAATTTAGAAAAATAAATTTAGTAGAAAAAAAAAATTATACGACAAACCTGGGGATAAAAAAATATTTTTTTCAGCTTTTTATTTTTTTTACTTTTCCCTTCAGAAATTTAATTAAAAAAAGAATAAAATGAATAAACGAATGACTGGTTTTTTAAAGGATTAAATAAATAAATGAAAATAAAAAAGAAATAATAAAAAGGTTTTTTTTGGCATTTTCTTTTTACTGAATTGTTTGATATAAAATAAATATATTTGTTTCAGTTTATTTCTTTAGTTTTTTAATCTGTTGAATTTTTGTGAAATTTGAAACTTTTCTGTATTAAAGTGTATATAAATATGTGTGCATGTTGAAGAGAACAAAAAATTCTGATTTAGTAGCTTTTATAAAAAATAAAATATTTAGGTATAAAATGGACAGAATTTAAAATAAATATTTTTAAAAAATAAATTAATGAAGTTTAAATAAATAAATGAAAGAAATTTTGACAAATTCTCCCTCTTAAAATTGTCAACAAAATAACTCATCAAAAAAACAAAAAATAAAGCTTTAAGGAAAAGAAAACTGAAACAATAAAAAATATTTTAAAAAATAAAACATTTGTTTTAAAAATAAATATTTTTATTTCTTGGTTTGCAACGCCTTTTGGCGTTGTTCTAAACATTGATTGCCCTTTTTTAAAAAAGAAAATGCCAAATTTTCTTCTCTTTTATTTCACTAAAATTGGCCCTCATTTGCAGTCTGTTGTGTAATTTTAACATTTGGGTGGTCGCCCTAATTTTGAAAAAAAAAAATAAAAAAGAAAAAGGATTGGGTAAAGGTTGTATGAATAACTGTTGGGGTATATGTACATAATTTATTAAAAAAGAAAATAAATTATTTTAAATAAACTTTAAAAAAATATTTAAAAATTGGAACAATTTAATTCTTTTAAAGTTACCTTAATTATAATTTTTATTTTATTTATTAAATAAAATTAAATTAAATTAAAAATAAATAATTGGAAAACTTGTTGACCATTAAAAAAAGCTTTAAAAAATTAGAAAAGTTTTAATAAAATAATATTTTTAAATTAGTCATTAAATGTAGCTTTTAATCTTTTTTTATTCTCTAAAAATTATTTTATTTCTTAATATTAATTAATTACCTCAAACAATAAATTAATAAAAAAAAACAAAAGAGATTAATATAATTTTATTTTAATTAGTCTTTTTTCCGTTATTCACGTACAAAAATTTATTAAATTAATTAAACTGAAAAATGAAAGAAATTAAATTTCTGAAAGTTTTCTCTCAATTAAACAAATATAAATAATATTTTTAATTAAAAAATATATTTAAAAGGAATTGGAGGAAACTTTTTTTTAATGCAAAAGATAAGAGATTTAAATCTATTTTATATATCATGACAAATAAAATCTCAATTTTTTTATTTGCCATGATAGCCAAAATAGGCACAAAAATATATTCTATATTAAATTAAAAAAAAGGAATAATTATTTGACTAAAAATATTTTTCGAATACTTTGACAGATCTATATCCCATTAAAAAATTTCATCTAATGCCTTTGCTCATTATTAATATTAGAAGCAGCACCACATCTGCAATTTTGCCTAAATTTTTGAACTCCATCCTGAAGGTCTGCGTTTTGGGCTTTTAACTCTTCTATTAAAACTGCTTGTTCACGTGTCTAAAATTATTAATAAAAAAGTTGGAAAATAATTCTAATAAAAATTTTGCATATAATAGACAAAATAAGGGATGCAAAAACTAAATATGAAAAAATTGCTCTGGACTCTTAGTAATAAATTAATCTATCATTTGCGGTGAATTCTGAGATGGGAAACCCCCAGGTTTATGGCAAGAATCAGACCGATTTAAAAAAACAGAATTTTCAATAAAACATTCATCTAACAT
Source organism: Meloidogyne exigua (assembly GCA_018905775.1). Taxonomy (NCBI): domain Eukaryota; kingdom Metazoa; phylum Nematoda; class Chromadorea; order Rhabditida; family Meloidogynidae; genus Meloidogyne; species Meloidogyne exigua. The sequence goes on along the minus strand of JAGUQR010000194.1, from coordinate 1,097,304 downwards.
AATCAATAATAAGATTTAAAATCCAAACCTCATGTTCAAGAAATAAAAGTCTGTGTTCCTTTTCCATTTGTTGTTGTCTTGCCTTGTCTCTACTACGCCGTACAGCATCATTGTTCTAAAAATAAGTTAAAAAACAAAATCTAAACAAAAAAAACCTTTAAACGTTTAAGTCTATACATTGGATTAGACTTTTCTTTATCTGATTTAATCCTGTATTTTCGTGGTATTGTAGAGGAATGTGAAGTTGAAAGTACTGAAGTAAAAATCCCACTACTGGCAACACTCGACGCTCGCGAGGAAGAAGAGCCGAGAACTTGAACATTTCCTTCTTCCTGAAAGATTGTTAGAAATTTAGAATTTTAATACTTGGTTAAGATCAACATTAAATGTTTTCAATTTATTTACTTTTGGCATTTATTGATTCAATACTCTATATTTAACTAATTTTTTAAAATAAGATCTACATTTAACAGAATTCAATTTCCTACATTGAAAAGGAAATAAAAAACTAACATTTTTTGTTAATCTTAAACAGAACTGTGCCAAGACAGATAAACAATTAAATTTAAAAGAATACATGCTCCAATGGTTCATCTTTGAAAGGCTCTTCTTTTACGATAGGCAACCGGAGAAGTTTTTGCATAGAAGTATTAGAAGTACTAGGAACCAATATAGAATTGAGTGGCTCTAATAATCGAGACGAACCTTCCTCTTTTTCTTCATCACGACAAATACCACTTTCTACTTCTCCAAAACAAGAAGATGGTACAGAAACTGTTCCACCAAAATCATTAGGGCCAAAATCTGAAGAAAGACAGAGATCAATTAAATTCTCAGGCAGATTAAGACCTAAACCAGTTCTTTGTTGTAAGTGTGGATTAGAGAACATTATTTGGTCATACTGATATTGAGCATAGAGAGCTTCAGCCTTTTGCTTTTGAATTTCATCGTCATCTAACCTTGGAGCTGCTTCATCATTAGGTGAAGAGCCATCGGTAATAAAGTTTAACTAAAAATGTTTAATTAAAATTAGGAGCCAATTCAAGTTCAGTGTCAAGGAAAGAAAGTTCTTGTTATATAAAATATTCTTGTAAAAATAAATTCACTAAAACCTATATAACCCTTTATTAAAATAATCATTTAACTAACCAAATTAAAATGTTCATTGTCGAATTCATCAAGATTAATAGTCTCGAGATTAATAGTTTGGTCTGTCTGCCATGAATGATTTCCATTCCCATTGACATATCCACCACCATTTTGTAAAGTATTTCCATCAAAATTACGAATCGTTAAAGTATTTGGAGGTTTTGATGTCATTCTTTGATGATTAGAATAAGAATGTGACATGTGAGATTTTGTTTATAGCTAAAATTTGTTAAGGTAAAGCAAAGTACGTAAAAATAATTTGATGATTAATTATAAAAAGAATCAAATAAATTAAAATATTGCGGAGTAAAATGATAAAGAAAACCGGCATAAAGTAAACAAAAAGTAAAAAAAAATTCCTGACTGATGGAAGTAAAACGTGGACTAAAAAAAGAGGAATGGACTATGCGTAAAAAACATGAAAAGTCCACAAACCATAAAACGATGAGAATGAATCATCAACAAAAACAAACTAATAGAGAGTAAACGAAAATATAAATAAGAGAAAAAGTTCAAAAATTAAGCTGCGTAAAAGTAAACAAAACGAGGATAGGCAGAATAGAAAAAAAGAATAAATACAGCCATGGATAAAAAAAACCATCTTATTTTATGCTGAAGATCTCCTCTAACTTTGACCTTCAAATTATAGAAAAAGAAAGAAAAAGGAAAAACGAAAAAGAAAAAAATAAAATAAAAGAAAACATCACTCGATTTCGAAATAAAAATCCGTAAAGTAAATACTTTGTGCCAACCGTTAGATAGTACAAAGAGAGAAAAAGAGAAAGGAAAAATAAACGGAATGCCAAAATTGTATTTATTTAAAAATAAAAAATATGAAAAAATAAAAGGACAATTTTTGCATCAAAATTTGCTCCATTCTCAAACAAATTAAAAAATTTTTATGTCGTTCAGAAAGCTCTAGAGCCGAGAAATTTTATCAGTAAGAACATATTGATGTTATATTCATAAAAAATAACATTTTTCTATAGAAACAAACATAAGTGTATATTAAAGAAAATAGAGATCTTTCACATAATTTCTTCCCTTCTGTAACACTTTGAGGAAATTATCAGATTGTTTAGGAAGGAATAGAGGAATTAGGATATCTTGTTCAGCATGTTTTTAGAAGGTAATAAAAAGAATAAATAAATAAATACCACATTTAGTGTTTCGCACCAAAACGTCTCCAACATTTTTAATTGAAAATGATTAACTTTAAATTTTTAAAAGTTTTTAAATAAATAATTTAAAAAAAATAACCTTTTTATTAAAAGTACTTTTTAATTTATTCTAAAGTGCTTTTAAATCGAGACTTGTTGTTTTAAATAAAAAAAAAGTTTAAAAAAAAATAATAAAGTGCAAGTTTAATGAGAAAGGTCATTTTAAAAAGCAAAGGCCGCTCAATTATTTGTTTTTTGTTTTTCGGATATTGTGAATCATTTTTGTCTTTATTTTTCTTTTAAAAAGCCACGAGTATTTTTCTATGCCCACAAGGGCACGTGAGAAGGTTAAAAAAATTTAAAAAAAAGAGAAGGGAAGAATATGAGAAAATAAATAAAAACTTTATTTAAAAGACTCAAAATGCCTAAAAGGGCATTGCACTTTTATTTAAATATTTTTTAAAGTAAAGAAGAAAAAAAAATAAAAATTAAATTTAAAATTATTTTTGACTTTTAAATTAAAATATTGCATCATATGTGAACATAAAACAATAATAAAAACTAGGAATTATTTAAAGAAATAAATTAGTAATATTTATTTATTTTATATCCCTTATTTAAGGAGAGAAATCTGTCCCTGTAGCGGAACAAAAACGATTTTTAAAGAAATTTAAATTAATTAAAACTTTTTTTTTAATTATACAATAATTAATTTAATTTGTTTAAATTGATTTAGCTTAAATAGCTATAATTTTTTTATACTCTAGAAAATTAAAAAAAACTTTTGGAATTTAAAAAGGAGTTTAAATACTTTAAAAAACTGAAATTAAAAATTCGTTCTGAATTAACTAAAAATTAAAAAATAAAATTTAAAATTTAAATTTCAGTTTTTTCTTTTGATAGTCCATTCCTGAGACAATTAATTTAATTAATATTTAGTGTTTTTCAATGTTTTAAATTAAATGTCTATATAAATAATAATAAAAACAATAAAAATTTATTTTTAAAATTTTAAGAGCATAAATTTAAAAATAAATTTTAATCAATTTTCTTACAAAAAAAATTATTTTTTTTTGTAAATGGTTTAGAATAAATTAGTTTCTATTTTATTGAAAAGATTTATTTTGATTTATTATTTTTCTATTAAAGATGCAAAGCCTTAAAAAAGGGAGAATGTCTAAAATATATTTTTTTTAATGTCTATTCTTTTAAATGCCTTAGAATCGATCGAGAAAAAAATTTTTTATTTGAGCATTTGATTTTTTTTATTAATTTCCTTTTATGCTCAACCGCCGCTTATATGTGTAAAATAAAAGACAATTCGCCAAAAGACATTTCACCAAAATTAAAATCTCGTGCTTTACCTACCGATTCCTTCAGAATTCTATTTTCTTCTGTTAACTTAAAAACACTTTGATATGTACTTAAGAAAATTAAAAGAATTAAAAGAATAAGTTCCAATTAGAATCAACTGTAACTATTAAAATTATAATTTTCTCTACCAAAAAATATTTATACATTTTTCTCTCCTTTTTTCTTTCATCATTTTAACAAAAATTATTTTCCCTCATTTTTACCAATATTTATATATATTTTTCATTACATTATTTTTTTTTATCCTTCCATTTATAAAAATGTTTTTACGCCTGCCCTGTCTATACATTAAAATATCGCCCTTTTATTGATTACCTTCAAAATATTATTTTTTATAATTTTTGGTTGCGCGGGTTTTGAAGGACGATTGTGTGAAGTATAGAGAAGAAAAAAATGTTTTTATAGTTGTATAAAGTTGTGCAAATTTAATTAAATATAAATATTTATTTACCCTTATTTTTGTACTTTTTCTGATTGAAGAAAGTTTTATTTTTACTGTAAACAACTTATTAAATTAATTAATTAAATACTAAACCTTTCAGATTGTTTTTTAAAAAATAATTTTTGGACTTGATAAATACTGGAATTCTTATTTAAATTATCTCTGTTAGGGTTTTTACTATAGAGCTGATAAATATAAGATCTGGTCCTTACATAAAGAAGTCCTTTTATTTAAATTATTTTTAGGACTATCAACTATATATTTAGAGTCAAGTCCTTTTCTAAAAAAATTGTTTTCGTTCAGAGTTTAATAAATTAATTTTAATTTAGCTTTAATAGTTCTCTATTGTTTTATTATTTTTTTTAATTTTTAGAGACATTTTTTAATTTTTTAAAATTAAATTAATTATCACATATTTTCTTCAAAAGCTTTTAAAAAATGATAGGAGCATTAACTCCATATTTAAATAAAATTAAGAGAAGGTTTTATTTTAATTAAAAATTAAGAATTAAATTTAACTTAAAGTTATCAATCAAATGATATAATTGACCGTCTCAATTATCAATACACAGCAATTATGCTTTCCTTTGCAGCACTTACTTTAGCAGCTACACAATATGTTGGAAAGCCTATACAATGTTGGGTACCCCCTGAATTTACTGGAGCTTGGGAAAAGTTTGTTATTACTTAGAAAAGGAGATTTTAAAGTTTAAAGTCTAAAGAATAATAAAAAATAAAATTAAAGTAATTAATAGAGCTAAGTTTTGTTAGAGAGAATGGAATCTAATTATAACCTTTAAAACATCTTTTAAATAAAATTAAACTTTCTCTCTTTATAATTACAATAGATATGCTGAAACCTATTGTTTTGTAAAAGGAACATATTTTCTCCCAATGGATGATCAGCACATTGACGATTCCTATGCAGCTAGAGAAAATATATTTATTGGATATTATCAATGGGTAAAGAGAAGGATCTATAAAAATCTAATATAAGGGAGGAATAAATAAGATACATAGAAGAGTGTATTGGAAGTTAAATATGTAATATTTTGAGGTATTTGTTAGAGATGTTGTTAACAAAGAAAAATAATTTCCACTCCTCCGGGCTTACAAATAAATTAGAATTTTTTAAATAATTTAAAACTTAAATAAAGGTACCCCTTGTTTTGGCTGTACAAGCACTTCTTTTTTATTTGCCTTCATTCTTATGGAAAGCATTTAATTTTAATACAGGAATAAATGTTAAAAGTGTATTAAATAGTGCTGCTTTGGTAAAAAAGAAGTTTGATAAAAATACAAGAAATGCCCAAGTTTATTTTTTTTTAAAGTTTATTTTAAATAATTAAAAGGTTCATAAAGCAGCTACACATATTTTGGAAGCTCTGGAAATGCAAAGAGAGCTAAAAACTTGTAAGAAACTTTAAAAATTAAATTAATTCTTTTCTTATTTTTCAGCAGCAACGGTTATTTTTTTTTAAAGTTTACAAGTCAATTAATTAATTTAATGTTCAAAATTAAAAAAAAAGTCTTATAAAATTACCAAAAATTTACAAAAAAGTGATAATCAATTTTTTAGTTACTTTCAAGCCTTGGAAAGCGTGCTGGAGTTTATCTAACAGTTTTATATATTTTTACTAAATTTCTCTATGTTGCAAATATTTTATTACAATTTCTACTTTTAAATGCTTTTCTAGGCCCTCAATATACTTATTGGGGTTTTGGAATATTACAAGATATTTGGAATGGAAGGGAATGGAGTGAATCTGGACATTTCCCAAGGGTAACAATGTGTGACTTTAATGTACGTGTTTTGGGTAATATACACAGATGGACTGTACAATGCGTTTTAATGATTAATATGTTTGTTTTTTTTTAAATTATTTAAAAGTAAGATTTTTTAATTTTTTAGAAAATAATTAAAACTTTTTATTATCTCAACTTTTCAGGTTTAATGAAAAAGTTTTTGTCTTTTTCTGGTTTTGGTTTCTTTTTGTTGGAATTCTTTCATTATTAGGCCTTTTTTATTGGTCAACAGCTACTATTTTACCTGGATGCAAAAGATCTTTTATAACAAAATATTTACGTTGTATGGGTATTATTGGGCCTATTAGCAATGCTTTTGAAGTTCATATTGTGAATAGTTTTATAGACTTTTTACGTACAGATGGAATTTTTCTTTTAAGAATGATACAGGTAAAAAAGAAAAATAGTAGACAAATCGCCATAAGTATTTATTGCCAAAACTATTTTATAAGATTTAAGGATTACCTTTATAAATGGAATTTTCTTTAATTAATTAAGACCCTTAATGTTATGAAATTCAGATTTATATTTTCAGACAAATGGAGGAGATCTTCTTGTTGGAGAAATAATTGCTTCACTCTTTACAAAATACAAATCTAAAGTAAAAAAGGAAAAAAACATTAAAAATATTTATATTATTATTTTAATAGGTAAATATTCATTCTCCTTCAAAAACTTTAACTTCTACTGAAGAGACTCCAGTTACAACATTATAGAAATTTTATTCTTGCCTTTTCAACTTTGCAAAATGAAAATAAGCTTAAAAAATGTTCTAATAGCTTTCCTTTAAACATTTTTGAAAATAATTTTTTAATTTAAAAATGAGATAAATAAAATAATATAAAGTTATTTCAACGAGTTTTTTGTTTAAATTATTTTCTGTATATCTTTAATTTATTTAATACTTTTTTTTGGAGTATTGCTCCACTCAAAATTGCTTTTTTGTAAAATTAAAATGTTTTTATTACTCTAATAAGGAGGGAATGTGTCCTCTCTTATTGACAGAATAACAAAATAAGAGAAGAATAAAAATTCAATGGGTCAAACTTACCTACTTCTACTAACGTGATAATAAATAAAAACATTTTTACCAATCTAAAAGTTATTAAAATTATCAAACAAACAATTTAACGTCTTGGAGAACGATCCCGATACGAACCCCTGTACCTCTTTTCTCGGGGACTTCGACTTCTCGATCGCCTTCTGTCGCGATCTCTATCCCTATCATCATGACCCTTCCGTCCTCCTCTATCATAATCCCTGCTTCTATGGCGTTCCCGACTTCTGTCACGTTTACGTTCTCTGCTTCGATCACGTCTTCCAGATTCCCTTTCATCAACTTTCCGTCGATCCCGATATGATTCTCTTGTGCGTTCTTTTTCTTTGCTTGAATGCTGGGATGACGATCTAGCATCTTCCTATAAATTTATTTAGATGTTATCAACTGGAGTTTTGCTATTAATTTAAATGACTTATGGAACTATAAATCAGGGGAACATTTGGAGTTGGCCGCGACCTATTCAGTCTTATCCCTAACTAATTAAATCAAACCTTATTAGCCATTTTTTCCTCCTTTTTAACCTTCTGCTGTTCTTTACTTTCAACATCTTTGCTTTTCTTGTTTGAATTAATCTGTTCTGGCTGCTTCAATTCCACTACTTTTGGCACTTCCACTTTTTCACTATAAAAGAAATTATTATTTGTTTAATAAACTTTTTAATTTTAAATTTCAAGTTCAAATCGAAAAAGGTGTTTTTAATTTTAACTTAATGAACAACCTTTTCGGTTGAGGGGCCAATGGTACCTTAAAAACCACAGAACTTTCTTCTGTCTCCGCTTTTACTTCCATGTGCTTTGAATTCTCTTCTGGTGGTTTTACCATCTGATCGAAAATATTATTTTTGTTCGAAGAGTCCTCCCCATCTGTGCCAGATCCATCGCCTTCATCATCTGAGATTTAATTTTTATTAATTATATTTTCAATTAATTAAAAAACTTTTAGAGTACAAATTTTTTAAATAAAAATATTTAATTTATTTTAATTGTTATAAAAGACAATTTTTGTGCGAAAGTTAAAAGAAGGTAAAAAGAAAAGAGAACCAGAGGGCATCGAAAAAATAATCTAATTTTTGAAAATAACAAAAAAATGAAAAGTTAAATTTAGCAGTTTCGAGGCCCTTATGGAAACAAGAAAAAAGAAGAAAGCAAACTGCAGAATTATGGTAAAATATTCTAGATCTTTTTTAATAATAGTTAACCAAATCTATTAACTAAAATCAAAAGGCAATAAAGCCAAATTATTAATTCAATTAATTTCCCAATTAAAGACCATAATTCCACAGGCATTGCCTAGTGAGAATTTATGGCATAAATAAAAACAATTTTGAGAAATTATAGTACAATTTAATTCTTACCAAATAAGGAGGTCAATGCGGCAAGCGCCGAACTTTTTGCAAGTAACTTTGGCTGTGCTAAACAAAATTTGAACTTGAAAATGTTTCCTTATTGTAAAAATAATTTTTCATCTTTTAGGGATTTTGTTCCATAAATTAACAATAAACTCCAGATATTTATCATTTTTCTACCTTTATTCTTCTCTTTTGTAAATTTTTCTTCAGCTATTCGTTCAATTTCTCGGTTAGTAACACTCAAAAGAACGCTAGTGATTAGGCTGCGCATCAAAGCAATCTAAAAACAGAGGATTGAGACCTCATAAGAGTATAAGAAAAAAACCGCTTCTTCTTTCAATTCCTCGTCGGTTCGAGTGTCTTCTACGTCTTGAACTAATTCTCGAAATTGACGCTTTTCAGGAAGTGAAGAAGAGTTACCATTTTGATTCTTTACATCATTGTCTGCATCCTCATCATCTTCACTATCAGAATCCTAAAAAGTTTAAAATTAAATGTAGAAATAAATTATGAAATACAAATTTTCCAAGTCCTTTTTCGTATCTCTTTTTTCTTTTCTCTTCTTCCTCCTCTTTTTTTCGCTTTTCGAGTTCTTCCTTCTCCAGCTTTTTTTTCTTTTCTTTTTCAGCTTTCTCTAATCCTTCCAGAATCCAATAAGGAAGTTTTTTACGCATTTGCATATCTATAATTAAATTTAAAAATAAAAAAAGTGTAAATATACCAATAACAGGCATATAATTTGAAGAATAAGTGCCTGAAGCCCATGGCTGATCGGCCATCCAATGACTCATAACACCTTCTGGTAGGCTGTTTGGGTCAGATTCGCTTTGATTTAGACGCTGAGGAAATTCAGAAGTATCGTCCTGTTCAAGCGATGGATCGTAATGAGCTTGATACTTAAAAAAGAATTTTCATTCTTTAAAAATAAGGAAAAAAAACCTCTTCATCATCATTGGATTGATTTTCTAAATTTGTTGGAAAGTTCTGTGAAGAGGATGTAAGTGCACAAAGTGGATAACGCGGCGGAGGAAAGCCCATGTTTGGTGGCGGTCCCATCCATGTCTGTCTCCATTGGTTTAACGGAGGAGGAGGATGAGAAAATGGTTGCTGGTGATATTGAAGAGGACGTTCTGGTTGATGATACGGCAACGCATGACCAGGACCTTAGTAAGATATATCAAAAAATTAAAAGAGGTAGAACCTGGAAGCGGATGAGTTAATGGCATAAGTGGAGGTGGTGGTTGCTGTGGATAGGGCCCTGGCGGTGGAGGAATAAATGCCTGTTGTTGCTGTTGCATCTGATGTGAATAGATCCATCGTTGCGCAAGTTGAGCCCAATTTACTAAATAATTTTTATTTGAAGGTTAAAATGTTACTAAAACCTTCAGTGTTCGGTCTTGTAAAATTTGAAGGTGAGAAATAATTTAGTTGATTATTCATTTATGCATGTATATACTAAACATAAAACAAATTACAAAAAATATGTATGTATGATTAAATTTTTGTCCATAGGAAACTCGACTTTCGAAGGATGGTGATAAATCTCGAGTAAAAATTGGTGTGAAATGTTCGTGACCCGACATTTCGGTAAGCGACATTTAGGTAATGGCGACATCTCGGTAAACGACAAACCGTAAAAATATAGAAATTTTTATTAGGATGTACATGTGTATATAAATAAAATTCGAATAAAGTGTTTAAAACTTTTTTATTTAAAGATTGTTTATTCTAGAAGTTTTTTAAAGCGATTTACAACAGAATTGCGATATGGCTTATTAGTTAAAATACAAACAATTGGATTAAAAACAGGTGTAAAATGAAATAAAGAATAAATAAATATTCTGATGATATTTAATACTTCACTATTTGTAGTTGAAGAAAATATCAATGTACAAGAAATTGCTTGATTAATAAATGGGATAATTGCCTTAAAAATTCTATTAAATAATTAAATTAATCTTACTAAAATTATTAGAGTGTTAGTAAGCGATTTAACCATTTTCTTCAAATTTGCATCAAGTCCTGTATGTTTATTAACATATTTAATCATTTTAATGGCACAAAAAATTATTATAAAATATGGAATTATATCAAAAAAGGATAACGGAACTGCTGACAAACTTGATGTCTAAATTAGTTTTTTAATTTATTATATTAAAATAAATATATATAATTTATTTATTTAAAAATAGATACATTATCCGTTCCAAACTTAATAAATGGCAAAGTTATTCCATTTAAAAACTGTTTAGCACCTCCCTCACAATAGGGTGAAATATAAATTAAATCAATGATAAAGAGTATACTTGTTAATACACCAATCGAAAGCATGTATAAATAACGGCGAAAATTTATGTCCATATTTCTGAAGAAAATTTTATTGTTTAAAATTAATTCTGATTTTTAAATATTTTTTTTTATTATTACATGTGTTAAATTACAAATTACCTATTTAAAATTAAATATCTATAAATAAATTGAATACACAATCCGATAAAATTCAAAAATGAAATAAAGTTCCAAATAATAAAAGAAATATAAAAAATAAAAGGATTAGAATTTTCCTGCATAATGCTAACCAATAAACCATTTGGAACAATTAATGTTGGATTTTTATCAATGTCAAGAATGAAAAACTTAAAAATAATATTAATTTTAATTCAGATTTTTGTAAAGTTTTAAATAAATTCTGATTTTGTAAAGTTTTAAATAAATTCTGATTTTGTAAAGTTTTAAATAAATTCTGATTTTGTAATGTTTTAAATAAATTCTGATTTTTGTAATGTTTTAAATTAAAATAAATATATTAATGCATATTTACGTGTTGCTCTAGCATTTGAACATTTAATATTAAAATATCTATGAAACAATTTTGTAATAAGATTAGGCTATGAGTTTTCATTTCTTTTGGTGTTTTAAATATAATTAAAAGAATTAATAAAATATTAAGAGGATAACCAAATATTAGACAAAGCCAATATTCCAATTTAAAGAAAAGTTCAATTAAATTATACATTTTTTAATTTTATTTTGTAAGGATAAAAAATGGCTTTTATTTTAATTTTTAAAATTATAATCTTTAACATTTATATACAATTTTTTTTATTTAATATAATTATTAAATAAGGTAATTATTATACATATATTTTAATAAAATTATATATAATTGTTTAAAATAACATTCTTTCTTTTAATAAAATTACCTTCTAATAATTACATATTTCTTTTAAATTACAAGATAGAACGTGTAATTATTCAACATTGAAAGACTTATAAATTTAATGAATTATTAAAATTTTTAATAAAAAATTAAAAAATGTTTTAAAGTATAAACATATGATTAAATTAAATTAATTATTATTTACATAATAAAAATTAAAATATTTTGTTATTTTAAAAATTCAGCTGCTAATTTAGAGACGTACTTCAACTTTATATTAAATAATTATTAAAAATGTTAACCTTTACTTTAAATTTATTAAAATTTTTTTAATTAAGCGAAAATTGTAATAATATTTTGATTAAATTTTAAAAGTTTCACCTGCATTTTAATAATAAATTTTTTTTATAATTTAGAAATACGGAACAATTTTTATAATAAAATGTATTTAATGTCCATAATTAATTAATTTTGTTGATATTTTTAATTAATTAAAAAAATTTTATTTGTTAAAAGTAAAGTATTTTATTTGTGAAAAAATTATTTATTTAATCTAATAATAAAAAATGTTAGATTTAATATTTAATTTAACATATTGGATTTGTTTATTAATTGGTCTTCCTTTAAATATTTTATTAATTATTTTAATTAAATTTAAAACACCAACTGAAATGAAACTTCATAGTCAAATTTTATTACAAAATTGTTGTTTAGATATTTTATTATTAATTATTCAAATGTTTGTTCAAACGGTATATTTAATTCAAGTTTTAATAAAATCAGAATTTAAAGTTTTAATAAAATCAGAATTTAAAGTTTTAATAAAAACCAGAATTTCAAGTTTTAATAAAATCAGAATATTTAAATCAAAAAAAACAATTAAAATTCAGAATTTAAAACTTGAGCATTTTTAATTTATTTAAATCAGAATATTTGTTTAAGATTATAATAAAGTTTTATTTTAAGTTTTATATATCTGATACTAATGGAAATACAACTTTAATTTTTACTAATGGTATTTTGGTTTATTTTATGAAAGAAAGTATCAATCCATTTATTTTTTATATTCTTTTTATTGTTTATGCTTTCATGGGTAATTTAAATTTAAAAGGATTAACTGTTCAATTTGTTTATAGATATTTAATTTTAAATAGGTAAGTAAATAAAGGGGTATTTTTTAAATATTTTTATAATAATTTTTAATTTAATTATTATCAATTAATATATAATTAATATTAAATTTCAAGGTACTTTTAAAGAGGGGGTGGCAGATTTTGCAGACTTTTTTTGCGGACAAAGTTTATTAATTTGTTATATATATTTTATGATTGATTTTTACCTAAGGCAATAAGAAAAGGCATGAATTGACTTTATTCACACAAATATGCATCATGATTGACAATTTGTGAAATTAAATGAAACAACAATCAGGCCCTTTAAAACGCTGTCTCCAAACAAATTCATGAATGTAGCTTTCAATTGTTGTTTCTGCAGTTCCAAATTCAGAATTATGTCGTCGTTTCAGTTTCTGCCAAAGTGATTCAATATTCTGGGTGTGGATGTTCAAGAAATTGGTTTTCCATGATTTTTTACTTATAAAATTTATTTTACCTTCGATTTATAAGTAAATAATCGATATTCTAGATTAAGTTGTCTGGTGGTTAAGTTAGTAGTGTTTTGGCTTACGTTTGTTTTGATAATGGTTCGATTCTATTTAGTGTCTGAATAAATTGAAAAAGAATTTGTTATAAAAAACCTGTTCACAAGTAAAATTTCTAGGTGTTTAAAAAAAATATATATAATAAACAGCAAAAATTGTCCGCAAAAAAAGTCTGCAAAATCTGCCACCCCCTCTTTAAAAGCGGAACGGGCCTGTTGAGTACCGCCAGTTGAGTACCAACGAACTTTAAGACAAAATAACTAAGGTACCAGTTAGTACATAATGTTTATTTTTATACCATTTGATAAAGAATGAAAAGGTCTACAAAATACCAAAAACTCATAACCATACGATAAATATAAAAAAAGTTACGGTCTAAAAACTTAAGAAAATTCTATTTTTCGGAGGTTTTTCGACCGTAACCTTTTTTATATTTATCGTATGGTTATGATTTTTTGGTATTTTGTAGACCTTTTCATTCTCTATCTAATAGTACAAAAAGAAACTTTTTATACCAAACCGTACTTTAGTTAAAGTATCCTAAAGTTCGTTGGTACTCAACTGGCGGTACTCAACCGACCCCAACCGCTTTAAAAGTACCAATTTCAATATTAAAATAGAAATATGAAGATCAGCTTTTGTAAATATTTATTAATGTTTTCTATTGCTCTATTTGTTGTTTTATTTTATTCGCTTTATTCAAGTTACTTTAATTTACCATATTCGGATGTAGGTATTAAACAAATTATTATTGGAAATTTTAGTAAAGAAATGTTGTTTGTTAATTGTAAAACTGAAAAGGTAATTAATATTTATTATTCGTTAATTTCTAAATTATTTTATAATATATTTTAGAAAATATATTTTTATTGAATAATTATTAGAATATTAATTTAGGTGTCATTTCTGATACAATTACCATTAGCAATTGATCATATAATTCAATATTTTATTATATTTATTTGTTCTTTTAAAATGATTAAATATGTTAATTCACATACTGGTTTTGATGCAAATATGAAAAGATTACTTCAACAATTAACAAAAACTTTAATACTTTTGGCAAGAAAAATATTTTAATTTAAATTAAATTAAATATTTAGGCATTTATTCCTTTTTTAAATCAAGCTGAAATTTTAGTTCTTATTTTAACTTATAATAATGCAGATTATTCAATGAATATTATTAGATTATTAATTTACTCTTCATTATATTTAACACCCTTATTTAATCCAATTATTTGTATTTTAACTAATAAACCCTATAGAACATTTATTTTTAATCGTTTAAGAATATATCCAGAATAATAAACATTTAAAGGTTTAATTAAATATTTAATTTCTTAAAATTAATTCAACAGTAATTCTTCCTGGATTCAGTACAATTTGACCGGACAGATTTAATTCAACCTGAATATATAAAAACAAGTTTATTTTTAATATCAAGTTTATTTTTGTAAATATATTTTTGTAATAAATAAACTTTATTCTTAAGGTTTATTGTATTTATGTATACAAAGTTTATTTTTGTAAAGTTTAAATATATTTTTGTATTATTAATCAAGTTTTATTTTGTATTATATTTTTGTAATTAAAGATGATATTTTTATACAATTTTAATGAATTTATTTTATTAAAAGTTAAAAAACTAAAAACAACATTATTTTATCATTTATTTTATGCTCTCATAAGAGGAATAGGTTCTCTAATAAAACTATTAATTTCATCATCTTCTTCAATTTTTTTATTTTTTTTCTTCATTTCATTATTTCCATATATTATTTTATTTATTTCTTTTATTTTATCTCCATATTTGTGTAATCTTAATTCTTTTGTAATTTTACATAATATAGCAATTATTCCATCTCTTGCACTTAATTGACAATTTGCTCTTTCAATAAATGCCAAATCTCCAATTTTTTCTAAATAAGCTTTTGAATATAAACCAACAGAAGATGAAGATCTATCAAAAATTAATAAATTCCCATAATTATCAATACACAAAGATCCAGGCCTTTCACATATTCCAAGTATTCGAGTACTTACAACTGTTGAATTATATATTGAAATTAATTGAACATAACTACGATTAGTCTCTACAAGTAATAATTCTGTTACTGGACCTAAAAATAATTAAAACTTTTAGATTATTTATTATTTTATTAATTAATTAAATAAAAGACTATTAAAAGGAGGGGTTATTATCCACTTTATTATTTAGTTTTGGGAAGAAATTCTTTTAATCTAGTGGAATTATAACCATAAAATATCTCAAAAATAATAATTAATTTAATAATAAAAATAAATTAATTAAATTTAAAAACAAACAAAAACAGTTTGTTTGGGGCGTTTTTCCCCAACAAGTTTATTAGAAATTAAACCTTTTTTTCACTAGAAAATTGTAAGGGAAAACTTTAGTCTCACAATCAGAACTAATTTAATTTTTTCCTTTTATATTTTATTTAATTGTTTAAAATTAAATTAATTATATATTTTCTTTATAAAATATTCTACATTAATTTAATTTTAAAAAATAAAATAATAATTTAATTACCAATACTAGCAAAATAATTAACATCAGAAAATTGGCTATTTTTTCTTGTTCCTTTACATTCAATCCATTGACCATTTGAACAATTTAGTTCAAAAAGAAATCCTTGGTTAGGTGTATTTGCAGCCAAATATATAAATTTATTTAAAGGATTTGAACAAATTTTAAAATTCCAAATAATTCTTTCTTTTAACCATTTTGGTGTTTCTATTCTTTTTAACATTGAAAAAGTTGCAATTGAAAATTGACAAATAAAATGTCTCCATTCTGGTTTATTTTGTTTATTATTTTCTGATTGTTTTTCTTTTAAAATTCCTTTAATTGTTGGAGAATATTTATTAATATCTTCTTCTTTTTTAATTTCATTATCATTATTATTAATATTATACTTTAATAATACCTTAAATATTTTTTAATTATTATAAAATAAGAATAAATAAAAATTAAAGGAATAAATAAATCAAAAGAAAGTTTATAAAAACTTAAATTCTGTTTTATTCTGATTCCAAGTTTATTTTATTTTCTTTATTAAGATAAAGATAAGATACTCAAAGGTAACATTTTCAACGGTACACGACACGTAGGCGCCGACACGTAGGCGCGGACACGTAGGCGCCGCCGATTAGGCGCGAAGACAGTTAGGCGCGAAGACAATTAGGCGCGGGGCGCCAAGTTAAATATTTTTAATTTCAAATATTTGCAAAATTTTGGATAGTTATAATAAAAAAATTTAAAAATTCAATTTTTTTATCACAAAAACAAAAATATTAAACTGAATAGAATGAAGCAAATATTAAATGAAATAACAAAAAATTGAATTTCTCTTCTCAGTTTCAATTTCAACGTATTATTTATCATGTTGATTAAAAACGTTTTTTTAACATGAAGTTACTAAAAATACAAATAAAAACCGATGGAAAGAAAAAAATTATTAAAAATAACTAAAAAATTGCCAATCCTATTAATAAATTATAAAAATATTTAACTTGGCGCCTAATTGTCCCGCGCCTAATTGTCTTCGCGCCTAACTGTCTTCGCGCCTAATCGGCGGCGCCTACGTGTCCGCGCCTACGTGTCCGCGCCTACGTGTCCTGCTCCGATTTTCAATGAATTGTCCTTTTTTTAATCAGTTATATTTTGAGAATATTTTTTAATAAATTTTATTAAAAAATTTTCTTACAAAAATTGTCTGTTCTTTTCCCTCATTTTTTCCTTCATTTTCCATACAAACACATTCTGGGTTTCTCCAAACATTTTGTTTTGGTTTTATTTGTTTTAAAACTTGTTTAGTTTCCATTGAAATTAATAAAAGACCTTCATCAGAATCAATAATTAATAAAAGATTATCTGGTAAAAGAAGACAATCCATTGGAAAAGAAAGTAAAGAAGAATTAACAGAAACACATTCAACATCAAGAATTGGACTTAATAAATAAATTTAAATAATATATGTAAATATACTCTAATATACCCTAAACTCTAACAATAAATTAATTATAAAATTACTAACCCTCCTCCAATCTGAATTACATTTTCATTCATTTTTATTCCCTTTTCACAATTTCCAGATAATCCATGAATACCTGCAGTTAATGAATCTTTTAGTTCATCTTTTTGTTTATTTTCTTCCTTTTCTTTTTCTTCTAAATTAGATTGTGTAGTTGTAGTATTAGTATTAATAGGTCTATTATTATTAATTAATGGTTTCTTTAAATATTTAATTTAATTTTTATTTAAAATAAAATTGAATTACTTTTTCAGTTTCTTTAGATTGTAATCCACATATTTTATCAACTAATTCTAAAGCTTCTTTTGATCTTCTTCTTAATTTTTGTTCATATTCATCTAAAGATATTTCTTTATTTTCTTCTTTAAATTTAACATTTAATCCTTCTTTAGGTAAAATAATTGTTTCTGTTAATATTTCCTCTTTTTTATTGTTTAGAGGAATTAAATAGTCAACACTACCGGCAAATTTATTTATTAACTCTTCTTCTTTTACTAAACAAGTTGGAGAATAATTGACATTAAAAAGTTTTATTTCTTTCTGTTCTTCTGATTTAATTTCTTCTTTATTTTCTTTATTAATTTCTTTTAAATAATTTTCTTCTTTTCTTTCTAAACCAATTTCTTTTAATAATCTTTCAGCTTCTTTTTCTGCTGCTTTTTTTCTTTCATTTTCTTCTTCATTTATTTTTTTATTATTATTTTCTTCTCTATTTTCTTTAAATATTTTAATTGGAATATTTTCTCCTTCTTCTTCTTCTTCTTTATTATTACCTACAAATGCAACCTTTTGTGCTACTCCTTTTAATAAATCTTTAGTTGTTGGAATTGTTAATTCTTCTGATTGCTCATCACTTTCAATTGCACTAATACTACTTAATTCATCAGGTAGTCTTTCATTTATTTTTTCTTCAAATTTTATTTGATCTGTTGGAGTTATATTTATTTTAATATTATTAATTAAAGCATTCTGTTCTTCCTTAAATTAAATTTAATAATTAAATTAATTAATCTAATAAAATAAATAATTAATTAAATACAAACAGAGGAATGAAAAGAAATAGACTAAAAGAAGAAAATACCCTTAGGGCGTAATTTAAAATTAATTTACAGTTTTTTGTTCTTTTCCTATTTCTTCAATTTCTTCATCATCTGTCACTTCAATCCATTCAGTTTCTTCATCTTCAGGTGTTGTAGTATTGTTAATCATTTAATTAATTAATTAATTAATTTATTTATTGATTTTATTTTATATTTTTTTTAAAAAATAAAAAACAAATTAAATAAATGGATTTTATTAAAAGAAAATTTATTTTAAAGGAAAAGCAGCTGTTCTTTGTTTTTCTTTAATTATTTTTTTTTTGTAAAGAAGTAAACATTTTTATAAAAAATAAAATTTAAAGGAAAAGTTTATTTTTATTTTTGTAAATAAAGTCTAACAATTAAATTTATTTATAAAGAATTAAATTCCAAACAGTAAAGACCTTTTAAATTTTATTTTAATTTTTAATATATACAAACAAAAAAAGGAATTAATTAAAATTAATTTTTTATTAATTATTTAATTTAATTAATTAATTTATTTTATTTAATTATTTTTAAATATATCTTCAGAAAATAAAGGATCAAAAATCCGTTTGTGAACAGTGAAATAAATAAATAAATAAATAGATTATAATCATTCAACCATAAATGAACAAAAGAATATTTATTAAATAAAGGATATGCAATGAATTATTTTATTTTATTTAACATTATTTAAATAAAATATTTATCTTTAATTATTTTTAAAAAATTAATTTAATTTTATTTTTTATTTTTAAACTCTAATAAAAATAATAAACTTGAATTATTTAAATTAATTTCTTTAGAAAAGGAGGAAATAATTATTTTAAAATAAATAATTGAATTTTATTTTAATTAAAAAATTATTTATTTTAATAAAAATAATTAAAAATTCTTTTCTACCTTTTAAAAATATTTTATTTAATTTTTTCTAAATAATTTAATAGAAAAAAGCCTTTTTAGTAAAATAATTTTATTTTAATTAATTTATTTTTTAATTTGTTTTTTTTATAAACTTTTATTATTTTCCCGTAATTTAAACTAAAAAAAGTTTTATTTTACTTTTGTCAGCAACATATGTTGTATTTATATGCGCAGGGTCTCTTTCCGTTTTATTTTTCTCTTTTGTCTTTTTCTCATATTTAAAACTTGTTTTATTTATTTTTTAAAATTATTTTACTGTTTTCCCTTTTTTTTATTTATTAAAATTTAATATTATTTATTTATTATTTATTTATTACATTTAAATTAATCTTTTAATTTATTTTGTTTTTTAAATTAAAATTTAAAAAAGAAAAGAAATAAATATTAACCTTGACTTTTATTTCTTTTCTTCTTTTTAAATATTTTATCCATTCCATGATCAAATAACGTCATCAATTTAGTCATAAAATTTTTCTTTAAAAAGGATAGATTTAATTTATTTTTATTTTCCTTTTAATGGTTTACTTTAAAATAAATTTATAAATTAAAAAAATATTTGAAAGGGATTTTATAAACAAAAAAAAAAAACAAAAATTAAAACTTAAAACTTTTAGAAGGAAATTCCTAATTTTAAGAATCTGGGTTGGACAGGTTCTGTGTTAAAAAATATATTAAATTAATTAGAATATTTTTATTTTGTTTTTATAAAATAAATTGAGTGTCAAAATTAATAGAGCATAAAAATTTATTTTTAAATAAATATTATTTATTTTTATTTATTTTTGTTTAAATTAAATATTTATTTTTTTTTTTAATTATAGGAAATATTTATTAAATTTATTTTTTAATTTTATAAATGCACGCAAAAATTAATTCAACCCAATTTGGGTATTTTTAAAAAAATAATTAATTAATTAATTAATTATTTAGTGAACCATTAAGTAAAGAATCAATTAATTTAATTAAAAATGTTCGTCAAAAATTAATACTTCCAATACATCCAAATGTTTATTTTTTAATTAATTTAAATTTAAACTATTTATTTTTTAAAGTTTGATACAAATTTTAATATTTATCGTTTTATTGCAAATGCAGAGAGAATATTTAAAAATAAAAATGAAATTATTGAAAATGCAGCCAAAGCTCTTTCGATGCATTTACGTGTCAGAAAATGTTTTAATTTGGTTAATTTTTAAAAAATTAATTTTGGGGAAAATAAAGAAGAAAATTAAATAAACTTAAAAGCAGAACAAAACCAGAATAAAAGCAAAACAAAAACAAAACAAAATCAGAACTAAAACAGAATATAAACAGAACTAATTTTCTTTAAGTTTATTAAATAAACATTTTTTTAAAAACTAAAGTCTAATAGTATTTAAATAAATAATTTAATTAAATAATTTAAAATTATTAATAAAATTAAAATAAATATAATTAATTAAATTTAAAAATAAATTTATTTATTTTTTTAGGATGAATTGCCAGATATTCCTTTTGAACAAAATCCAATATTTATTAAACAATTAATGCCTTTAAGTCCTATTTTAGAAAATGCTACAGATTCTTCTAATAGACTCCTTTGGTTTGTTGAATATTGTTCTTTAAATGTTGAGGTTATTATATTTTTATTTATTTATTTATTAAAAAATTAGGCAATAGCAAATGGTATTAAAAGTTCAGAATCTATACGTTATCAATTTTACCAATTTGAACATATGTTGAGAAGAGTAAATAAACAAGAAAAATTAACTGGCTGTTTAAGTTCAATTCGTCATGTTATTGATATGACTGGTTATGGTAAAAAATATAAAAAATATTCTGAAATAATTATTAAATAATCAGAATTTTAAAAATCAGAATTTTTATAAATCAGAATTCTGAAAAATCAGATTTTTAAAAATCAGAATTATAAAAAACCAGAATAACAAAAATCATAATACTATAAATAAGAAATCTAAATAATATTCTGAAATTTTATAAAATAATCAGAACTTTTCTAAAACATTTAAATTAATTCCATTAATTATTTTCAGAAATTAATCCTTTTACAATGCTTTTTGTAAGTTCTGGTACTCTTTCTTATTATTCCCAACTTCTTCATTATGATAATTATCCTGATTTGGTTTATCCAATTGAATTAGTATTAAAATTAATTTTTAATTTTTTAAACTAATTTAATTTAAGGTAAATATAGCTAAATGGATTTTTATTCCTTATCGTTTAATTAAAAATATGATGCCAACAGGTTTTGTTGATCGTTTTAGATTACATGATTTTAATTATTTGGAAAGTTTATGTAAGGAAATTAATTTAGAATTTATTCCTCATTCACTTGGAGGGAAAAATAAGGCAAGAAAAAAAATTAATCTGAATAAAATGACATTTTTTTAAAATAATTTTTTAGTCATTTTGTATTCCAATGAAACAATCTACCCAATTATGGCAACCTATTGAACCTAAAATATTAGAACATTTAGAACATTTATCTATTGGACCTAGAAAATATAAATATTTTAAAATTCAAATAAACAATGAAGATATTATTAATAAAAAATATTTTCTTAATTGGTATTTTAAAACTGATGGAATTATTTATTTTGGGGTTTTTTTTGAACCTTTAAAGAATAATGGGAAAAATATAAATGACCAAAATGGTATAAATAATCCTTAAATAATATAAATATAATAAATATATTATAAGGTAATTACATTAATGGACATCATAATGATTTAATTACAACAAACACAAATTCAAATAATAATAAAACTTCTATTGAACATTTTGAAAATAATAAAGAATGGGTTTATATGTGGTTTAAATTAACTGCTAAAATACATCATGAAGTAATAATAAATATATATTCAAATTTAAATAATATTTTAAATATAGTGGGATTATATAAAATGTAATAAACCAGGAATTTATTGGATAATATTTTCAAATAATCATAGTTGGTTACATAAACGTTCAGTTGAAGTTTTAATTAATTTAAATATTGAATATAATCAAACAAATATTATTAAAAGAATTTGGTATGATAAAAGAGAAGAAACAGAAAAGGAAAATAATGATATAATAAAACTTTTTCAAATGAAAACTTAAAAATACAAAATTATTATTTAATACTTATACTCTTATTTTGAATTTAATAAAAGAAAAATAACTTTATTTCATATTTATTGAAATTATATTTTATTATTAATAATTATTTTTATAATTAATTTTATCTAATAATTTTTTATTTAAATAAACTCAAATAATAAAGCTTTAATTTAATAATTAGATTATTAGTCCTATGAAGGCTAAAACCTTATTTCATATTAATTGAAATTATATTTTATTATTAATAATTATTTTTATAATTAATTTTATCTAATAATTTTTTATTTAAATAAACTCAAATAATAAAGCTTTAATTTAATAATTAGATTATTAGTCCTATGAAGGCTAAAATTTTATTGTTAATTTATGAAATTATATTTTATTATTAATAATTATTTTTATAATTAATTTTATCTAATAATTTTTTATTTAAATAAACTCAAATAATAAAGTTTTAATTTAATACTTAGATTATTAGTCCTATGAAGGCTAAAATTTTATTGTTAATTTATGAAATTATATTTTATTATTAATAATTATTTTTATAATTAATTTTATCTAATAATTTTTTATTTAAATAAACTCAAATAATAAAGTTTTAATTTAATACTTAGATTGTTAGTCCTATGACAGATAAATCTTTATTTCATATTTATTGAAATTATATTTTATTATTAATAATTATTTTTATAATTAATTTTATCTAATAATTTTTTATTTAAATAAACTCAAATAATAAAGTTTTAATTTAATACTTAGATTATTAGTCCTATGATAGATAAATCTTTATTTCATATTTATTGAAATTATATTTTATTATCAATAATTATTTTTATAATTAATTTTATCTAATAATTTTTTATTTAAATAAACTCAAATAATAAAGTTTTAATTTAATACTTAGATTATTAGTCCTATGATAGATAAATCTTTATTTCATATTTATTGAAATTATATTTTATTATTAATAATTATTTTTATAATTAATTTTATCTAATAATTTTTTATTTAAATAAACTCAAATAATAAAGCTTTAATTTAATAATTAGATTATTAGTCCTATGAAGGCTAAAACCTTATTTCATATTAATTGAAATTATATTTTATTATTATTAATTATTTTTATAATTAATTTTATCTAATAATTTTTTATTTAAATAAACTCAAATAATAAAGTTTTAATTTAATACTTAGATTATTAGTCCTATGATAGATAAATCTTTATTTCATATTTATTGAAATTATATTTTATTATTAATAATTATTTTTATAATTAATTTTATCTAATAATTTTTTATTTAAATAAACTCAAATAATAAAGCTTTAATTTAATAATTAGATTATTAGTCCTATGAAGGCTAAAATTTTATTGTTAATTTATGAAATTATATTTTATTATTAATAATCATTTTTATAATTAATTTTATCTAATAATTTTTTATTTAAATAAACTCAAATAATAAAGTTTTAATTTAATACTTAGATTATTAGTCCTATGAAGGCTAAAATTTTATTGTTAATTTATGAAATTATATTTTATTATTAATAATTATTTTTATAATTAATTTTATCTAATAATTTTTTATTTAAATAAACTCAAATAATAAAGTTTTAATTTAATACTTAGATTGTTAGTCCTATGACAGATAAATCTTTATTTCATATTTATTGAAATTATATTTTATTATTAATAATTATTTTTATAATTAATTTTATCTAATAATTTTTTATTTAAATAAACTCAAATAATAAAGTTTTAATTTAATACTTAGATTATTAGTCCTATGACAGATAAATCTTTATTTCATATTTATTGAAATTATATTTTATTATTAATAATTATTTTTATAATTAATTTTATCTAATAATTTTTTATTTAAATAAACTCAAATAATAAAGTTTTAATTTAATACTTAGATTATTAGTCCTATGACAGATAAATCTTTATTTCATATTTATTGAAATTATATTTTATTATTAATAATCATTTTTATAATTAATTTTATCTAATAATTTTTTATTTAAATAAACTCAAATAATAAAGCTTTAATTTAATAATTAGATTATTAGTCCTATGAAGGCTAAAATTTTATTGTTAATTTATGAAATTATATTTTATTATTAATAATTATTTTTATAATTAATTTTATCTAATAATTTTTTATTTAAATAAACTCAAATAATAAAGTTTTAATTTAATACTTAGATTATTAGTCCTATGACAGATAAATCTTTATTTCATATTTATTGAAATTATATTTTATTATTAATAATTATTTTTATAATTAATTTTATCTAATAATTTTTTATTTAAATAAACTCAAATAATAAAGTTTTAATTTAATACTTAGATTATTAGTCCTATGACAGATAAATCTTTATTTCATATTTATTGAAATTATATTTTATTATTAATAATTATTTTTATAATTAATTTTATCTAATAATTTTTTATTTAAATAAACTCAAATAATAAAGTTTTAATTTAATACTTAGATTATTAGTCCTATGACAGATAAATCTTTATTTCATATTTATTGAAATTATATTTTATTATTAATAATTATTTTTATAATTAATTTTATCTAATAATTTTTTATTTAAATAAACTCAAATAATAAAGTTTTAATTTAATACTTAGATTATTAGTCCTATGACAGATAAATCTTTATTTCATATTTATTGAAATTATATTTTATTATTAATAATTATTTTTATAATTAATTTTATCTAATAATTTTTTATTTAAATAAACTCAAATAATAAAGTTTTAATTTAATACTTAGATTATTAGTCCTATGACAGATAAATCTTTATTTCATATTTATTGAAATTATATTTTATTATTAATAATCATTTTTATAATTAATTTTATCTAATAATTTTTTATTTAAATAAACTCAAATAATAAAGCTTTAATTTAATAATTAGATTATTAGTCCTATGAAGGCTAAAATTTTATTGTTAATTTATGAAATTATATTTTATTATTAATAATTATTTTTATAATTAATTTTATCTAATAATTTTTTATTTAAATAAACTCAAATAATAAAGTTTTAATTTAATACTTAGATTATTAGTCCTATGATAGATAAAACTTTATTTCATATTTATTGAAATTATATTTTATTATCAATAATCATTTTTATAATTAATTTTATCTAATAATTTTTTATTTAAATAAACTCAAATAATAAAGTTTTAATTTAATACTTAGATTGTTAGTCCTATAACAGATAAATCTTTATTTCATATTTATTGAAATTATATTTTATTATTAATAATTATTTTTATAATTAATTTTATCTAATAATTTTTTATTTAAATAAACTCAAATAATAAAGTTTTAATTTAATACTTAGATTATTAGTCCTATGAAGGCTAAAATTTTATTGTTAATTTATGAAATTATATTTTATTATTAATAATTATTTTTATAATTAATTTTATCTAATAATTTTTTATTTAAATAAACTCAAATAATAAAGTTTTAATTTAATACTTAGATTATTAGTCCTATGATAGATAAATCTTTATTTCATATTTATTGAAATTATATTTTATTATTAATAATCATTTTTATAATTAATTTTATCTAATAATTTTTTATTTAAATAAACTCAAATAATAAAGCTTTAATTTAATAATTAGATTATTAGTCCTATGAAGGCTAAAATTTTATTGTTAATTTATGAAATTATATTTTATTATTAATAATTATTTTTATAATTAATTTTATCTAATAATTTTTTATTTAAATAAACTCAAATAATAAAGTTTTAATTTAATACTTAGATTATTAGTCCTATGATAGATAAATCTTTATTTCATATTTATTGAAATTATATTTTATTATCAATAATTATTTTTATAATTAATTTTATCTAATAATTTTTTATTTAAATAAACTCAAATAATAAAGTTTTAATTTAATACTTAGATTATTAGTCCTATGAAGGCTAAAATTTTATTGTTAATTTATGAAATTATATTTTATTATTAATAATTATTTTTATAATTAATTTTATCTAATAATTTTTTATTTAAATAAACTCAAATAATAAAGTTTTAATTTAATACTTAGATTATTAGTCCTATGACAGATAAATCTTTATTTCATATTTATTGAAATTATATTTTATTATTAATAATCATTTTTATAATTAATTTTATCTAATAATTTTTTATTTAAATAAACTCAAATAATAAAGTTTTAATTTAATACTTAGATTATTAGTCCTATGATAGATAAATCTTTATTTCATATTTATTGAAATTATATTTTATTATTAATAATCATTTTTATAATTAATTTTATCTAATAATTTTTTATTTAAATAAACTCAAATAATAAAGTTTTAATTTAATACTTAGATTATTAGTCCTATGATAGATAAATCTTTATTTCATATTTATTGAAATTATATTTTATTATTAATAATCATTTTTATAATTAATTTTATCTAATAATTTTTTATTTAAATAAACTCAAATAATAAAGTTTTAATTTAATACTTAGATTATTAGTCCTATGAAGGCTAAAATTTTATTGTTAATTTATGAAATTATATTTTATTATTAATAATTATTTTTATAATTAATTTTATCTAATAATTTTTTATTTAAATAAACTCAAATAATAAAGTTTTAATTTAATACTTAGATTATTAGTCCTATGATAGATAAATCTTTATTTCATATTTATTGAAATTATATTTTATTATCAATAATTATTTTTATAATTAATTTTATCTAATAATTTTTTATTTAAATAAACTCAAATAATAAAGTTTTAATTTAATACTTAGATTATTAGTCCTATGAAGGCTAAAATTTTATTGTTAATTTATGAAATTATATTTTATTATTAATAATTATTTTTATAATTAATTTTATCTAATAATTTTTTATTTAAATAAACTCAAATAATAAAGTTTTAATTTAATACTTAGATTATTAGTCCTATGACAGATAAATCTTTATTTCATATTTATTGAAATTATATTTTATTATTAATAATCATTTTTATAATTAATTTTATCTAATAATTTTTTATTTAAATAAACTCAAATAATAAAGTTTTAATTTAATACTTAGATTATTAGTCCTATGATAGATAAATCTTTATTTCATATTTATTGAAATTATATTTTATTATTAATAATCATTTTTATAATTAATTTTATCTAATAATTTTTTATTTAAATAAACTCAAATAATAAAGTTTTAATTTAATACTTAGATTATTAGTCCTATGAAGGCTAAAATTTTATTGTTAATTTATGAAATTATATTTTATTATTAATAATTATTTTTATAATTAATTTTATCTAATAATTTTTTATTTAAATAAACTCAAATAATAAAGTTTTAATTTAATACTTAGATTATTAGTCCTATGATAGATAAATCTTTATTTCATATTTATTGAAATTATATTTTATTATCAATAATTATTTTTATAATTAATTTTATCTAATAATTTTTTATTTAAATAAACTCAAATAATAAAGTTTTAATTTAATACTTAGATTATTAGTCCTATGAAGGCTAAAATTTTATTGTTAATTTATGAAATTATATTTTATTATTAATAATTATTTTTATAATTAATTTTATCTAATAATTTTTTATTTAAATAAACTCAAATAATAAAGTTTTAATTTAATACTTAGATTATTAGTCCTATGATAGATAAATCTTTATTTCATATTTATTGAAATTATATTTTATTATCAATAATTATTTTTATAATTAATTTTATCTAATAATTTTTTATTTAAATAAACTCAAATAATAAAGTTTTAATTTAATACTTAGATTATTAGTCCTATGAAGGCTAAAATTTTATTGTTAATTTATGAAATTATATTTTATTATTAATAATTATTTTTATAATTAATTTTATCTAATAATTTTTTATTTAAATAAACTCAAATAATAAAGTTTTAATTTAATACTTAGATTATTAGTCCTATGACAGATAAATCTTTATTTCATATTTATTGAAATTATATTTTATTATTAATAATCATTTTTATAATTAATTTTATCTAATAATTTTTTATTTAAATAAACTCAAATAATAAAGTTTTAATTTAATACTTAGATTATTAGTCCTATGATAGATAAATCTTTATTTCATATTTATTGAAATTATATTTTATTATTAATAATTATTTTTATAATTAATTTTATCTAATAATTTTTTATTTAAATAAACTCAAATAATAAAGTTTTAATTTAATACTTAGATTATTAGTCCTATGACAGATAAATCTTTATTTCATATTTATTGAAATTATATTTTATTATTAATAATCATTTTTATAATTAATTTTATCTAATAATTTTTTATTTAAATAAACTCAAATAATAAAGTTTTAATTTAATACTTAGATTATTAGTCCTATGAAGGCTAAAATTTTATTGTTAATTTATGAAATTATATTTTATTATTAATAATTATTTTTATAATTAATTTTATCTAATAATTTTTTATTTAAATAAACTCAAATAATAAAGTTTTAATTTAATACTTAGATTATTAGTCCTATGACAGATAAATCTTTATTTCATATTTATTGAAATTATATTTTATTATTAATAATCATTTTTATAATTAATTTTATCTAATAATTTTTTATTTAAATAAACTCAAATAATAAAGTTTTAATTTAATACTTAGATTATTAGTCCTATGATAGATAAATCTTTATTTCATATTTATTGAAATTATATTTTATTATTAATAATTATTTTTATAATTAATTTTATCTAATAATTTTTTATTTAAATAAACTCAAATAATAAAGTTTTAATTTAATACTTAGATTATTAGTCCTATGAAGGCTAAAATTTTATTGTTAATTTATGAAATTATATTTTATTATTAATAATTATTTTTATAATTAATTTTATCTAATAATTTTTTATTTAAATAAACTCAAATAATAAAGTTTTAATTTAATACTTAGATTATTAGTCCTATGATAGATAAATCTTTATTTCATATTTATTGAAATTATATTTTATTATCAATAATTATTTTTATAATTAATTTTATCTAATAATTTTTTATTTAAATAAACTCAAATAATAAAGTTTTAATTTAATACTTAGATTATTAGTCCTATGAAGGCTAAAATTTTATTGTTAATTTATGAAATTATATTTTATTATTAATAATTATTTTTATAATTAATTTTATCTAATAATTTTTTATTTAAATAAACTCAAATAATAAAGTTTTAATTTAATACTTAGATTATTAGTCCTATGACAGATAAATCTTTATTTCATATTTATTGAAATTATATTTTATTATTAATAATCATTTTTATAATTAATTTTATCTAATAATTTTTTATTTAAATAAACTCAAATAATAAAGTTTTAATTTAATACTTAGATTATTAGTCCTATGATAGATAAATCTTTATTTCATATTTATTGAAATTATATTTTATTATCAATAATTATTTTTATAATTAATTTTATCTAATAATTTTTTATTTAAATAAACTCAAATAATAAAGTTTTAATTTAATACTTAGATTATTAGTCCTATGAAGGCTAAAATTTTATTGTTAATTTATGAAATTATATTTTATTATTAATAATTATTTTTATAATTAATTTTATCTAATAATTTTTTATTTAAATAAACTCAAATAATAAAGTTTTAATTTAATACTTAGATTATTAGTCCTATGATAGATAAATCTTTATTTCATATTTATTGAAATTATATTTTATTATCAATAATTATTTTTATAATTAATTTTATCTAATAATTTTTTATTTAAATAAACTCAAATAATAAAGTTTTAATTTAATACTTAGATTATTAGTCCTATGAAGGCTAAAATTTTATTGTTAATTTATGAAATTATATTTTATTATTAATAATTATTTTTATAATTAATTTTATCTAATAATTTTTTATTTAAATAAACTCAAATAATAAAGTTTTAATTTAATACTTAGATTATTAGTCCTATGAAGGCTAAAATTTTATTGTTAATTTATGAAATTATATTTTATTATTAATAATCATTTTTATAATTAATTTTATCTAATAATTTTTTATTTAAATAAACTCAAATAATAAAGTTTTAATTTAATACTTAGATTATTAGTCCTATGAAGGCTAAAATTTTATTGTTAATTTATGAAATTATATTTTATTATTAATAATTATTTTTATAATTAATTTTATCTAATAATTTTTTATTTAAATAAACTCAAATAATAAAGTTTTAATTTAATACTTAGATTATTAGTCCTATGATAGATAAATCTTTATTTCATATTTATTGAAATTATATTTTATTATCAATAATTATTTTTATAATTAATTTTATCTAATAATTTTTTATTTAAATAAACTCAAATAATAAAGTTTTAATTTAATAATTAGATTATTAGTCCTATGAAGGCTAAAATTTTATTGTTAATTTATGAAATTATATTTTATTATTAATAATTATTTTTATAATTAATTTTATCTAATAATTTTTTATTTAAATAAACTCAAATAATAAAGTTTTAATTTAATACTTAGATTATTAGTCCTATGATAGATAAATCTTTATTTCATATTTATTGAAATTATATTTTATTATCAATAATTATTTTTATAATTAATTTTATCTAATAATTTTTTATTTAAATAAACTCAAATAATAAAGTTTTAATTTAATACTTAGATTATTAGTCCTATGAAGGCTAAAATTTTATTGTTAATTTATGAAATTATATTTTATTATTAATAATTATTTTTATAATTAATTTTATCTAATAATTTTTATTTAAATAAACTCAAATAATAAAGTTTTAATTTAATACTTAGATTATTAGTCCTATGACAGATAAATCTTTATTTCATATTTATTGAAATTATATTTTATTATTAATAATCATTTTTATAATTAATTTTATCTAATAATTTTTTATTTAAATAAACTCAAATAATAAAGTTTTAATTTAATACTTAGATTATTAGTCCTATGACAGATAAATCTTTATTTCATATTTATTGAAATTATATTTTATTATTAATAATCATTTTTATAATTAATTTTATCTAATAATTTTTTATTTAAATAAACTCAAATAATAAAGTTTTAATTTAATACTTAGATTATTAGTCCTATGACAGATAAATCTTTATTTCATATTTATTGAAATTATATTTTATTATTAATAATCATTTTTATAATTAATTTTATCTAATAATTTTTTATTTAAATAAACTCAAATAATAAAGTTTTAATTTAATACTTAGATTATTAGTCCTATGATAGATAAATCTTTATTTCATATTTATTGAAATTATATTTTATTATCAATAATTATTTTTATAATTAATTTTATCTAATAATTTTTTATTTAAATAAACTCAAATAATAAAGTTTTAATTTAATACTTAGATTATTAGTCCTATGAAGGCTAAAATTTTATTGTTAATTTATGAAATTATATTTTATTATTAATAATTATTTTTATAATTAATTTTATCTAATAATTTTTTATTTAAATAAACTCAAATAATAAAGTTTTAATTTAATACTTAGATTATTAGTCCTATGACAGATAAATCTTTATTTCATATTTATTGAAATTATATTTTATTATTAATAATCATTTTTATAATTAATTTTATCTAATAATTTTTTATTTAAATAAACTCAAATAATAAAGTTTTAATTTAATACTTAGATTATTAGTCCTATGATAGATAAATCTTTATTTCATATTTATTGAAATTATATTTTATTATCAATAATTATTTTTATAATTAATTTTATCTAATAATTTTTTATTTAAATAAACTCAAATAATAAAGTTTTAATTTAATACTTAGATTATTAGTCCTATGAAGGCTAAAATTTTATTGTTAATTTATGAAATTATATTTTATTATTAATAATTATTTTTATAATTAATTTTATCTAATAATTTTTTATTTAAATAAACTCAAATAATAAAGTTTTAATTTAATACTTAGATTATTAGTCCTATGATAGATAAATCTTTATTTCATATTTATTGAAATTATATTTTATTATCAATAATTATTTTTATAATTAATTTTATCTAATAATTTTTTATTTAAATAAACTCAAATAATAAAGTTTTAATTTAATACTTAGATTATTAGTCCTATGAAGGCTAAAATTTTATTGTTAATTTATGAAATTATATTTTATTATTAATAATTATTTTTATAATTAATTTTATCTAATAATTTTTTATTTAAATAAACTCAAATAATAAAGTTTTAATTTAATACTTAGATTATTAGTCCTATGAAGGCTAAAATTTTATTGTTAATTTATGAAATTATATTTTATTATTAATAATCATTTTTATAATTAATTTTATCTAATAATTTTTTATTTAAATAAACTCAAATAATAAAGTTTTAATTTAATACTTAGATTATTAGTCCTATGAAGGCTAAAATTTTATTGTTAATTTATGAAATTATATTTTATTATTAATAATTATTTTTATAATTAATTTTATCTAATAATTTTTTATTTAAATAAACTCAAATAATAAAGTTTTAATTTAATACTTAGATTATTAGTCCTATGATAGATAAATCTTTATTTCATATTTATTGAAATTATATTTTATTATCAATAATTATTTTTATAATTAATTTTATCTAATAATTTTTTATTTAAATAAACTCAAATAATAAAGTTTTAATTTAATACTTAGATTATTAGTCCTATGAAGGCTAAAATTTTATTGTTAATTTATGAAATTATATTTTATTATTAATAATTATTTTATAATTAATTTTATCTAATAATTTTTTATTTAAAAAACTCAAATAATAAAGTTTTAATTTAATACTTAGATTATTAGTCCTATGACAGATAAATCTTTATTTCATATTTATTGAAATTATATTTTATTATTAATAATCATTTTTATAATTAATTTTATCTAATAATTTTTTATTTAAATAAACTCAAATAATAAAGTTTTAATTTAATACTTAGATTATTAGTCCTATGAAGGCTAAAATTTTATTGTTAATTTATGAAATTATATTTTATTATTAATAATTATTTTTATAATTAATTTTATCTAATAATTTTTTATTTAAATAAACTCAAATAATAAAGTTTTAATTTAATACTTAGATTATTAGTCCTATGATAGATAAATCTTTATTTCATATTTATTGAAATTATATTTTATTATCAATAATTATTTTTATAATTAATTTTATCTAATAATTTTTTATTTAAATAAACTCAAATAATAAAGTTTTAATTTAATACTTAGATTATTAGTCCTATGAAGGCTAAAATTTTATTGTTAATTTATGAAATTATATTTTATTATTAATAATTATTTTTATAATTAATTTTATCTAATAATTTTTTATTTAAATAAACTCAAATAATAAAGTTTTAATTTAATACTTAGATTATTAGTCCTATGACAGATAAATCTTTATTTCATATTTATTGAAATTATATTTTATTATTAATAATCATTTTTATAATTAATTTTATCTAATAATTTTTTATTTAAATAAACTCAAATAATAAAGTTTTAATTTAATACTTAGATTATTAGTCCTATGATAGATAAATCTTTATTTCATATTTATTGAAATTATATTTTATTATTAATAATCATTTTTATAATTAATTTTATCTAATAATTTTTTATTTAAATAAACTTAAATAATAAAGTTTTAATTTAATACTTAGATTATTAGTCCTATGAAGGCTAAAATTTTATTGTTAATTTATGAAATTATATTTTATTATTAATAATTATTTTTATAATTAATTTTATCTAATAATTTTTTATTTAAATAAACTCAAATAATAAAGTTTTAATTTAATACTTAGATTATTAGTCCTATGATAGATAAATCTTTATTTCATATTTATTGAAATTATATTTTATTATCAATAATTATTTTTATAATTAATTTTATCTAATAATTTTTTATTTAAATAAACTCAAATAATAAAGTTTTAATTTGAAACTTAGATTATTAGTCCTATGATAGATAAAACTTTATTTCATATTTATTGAAATTATATTTTATTATCAATAATTATTTTTATAATTAATTTTATCTAATAATTTTTTATTTAAATAAACTCAAATAATAAAGTTTTTATTTGAAACTTAGATTATTAGTCCTATGATAGATAAATCTTTATTTCATATTTATTGAAATTATATTTTATTATCAATAATTATTTTTATAATTAATTTTATCTAATAATTTTTTATTTAAATAAACTCAAATAATAAAGTTTTAATTTGAAACTTAGATTATTAGTCCTATGATAGATAAAACTTTATTTCATATTTATTGAAATTATATTTTATTATCAATAATTATTTTTATAATTAATTTTATCTAATAATTTTTTATTTAAATAAACTCAAATAATAAAGTTTTAATTTGAAACTTAGATTATTAGTCCTATGATAGATAAAACTTTATTTCATATTTATTGAAATTATATTTTATTATCA
The DNA here is from genome assembly GCA_018905775.1 of Meloidogyne exigua. Lineage (NCBI taxonomy): Eukaryota > Metazoa > Nematoda > Chromadorea > Rhabditida > Meloidogynidae > Meloidogyne > Meloidogyne exigua. The sequence goes on along the minus strand of JAGUQR010000194.1, from coordinate 1,062,463 downwards.
ATAATTATTTTTATAATTAATTTTATCTAATAATTTTTTATTTAAATAAACTCAAATAATAAAGTTTTTATTTGAAACTTAGATTATTAGTCCTATGATAGATAAATCTTTATTTCATATTTATTGAAATTATATTTTATTATCAATAATTATTTTTATAATTAATTTTATCTAATAATTTTTTATTTAAATAAACTCAAATAATAAAGTTTTTATTTGAAACTTAGATTATTAGTCCTATGATAGATAAAACTTTATTTCATATTTATTGAAATTATATTTTATTATCAATAATTACTAGCGGAGTAGGCCGCCTATCGGCGGCCTTCTTCGCTAGCAAAAACTTAAAGAACCTAAAAAATAAAACATACAAACTTAAACACATTTCCAAACTAAACAAAAACACAAAACAAAACAACCATCATCAATATAAAAACATCTAAAACATTATAACAATAAAACTTCAGGATATAAAATAAACAAAAGTGTATAAAACATTTTCATCAAAAAATATACAAAGTTTAACAAAAATAACTTAAAACTAATCAAACTTTAAAGAAAACCTCATTAAAGTAACTAAAATTAAAAAAAAAACAAACATAAACAAAATTTTATTCAAAACAAAATAAATATACAAAATGATACAATAAAAGAGAGTACAAATAAAAGGGGGTATGTATGTATATATATGTATGTATGTATCGTAAATGTATAATAAATAAATTAAACAAAAAATTTCAAAGCAATTCTATATCTTTAACTCGCATATATATACGCCTATTTTTCTACGAAACTAAGATTCTAATCTCTATCATCTAGGATCTCTTTATAAACTACATTCTTGACCTTACGGTCACTATTACTATTATCTAATTTAACTTTTATCATATTCCATGATCTCGCTCTCGAAAGAGCCACATACAATTGTCCATGTCCGAAGACCTCTTTTCTAAGATCTATTCCAACTCGCTCAAGGGTTTGCCCTTGAGCCTTATTTATCGTCATAGCAAAAGCTAACACCAATGGGAATTGGTGCCTATGCAAATCAAATGGGTATTCCTCGGAACAACAAAGTGTTATCCGAGGTATATACTCAGTTTGACCTGCCTTATCTCCAGTCAGAATCCTGCAAACAATTAAGTTTGCATTCATCTCCTCAACTCTCATTCTCGTCCCATTACAGAGACCTTTTTCTATATTCAGATTTCTAATTAACATGACAGTAGCATGTTTCTTTAATCTAAGCTCATGCACTGAAAAACCATTTGGTCTCAGAGCATTCAGATACTCATCTAGGTACTCATTGACACGCTGTCGATTTTCATCCTCAGCATGATCAATGCTAGTATACAAAATCTCTTTTCCTGGCAGCATAGCCAGGACTTTACTATTAATCTCAGATACATCTATATTCTTTGGCGCTAAAATGGCACTATTGGCCATTTCTTGAAAATTCTCAGAATCAATACTATGTGCAAAAATCTCTTCAGCTAAGTCTCCAAAACTAATACACTCGGATGGTAATGTAATGGAATCATTTTCATCATTCCATTTACCATTCCCTATTTCTATTAAATCTCTTGCAAATTCTTGCTCCATTTCTAGAGCTCTCATATTTCTAGATAACCACTCTTCATCATTTCTAATTAACCCATGTTCAAGACATGCTTCAGAAAAGGTCGTACAAACCTTAACTGAGCCATCTGAACGTCTAATAGTCTTGAGCTCTTCATAAGGGCCCGTAGAATAAATTCGGGGTTAAATAACCGGGTTAAATGACCTGGTTAAATAACCCTGGGTTAAACAACCCTGGGTTCGGAGTAAATTTGGTAGAATAAATTCCGTAGAATAAATTGCTGTTTTTACCCCAAGCTCGGGGTAATTTAACTAATCGAGTAACTCGCGAGTAAAATAAAGATTTAATCCACTTTTACGACTCACTCGATAAAGGCCCTTTATTTTTAATTATTCTATTGACCTAAAGAATGACGTTCAATCTATTTTGAAATAATTTTAGTTTATTAATATAATTTATTTTTCTATTATAATTTTAATTCCATACTTAGATATGGCCTTATTTACTAAGGAAATGGCAGCGGATTTCGCCAAAAAAGTATCTGATAATGCCTCTGAACTATTTCCGACAAGCAGGGATGCTGCTTCTTCTAGAATTACATATAAAGCTTGGGAAGGCCTTTGTGAAGAAATAAATTCTGAATTTGGCAGTTCCCTAACAATACAACAATGCAAAGACAAGTATAAAAATATGAAAAAAGAAGCAAAAAAACAATTTACAAGTGAAAGAAAGTTAAAAATAAATATTAATACTTAAAAATATCTAAAATTTCAGATACTCAACTGGTACCGGTGGAGGACCTAGCATTGAAAAAAAACAAGATTCTACATATGAATCTATAATTACAACATTTAAGGACACTGCCTCATTTAAGGGTGTACCTGGAGCAGTTTCTACTCCGCTTCTCAGAGGTGAAAAAAATGCAATCCACATCAAAACATTCAACTTTTGATTTAGATTCAATGTCAGATGAAGAAACAGATTATACAGTATATTTTCATTAAAAAATAAAAAATTTTTTAAGCCTAAAACTAAGAAAACCCGCAAATTTGAATTATCTGAAAATGAATTACGTCGAAATGTACTTAAATTAGAATTACAAGTGCTACAAAAGAAAGATGCATTTTTTGATCGTTTTTCAACTAAATTAGAAAAATTAGTTGATAATATGAGCAAATATTATGAAAACAAATTGAATAAAGAAAAAAGTAATGCTAATGTTTATGATGAAGAAGAATATCTTATTGAAGAAGAAGGCGGTAAGACGTATAGACAATTGAAAAAATTTTAAAGAAAATAAATTTTTGTTATTGTTTTTCCATTTTTTAATGGCTTTGTTAATTTTTGTATCAAAAAAATTTATTAAAAAAGTTTTATCATTAATTGGTTTGTTTGCCAATCCTTATTTAAATTTTATTTAAAAAAATATTTAATTTTAATATAATTTAGCACTAAAATGGCTCGATTTTTCACCATTAGAAATAAAGCAAAACAATACATGAATTACACTGAAGATTTTAATGATAATGAATTATTGCAAAGATTCCGTTTCGATAGATCAGGAATTATTTATTTAAAGAATCTACTTAATAGTGAACTAACACACAAAGGGCCTGGAAGACCGCAAATTCCCGCGGAAATACAAGTTTTTAAATTATAAAAAATATAATTATAATATTACAGATTCTAATAACCCTAAAATATTTATCATCAAATTCGTTTGAAATTCACGTAGGTGATAGTTTTGGAATAAGTCAAAGAGCTGTCTCTGAATGCGTTAAAAGAGTAACTACAGCTCTAGCAAACAAATCATCTACTTTTATTTTTTTTCCAAAAGAAGAGGATCAATTAACAAAGTAAAACAATAAATACATATATTAAACAAATTTTTATCATTTGTTAGACTAAAAAGAGATTTTTACTCATATTGTCGTATGCCATTTACAATTGGAGCAGTAGATGGCACACATGTTCGAATTCTTGCTCCTGATATTGCTGATGAACGTAGTTATGTTAACAGAAAAAATTTTCATAGTTTGAACGTTATGGGTATTTGTGCAGCAAATAATAAATTTCTACATGTATCGGCATCATGGCCAGGCTCGTGTCATGATTCACATGTGTTAAGGTAATAATTATTTTCACTTCTATAAACCTAAAACTTTAAGGCAGTCTGACGTTTGGGATTTTTTTGAGGGAGGCAATGCTGGAAGATCCATTTTACTTGGTGATTCTGCATACCCACTCCGCTCCTGGATTATGACTCCCTTTCAGAATCCTATTAGTGATGCTCAAAAAAGATTTAATCGAGCTCTTTGTAAGGGAAGGACTAGAATTGAACACACTTTTGGCATATTTAAAAGAAGATTTTCTATTAACCAAACGGGATACCGTATCAAATTGCAACAAGTTCCTACTGCAATAATTGCTTGTGCTGTTTTGCACAATATTGCTATTGATCGTCGATTACCAATTATAGGTGATGAGCTTGATGATGATCAACCTGAGATGGAAATATGTCAGGAGAACTATAATAGATTAACAGATAGAATGGCAAGAAGGGAAGGTGTTTTAAGAAGAAATGAAATAGTTTCGCGCTTTGAATAAAAATTTTAATTTTTACATTCATAAAAAATAAAATATTTTTTTTTATTAAAAATTTTTTAGAACAGCATATATAGGGCACTAGTTACCCTGTTACACTGCCCCCTATCAGTGTAGCTTTTTTACCCTTACCCGCGGGTTGTTTGACCCCGAGTAAATAATTTATTCTACCAATAGTAAAAGTTACCCCGGGTTGAGGGTTACCCAACCCGGTTATTTAACCCGTTACTCGGAGTAATCATTTATTCTACGAGTTAAGGGTCATTTAACCCCTGGGTAAGGGTAGGTTACCCCTAACCCCGAATTTATTCTACCAGCCAAGAAGAAGCTCCTCTAACATTCAACAACAATAGCCGCAGGTGGTATCGCTCTGGTTCTGCCGGTGACACTTTAACCATACGACCAATTGCGTTAAAATGTTTCTTACGCTCAGACCAAATTCCTTTACTAAAGCAAAACTTTTCAGGCAACTGATGGTACAGTAAAGCCCTAGAAGAATCACTTCTCTTATTCAAATCAAAATAAGCTAATAACTCAGAACAATTACTTGTCCTTTCTAAAATCTCGGCTTCACTCATAGTCTCATCAAAATAACAAATTTGCTCGCCTTCCAGATGAACTGGCAAGGCCATAATACTATGACTTCTATCATACATAGGCAATTCTAAGATCCGCCAGACTGCCTCCTGAGGGCAGACATATCTAGCGTCTATGAACTCTTTGACCTCATCATGGTCATTTCTAGGCTCTAGTTCTAATCTAGCTCTATCCGGTGGTTTATGCACATACTTATGCAAGTATTTCACCGAACTAATGCTATTAACTTTTTCAAGGTTAATATGGCATCTAAATACTTTCAATAGATAAGGATTGTGAGGCACAACCCATCTATTGTCCAATTCTATTCTCTTTCCTGAGACTAATACTTCTACTTTTCTACCATCATCTGGTCTGGCGTATAACGTCAAACCCTTCTCTAAGACCAAAGTCTTATCTTGAAATGCTTTAGGATAACCCTTAGAGCACTTCCTAATTTTCTTTCCATTTTCTAAGATCTCTTCCATGCATGGGGAGTTTGGATTCAAACTTCCACATGGGCCATGGATCATAAAACTCTTTACTAAATCAAATAACTCAGTACCCTGTTCAGGTATTCTAGCACTAATGCCTCTATTATCAACATCTTCCGATGTCAATAACTTATCCTCTTCACTAAGCGTCAAAAGCAAATGAATATGAGGAAGGCCTCTGCCTTGATTCTCTACAGGATACATCCAGGCATTGACACTTCCAAATATTCTCTCTTTTACTATTTGCTGCATAACAGCCTTGACTTTCAAATGAAAGACTCTAACAACTAAGTCTGGTCTATCGCTAGGAACTTGTCTAGGAAACAAATTATCTAAAATCTCAGACCATCTAGGATTACATGTCATAGTCAAGAAGAGATCTGGATTACCAAACCTTCTGACTATGGCCATAGCATCTTGGAAATGCTTCTCAACATATCTAGGACTGTTTGTTACACTTGGTGGAAGTATTACCTTCCGACCAAGGGGCAAACCTAATTCTAAGGATCTATTAAACATAATGTTATCTATATTCTTATATGCCTCAGCACATATCTTTTTTTGATTCATACGAATCCATCTAAGTCTATCTCCTTCTATTTTCACATACTCATCTACGCAATACTGTTGAAAGAGTTTGCCTCCATGTAAAATGGGATTAAACTCATTTCGTATTGCCAAACTACAGCAGACATACTGCAGCCTAGTAACTCTTCTAGTACTATTACTCTGCTTTAGCTCTGGATGCCAACCAAGAGTACCACGCGGATAAAAAAGCGGGTAAGTCATTGGTGTCACCATTGCGTCAGCACTATTCAAAATCTTTAACTCTTTTCCATGTTGTCTTACGACAACCTTTGCATCTGGTACTTCCCCGTCTGCGCCGGGTACATACACAGCTGCAATCTCATTTGCTCTTGGTACATTGTACCCTAATCTTCTATCTAATTGCCTTCCGGTTTCAAACAAAAGTTTGATCTCGGATGGCTCTCTGTTCTCTAATCTAGCTCTTTCGAATTCAGAAGATTCCTCTTCCTTCATCATCATATAAGCCTCAGCAAAAGGGTTTCCCCTTCTAATAATCTCATATACACATCTAAGCAATTCAGGGTCAACTCCGGCATTAGCCTTTGTCATCGCCCTCATTGCCTCAGCGGTATCTACGATGAAGATCTGCCCGTAAGCAGGTTCATCGCCTAAATCTGGATTCAAAGCTATGTTCAGTTTGTGATATACTTGACCGTATATGCGAAAGCAATACGGCCCTCTTCTGCTAGGAAATCTATGTCTAAGTGGATTCATTGAAGCGAAGGACACGCTACTATTCAAATGACGAATATTGTCAAAGAAATTCACATGCCTTGCATCAATTCTCAGAAACAAATTTTTCAATTCTTCAGGAAAATCCTGCTCTGGTATATTCAAATTAACAACTTTACCATGATGGCAACAGTCATTAAATGAATTACCTCTAGTCTTCTCTTCAGCAAAATGCAAAGCACCGCAGTGCATGCATTCAATACTAAGATTACTAAGTTTATTCTCAATTGCTAATTCTAAACAACCTGCTTGATACTTTCGTACAGCAGGTTGATCTAAGCTCTTTCTCTTTTTTCTCTTATCTTCTAGTCTTTTTTCTCGTTCTTGCTCAGATTCAAGCGATCTTTTAATTGCCATCCTCTGTCTATTTTTCTCAAGTCTAAGATTTCTATGATTCTCGTCCTCGAGGGACCTCAGAGACTGTTGCCTCTCTTTTTGACTATTTAATCTATGATTTCTAAGATTCTCATCCTCAAGGGATCTCAGAGACTGCTGTCTCTCCTTTTGACTATTTAATCTAAGATTTCTAAGATTCTCATCCTCAAGGGATCTCAGAGACTGCTGTCTCTCCTTTTGACAATTTAATCTAAGATTTCTAAGATTCTCATCCTCAAGGGATCTAAGATACTCGTGTCTCTCTCTATCACTGTTTAATCTAAGATTTCTAAGATGCTCAGGTTCCTCAGCACGGGATCTTCTTTTCCTGGCGGCGGCACTGGAGAAGCTTTGTTCGTTGACGGCACTGAAGCAGCTTTGGTCGTTGGCAGCACGTGAGAAGCTTTGGTCGTTGGCGGCATTGAAGCAGCTTTGGTCGTTGGCGACAGTTGAATAGCATTGGTTGTTGACGGCAATAGAGCAGGTTTGGTCGTCGGCGGCAGTGGAGTAGCATTGGTTGTTGACGGCATTGGAGCAGCTTTGGTCGTTGGCGGCACTGGAGCAGCATTGGTCGTTGTCGGCACTGGAGCAGCATTGGTCGTCCTCCATGAGCAAATTCAGCAAAGGTGTCGGCAATAAAGCGGGAACAGAAGATTTTGAAAATACAGCGTTGTTTATGTTGTATGAAGAATGTGTGGCGGTTGAGAAATGAAAAAAATGCGGGCTTTTATAGTATCAGTCTGAGTAAAATAACGGTTTATATAGTGAAGTTCTAAAGCAACAAAAATTAACTTGTCATAGTCATGTATCTTAAACTCAAGCGGCACAGACTTAAGTTCAAAGAATCAAGTTCACGGACTCAAGTTCACAGACTCAAGTGACACAGACTTAAGTTACAGACTCAAGTTCACAGACTTAAGTTCACAGACTCAAGCGTCACAGATTCAAGTGCCACGGACTCATGTGGCACAGCTCAAGCGGTACAGACTCAAGTGGCACAAAATTAAGTCCACAGACTCAAGTGACACAGACTCAAGCGGCACAAACTCAAGATCGCAGACTCAAACGGCACAAACTCAAGTCCACAGACTCAAGTGTTATAGACTCAAGTGACACAGACTCAAGCGGCACAAACTCAAGCGCCACAAACTTAAGTATCATCCCCCACTCTACCTTATCGCACTTTATCTTATCCCACCTTCACTTCCCTCCAAACATTTTACTATAAAAACCTTCATTTTCTTTCACTCCAAACAACCTTACTATAAAAGGACAGACAGACAGACACCACTTCTCAATTATATAATTAGATTCTTTTATATGTATGTACATACATATGTTTATTAAAATTGAATAATATTAGTTATATAAAAATTGTTCTCTCTATAACTAAAAGTATTTTAAAATTTTTTATTTTAGCCTATTTTTATTTTCATTTCTTTGTTATCTCTCTACTACATTGCCAATATAGTCAAGAGAAAAAATATTTTTTTTAAAAAAGTGCAAAAAAATTCTCATATGTTAAGCAAGTAGAAACTAAAAAAAATAAAAAGAATTTATAAAGTTATTCTATGCGTATAAATATTCTATTTCTAAATAAAAAATACTCAATATACTAAACATAAATAAATGGGTATTTTATTAAAATAATAATTTGTAAATTAATATTAATGTTTTTTTTAAAGTTAATTAAACTTTAAATATTATTAGTTTGTTTAGAGTTTTGCATATAAAAAGGAAAGATAATTTAAATTTAAAAGTATTCAACATTTCATTATTATAAACAATTCCTAACGATATGTATTCTGAAGAGGAGGAGCTGTATGCTGGTGATGTTGGTGGAGCCGCTGCACTTTGGACATTGGGTTTTACATCTTCTCTGTTGGTTTCTTCGTACCTTCCTTGCTATCTTGTGTTTAGTATTTGTGCTTCTGCTTGTGCTGTTCATCTCAAGAAGTATAAAGATATGCAGAAGGAAAAGAACGAAGTTTTGGCACTCCAAACTAACTATATGGCCAGGAAGGAAGCTAACAAAGAACGTTCTGATACTTCCGGTTTGTTCTTTATTTTATTTAGTTCTTTTTTAATTTTTATATTTCCAGATCAATTGCTCTCTCCTTCTAATCTGAGTGACAAATATAAAGTAGTTTGAAGAACCTAGAAAGCAATAGAGGAAAAATATATAAAATTATTGTATTATAGATGTAAATGTATGTATGTAAATTTAATTAGTTATTTTCTCCTCCTATTCTGTTACCTGTTAAATAAATAATTATTGTAATAAATTATATATTCTGATTATTTAAATTGGTCTTTGAGTCTAAGTTTTTTTAAGTTGAAGTTTATTATTAAATTAATTTTTATTTAATTTTATTAATTAATCAAACTATTTAAATAAACTTAATATTTAATTAAAATTAAATAATTAATTATTTATTTTTAATTTTTTTAGTTTAAATAAATTACTAAATACATTAAAAACAATTTTGAAAATTCCAGTTTTTAACTATATTTTATTATTAATAATCATTTTTATAATTAATTTTATCTAATAATTTTTTATTTAAATAAACTCAAATAATAAAGTTTTAATTTAATACTTAGATTATTAGTCCTATGAAGGCTAAAATTTTATTGTTAATTTATGAAATTATATTTTATTATTAATAATTATTTTTATAATTAATTTTATCTAATAATTTTTTATTTAAATAAACTCAAATAATAAAGTTTTAATTTGAAACTTAGATTATTAGTCCTATGATAGATAAATCTTTATTTCATATTTATTGAAATTATATTTTATTATTAATAATCATTTTTATAATTAATTTTATCTAATAATTTTTTATTTAAATAAACTCAAATAATAAAGTTTTAATTTGAAACTTAGATTATTAGTCCTATGATAGATAAATCTTTATTTCATATTTATTGAAATTATATTTTATTATCAATAATTATTTTTATAATTAATTTTATCTAATAATTTTTTATTTAAATAAACTCAAATAATAAAGTTTTAATTTGAAACTTAGATTATTAGTCCTATGATAGATAAATCTTTATTTCATATTTATTGAAATTATATTTTATTATCAATAATTATTTTTATAATTAATTTTATCTAATAATTTTTTATTTAAATAAACTCAAATAATAAAGTTTTAATTTGAAACTTAGATTATTAGTCCTATGATAGATAAATCTTTATTTCATATTTATTGAAATTATATTTTATTATCAATAATTATTTTTATAATTAATTTTATCTAATAATTTTTTATTTAAATAAACTCAAATAATAAAGTTTTAATTTGAAACTTAGATTATTAGTCCTATGATAGATAAATCTTTATTTCATATTTATTGAAATTATATTTTATTATCAATAATTATTTTTATAATTAATTTTATCTAATAATTTTTTATTTAAATAAACTCAAATAATAAAGTTTTAATTTGAAACTTAGATTATTAGTCCTATGATAGATAAAACTTTATTTCATATTTATTGAAATTATATTTTATTATCAATAATTATTTTTATAATTAATTTTATCTAATAATTTTTTATTTAAATAAACTCAAATAATAAAGTTTTTATTTGAAACTTAGATTATTAGTCCTATGATAGATAAATCTTTATTTCATATTTATTGAAATTATATTTTATTATCAATAATTATTTTTATAATTAATTTTATCTAATAATTTTTTATTTAAATAAACTCAAATAATAAAGTTTTAATTTGAAACTTAGATTATTAGTCCTATGATAGATAAATCTTTATTTCATATTTATTGAAATTATATTTTATTATCAATAATTATTTTTATAATTAATTTTATCTAATAATTTTTTATTTAAATAAACTCAAATAATAAAGTTTTAATTTGAAACTTAGATTATTAGTCCTATGATAGATAAAACTTTATTTCATATTTATTGAAATTATATTTTATTATTAATAATTATTTTTATAATTAATTTTATCTAATAATTTTTTATTTAAATAAACTCAAATAATAAAGTTTTAATTTGAAACTTAGATTATTAGTCCTATGATAGATAAATCTTTATTTCATATTTATTGAAATTATATTTTATTATCAATAATTATTTTTATAATTAATTTTATCTAATAATTTTTTATTTAAATAAACTCAAATAATAAAGTTTTAATTTGAAACTTAGATTATTAGTCCTATGATAGATAAATCTTTATTTCATATTTATTGAAATTATATTTTATTATCAATAATTATTTTTATAATTAATTTTATCTAATAATTTTTTATTTAAATAAACTCAAATAATAAAGTTTTAATTTGAAACTTAGATTATTAGTCCTATGATAGATAAATCTTTATTTCATATTTATTGAAATTATATTTTATTATCAATAATTATTTTTATAATTAATTTTATCTAATAATTTTTTATTTAAATAAACTCAAATAATAAAGTTTTAATTTGAAACTTAGATTATTAGTCCTATGATAGATAAAACTTTATTTCATATTTATTGAAATTATATTTTATTATTAATAATTATTTTTATAATTAATTTTATCTAATAATTTTTTATTTAAATAAACTCAAATAATAAAGTTTTAATTTGAAACTTAGATTATTAGTCCTATGATAGATAAATCTTTATTTCATATTTATTGAAATTATATTTTATTATCAATAATTATTTTTATAATTAATTTTATCTAATAATTTTTTATTTAAATAAACTCAAATAATAAAGTTTTAATTTAATAATTAGATTATTAGTCCTATGAAGGCTAAAATTTTATTGTTAATTTATGAAATTATATTTTATTATTAATAATTATTTTTATAATTAATTTTATCTAATAATTTTTTATTTAAATAAACTCAAATAATAAAGTTTTAATTTAATACTTAGATTATTAGTCCTATGATAGATAAATCTTTATTTCATATTTATTGAAATTATATTTTATTATTAATAATCATTTTTATAATTAATTTTATCTAATAATTTTTTATTTAAATAAACTCAAATAATAAAGTTTTAATTTGAAACTTAGATTATTAGTCCTATGATAGATAAAACTTTATTTCATATTTATTGAAATTATATTTTATTATTAATAATCATTTTTATAATTAATTTTATCTAATAATTTTTTATTTAAATAAACTCAAATAATAAAGTTTTAATTTGAAACTTAGATTATTAGTCCTATGATAGATAAAACTTTATTTCATATTTATTGAAATTATATTTTATTATTAATAATCATTTTTATAATTAATTTTATCTAATAATTTTTTATTTAAATAAACTCAAATAATAAAGTTTTAATTTGAAACTTAGATTATTAGTCCTATGATAGATAAAACTTTATTTCATATTTATTGAAATTATATTTTATTATTAATAATCATTTTTATAATTAATTTTATCTAATAATTTTTTATTTAAATAAACTCAAATAATAAAGTTTTAATTTGAAACTTAGATTATTAGTCCTATGATAGATAAAACTTTATTTCATATTTATTGAAATTATATTTTATTATTAATAATCATTTTTATAATTAATTTTATCTAATAATTTTTTATTTAAATAAACTCAAATAATAAAGTTTTAATTTGAAACTTAGATTATTAGTCCTATGATAGATAAAACTTTATTTCATATTTATTGAAATTATATTTTATTATTAATAATCATTTTTATAATTAATTTTATCTAATAATTTTTTATTTAAATAAACTCAAATAATAAAGTTTTAATTTGAAACTTAGATTATTAGTCCTATGATAGATAAATCTTTATTTCATATTTATTGAAATTATATTTTATTATCAATAATTATTTTTATAATTAATTTTATCTAATAATTTTTTATTTAAATAAACTCAAATAATAAAGTTTTAATTTGAAACTTAGATTATTAGTCCTATGATAGATAAAACTTTATTTCATATTTATTGAAATTATATTTTATTATTAATAATTATTTTTATAATTAATTTTATCTAATAATTTTTTATTTAAATAAACTCAAATAATAAAGTTTTAATTTGAAACTTAGATTATTAGTCCTATGATAGATAAATCTTTATTTCATATTTATTGAAATTATATTTTATTATCAATAATTATTTTTATAATTAATTTTATCTAATAATTTTTTATTTAAATAAACTCAAATAATAAAGTTTTAATTTGAAACTTAGATTATTAGTCCTATGATAGATAAAACTTTATTTCATATTTATTGAAATTATATTTTATTATTAATAATTATTTTTATAATTAATTTTATCTAATAATTTTTTATTTAAATAAACTCAAATATTTTTTTAATTAATTAAAGGCTTCTTTTGCAGAATATTTATGCACAAATGTAGGAGAGAATGTAATGGTTAAATAAACTTAATTCTATGTTTATTTATTTATGAAAATTCAATTCTGATTTAAGTTTGTTTAAAATCCTGATTTAAGTTTATTTAAAATTCTGATTCAAGTTTATTTAAAATTCTGATTCAAGTTTGTTTAAAATTCTGATTCAAGTTTATTTAAAATTCTGGTTTCTCCATTTTTTTCTCTAAACTATTTCATCCTCTCTCATTCCTTCATTCTCCCTTCCTTTTTTAATTATCTCAATTTTCCTCATTAGAATTATCTACTTAATTTTTTCCTTTTTAATTTCCCTTTAATTAAAATAAATGAAATAAATCTTAAATTACGACAATATTAATTTCTTCTTCTTTTTACTAAATAAAATAAAATAATTAATGAATTAAACTGGCATTAAAAAAAATGGTTGATGCAAATTAAGATTAAATTTTAAATAAAATATTATTTCGCAGGTTATATTAATAAATAAATAAATATATTATTTTATGTCTAGTACATAAAAAGGCGTAAATAATAAAATGACGCTAATGAAGCTTAATAGTAAAATAAAATAATAATGATGATTATCGCTTATTATTTAATAAAAATATTTAATTAAAAAATAAAATAAAATAGAAAACTTGGTATAAATTCTGATATTTTAGTTAGATTATCATGTATTTTTACTCATAAAATAATTTATAATAAATCTAAAAATCTAAAATTTTGCCATTATTTGAGGAACATAATGTAATAAATTTGTGCAAAATTATAGAATTTATTTTTTTATTTAAAGGATTTTATAAATTAAAATGTTTAAAAAGCTTATTGGAGCAGCATAAGAGTAGTATTAAACTAAGCGATTTTAAATTAATAAATATAAATCTTTAATCTTAATAAAATTATTAAAATTATATGTAAAAATGTTTAAATAATTAATTTAAAAAAGTTCAGAATTTTTAGTTTTATAGTGAAAAAGTTATTGACCAAAAACAAGAGAAAAAGCGCTACTTTCCCAGTTTTTTGACCAGAATTTCTGAAATATGAAATAGAAAATTCTGAAATTTTTAAATAATTTAGTTAAGATTATGAACAATAAGTATACAAAATTTCATAATTATTGGAATTCTTTTTCTAATTTAATAAACACAAAACTTGAAGTAATACAACCAACCAATTAATGTAAATAAATTCCTCAATGTGACAGAAAATGAATTAATTAATTATTTTTTGTCTTTAATATTCTCAATAAAGCTAAGTATAAATATTTAATTAATTTTTAATGAATTTAATGTATGTATTAATGTTAATAGGAATTAATTAACTAATTTAATTCTTTATCGTAAATGGGTAGGGTTATTTGGGCGTAAACATGTTAAAAAAAGGAAATCTATATAACCAAAAATTCTGAATTTTAAATAAACTTGGTAAATTAATTTAAAACAAATAAACAAGTTTTAACCTTTAAAAGTTTAAAATTAATAAAATTATAGGTCAACGCCAAAAAAGTCTGCGCCCGAATGTCCCTCAATTTAATTAATTGAGCGCCAATTTAATAAAAAAAATAAATACATTTACGTAAATATTAAAAATAAATAAATATTAATAGAAAATAAATAAGAAGAAGAAAATATAAAATTAAAAGCAAAATTAATAAAGAAACCATAAATAGAAAATTGTAACATAAATCTTTCCCCCCTTTCCCCTCCTATTTATTACTACTAATTTTAGTTAAAAATCCTTATTAAAATATTTTAACCAAATAAATATTTATTTAAATGCAAAACCAATTTTTTGATGTCAGTAAAATTTTTTTTAAAGTATATGGTTTTTTTAATTTTTAAAAAATAATTGACGTTAATATAAATAATTTATATTTAAATTTTTTTATTTTTAGTAAAGTACTTTAATTTAAAAAAATAAATAAAATGTTAAAAAACGGTGGAAAATTAAATAAATTTTTAAAATTTTATTTCTTTTAAATAATTATTTAATTAAAATAAAATGAACAAAATGAGCAGCTAAGAGGCGGTCATCTGAGTGCCAGCTATAATAACTCAGGAATGGTTTGGTACTTTTTTGTGTTTTTGGTACCATTTAATAGAGCAGAAAATTTACTACAAAATAACGAAGTGATAAAAAATTTTAAATTATAGAAAAAAAGTTATGGTTAAAAAACTAAAAGTTGTCAGGAAATGCGCTTCTTTGACTGTAACTTTGTTTGTAAATTTCAGAAAAGTTTAGCTTTTTGTAATTTTGTAGCTATTTTTCTGCTCTATTAAATGGTACCAAAACACAAAAAAATATCTACCCCTTCATGAGTTATACTGATTGGCAATCAGTTGGCCTGTTACATAAATATTTAATTAATTTACTTAAAAAATAAAAAAATAAATAAAAAGTAGAGTCAAAAAAATGTACAAAAAGGGAAAACATATTTAAAAATTTAATTATTAAATTCAATTCCTCCACCCAATCCAAATTTAACAATTAAACCATTTCCTTCATTTAATTCCTCATTTTCAGTTTCTTCTTCTTCTTCTTCTCTTATAATTTCATCTGTTGATTGTTTAAATGACCATTGATAAAGTTCATTTTCCCCAATACATAAAGAATTAGTATCATCTTGATGTCCACCACCAGAAAATTTTTTTAATGATAATTCTGAATGGCAACCAACTCTACGGCGTTTTTGCCATTTTCTGAGGCAATTAAAAGAAATTAAAATTAATTTAAAGGAAAAAACTTTTTCATAGAAGCAGCTAAGACAGAGTCATGTATAGTTGGATAGAATTGTTCTTTTGGGACAGAATTAAAAAAATTACAAGCTTCCAACATATCCCTTACAGGAGCTTTAGCTCCAGCAAAGAGTACATTAATATTTAATTCATAAAGTTGGTGATATAACTTTAAATTAAATTAAAAATTAAAAATTAAAAAACAAACATCAGCTAATGCATTAATACTTGTATAATCAACAAATGTAAATCCTGTACAATCTACTATAAGACTCTTAACACCACTTGCTTTTATTTTTCTTTCAAACTTAAATAATTTGTAATTAATTAAATTAAGTTCCAACTAGTAGCTTTTTTAAACAATCAAAGCGTAACGATGCGTTAAAAAAGCTACTAGTTGGAACAGAAGGAAAAGTCTTTTCTTTTAATTAATTTACTGAAGAAATTGTTTTTAAATTTAATTTCCCAATTTGTTCATTTTGTATTAATTGTCTGTCACTATTAATAATATTATTGCTTGGAATTGAAGGAAATTCAGTAATAATTGCACTAATTGCTGATTTTGCAAAATGGTCAACATTAGTAAAAAGCTTTAAAAAATTAAAAAATAAATTATTTTATTTAAAATTAAAATAAAATTAAATTTTGGGATGTAATGTCGCTTACTTTTTTGGCCATAACTTTTTTTGTTATTTAAATAAAAATATGTTTTCTTTACTATTTTGTAGCTAAATTTAATCTCTTTATAATAAAGAAAAAAATCTTTTTTTAATGTCATTTAATCAAAAAGTTAAATTTCAGACTCAAATGACATTCATAATTTAAAAAACAATTAAATGTTAAATTTACCAAAGGAGCATCAAATCTAAAAATTCTAATTCCATGTCCAGAAGGGGAAAATCGTTTATATCTTCCAGAATCTCTGTAATTTTCAGTTCCGGTTAAATTAGATAATAAATGCCATCTAGGCCATTGAACCCTAAATATTGTTGTAAGTAAAGCAAAGGTAACAGATAATGCTAATCCTTGCATTACATTGAGAAGAATTGTTGCAAATATTGTTACTAACCATATAAGCCATTTAAAAAAAGAAAATTGAAATATATTTTAATTTTAAAAAATTTTTAAAAATTAAAATTCTGCAAGGGAAGTTAATGCTTATAGGGCAAAATGGTGTTCAGTTGGGTATTAATAACTTAAAGTAAAGAAAGCCTAGAGTCATAAAAATTTGCATGGATATAGTCAAATGTGTTAGCTAATATTTTTGAAAATTTCAGAATTTCTGGTTTTATATTTCAGAAATTCTGGTTAAAAAACTAACAAAAATGGACATTTTTAAGGAAAATTCTGATATTTTTGGTCATAAATTCTGAAATAATAATCAGAAAATTCTGAAATTTTCAGAAATGTTAGTTGACATATTTGAGTATGGCTCCACAAAATTATATTCGGATCTAAACTATTTTAATTATTTTAGAAGTTATCGCGTAAGCATTAACTTGCTTCAAAATTTACAGAGAAAATACTAAAAAAACAGAAAAAAATATTTACAAAATCAATTTTAGAAACACGCCATAGATGTAAAAATTCTCTAGGAATTTTTTCAAAAGCACATTTCATTGAAAAAATAATAATAACAGCCAAAATGCAGACAGGCAAAGAAGACAAAATTGGGCCTAACCAGAGAATAACAATTAAAATAAGAAGAACAGTTACAAGTCCAGAAAACTTGAAAAAACAAAAATAATTAAATAAATTTAAAAATTTACCTGTGTTTTAGCTCCACATTCAACATTTAACATTGAACGACCAAGTACACTTGTCACTGGATATGCATTAAAAAAAGAAGAAAGAGAATCTACTAAACCTAAAGCATATAATTCCTAAAATTAACTTAATTAGAGAATATTGTTTTAATTCCGGAAAAGTTTTACGGAAAGAATTTTAGAATGAAAGAAATAATAAATTAAACTTTTTTACCAGAAAAAGTTTTATATGAAAAAGTTTCCGGAAAAAGTTTTCCGGAAAAAAGTTTTAATATTAACTACTTTTGTACAGTAAAAAACAGTCCTTTAAAAATTAAACTTACAACATTATTGTCTGTTTTAGTTCCCATTCTTCTATTAAAAACTTTACACATTGATAGATGTAATGCAACTGAAACAAAAGCAATTTCTAAAGCATCATAAAAAACATAGGGCAATAAACTTAGACGAGGGAGGCGAGCTAATGGGAGTCTTTAAAAAAAATTAAATAAATAATTAAAATAAATCATTTTAAGTAATTAATTTAATTAATTATTAACCCAGTAGGAACATTATTTAAAACAGTAATATTAAAATTTTCTTTTAAATTAGCAAAAGAAGAAACAGCTGTTGTTAGTATTACAAGTAAAAGTTCAAATGGAATAACAAAAGGCAAAAAACGACCAAATTTAGGTCCAAAAATGTCTTTACCCAAATAAAGAAAGGCAAAACCAGAAATTATTAGGCATAAAACAATTAAATTAATTTGAGACATTTTTTGAATTAGATTGATAGAAATCTGAAAAATATATAAAATTTTATTTATTTTTTTATTTAAAAATAAAAATAATTTTTAAAAAATTTATTTTTAAGATTTTTATATTTAAGTTTAAATGAAAGGAAAGTTGTCTATGAGAAGGGGTTGTTTCGGCGCGAACTAATATAAAATAGTCAAATGAACACCTAAAATTCTGAAACTTTTAAAATATTATCATTAATATTGTTTATTAAATTTCTGAAAATTTCAGAATTTTCTGATTATTATTTCAGAATTTATGGTCAAAAATATCAGAATTTTCTAGAAAAACGACGATTTTTAGGAGTTTTTTGACCAGAATTTCTGAAATATAAGACCAGAAATTCTGAAATTTTTATTGTAGGTATTTTAGACTATTAGAAACATTTACTCAAAATTTCAGGTCTATATCTTTTAAACTGATTATTCTATAAAGCATAAGATAATGTTACTATAGGAAGGAATAATTTAATTTATTAGGGTAAAAAATTTAATTAAAAATAAATATTTTAAAAAATATTAATTAATTCCTTACAGTGTATAAATATCCAAACCCTCCAACTTGACCCAAATCTAATTGAAGTAATTTCCCCAATTGCACTCCAATTACATGAACTGCTGCACCCGTACAAAAGCCATTTACTAATTGATCTGATAGATAAGAAGCAAGAAATTCTACTCGAAGAATGGCCATTGCAAATTGAATTAAACCAACAGTTAAAGTTATTGTCTAAATAATAATAATATAAGGGAAAATACAAAAATTACAAGAAGTACAAAAATTACAAAAATTAGAAAAATACAAAAGTACAAAAATTGAAAAATACAAAAATTACAAGAAGTACAAAAATTACAAAAATTAGAAAAATACGGAAATATAAAAGTACAAAAATTGAAAAATACAAAAATTACAAGAAGTACAAAAATTACAAAAATTAGAAAAATACGGAAATATAAAAGTACAAAAATTGAAAAATACAAAAATTACAAGAAGTACAAAAATTACAAAAATTAGAAAAATACGGAAATATAAAAGTACAAAAATTGAAAAATACAAAAATTACAAGAAGTACAAAAATTACAAAAATTAGAAAAATACGGAAATATAAAAGTACAAAAATTGAAAAATACAAAAATTACAAGAAGTACAAAAATTACAAAAATTAGAAAAATACGGAAATATAAAAGTACAAAAATTGAAAAATACAAAAATTACAAGAAGTACAAAAATTACAAAAATTAGAAAAATACGGAAATATAAAAGTACAAAAATTGAAAAATACAAAAATTACAAAAACAGAAAAATTACAAAAATTAGAAAAATACGGAAATACAAAAGTACAAAAATTGAAAAATACAAAAATTACAAAAACAGAAAAATTACAAAAATTAGAAAAATACGGAAATACAAAAGTACAAAAATTGAAAAATACAAAAATTACAAGAAGTACAAAAATTACAAAAATTAGAAAAATACGGAAATACAAAAGTACAAAAATTGAAAAATACAAAAATTACAAAAACAGAAAAATTACAAAAATTAGAAAAATACGGAAATACAAAAGTACAAAAATTGAAAAATACAAAAATTACAAGAAGTACAAAAATTACAAAAATTAGAAAAATACGGAAATACAAAAGTACAAAAATTGAAAAATACAAAAATTACAAGAAGTACAAAAATTACAAAAATTAGAAAAATACGGAAATACAAAAGTACAAAAATTGAAAAATACAAAAATTACAAAAACAGAAAAATTACAAAAATTAGAAAAATACGGAAATACAAAAGTACAAAAATTGAAAAATACAAAAATTACAAGAAGTACAAAAATTACAAAAATTAGAAAAATACGGAAATACAAAAGTACAAAAATTGAAAAATACAAAAATTACAAAAACAGAAAAATTACAAAAATTAGAAAAATACGGAAATACAAAAGTACAAAAATTGAAAAATACAAAAATTACAAAAACAGAAAAATTACAAAAATTAGAAAAATACGGAAATACAAAAGTACAAAAATTGAAAAATACAAAAATTACAAGAAGTACAAAAATTACAAAAATTAGAAAAATACGGAAATACAAAAGTACAAAAATTGAAAAATACAAAAATTACAAAAACAGAAAAATTACAAAAATTAGAAAAATACGGAAATACAAAAGTACAAAAATTGAAAAATACAAAAATTACAAGAAGTACAAAAATTACAAAAATTAGAAAAATACGGAAATACAAAAGTACAAAAATTGAAAAATACAAAAATTACAAAAACAGAAAAATTACAAAAATTAGAAAAATACGGAAATACAAAAGTACAAAAATTGAAAAATACAAAAATTACAAGAAGTACAAAAATTACAAAAATTAGAAAAATACGGAAATACAAAAGTACAAAAATTGAAAAATACAAAAATTACAAAAACAGAAAAATTACAAAAATTAGAAAAATACGGAAATACAAAAGTACAAAAATTGAAAAATACAAAAATTACAAGAAGTACAAAAATTACAAAAATTAGAAAAATACGGAAATACAAAAGTACAAAAATTGAAAAATACAAAAATTACAAAAACAGAAAAATTACAAAAATTAGAAAAATACGGAAATACAAAAGTACAAAAATTGAAAAATACAAAAATTACAAGAAGTACAAAAATTACAAAAATTAGAGAAAATACGGAAATACAAAAGTACAAAAATTGAAAAATACAAAAATTACAAAAACAGAAAAATTACAAAAATTAGAAAAATACGGAAATACAAAAGTACAAAAATTGAAAAATACAAAAATTACAAAAACAGAAAAATTACAAAAATTAGAAAAATACGGAAATACAAAAGTACAAAAATTGAAAAATACAAAAATTACAAGAAGTACAAAAATTACAAAAATTAGAAAAATACGGAAATACAAAAGTACAAAAATTGAAAAATACAAAAATTACAAAAACAGAAAAATTACAAAAATTAGAAAAATACGGAAATACAAAAGTACAAAAATTGAAAAATACAAAAATTACAAGAAGTACAAAAATTACAAAAATTAGAAAAATACGGAAATACAAAAGTACAAAAATTGAAAAATACAAAAATTACAAAAACAGAAAAATTACAAAAATTAGAAAAATACGGAAATACAAAAGTACAAAAATTGAAAAATACAAAAATTACAAAAATTACAAGAAGTACAAAAATTACAAAAATTAGAAAAATACGGAAATACAAAAGTACAAAAATTGAAAAATACAAAAATTACAAGAAGTACAAAAATTACAAAAATTAGAAAAATACGGAAATATAAAAGTACAAAAATTGAAAAATACAAAAATTACAAAAACAGAAAAATTACAAAAATTAGAAAAATACGGAAATACAAAAGTACAAAAATTGAAAAATACAAAAATTACAAGAAGTACAAAAATTACAAAAATTAGAAAAATACGGAAATACAAAAGTACAAAAATTGAAAAATACAAAAATTACAAAAACAGAAAAATTACAAAAATTAGAAAAATACGGAAATACAAAAGTACAAAAATTGAAAAATACAAAAATTACAAAAACAGAAAAATTACAAAAATACAAAACTTACAAAAAATTAATTAATTAAATTACCTGTACTAATTCACTATATTCAACTTCAATGCGTGGAATTAATTTATTCATATTTGTTAATGTAAATAAATCATTAACTTCTCCCCCTCCTTTATGGCTAGCATCATTTAATAATTTAATTTCTGCTTCAAAGAATTCCTTATCTAATTGAGCATAAATATTTCTACATGAAATTCCAGTCATTAAAGCTAATATAGCAAAAGGACCTAAATAAATAAATAAATAATTAATTAATTAAAATTAAACCAATAGAAACATGTCTTGAAGTACCAAAAATAGAATAGAATAAAACAGAAAAGAAGGAAGTGTAAAGGCCATAAACTGGCTCTAAACCTGCCAATATTGCATAAGCTATTCCTACAATAATTTAAATTAATTTAATTAATTAATTAAATTAATTAATTAAATTAATTAATTTAATTAATTAAATAAATAATTTAATTAATTAATTTAATTTAATTAAAAATACCTTGAGGTATATGAACTACCCCAACTGTAATACCACCAATTAAATCACCAACAAAATCTTCTTTAAAAGAATAAGAAGGTAACCAATTAAATATTGGTAGAAAAGAAAGTAAAAAATTTAATAAATCAGAAAATGAACATAAACATTGAAAATATTCTGAACAAAAATTTCTTAAAAAACGTTGCCAACTAAATCTTTTGAGAGGAATAAATTGAAAGAGTTGATCAAATTCTTGCTGAAAATTTAAAAAATTTTATAAAATATTGTTTTGAATATTTAAAATATTTTTAAAAATTTTTTACAATTTAAAATAGCAAATAAGTTTCCGTTTAAGGACGTTTCGGTGCGCGTCTATAAAATTGTGAATTATGAACCTAAATTTCTGAAATTTTGCATAGATATCCTTTATTCTTTTAACTAATCTCAGTAAAAATTTCAGAATTTTTGGTTACTTATTTTACAAGTTATGTCCAAAAAAGTACAGGTACTCCATCAACTTGAACTTTTTTATCATTTATTAAAGAGTGGCGTTCTATTAGAATATAAATTTAAGTTTAATATTTAAACAAAATATTATAATTTAACTTTTTATTTTAAAAATTTAAAACTAGCCTGATTAATATAAATATTTCTAACAGGTCCTAATTGTTGTTGTTGTTGTTGTGTGGGTGTATTAATCTGTTGTTGTGTATTACTTAAAAAACTTGAATTATTTAAAGTTAAGTCATTTTGTTGTGAAGTAGTAGTAATAGGTAAATGTTTATCTAAATGAACAGGAACACTTGTATTCTTTTTTTTGGCAAATGCCATTAAATATAAAATTGAGAAAATCTAAATTTTAATTGGTAAATAAATAAATATCATTTTTTATATATTATAAATAATGGGAGAATTTAAAGTTGAATTTTTGTGAGAGAAATTTAAATTAATTTAAAACAAAGTTTATTTTCCTTTTTAATATACATGAAACACTAGCAAAATTAATAAACTTGGTTGCAATTCAAGTTTTAAGTTTGTTATAAGTTTTAAGTTTGAGAATAATTTCAAGTTTATTTTAGTTTCAGGTTAAATTAAAGTTTTATGTTTCAAGTTTATTTTAAAGTTGCAACATTTATTAAACAGAATATTCTCAATTATTTAAGCTTATCATTTAATAATGCTCAAAAAATTAAATATTTAAGTATAACTGAAAGGCTTGAAAACAAAAATAAAAAAATCAATAAAAAGGGAAATAAGCCTTCAGAAATGTGCTTTAAAAATAAAAAAATATTTTTAAATAAAAAATTGAAGAAAATTAAATTTTAATTTTTTAAATTTTTAATTAAATAAATAATTTTTTTTTCTTTCATAAAAAGAACTAGCACTTAAAAATAATTTTATTTTTTAATTTTAAGTGGAAGAAAAGGAAACAAATTAATTCTTTTTTTGTTTGCAATTTAATATTCTTCAGGTTAATAAATAAATAAATAAAACAAAAATAAAATTTAATTAAAAAGGAAAGAAAATTAAAAAAAAATTATTTTTGTTCTATTTATGAAAAATTTAATTTTTGTACATTTGAGTCTGAAAAACTAAAAAATATTTATTTAAGGTAAAGTAGATGAGTTGGGTATTTATTGACTAAAATAAAAAAACATGTGTGTATATATTTAAAAATAAACTTGTTAGAGAAAAAGAGAGAGAGAGAGAGACGTTTAGAAATAAAATAAAGTTTGTAGCCTCTCTTTAAAAAGTTTATTTTGTTTAAATTAATGATGAAATATAAGGACATTTTTTAAAGGGAAAAATATGAAGGAAAAAGTAAACAAATAATAATAATATTTTTTTAGAGGGTTTTTACAAAATAAATAAAATAAATAAAGGTCAAATATTTAAAAAGAACAAAGTATTCGTTCAGAGATCTTTTTTAAATAAAAAAATAATATTCAATAATTAAACACACCCAGAAGATCAACAAAACAATTTATTTTTAAAGTTTAAATAAATTTCTAGTCAGATAATCTATTAAATTACATAAATTCAGGTATAAAGCAAAATATAAGGTCAAAGAAATATGCAAGGATTTTTTTAATTAAATGAGATAAATTTAAAAAAATTAAACTCAAACTATTTTGAGCAAAAAAAGATTTATCTATTTAAAATATACTTTGTACACATTGTGTCCAGTTTAAGTTCTAAAAATAAGAGCAAAGGTTGCTATAAGTAGTAGTTTCTTCGTCTTCATTTTGTCCACTGCTACGATTGTGAAGATTAATTCTTTCAGGAAAATCTAATATTAAAAAGTTGAGAAAAAAGTAGGAAAAATGTTTAGGTTAGAAGAGGGTTTACCCCTTAAAAAACCAGAAAAATGAAAGAACCTTTCGATTTTCAATCAAACAAGAATTTAAAAGTTCAATAAAAACCTGGATATTCGTTTTCCTCTCTTCGCAGTTTAGTTAAACACATTCTAATGACCTCTTTAAAAGCTTCGTCTAGCTTCCAATCCTCCATTGCCGATACCTTAATTTTCTTTTTTAATTAAAATAAATTTAAAAAAAACCACAAAATGTTTCATATTTACAAATTGTCGACACCAATTCTCTGCTCTAGCCGTACTAACCACTCTTTGTTCCATTAAATCAAATTTATTGCCTAAAAGCATAAATGGAAATTCGTTCGGATCTGTTGGAGCTGAAATGACGAGAAACTCATCGCGCCAACTTTCGATAGCACGGAATGATGCAGCGGAGGTTAAATCATAAATCTGAGGGGAGAAGGATAAAAAGAACTTAAAACGTCTAATTATAAGTTAACCCCAAAATAATTAAAGAAAACCTCACCAGCACACAACAATCGGCACCTTGATAATAAGCAGTCCCCAAAGAATGAGAACGCTCTAAACCAGCCGTATCCCAAATATGCAAAATTACATCAACACCGTCCACATTTAACTGTTTTTGCATAAAATCAACACCAATAGGTGCCTCGTAATAATTTAAAAATTTCCTGTTAACAAACTGATTAACTATTGACGTTTTACCAACACCTGATTCACCTTAAAATTTGAAGAAAATTTAAATAATTTATTTTAAATTAGATTAACCTAGTAAAACCACTTTCAACGTCAACTTCTTTTTTTGAGTAGATCCTGAGCTCATAATTTTATAAATTTTTTCCCTTTTTCTTCTCTCTAAAAACGGAAATTTAATTAAAAAACACAGTGTGCACCAGGGGTGTGGCGAATCGAATTTTTAAAAACGAGAACGAGAATACGAGAAACGAGATTGCAAAATAAAATACGAGCACGAGAATAACGAGAAACGAGAGACGAGAACGAGAATTTATAAAAAATTTCACAATTCTTAACTTATTTCGGGCTTTTTCTGCGTGTTCGAAACGGATGATTGTGGTGTCATTCGAAAGAGCTCTTCGAGTTTAGTCGAACTAGGAGTAAATGGTGTCGATCTGACAATTAGGGACCGAGTTACAGACTTCCGAAAATTGAAAAAGTGAAGGGGGAGTAAGCTTAATTTTGGGCCTAAAAATTGCAAAAGGGTGCTACAACCAGTGCTGGGTATGGCTCCGGATTTTGGCTCCGGAGCTGGAGCTTAATTTTAGAAATGCCCTGAGCCGGAGCCAGAAAACATCCAATACCCAGCACTGGTTACAACTCATTTGAAAAAGCTCTTCAAGCTAAGTCGAAAGTGAATGGATGGCAGTCCAATCATCCGGAGCCGAGATACAGACGGGTGAAATTTTTAAGAATAATCTTTTTATGATTTTATTGTACTTATAGCCTTAGGAAAATCTGGTTATTAGTCTTTGTTTATTATTATTTTTCTGCCAAAATAAGTGATTTTGACAGAAAGGGGGTAGAACCCGGAAAATGGGGCAAAAAAGTTGAAAACGGTCTGAAAACCCCAGTTCGGGTGAAGTCTTTTTTTTTCTCTTCCTTCCACTCTTTCCTTTTCTCCAAGTCTTCCTTTCTTTACTTTTCTTCTCATTCCGTTTTCCCTCTATTCCTTTTCGTTTTATTCATCTTACAATTATTTGCTTCCTTTCTTTTCTTCCTTTTCTTTCTATTCCTCTTTTTTCTTCTCAGTTTCAGATTGAAAAGCTCTTTCGAATGACACCAGGTTCATCCATGTCGAACCACACAGAAAAAGGCCGCTATAGGTTAAGAATTTCAAAATTTTATTTTGGTAAATTAAATAGATCTTGTTAATTCATAATAATCCATATAATATTTTTGTTAATTAAGTTATCTAGTATACATATCTCAAGAATAAAAATTAGTAGAATAATTCTTAAAAAATCTCGTTTTTAATTCTCGTTTTTTTCGAAAAATACGAGCACGAGAAACGAGAGACGAGAGTGCCAAAAAAACACGAGAATATACGAGAAACGAGAACGAGACGAGACCACACCCCTGGTGTAGTTAGAGTCAGATTGCCGAAAATTCGAACATTTTTGATTTTTAGAAAAATTTTCTGCTTTTTCATAAATGTATCGAGACAAAAGTATTTTTATTAGATGAAGCATAATTTTTAACACCTATTATCATCTTAAAATTTTCAAAAAGGGAAACAATTCTTTTTGTTTTATTTTTCCTTTAAAAATTAAGTTTATAAGTAAAATGGAATTTATTTAAAATTAATTAAAATTTATTTATTTACTAAATAATCAACTAAAATTAATTTCTTTTTTAAACATAATAATTTGGTGATATAATTAAATCAGTCAATATTTGCAACTGTTCTTCAGTAAATTCAAGCTTGTGTTTATGCCAAGCGTCTTGGTGTGTTCGCTAAATTTCAAAAAATGTTTAAATTAATGTATAAGCCATTTCGGTGCTGACTAAAAAATATGACGTTTAGGCGCAGAAAAATATTTAAGACATTTGGCCAGTAAAAACAAAAAATATTCTCTACCGAAACGTCCGCACCGAACTGAACAATATATATGACGTTAAAAAGACCTTAAATTCTGAGAGTGCCCTCTTCACAGTTCCATGGATTGGTTGCGGCTCAGTTGCATGTTTACACAAATGCATCAAAACTTTAGGAAGAAATGAAGGAACAGAGTAAGGAAATGCCAAAACACTTGATGCTAATGACAAAACACCGCTGTGTCTTTCGATTGATTGTTGGGGGGAAGAAGAAAGCTGTTCTGCATTTTGGACCAAAGATTCATTGACACAAAGAATGCCTGCCCTGACTAAAAAAAAGAAATTTTAAAGGACAGTTCAACGCGGAAATAAAATGACCACAAAATGGCCTTTTCAACGCGGCTGTATTAACCGGCTGATAAACAAAGATTGTTAGAAAATAAAATAATACCCAATCCACTAAGTGTTTCAGCACTGGCTTCCCTAACCTCAAACCGACCGTCTACCAAAAGTTTGAAAAGAAGGGTTCTTAGAGTATCAATACTGCCTTTCTTTGCCCGAAAAATAAATAAATTGGTGAAGACAAAGACTTGTAAGAATCGGAGAAGACTGAAAATTAAAAAAAGGGGTCATTAGAGTAAAAAGAGGAAGAAAGAAAAAAGTCCAACCCCGGCACCAAAACAACCACTACGAAAATTAAGTAAAATAGGAACTTAAAATTAAAAGAAAGAAAGGCTTAAAAAGGAGAAATGCTTTAAAAAATAAAAATTAAAAGCAAACGTTATTTTGGCCTTCCACGATCCTCTTTCTTGTATTGTCTGGCAGACTTCAAATAACACATTAATTTGTTCAGTAGAAATAACCGAAAGGCCCTTATGTTTAATTATTTGTGTAATACAGCTTGCCTTGAGTTCCTCATCTCTAAAAAAATTAAAAAAAAAAGTTTAAAAAAATTTCTCATTTGGGTCAATAGACAAAATGCCAAAAAATAAAAATTAAATAAAACGGACGTTTTGTCGTTTGAATTTTGTGTCAAAATTGGTAACAGTCTCAGCCTTGAAGTGTCCGTAAAAGTTCCAATTAAAGACTTGAGTGAGTAAAGGAAGGATATCAGAGTCAGAAGGCTAAGCTTTTCTTTCTTGTATTCGTCAATATTATTAGACAAGGCTGTACTTGAGTCAACGTGGGAAATTAATTCATTTCCGCTAGCTGAACAAATAGCCTCATTCCATAAAGGTTCAAGCTTAAATATATTAATTTTATAAACCCGAGTACATTGGAGTCTGAAACAAAAAGTTGAAAATTCAGACTCTAATGTCCAATATATATTTAAAAAAACACCCTGAGACTCAAATATACATCTAGACTCAAAAGCCCCTAGAAAAAATGTCCCAGACTCTAATGCAAACCTTTAGGTTTACGTCCAAAATAACATGTGGAATTTTTAAAATTCTAAATTTGTCATCCAATTCAGAACAATAAAAAGCATTAAAATAATCAAAACGAGCACAAGTAGACAAACAACTTTAAAGAAAACACAAAACATTAAAAAAATCAGAATTTAAAATAAACCTTCCCGCACGTATGCGAACATTTTGGAATGTATTATCAGTCAATTTAACACAAAAACTAGCTAAACGTTTCCACTCAAAAGGTACACGCCATTTAAATTCGGCAAGCAAAGATTGGACAAAATATATTCGACTTTAAATAAATAATTTAATTAAATAATTAAATTAATTAAATAATTTTAAATAAATTTAATTAATTAATTTAATAAACAAAATTAATTAAACAATTAAAAATAAATAATAACCTTTTCAAAAGACTAGAAATTTCTGTTGGTTTATTTAATAATTGAAAGAGTAATTCTATTAACCATCCAACCTGTCTTGGTTCACAACAGAAACCCTAATATATTTTTTAAAGAAAAAATTAATTAAATAAATAAAAGTCATCCACAAGTTTTGTCCGCAAATTTTTTAAATTTAATTATTAAAGTTTGGGGGTAAAAAATTAGCTAATTTTGGGAGTTTTTTTTAAAAAGTTTAAACTATTCATTATAAAAAGATCCTATTAAACCAGAACAAAAAAAACTTACAATTGTTGCAAAACATGTTCCCCAATATTTTTCAGATTCTTGGTGTATACCCAATAATAATTGTTCTAATTTAGGCTTTAATAAATTAAGCATTTTTTCTCGCTTCTCAAACTTCCAAAATTTTGAACCACAGATTAAACCGGCAGTAATTTATGATGCTAGACTTTGATAACTTATCTTTAAATAATTTAAATAATAAATAAATAATTAATTTAATTTACTTTGGTCTCTTTAAATAAATGATCCAAATTTTGAATGAATTCATTGAGCAAAACATCGTTAAATGTTCGGAAAATACGCTAAAACACAAAAATGTATTTTTTAATATTAAAAGACAAACATAAAACAAAGAGAAATTAATTGCATCAAAGTCACCGTCTTCCTTCTGAAACAAACAAAATCAGAATTTAATAAAAACATGTTTCCGGAAAAATCAGAATTTAATAAAAACATGTTTCCGGAAAAATCAGAATTTAATAAACACATGTTTCCGGAAAAATCAGAATTTAATAAAAACATGTTTCCGGAAAAATCAGAATTTAATTAAAACATGTTTCCGGAAAAATCAGAATTTCGTAAAAACATGTTTCCGGAAAAGTCAGAATTTCGTAAAAACATGTTTCCGGAAAAGTCAGAATTTCGTAAAAACATTTTTCAGGAAAAATCAGACTTTAATAAAAACATGTTTCGGGAAAAATCAGAATTTAATTAAAACATGTTTCCGGAAAAATCAGAATTTCGTAAAAACATGTTTCCGGAAAAATCAGAATTTCGTAAAAACATGTTTCCGGAAAAATCAGAATTTCGTAAAAACATGTTTCCGGAAAAATCAGAATTTAATTAAAACATCGCAATGTATTTTCCGGAAAAAACAAAGTCTAAAAATTACTTACGTCATCATCCTCCTCCAACGAAAAAAGAACAATAAATTTGCTTAAAAAATCCTTGTCCTTAAAAATAGAAATTATAGATTGTTCAATCTCAGTCATTTCAGAATAATCACGATTTGCCTTTAAAAAAATAAATTAGAAAAAAAAAAAAAAAAAACAAAAACCCAATCTTGTTGTGAAGGAGGTGCATAGCATTTAAATTCCTTTGGCCAAACATAATACCCCCAATGAGGCAACTAAAAAACCAGAATTTATTTAAAACATTAGTTTCTTCGTTTTTTATTAGAATACTTGTATTTTCCAGAAAGCATAATTTAATCAAAACATTTATGTTTTTATTATTCTATAATAAATGTTTTTCCGGAAAACAAGTTTTTAACACAAAACAACGTTAACCGGAAAATCAGAATTTAATAAAAACATTTGAGTTTTCTTATCTTAAATTAAATATGTGTTTTCCGGAAAACAAGTTTAAATGTTTAGTAAATTAAAATAATTACATGAAGAAATTCACAATTATCCCACTCATTCTGAACAGAAGGCAACTTATCAGCATCATAAAGGAGAAACCTTAAAAAACACAAAAATACATTAAATAAAAAACACATAGAAACAAACATGTTATCCTTTCGAATTCCATATTTAATAGGCCATTTAGCGCCTAAACCAGCATTTTCTTCAATCATTAAATTCTTAACAATTTTCTTTGCCTTTTGTCTATTTATTTTAAACCAAGTAGCACAAAAACCAATAGCCAATTTTCTTGTTTTTAGTGAATCCGCTACCAAAAGTTGGAAAAAATGTAGAACAATATTGGACTGTAAAGTTGAATCACGACGCAATAAGAGGCTTAAAAGTGACCGGGAAAGGTCTAAACTCCTCCAATGAAGTTCTTTGTCCATCGAAATTTTACAAAGGGCTGTAGCTGTTTGATTATAAAGACTAAAAATTAAGGCATTTAATTTTTTAATTAAATTTTAAAGCCATTTTATTTAATAAAAGAGTATTTTATTATTAAAATAATCAAAATCTTTAGGAAAAAAACCTCTTTCGCCTCTCATTAATTTCTGCCTCCCTTTGAGTTGAATTTTGTATCAATTTATCGGATAATAGAAAGACGTCATTGTGCAAATTTCCTTCATAATCACTAATTAAAGCTTTGGCAAGAGGAAAAATGTGATCAGGAAACTTAAAAAAAATTTTTTTAAATCTTATTTTAACAAATAAACCTTAAATTCAATTTGAAAGGATGCATGGTTATCAATTATATAACTCTTCATCAGATCAAAAAGTAAAACAATTGATTGTTTACTGTCATCTGGAGATTTGGCCAAGCATAGAGTTGGCCAAAGTTTAGAAACTGTTTCCCAATCCTAAAAAATAAAAAGAAAAAAAAATTTTTTTGTCAATGTTTCTTCCAGCACATAATGTGGGTTGGAAGGAACATTGAAAATAGAAAATTTTTAATTTAATTAAACATTTCTATACTTGTGCGGTAAGAATAGACGCTTGTTTTCCATTTGCGAGAATGTATAAGACACCCTAAAAATTTAAAAATATAATAAAAGACAAAACAGTTGTCCGAAAAAATATATTGAGGAAAATAGATTGAAAAATAAACTAACCTTAAACTGTTCAAAAGTAACATTATTCGACTTATTCTCCAGTATTTGTAACAAATTATCCAAAAGTAATTTATAAGAAAATGACCACCAATTAAAAGAATTGTCCAGCAATATTTGTGCTGACTGCCTTACAGGCTCGTAGGTAGAAGTAGCAAAACGAAAGGCCAGCTTAAGAACTTCTACATGTGTTGAGGTAAGTCCTACTAAAGGTCTGTGTGTCAAACGTTTCTGAAAGTTTCCAAAAAGTAGAAAATAATGAAAATTAAAAATTTTTTAAATAAAAAAAAAGTCAAACCGTATGCATTAAAGAAATATATGTGTCCATAATTGGTTCAATTGTTCGGAAAAAACCACGTAAAGGATCATTCAATATTTTTCTAGTCATCTGGTATGAATCATCTGTATATTGGTGGGTTGACTAAAAATTTAAAATAAAACAGAATAGTAACAAAAAATGGCAATTAAATATTAAAAAATAATTAATTCCTCTCCGAAAAGAAAGGAAATAATTTTAAAAATTACAAACCAAATCAGAACCGCGTTCACACAAAAGAATTTTCATAATAGAAATAAGCTAAAAAAATTTTTTTAATAAAAAAAGAATTTAAAAAGACCTCAAGTGAAGATTTTGTATCATTCTCTTTTTCAGTTAACAACTTTTCACCAATTTTTTTCACAAAATTGAATACAAAGGCTCTAAAATTATTTCCATCCGAACCAGTTATTGCTAGAAATTAAAAAAAAAGTTTATTATAAAATATGAAAAAATAGGAATAAAAGAAGAAAATAATTCTATACAATTTTAATTCAATAAATCTATTCTAAAAACATTGATTTGAATCAAAATAATAAAAAAAAATTTTAAACCAGGTAATTAACTCCCACCTAAATACAATTTAAAAAAAGAAAACAAACTTTTAACATTACAAGGAACAGTAACTACATCTAAAACAACATTAGATGTTGCCATTGGTATATGTGAAAGAACTTTTCCATCAAAAAAAGGACAAAGAACAGAACACCCAGACAGTGCGTGATGAGCAATTTTTAAATTTTTGAGTATTTCTTTACTAAAAAAGAAAAGGTACAAAAAATAAATAAAAACAAACTCTTTCATGTCTTTAAAACGATCCAAAATCTCCGACAAATTAACAGTAATAAATTGCTCGGCCAAATAAGAAGCATAATTAACCTTAAATAAGGCACCTTTTTAGTTACTTAAACACCCCCCAGTTCAGTGCCAAAATTTTAATGAATTTAGTATTTTTATTAAATTAATATTTTAAGCAAAATTAAACGTTTCACGCATTTAAAAGCCTTTTTTGTTAAATAATTGGCACTCAATTTTTGGCAATGAAAAGGGCGTGCGATGCAAAAGAACCCAATTTTAAAGAAAAAATAAATAAAAACCTCCTCATCTGTTGGAATATGCCAATCATATGACAATTCATTCTTGTTTACTGGCTCAGCCCAATGCTAAGAAAAATAAATTCAAAAATGTTTAACAAAATTTACTCTTATCGGGAAAAATTTGTCAAAAGGTTGCTCGGACAGTTTATGAAGAGATTTTGGAATTTGATAAATTGAACACAGTAAATGCAGAATATTTTGCGCAAAGACAGCAACAAACTGAAAAAAAGGAGTTTAGAAAAATCTTCATTTCCGGCCGTTTTGTAGCCAAAGAAAAGTTTAAGAAATAAAACCTTAAAAATATTCGGTGATTTAAACTTGACAATTTTTGAAATAAACGAATCCAGAAGACTTCTATTTTGCAAAATAATGAGCCCAGGAGTGTTTCTAAGAATCTCAGCAGCAAAAGAAATGTACCAAATTAATGCTCTGTCAACTATTTCGTCGTCTTCACAGCCAACTTATTTTTAAAGAAAAATTAAATAAATTAATTAAAAAAACCGTGATAATGTTCTTCAAATTTAGAAACTGCAAAATTGAAAAAACGACGAAATTGAACGTTTGGATCAAACTAAAAATTAATTTAAAATAAAATAATTTTAAAAGCATACAGCAACAATCGACCCGACCATTTTTGTTATTGTATCCATTGCAGGCTTTGAATTAAACAAATGTTCATTGACAAAATTATAATACTGATTTGTGATGTACTTAAAGTAAAAAAATTAACATCAGAAAAATTGTAAAAAACAATTATTTCTCTTAAATTTTCTTGTTAAACGCCAAAAACAATCAAATACAATCGAAAGTTGTCTAACCCACAACCCAACTTAACCAAACCCAACGGTTATACCATTACACCACAAGCTACTTGTTTAAAACTTACTTTAATATAATTAATATCGACCAATTTACCCTTCCCAACAACAGAAAAGTTTCCACAAAAAATATCCAACAGAAATTAATTAAAAAAAAACCTTAAAAAAAGCAGCGCTGCAATTTTTAACCAGCGAACGAAAGACTATCAACGCCCCCTTTTCAATAACCAATTCTTCAACATTCTTTCCACCAGGCTTAGTTGAAGTCAAATCCTGTCGGTCATTTACAGTACTTCCAATCCATAGAATCATTGAAAAAATTTTTTTCATCAATTCTTCAACAAAAAATTTGAAGGAAGCAGTCTCAGAGCACAGATCAATCTCTTCTTGGTTGAGGTCTTTACAAGTTAAAGGAGCTTGTGAGCAGTCAACAACGGGGATTAGAGTCATTAGAATTGACAAAATCTGTAAAAGAAAAAGGTTTATTTGACAGAAAAGTAAACATAAAGAACTCTTTAAAAAATAAAGAACACATTAAATGACCCCATTAAATTAAAAAAAAATTTCTAATACACCTGAAAGACAAGTCCACACTTTGCAACATCATTAACATCTAACCCAGGCAATAAATTGTTCATTAAAATTATTGCGTGACGTCTATATGACTTTGTATTTGCTTCAAAATCTTCTAAACTTTTGACTGGTAAGCGTTGAACATTTTCACCAATTTGAGGTAAGCGGTCACGCGCTATGACCACGCAAATTTGAGAAAGGATTTGTAAAGACTGAGTTAGACGATGGGGCTCATTAATGTTTTGTAAAGAAGGGTAAACTCTTAAAATAAATTTAAATTAATCAAAAAATAATAGACTCAAACGACCCTTTTTTAAAGAAAAAATAGAAGCTCAAACGCTCCCTAAAAACAGAAAAAAAAATCGGAGACTCAACTGCCCCTTTCCAAAAATTAGAAAATATCTAGCCCAAAGCCTTTCCCCTAACGAAAAAAATACTTACAAATCCAAAACGAACGGAACAATAATTCCTGGCGACAAAAAGGCCAACAGACGAATAATGGAAGGTACAAAATCATCCTTTTGTTGTTTAACAAAAGCGGCATATTCCAAGCAAGGCAATATTGACTTAACAAAATTTTCAATTTGTTTGTCTGTAATGTGCATATTTGTGGGTACCTAAAGAACACATTTAACAAAAAAATAATTTTAAAAAAAAACCTCATTTACATAGCATTTAGAATAATTATAACGCTCACGGGAAAGTCTGTTAACAAAGTTTATACATAATTTATGGAGAAAGTTGAGAAGATTTTTTGTGTGCTCTCCCGTATTGGAAGGATGAAAATAGTTCTCGAGAGAAAGAAAAAGTTGATCAAGGTATTCTTGAATCCTTAAATAAAAAAAATAAAAAGGAAACAATTTTGGACAAAATGTCCAACAAGGTATTTTCAATAAAATGCCCAAACCTTTTTCAGACAAAATGCCCACCAGAAACACCCAAAACATTTAAATACTACACATCAATTCAAACTTGTTAATACCCCAAAAATTAAACACTAAAATAATAAACCTATTATCAGCCATTCCAAAAGAATAAACCACAATATGAACAGGTGCAGAACCTTCAACAGTACAACTATTAGATGCAACAATTCTGTCCACCCCAATCTCAATTTCTAAGGAAGAAAGAAGGCACGTAAAGAAAAAATCCAAGTAGGGAGAAAAATCGAAATATCCAGGGCTATAGACTGCCAATCTAAACAAACAAATAAATAAAAAAAAATTAAAAGAAAACCTTGCAAAAAGATAAAAAAGATTCTGTCTTTCCAACGTCCCCGGAGCAGTCAGGAAAAATAAAAGTTCATCAGTCCATAGCTTTGCACCAAATTTATCGTGCTCTTCATGAGTCAGACATGTAGGTAAAAAGATGGACAATATTTTAAATCCTCTTATTAAGCTGTCGTCCCATGGGCAGAAATATGGGCGACCCTTCAAAAAAATAAAAAATCACAAAAATAAACCTCATCCAAAATTTCCTGAGTCGCTGAATCAGGGAAAAACCGATTGCATTCAACTATAGTTGTGTCCAAACACTTTACCATACCGTCAGGAATTAGGAAAACTCCATCCTACAATTAAACGGTAAATTCCTAGTTGGCTATCTACCTGTCCGCAAAGAGAATTTGCTTTTCTCTTTCCTTCTCTTGCATTTTTTGCGTTATAAATTGTGCACGCTTACTTTTCCTTATAAATGACCGATGCTTTTGGCACTTGGAAAGAAAAGGAAAAAATAATTAAAATTAATAATAGAGTGAAATATTATTTTAAAGGTAAATGATCAAAGATTATAAATTTGGGACATGGCTTTGTTTTCTAAACCTAAATATATACATAATAGAATTTTTTAAACATTTTCATTAAACTTCCAATATGTCCCTTTCTTGCCCAACTAATAATTCCTCTGAGGAAAAATTCTGGATTCCATTTTTCGATGATCAAACTCTTGATATTGAACCGAGGAAAAAATCCCAACTTTTAATTATTCAATATCTACAAGGTTTCTGCCTGTTCTGAAGCTAAACTACCAAAATATTTAACATTTTATTGGTTTTTGTTTCTACATTATAATCCCATTAAAGTCTTTATCCCCCAGATCTTCTTGAAATATATTTGAGAATGTTGTCCCAAATTTATAATCTTTGATACTTGTAAAATAAATACATATACACTTTATTATTAATTTTATTTTCCCTTTTTCTGTGTAAAAAGTTATACTATAAGGAAAAATAACCGTGTACAATTTATAACGCAAAAAATGCAAGAGAAGGAAAGAGAAGAGCAAATTCTCTTTGCGGACAGGTAGATAGCCAACTAGGAATTTACCCAATTAAACAAGGATTAATTCATTTAAAGCACTAAAAAACAAACCTCTTCCAAATTTTTATAAGCTATTTGGACGTATAAATCGTACAATGGGCGCCATTCAAACTGAGCATCAGCACGAGATATTATTGCTTTTCGGCTAAAAAAAGATTTTTTTAATCTGCAAGTTTTGTCCGCAAATCACAAAAATTTAATTTAAACTAAAAACTGAACGAATCCCCCTCTAAACTAGCTTTAGACTCAAAAAACCTGGTAGAAAATAAAAACCAAAAATTTACGATAGAAGGAAGCGAAGAGCAGAACAAATAACTTTAGCCACTCTCAAGTCCAAATCTTTCACTATAAGTGTATTGTAAAGCAATTTAAGCATATTTATGTGATCCTGTTTTGTGAATCGGAAGGAATGCAATTTAATAAATCTGAAAAAAAGAGAAAAATTAATAAAATAAAAGTTTAATTGAAAGGAGAGGGGAACCCTTAAAAAATTAATTAAAATTAAAGTCTCATTAAGCTTCCTAAAAGTCCGCATTTTCTCTCATTTTCCTTACAGTTCATTAAACTTTTTTTAAATCAGAAAACGAAGCCCTCCCAAAGATTAAAAATATTATTAAAAAACCTGTCCAATTCATACACCCAGATAACCAAACCAGGCCTTGCATCACGCATAATAAGGAATAAGCAATTCCCGCCTTAACATTTGAAAAGTAATAATCGGCTTCCTTTTCCAATTCAGCATGATAAGGGAGCAGGCGATGATGCCAAACGACCCGTTGAAATTGTGAGGCTTCTTCATCTAAAAAGAAAAAGTTAAAGTCTCAGATAACTTTCGAAAGAAAATGTAAGGGAAAAAAGGAGTAAAACTATTTAAAGAAGAAAAAACCTTGATTATCAGCAAGTTCATTATCTTCAAGGTCTTCTTCCATTTGTCCAGCAAGCTCTTGTTCTTCAATATCTGAACTATTAGTTAAATCTTCTAAATAAGAATCGTCGCTTGAAAAGTCTGAATTCTTTTTTTTTAAATGATTTGCTGAAAAATGAAAGAAAATTTAAATGAATTAAAGGAATATTATCAAAAAAACAAATTGTGATCAAATTAATCACTTTGAAAAAAAAAACAGCAAACAATACATGTAAAATGCGGAAACGTTCACGCTTTAAATAATAAAATGTCATAAAAAACATAACGCCAAAGTCTTCAAAAATTTAACGAGAGAATGTCAAAATGTCAACTAACGTTAAAAATAACAATAACTCTACAAATAAATAAGCAAAATAAATATAAAGAAAATAAATAAACTTGAGTCTGTTGCGAAATACTTAAAAAACTTAATTTTAACTAATTTTAGGCATTAAAAATTTTTAAAAAATTACAAAAAAATTTTTTTTAATTTCCCCCAGTTTTCTTTTCATTTCTACAATAAAACCAGAATTTTTGTATTTTATTTAAAATCAATTAAACATTTTATTAATGACCGCCTTTTATTTAAATAGATCTTTATCTTTCATTTTATTTTAATTATCTTCTTCTTCTTTTTAAATCTCTTTATTTTATTTTTAGTCAAATTATTTAAAACTTGTTTTAATTTATTTATTTTTATTATTAAATGTCTCAAGTTGTTAAAAGAGTTTCGCCTGAAATTGAATCTTTACCAACTATTGAAGGACTTAAACTTATTAAACATAAGGTAGTTCATTAAGTCAGAATTAAAATCAGAATAAATCAGAATTGAATCAGAATAAAAATCGGAATAAAATCAGAATAAAACCAGAAAAATCAGAATAAAAATCAGAATAAAATCAGAACAAAGATCAAATTGATGGGAATATTTATAATAATCAAATGACATTTTCTTGTCAGAATGCTCAATGTAAATTATTTATTTTTTAATTAATTCCCTGAGGGTATGAAAAGGTTTTGGCTCTTGACTCATAAACTAGACACCGGTCGGATCTACAGGTTAATTTAAAGCCAAATAAATTAAAAATAAATTCCCTAAATTTAGCACCAAAAATAAAAAATATTCCTAATCTTTTGGGTAAATTTGAAAATTTTAAAAACCGGGTCGGGCCCGGGTCTAAAAAAATCCGGTTTTTCCGGGCTAACCGGTCCGGGTGCTGTTCTGGGGGAAAAAGTCCGGATACCGGGCCCGGCTTTTCGAAAAGTCTAAACTCTAATATTTATAATTCCCTAAATAGCATTGTAGTGTTTGAAAAAATATATTTCCACTTTTTACAGGAAAAAATGACAGCTTTTGTATTTTTAATTGTAACTAAAAAAGTATTTGGTTTAAAATTCTGAAATTTTCTAGATATATGAAAACACTTAAAAGATTATTTATACAAAATTTCGTAAATTAAAAAAATTTTTAAGCATAGTTAGAGCTTTCAGAAAATCCGTTAACCCTGCTATAGACCAGGGTCTGAGATTTACCAGTAGATAGGGGTTAATTAACCAAAAAGTCAGTTTCTTATGATACTGGTTAAATGATGGGTAAAGAACCTGGTAATTTGACCCTGTCATTTAACCAGAAACTAGAGGTTTTTCTTATGATAGCAAAACTACTTCTGGTATGTAGTAAACTAACCACGTTCTTATGATACGGGCCCTGGTATGTATGTATCATTTTCAATAACAAAATAAATAAAAGAAATGAGTAAAATATTAAGAAATAACAAAAACCATTTTAATTAAATCTCAAATAATCTTCCTTCGTTTAATTTTTATTTCTTCATTTTTTATTTCATTTATTTTTATTAGATCATTGGAATTAAAAATATATTCAATAGGAAAACATATTCTTGCACAAAACATATTTTTTCTGGCAGAAACTTTTCGATTAAAAATTAATTCCTAAAAAATAAAATTTTTTTATTAAAATATCTTCCAAAAAATATACTTTTATTTCTAAATTTAAAATTCCAGATTTTTCATAAATAATTCTTTTAGCTTCTTCTTCATACCAATTAAAAGGAAGATCATCGTTAGCCTTAACAAAGAAATGACAATGAACCAAAATATTGCAATAATTATTTTCAAATGTTTTCCTAAAATAAATAAAAAATATAATAAATAAATATTTACCTAATATCTTTATATTTTGCAAGAAAACCACGAAAATAGATTAAATGTTCAGCAGAATATCCAGGTAAATTCATTACAACATGAAATGTGTGTTTTTTTAATTTGTCTTCTTTTTCCCATTTATTACAATGAAAAGCAATTTTTTCTGGAATAATTGATTGAATAAATTCTGCTCCATTTAATATAAATGCTTCAATACTTTCTTCACAAATCTTAAAAGAATTAAAATAAAGAAAAATAAATTAATTTTCATAAAAGAATTCCAGAAACCAATGATAATAAAGTTTCAAGAGAGACAAAACTTTACAGAGAAAGCAGAGAAAAATATTATTGAAAAGCTTTAATGAATAGAAGATTGAGAGGGGATAGATTTCTCAAATAAAGGAGAGAGTTAACTTAACATTAAATTAATTTTTTAATAAAAATAAAACATACTCCCATTAAAAAAAAATTAAAAATATTTTTAAAAAATCACCTTATTCAATTTAATATTTTGTTTTAAAAAATCAATAGCAGCTGGATTTAAATCATTTGCATAAGCTTTAATAACATTTCTAGTTTTTACAGCAGGTAGAACAAATGGTCCAATTCCAGAAAAAACATCGAAAACAATAGAAGTTATATCAAATTGTTCAACTGTTTTTGAATGAACTGAATTCAGACGACTGTTCCAAAATACCTTAATTTAATTAATTAAATTTAATAATTATTCATTTAAATAATTAAAAATAATTAAAATTTAATTTAATAATCATCTTCTTTTTTCTACCAATAAAGGTTATTTATTCATTTATTGAATTTATATTAAATTAATTATTATTTTAATAATTAATTTAATTAATTATTAAATTTTCATAAAATTTGTTTAATATTTTATTTTATACCAACCTTAGAATAATCAAGCTTGTAACGTATTCCATGCTCTACAACTTCAGTTGCATAATCAGCATCACCAGCTAATAATTCAACGTCCATTATACGATAATCATTTGTAAGAGTGTCCAATTTATTTATTATTGTTCTAAAATAATTAAAATAAAAAATAAATGTAGAATAAAATAGAGTGTAATAAATTAAATGATGATGTAATAGAAATAATAGTATAAATTTCCCATTCTTAATAGAATAACCTATTTTTAGAATTTAAAATATTTAAAAACCTTGCCCTCTTATTTTTATCCAGCAAAATCTGTCCAATTACATAACGAAAGGGTAACAGTTTTTCTCGTAAATTTAAATGAATAATATGTCCACATTGTTCAAAACCACTAAATTCAACATCTTCAGGTAAAATAGCCTTAAAACAACATTTTGCACTCCAATCTTCAAATTCCATTTGGTAATTAAAGTTTTCAATATCAACTTTTGAGTTAACCTGCTTTCCAATTTGTTCAATTAATTCTTCTCTTTGCTTAACATTAGCTTCAATAAATTTATCAGGATCAAATAATAATCTTTTAAAATCATCATTTTCAGTAGCCCTAAAAGTCTAAAATTATGGTACTTTTTAACTATCTGGATAAAGTACAAAGTAAGAGCAACCTATCTACTTCTAATGTCTTACAAAACTGCAGAGAGAACACTCTGTCAATCATTATTGTTTTAAAATTTACGGACCTTTCCCCATTACAATTAAAAAGTACCAAATGGTGTTATAAATTAAAAAAATAAACCTTTAGTCTAGGCAAACAATCAAGCCTTAATTTATCTACAGAAGAAAGTCCAAGAATCCGATTGACTAATCTTGTAGGGATTTTTACTGAAGGAAACTCGACCAATTTCCTTTCAAAAAATTGATTTAAAATTTATTTAATAAAAAACCTGAATTTGTTCTTTTCTAATAACAACATTCCTTTGATTGAATTTGGAGGCATAAGAATTTTATTTATTGAGGAAGACATTTGAGAGTAGTAGTTAAACAAATAATGTATTATTAAATAATAATTCTTATTGTTAGATGAAAAATAAATAAAGAAGATGTTAGGAAATTTAAAAGGAAAATATTATTCCAATTTAAACAATATAACTTATTTTTAATAAACAAAATATATTTATTTTGTAAATATCCTGATTGTGAGATTAAAATATTAATATCTCTCAAAAATAAGAGTTATAAAGATACAAGACGAACAAAAAATTATCAAAGTTTTTGTATTTTTCTTTAAATTTATTTTAACTCCCAATAAAATGATCCTTTTGAGACAAATCATCAAAAACTCTCTCCGTTACAAGTGCTAACATTAAACGTCTAATTGAAGATGAATTTCCCACCACGTTCTCCTTAAAAAATAAATATTAAATTATTCATTCCTAATTATAGTTAACGCCCTGAAAATCTAATCCAATTTTAATCCTAAAAAAGGTCTAACCAATTCAAATTATTTTTAATTATAACCTTCTCGTAAGGCGGCGAGATAATAACACAGTTGAAACCACTACCGATTTTGATTGTTCCTTTTCTCTGTTTTGATTTTATTAAATTTTTTGGCAGCCATTCTGCGTCTATATTTTTGTTTCCTTCTAGATAATCTTTTTCCGTTTCGTTTTCTTCCTCTTCCTTGAATTTGATTCCATTCTTTTTTAGCGCAGCGATTAACCGCTTCTTTCTTCCCTGAATGAAGTCTTCGAATATTTTTATTTTCTCGGTGATAGTCCTACAAAAGGAAATTATGTGTTGAGGAGGGGAGTCAAGAGCGTAGCCAAAAAAATTCTTAAAAAATTAATAATACTCCCCTAGGCTACGACCTTGATTTTAGAGACTTTAGGTTTAGGAAGGAACCGCTCAATTTCCCGATTCCCCTCATCATTCATATCCAACTCGCCAATAGCCATTTGATCAGAACAGTCATCTACAACTGCAGAAATTCCAGCCAGAAACAAATTATTTATTTTTGCTTCAAATTCTTCAGCATTTCCTTTAGAGCCCATAACATTTTTTGCTTCATTGTCTGTTATTATATCATCATTATTCTGTTCTTCTACATTATCAATAACTTCCAAATTTTGAACAGAAGTTCCAGGGATAAGGAAAATATCTGTTGGTTCATTCTGCGCTGAAAAATAAATTTTAAAATTAAAAAATAAAGGCTTAGATCCTGTAGAAGAAAAAATAAATGGTCCCTAAAACCTAGAGAGGACCCGGTTAACATTCATAACAATATTTAGAATATCTAATCTTTTAATCAAAGTAAACCTTCATTATCAAATCTTGCAATAACAACTGAATGGCTTTCAGGGTCCCAAGTATATAAATATCCAAAGGCTGGAGAACATTTTGCTTCTTTAACAAAATCAACACGTACCTGAGCACCCAACATATCAATTATTGTTTTACTATCAAACATTGTGATATAAAAAGAAAACATTATTTTGAAATAATAAAAGAAAAAATAAAATAAATGTTAAAAACATTTAAAAATATTCTTAATCATTTAATAAAGAATTATGTA
This sequence comes from Meloidogyne exigua, assembly GCA_018905775.1. NCBI lineage: Eukaryota > Metazoa > Nematoda > Chromadorea > Rhabditida > Meloidogynidae > Meloidogyne > Meloidogyne exigua. Next base: position 1,018,618 of record JAGUQR010000194.1, on the reverse strand, counting down.
CTTTAACCGAATAATGAAAATATAAAAAGAATTGTGAGTTAATAAAAGTGTATTAAATATACAATATTATAAATTAAAATACCTAAATCATATAATCAAAATACAAAAAATCTCATGTCTTAATGTATTGTTATGCTACTTCTTTGTTGACGTTTTCTTGCATTGACATTTCCTGGAAGTCAAAATAATAAATCGTCTTTGTTAGTTTTTTTTAATCAGTTTTTAACTTCCATTTCTTCTTGCAATCTCTTAATAAGTTGTAAATCCTCTGATGATGGTTTATAAATTCGACCAATTACAACTCGGTCCTTAAACATTTTTGCCAAAAGCAAATAATTCGCAAACATTAGCAAAACTAAAGTAACAATTTGTTGCCAATCGCTGGTTAATAATAAAAGCCAAAATTCAAAGGCAACCATTGAACTTTGAGAAATGCATAAATAAGTGACCAATTTAACTGGATCCTTTGCAATTCTCTAAAAAAGAGACCAAAATTTAAAAGAAAATTAAAAACTTTTTACATAAAATCTCTTCTGTTCTTCATTATTTGGTTCAGCAGTAACTGTTCGAAAATGTGGATGACTTCTTGCAATGTAAAAATTTCCATTGTAAACAACACGAGTACCATCTTCATAAGGTGGATTATCACTAAAAATTTGGGGAAAGTGAATTAAATTAGAGAAAAAAATTTTAAACTAACAAATTAAAATTATCAAAAATATCTTGAAAATTATGCGTCACTTTTGAATTACGTAAAAGATTTGTATTTGAAATATTCTGTTGTTGTTGTTGAATGGGTGGTTGAATTTGTTCCCAAACCCCCAAATGAACAACACAACGATATAATAAGTCAAAATAACTGATTGGAAACAAATATGTTACATAAAGGGAGAATCCAGTAAATGAAACGATTGCAAAGAGTTGAAAAGTCCAAATGTCATCAATCAACATATATTGGGTAAGACCAGATGCTGTTCTCAACTAAAAGAATACTTTATATTTTTAATGAAAAGTAAATAAAAACCGGTAAAAGTGCTCTGGGCATAAAAATTGCAAAATAAGCTGTAAGAACGCCCGTATAGACACAATACTTGCATCTAGTATCGAAATCTTTGAGTAATAAAAATGCTTCTTCCCGTGTTCGAGCTAACCAAAAAATGTAGAAAATAATAAAACTACTCATTTAAATTAGAAAAGAAACCTGAAATATCAGTGCATAAATGAGTAATTAATTCTAGATTTATTAGTGGTTGTGGCCTAGTCAACAACTTTGTTAGAAAATCAAAACACTCATCAGATGCTTCAGAGAACTTACCAGAGTATATTTTTGATATAATTAAATGAAATGAAGTAATTAATTCATTTAAAGTCAAATTGTGAAACAGCAAAAAATAAATTAATAACCTTAGATTAAATATTAATTTCTAAAGTTAAATGGACTAACGGTAAGAAAAAATAAATAGGCGCTTTGAATCCAAATTCCAAAAATATCTTTGTAAAACTAAACAAAAAACTGGTACAAACAATTGTAGTTAATGGAGTTTTAACAATAGCATATTCAAATATTTTCCAATAAGTAAGCTGCCATCCATTTTGGCCATCACATAAATAATCAACTCTTTCACTTAACTATGTAGAGATTAAAGAAGTATAAATAATAAAAAACCGCATCCCAGAAGCATTTTGTAACACGAACGCCCAGTAAAAGTCCAATGCAAGAAAGAAGATAAGGATTTATGAGATGATATTTCTGAAAAAATGCTAAGATTAATCCTTAAAACAGGAACCAATAATCCAACATTCCCACACTCAAATCAAGAAATAAGAAAAGTTTACCAATGAATAATGCCAATAACTCTTAGGAAGCCACCACAAAGTCTTATAAAGATTCAAATATTGAAGAAAAAGGGCAAGAACAGAATAAAGAAATAGTGTACATTCAAAAAACAGCTTGCTTTGATTTAAGTGAAGATCAGGCCAGGATTTATGCACAGAAATAACATATCCATTTGAAAATTCAGGCTTTCCTTTAACATTTAATTGAAAAGAAGGTTGATTTGGTAACCTAAATTTTAATTATTAAATTAATTAGATAAGCAAATGGTTTGCCTTTTCTGAGGAGGAAATTGACGAACTTGGATTTTGCTTTGTTGTGTCTTAGAAAACTTATATTTCTGCGCCTTTTTGCTTGACATGGATTCTTACATTTTATCCAATTTATGAAGAAGTGAAAACGTTACAAAAGGGTCAAAAAGAATAATTATTACAAAAGGGTCAAAATAAGAAATCTCAATTGTATTGGAGAAAAGCTACAATAGTAAATGTGTGCAATGAGAATAGTGTACATATGTGTGTGTAAAATAAATACATAAATAGTACATAAGATTAATTAAAAAGATATAAGACTTGGTATACTATGTTTCATAAGTATAAACAGTAGAGCCCGGACTTTTGCTTCGATCGATATTCGATATATCGGAAAATATCGACGATATCTCGTATCGGTCCGGGCTCTAATAAACAGCATTCCCTTTTCCGAAAGTATTAATGCAAAATTTAATAAAAAAATTTTTATCGATTTAATTTTATTTAAAAATCAGAATTTCCCATGTTTGAATAATAATAGTATGCATTTATGTATACTTATGAAACAGAGTATATAAATAAATAAATATAAAACTATATATTCTGATTTTATTTAATTAAACCTTTAAATGTTTATTATTCTGGGTATATTCTTAAACGATTAAAAATAAATGTTCTATAGGGTTTATTAGTTAAAATACAAATAATTGGATTAAATAAGGGTGTTAAATATAATGAAGAGTAAATTAATAATTTAATAATATTCATTGAATAATTTGCATTATTATAAGTTAAAATAAGAACTAAAATTTCAGCTTGATTTAAAAAAGGAATAAATGCCTAAATATTTAATTTAATTTAAATTAAAATATTTTTCTTGCCAAAAGTATTAAAGTTTTTGTTAATTGTTGAAGTAATCTTTTCATATTTGCATCAAAACCAGTATGTGAATTAACATATTTAATCATTTTAAAAGAACAAATAAATATAATAAAATATTGAATTATATGATCAATTGCTAATGGTAATTGTGTTAGAAATGACACCTAAATTAAATTATATTCTAATAATTAATTAATATATGTATTATAAAATAATTTAGAAATTAACGAATAATAAATATTAATTACCGTTTCAGTTTTACAATTAACAAACAACATTTCTTTACTAAAATTTCCAATAATAATTTGTTTAATACCTCCATCCGAATATGGTAAATTAAAGTAAGTTAAATAAAACGCATAAAATAAAGCAACAAATAGAGCAATAGAAAACATAATTAAATATTTACAAAAGCTGATCTTCATATTTCTATTTTAATTTTAAAATTTAATATTAATTATATATTAATGGATAATAATTAAATTAAAAATTATTATAAAAATATTTAAAAAATATCCATTTATTTACTTACCTATTTAAAATTAAATATCTATAAACAAACTGAACAGTTAATCCATTTAAATTTAAAATAATAAGAAAAGCGTAAACAATAGAAAGAATATAAAAAATAAATGGATTAATACTTTCTTTCATAAAATAAACTAAAATACCATTAGTAAAAATTAAAGCTGTATTTCCATTAGTATCATATATATAAAACTTAAAATAAAACTTTGTTATAACAAATATTCTGATTTAAATAAATTAAAAATGCTCAAGTTTTAAATTCTGAATTTTAATTGTTTTTTTCTGATTTAGATATTCTGATTTTATTAAAACTTTAAATTCTGATTTTATTAAAACTTTAAATTCTGATTTTATTAAAACTTTAAATTCTGATTTTATTAAAACTTGAAATTCTGGTTTTTATTAAAACTTTAAATTCTGATTTTATTAAAACTTGAATTAAATATACCGTTTGAACAAACATTTGAATAATTAATAATAAAATATCTAAACAACAATTTTGTAATAAAATTTTACTATGAAGTTTCATTTCAGTTGGTGTTTTAAATTTAATTAAAATAATTAATAAAATATTTAAAGGAAGACCAATTAATAAACAAATCCAATATGTTAAATTAAATATTAAATCTAACATTCTTTATTATTAGATTAAATAAATAATTATTTATTTATTTATTTTTAATATTTAATATTTATGTTAAATATATGTTTAAATTTTGTAATTTTTTAAATAATAAAAAAAAAATTAAAATGTGTGAATATTTAATGAGGGTTTTATTTATTAATGGGAATGTACTTATTATTTATTTGTTAATATATTGCCTGAGAATATTTAGAAACATTTTTAAGTTAAAGACTTTTCAAGTTTTAATTTCTACTTGTATATTGTCAATTAAACGAGTCCCACCAATTGTAGCCGCTATGAGAAAAATAGCTTTACCTTAAAATTGAAAAATATTCATTTAATAATTAAATTAGTTAAATATTAATTTTAATAATTAAATTTTTGAATATACAAAAGAATATTAAAATAAATATATTTAGTTTTTTTATTAATTAATAATTCTAAAAAAATCGAAAAAATAATTAATTTAATTAAAAAAAAGGAAAAATAAATTTATTAAAAAAAATATTTTTCTTTTATTAAAATATTATATACCTTTAAATTTATCGTCTTCTCTTTGTTCAAAAGTCTTAGATTCAACAGCCACTAAATAATCTAATAAAATTCTTCCTTTACTATTTTTAATATTTTCATTAAAAAATACACTCATTTCATCCAATATTTGTTTTAAATTTAATCCCTTTTTTGCTGCTTGTAAACCAATATTTAAACAATTAAATAGACATAATGCCAAAATTCTGTCTTGTGAATTTAAATAAATATTTCTACTTGAATATGCTAATCCATCATTTTCTCTTTGTGTTTCTATTGAAATTATTTTTAAAGGAAAATTAAGGGAATTAACCATTTGTTGGATAATAAAAAGCTGAAAAATATAATAATAAATTCAATTAAAATTCTTTAACTTGTTGTGCATCTTTCTCTCCAAATAAAGCAATATTTGGTTGTACAATATTAAACAATTTAGCTACAATAGTAAGCACTCCATCGAAGAATAATGGCCTTGTTTTTCCTTCTAATATTTTCCCAATAGGTCCAGCACAGACTCTAATGTCCTCTTTATGTTTAAAAAGTTCCGTTGCCTCAGGGGTAAATACACAATCAGCAAATCCTTCCAATTTAATTAAATCTTCATTTAAATTGCGTGGATAACGCTCAAAGTCCTCATTTGGTCCAAACTGTAAAGGATTAACAAAGATAGAAACAATAACTAAAATATTAGTATTAATTGATTGTTGTTTTTGTTTAGCTAATTTAATTAAATTTAAATGTCCATTATGTAAAGAACCCATTGTTGGAATAAAACTAATACTTAATTTAATTTAATTAATTAATTTAATTTAAATTATTTAATTAACTGACCACATTTCTTTATTATTCTTTATTGATTCAATTCTTTTCTCTTTAATAAAAGAACGTAAATCTTCAATATTTTTAGCAATTTTCATTTTTAAATTAATTAATTAATTTAAGTAAAATTAAATAAAGGTATAAGGATATAAGTTAAATAAAATTAACGTTTTATTAATTAAATAAAAATTTAAGGAAATAAATGTCCTTTAATAATTTTATTTTTTGTTTGAATAATATGAAAAATTTGAAATTAATTTTTATTAAAAGAATTGATAAGGAAAAATATTTAAAATGATGGAATTGATCGTTTTTAATTTAAAATTAATAATTAAGACTTGGAAATTAATAAATAAAATATATGTATTATCCCTCAATAATTTTCCCAAATAATTAACTAAAACAATTCCCTATAAATTAAATTTATTTTAAAAACTTGGGCCTATTTTAATGGTAAGAATGCTTTTCTTCAGGAAATATTTTTTCACGTATTTCTTTAACATAAAGTTGAAATGCATTTTGAATAGAATTTTGACCTTTTAAAAAATTTTTGACAAATTTTGGAGGTTTTTCCCCAATTCCGAGCATATCATAAAGCTAAGAAAATATTTAAATAATTAATTTAAAGGCTTACTACAAGTATTTGTCCATTACAATGAATACCAGCACCAATTCCAATTGTAGGAATTTTCAATGAATTTGTTATGCTCTTAGCTAGTTCTTCAGGGATACATTCAAGGACAATAACAGAGGCCCCACATCTCTCTATTTGAATAGCTAAATCTAATAATTCTTTTGCTGTTCTATTTGCTTTAGAATTTCCTTGAACAAGATAACCACCTTTTTTAATTTAATTAATTATTTAATTAATTGTTTAATAAATTAATTAATTTAATTAATTAATTATTTATTTAATTAAATAAATAATTAGGTAATTAATTAAATAAGTTAACTATTTAATTAAATAGTTAAAATTGTTTAAATATAATACCAAGTGAATGTACAGATTGTGGTGTTAACCCAATATGTGCAAAAACAGGGACAGATATAGAATTAAGTTCTCTTAACATTTGTAAATGTAATTCTGAATTTGAGGGTATTTCTAGTTTAACTGCTGCTGCCCCAGCTTCAGAAAGTAAACGAACAGAAGATTCAACAACTTTCTCAACAGAATAAGAAGACTATAAAAAGAAAAGAATTAAATAAATTTAAAATTTTAATTTAACAGAAAAAGGCAAATCAGCAACTAATATAGCTCTTTTAATTCCATTTGATACAATTTTTGTGTGGTAAATAATATCATTAAGACTAACAGATAAAGTATTTTGTTTTCCATGTATAACACAACCAAGGCTATCTCCAACTAAAATAATGTCAATTCCTGCATTATCCATCTATTTAATTAAATATTTTTAAATTAAATAATAAAGAAAAGAATTAAAATATTTATTTAAAATAAATAATTAATTAAATAATAAAGAAAAAAATTAAAAAAGAAAAATAATTAATTAATTAATATTTTTATTTATTTTAATTTTAGGAAATTTTAATTAAAAAAGAATTTAAATAATTCTTTTTTTTAATTAAAATTATTTTTTTACCTCTTTTCCCATAGAATAATCATAAGCAGTTAATGCAACTATAGGTGTACCCTCATTCTTCATTTGATGTAATTTTGGTATTGTAATTAATTTTGGAATTGTATTTGTTTTTAAATCATTATTTGACATTTTTATTATTTAAATTTCTTTAATTAAATTAAATAAGAAAATGCTTTAAATAAAAATAATTTATTGAAATTATTTATTTAAAAATTAAAATATTTTTCCTTTTATTTTTATATTTTCTATTATCATAAAATAAATAAATAATTTAATTTTTAATTTTTAAATAAAAATAAATCAAATAATATTTTTAAAGAATATAGTCTTCATTTAATAATATTTAATAAACTCACCCCATAAAATATTTTATTTTAATTATTCTATAGACAAATAAATAAAAATTTTTAAAAATCAGGAGAGAGGAAATACCTTCTTAATATAAATAAATATTAAAAAAAAGATAATATAATTAAATATAATATTAATTAACAAAAATTTTAAATAAAAATAAAAGGAAATATTTAATTAATTATTTATATCTTTATAAATATTCTTTATTTAATTATAAATAAATAAATTAAAAAATAAAATAGATAAGAAGTATATTAAGCAACAATATACTTGTCATTTGTCAGAGAAAAAAAAGGAAAAAAATAAAAAATGGGGTCCTTAAACTTTTGGATTCCCACTTAATTATATATACATACTACCTAAATAAATCCATTCATAGAAAATAATCTTTTTGAGAAAAAATATTTTAACTTTGCGAATAAAAAGGTGCGGAAATTGTACAGGAAAGTCCACTCTCTATTCATTAATTTATATAAATTAATTTGTAGTATCCGATATGTATGGATACTAACTAAATGGTTATTAAAAATAACAAAAGACAAAAATGTTTTATTAAAATTAAAATAATTATATTATTTTATAAAAATATTATATATATGTTTAAATAATAATTTAGGCTTTATATAGGGAACTAAGTGAACGAAAAAGGTCAAGAGTGTGGGAAAGATACATTAGAGATAAAATTATATTAATTATATAATTTTCTTATGTCAGGAATTAAAAGTATGTTTAATTAACCTATCATTTTAATATTATATTTATTTATTTTCTTTTTTTTTATTAATTTTATATTTCCTATCTTTTGCATAATTTTAAATAAAAAATTTTCTTTTTTAATTAAATTTTTTTTATTAATTAATACATTAATGTTTATATTTATTTACAAAAATAATTTTTTTTTCGATAAGAAAATAGTTTCATTACTAAGAGAAATAACTAAATGATTCAAATAAATAAATAGAGCAAAACAAATCAAAGGAATATATTTTATGTATTTATTATTAGAATTAATGTTTATATTCTAGAGAATCCCTTTGTATTTTTAATTAATTAAATTATTGTTTATTTTTATTTAATTACCTTTTTATTTAATTTTTAAAAATTAAATTATAAAAAAATGAATAATCAGCATTCTTTTTTAAAAGAAATTTATTGGGGAATTGCAGGTTTAATTTTAAATAAATTATTATTTTTATTTAATTTTAATTATTAAGAAAATTTAAAAGGGTTTTTTATTTCCTTTAATTTTTTAAAATTATTTTTTTAGGAACAGGAAGAATAGGTTGTGACTTTGTTCATGCTATTACCCTTTGCCAGACACCAAATAAAGTAAAAAATTTAATAAATTTATTTATTTTAATTTTAATAATTTAAAAAAAGATTAAAGCTGTTGCAAGTTCAAACTCTTTGGAAAGAGCACAAAAATTTTGTGAAGATAATTTATTAAATAAAAATGATGTTAACTGTTATGGAAGTTATAAAGAATTATTTAATGATGAATTAATAGGTTAAATTAATTTTTTTTTAAATTTTATTAATTAAATAAAAATTAAGGTTTAATTAAATTAATTAATAATAGTGAAGGTGTTAATTTAATTAGAAATTCTTTCTTTGGGAAGTGGGGGCCTCAATTAAATTATTAAAAAGGGGTCAACTCAGTTGGCCTTCACCTCTTTTATTTTATCCTTTGTTGGCCAATAGGGTGTAATTGGCCAACGGGGTGAGACTAATTAAAAATTATTTGCATTGATTTTGCTTTAATCTAAAAATATGTATGTATATTAAAATTAAATAATGGATTCTAAGGATTAAAAAAAATTGCTAAATTAATTAATGTTTTTTTACACATAAAATAAATAAAATAATTAATAAATTAAATTATTTTATTTAATTTTAAGATATTGTTTATGTATCTAATTTAAATCATCAACATAAAGAAACTGTATTAGCTGCTTTAGAAGCTAATAAAAATGTTTTGTGTGAAAAACCTTTAGGTGTTAATAAATTGGAGGTTATTGAAATGACAGAAAAAGCTAAAGAAAAAGGACTTTTTCTTATGGAAGTTTAATTTTTAAATTAAATTAATTAAATTAATATTTTATTTAATTTTTAAAGGGTTATTGGTCTCGTTGTTTTCCTTTATGGCGTGATATTTTAAAACATTTAAAAAATATGGGAAATATTCAATTATTTTGTTGTGACTTTGGATGTTCTAGTAAAGTAATTTAATTAAATTAAAATTAATTTATTTAAATTAATTAAAGCGTGTAGATTCAATAAAAGAAATAAAATATGGAGGAGAAGGTTATTTATTAACATCAGGCTGTTATTGTTTAATGATTGCACAGCTTGTTTTTAATAGAGAAAAACCTTTAGAAATAATTGTTAATGGAAAATTAAAAGAAAATGGTTTAGATTATTGGGCTGATATTTTAATTAAATATTCTGATAATAAATTGGCTAAAATATTTTATTCTGGTCAACATCAAACAAATGGAAGTTTAACCATTTATTGTGAAAAAGGGTCCATTAGAGTATGTAAAAATAATTAAAATATTTAAAACAATTTAATTTAGTTCCCAGAATTATTTTGGTGTCCAGAAGAGCTAATAATTAGTAAATATCCAGATCCAAAAAATCTTCCCCATGTTCTTTCAATAAAACCAGAAAATGAATTATTAACTAATTATTTACCAACATTTAATCCATTTAATTATTTTTACCCTAAAACTGCTGGATTATTTTATCAAATTGATCATGTTAGTGAATGTATTAGAAAACAATTAAAAGAAAGTGAATTAATGACTTTAAATGATTCTTTATTATTAGCAGATATTTTAGATGAAATTAGAAAACAATTAAATATTAAATATCCACAAGACAATTAATTAATTTAATTAATTAGTTAAATTTAAATAATTGATTAAATTAATTAATTAATTAAATTAATTTATTTAAACAGTTAAATTAATTAAATTAAATTTATTTATTTATTTAATTTAAATAATAATAATTTTAAATAAATTTAAATTTTTTCTTTTATTTTCTCTCTTTGATGACTTTATACTTTTCCAAAATCCCCCCTTCATTAATCCTTTATTTTTTTTAACTAGAAAAAATTTATTATTAAAAAATAAACTAACTACATATATATGTGTGTACATATGTAAATAATAATCCTTTACTTTTTCTGTTTTTAAAATTCTTTCTTTTCCTTAAAAAATAAAAGAAAAATAATGAAGGGCTAAAAATATCCCCGAAGGGGTTAGACTAAGAAAAAAAAAACAAATTCTTTAACAAAGAAAGATGACTAATATTATTTATTTATTTGTTTAGAATATAATTAGTTAATTTTAGAGTCTTTTTTTATTTAAAGACTTTTATTAATTAATTTAAAAGATTAATTAATTTTTATTTAAAATTAAATAATTATTTTATTTAAATACATATATTAAAAAGTTTTATTTATTTTAATTCTCTATTATTTTTATTAAAAATTAAATTATCCATTATTTAATTCAGATAATTTATTTTTTATTATTTTTCCTTCTCATAATATATATCCATTAATCATTCTATATATTATATATTTAATTATTATTATTTTATAACATTTTTTTCTCTAAATCAAAAAAAAGTGCATTAGTTTAATTATCTAAAAAATATATTTATTTAATATATTCTCGGCCATTTTTTTAAAAAATAATAATTTATTAATAAAAGAAAATATCCATTAATTCAATTAAATTAATTTAAATAATATTTAATTTAATTAATTAAATATAAATAAATAAATGAAGAAAATAATTTTTATTTAATTAAATGAACTTTTTTTTTATTTCGAAGCATCGATTCTTTTTACTTTTTACTTGTATATTTTAACTATTTTTATTTTTATGGCAAAAAGGGAAGCAATTAAGCACCTACTACCTTTTAGAGAGGGAAAAAATGTTTTAATTTTTCTTTAAAGAAATATTTTTATTTTTTCCTTTAATTTTCAATATATATTTTAATATCTAAATATATACTTCTTTTAATTAAAAATAATTTAAATAAATATATTTTTTAATAAAACTACCGAAGCCTGGAAGCATTCCTCTCAAAGGAGAGTTTTCAATATTAGGGAATTTTATTTAAAAATTAATTAATTTTAATATTATTTTTTATTTAAATGAATCTTAATTAATTTAATTTAATTATAATAAATATTTAATCTTTTTAAGGTAAACCATCTTATCAAAATATTTATTTTAATTTAATTAAAATATTTTTTAAAAATAAATAAATAGGCACACACATTATTTATCTTTTTATTTTTTATTTCCCATCTTTTTCGAGAAAAAAAAAAACTTAAACAAGAAAAGGGGGAAAAGAAGGACAAAACATTTGAAGGGTAAAAGGAGGAAATTCCAATTAGTATGTTTTATTTATGTATGCAGTAGTAGTCGGTGTACTACTACATCTGTTTTGAATGCTTTCACATCCCTTCTTTTTAAATATAAAATTAAATATCTATTTTTTAGCTTTATATATATATAGCCATTTTTGCCTTAATTGGTAAAAAAGAGTGACAGCCAATAAATTTATTTTTTTAAATAGTTTTTGTTGTTTGCCGTTGACAGATAAATCAATAAAGGAATTTTTTTAATTTTAGATATTACGATTGAAAATACTCTTTGTATTTATGTTTTTTAAATTTATTTAATTCAAGTTTATTTATTTTTTATTTTAATTTGTTGTTTGTTCCTTTCGCTCTACCTCTGTTGTTCCTTTCGCTCTACTTCTATTTCTCCCTATATCTAGACTCAGCTATGAAAGTTAGACGTCACAATTTATCTGATTTCTTATGCATGTCTAATCCTTCTTTTAAGATAAAATATATGCATATTTTAGATATTTTTAAAAGTTTTGTTGTTTGTTCCTTTCGCTTTACCTCTGTTGTTCCCTTAGCTTTATACTTATGTAAAATAATTTAAGACATATTTAATATTCTAAAAGTTTTTTTCAGATAATCTTATTCTGTTATTTAGCTTTAGTAAAAGCTTAAGAATTTTCTTAATTAAAGACCTTTTTCCCTTCTATTAAATATTAAAAATAACATCAAATTATTCTTTTTATTCTTTTTTTTACTATATTTTTATAAATTATTATTTTAAATAATTAAATTCCTCCTCTTTTTCTATTCATTGTCCTCTTCTTTTTATTTATTATTTTTAGCGGTATTTCCTTTCCTTTTTTTATATATCCGTTTTTTGTGTTTTTCTTCTTTGTTTTTGTTAATATACCGAATAATAATTAATTATTATTTATTTATTTATTTTTTGATGATGACCATGACCTTCCTTTACTTTTTTTTAGATAAAAGTATTTTTACATATCCACCTTTTTTAAAAAAATATTTTTATAAAAATAATAATTTATTTATTTAATTTTTATTTTAATAAATAAAGGATAATTAATTAATTATATTTTTAAAAATATCTTTACCTTTTTAATTTCCTTATTTAAAAAATATAATAATTAATTAATATTTTTATTTTTAAAATTTATTTTTATTTCCCTTCTTTTATTTTGCCAAATTTATTTTCTAGTTAATAAAAAGCCTTTCTTTTCTTTAATTTTCAATTGGTCACGCATTTGGTCACAATATTTATTATTATTATTAGAAAATGGCAAAAAGGGAGAACATATAAAATAAATAAATAAATCTCTTGAAATAATTAAAAATTTATTTTTAGAAAAATAAAAACACTCAAAAAAATTAATAATAAAATTTAAATTAAATAAATTCTTTTTTACATTTATTTTTTCTTTTATAAAGTTTTAATTGTTTGAGTTCTAAGTTTTAATTGCTTAAATAAATTGTTGATAAGTTGAGCCTATAAATATTTAAATATTATTTAATTTAATTAATGGAAACTTTTTTTTTTAATTAAAAGGAAAATACCCCTTACATTATCTCTTTTAAACTTTTCTCTTTTTTTTTATTCTTCCAAAAATTAAAATTATTTTAATAAAAATAAAATTTAAATAAAAATGAATATATCCAGTTAAAGTCAACTTTAAATTAATATATAAATTCTAATATTTTTTAAATCCTTTTCCAAATAATTATGTAATTATGTGTTCGCCAAAAATTTCCCCCTTTTTCTTTTTAAATATCCTTCTTCATAACCAATAGATATATACAAAAAAAGGAAAAGAAAAGGAAAAGACTCATGCCCTGTCTTCATAGCCAATTTTACAGCAGATTGAACCATTCAATTTTATACTATGTACATATATTTATTTAGGTAAAAAGTAAAGGAGAGTGTGCCCTCCCCCCCGTTTACCCTCATAGGAAGTAAACTGGAAGGCCAGCTGTCTCCCCCAATACCTTTTCTTTCCGGTTTTTTCTTTTCTTCGTTCCCCAATCCTTTTTCTTAATATATTTTTTGTTTCTGTTCATTTTATTCATGTGCAATTTAATATATGTACATAATATTATGTACACACTATTCCATCACCTGTTCAGTTAATAAATTGAAACACTTTTTTGTTTGTTTTTTATTTAAAATTATATTCTTCTTATTAGTTTTAAAATTTAATTTTTATTTTTATAAACCTTCGGAAAAAAGTTTATTTTAATATAAATAAAAATTAAAAAAAAAAAGTTTTGTTTTTTGGCTTTGTTTTGACTAAAAATAAAATAATTATTTAATTTAAAATACAAATAATAAGCTATAAATCTTTTTCTTTAATAATTTTCTACCCTTTGTCTATTTATGACTTTCTCTGTTAAAATAATAAAACTTGAAATAATTTATTTATTTACTTCATTGTTGCATATTATTTTTTAAAAACTATTTTATTAAAATAAACATTTTTAAAAATAATTTTTTAGCTTTTCCTTTTCTTCATTGTTTTCTTTAAATTAATAGGTTAATATATTTCCTCCGCTTATATTATATAACCTTATAATATTTAACTACATATATTGTTAATAATTCTAAAAACAAGAAACCCTTCTTTTCCTTTTCTCCCTTTTTTATAATTAAAAAAAAAAATATTTTCTAATTTCTTAATGTATTTTATTCTTCTTTTATATACTACTAAATACCTATATACTAATTAGTTATACCAAAATTGGTTGTCCGAAGAAGAGGAAAATATTTTTCTTTTTTTTCTCAAAACTCTTTTCCCCCCCTTAATTTAAGGTAAAACAAACAAACAAAATAAATAAATAAAATAAAATAATTCCCTCTTCAAGGTTATTATTTAGAAATTAATTTCTAATTTTATTTATAATTAAATTAGTAGATTTTTAGACTAAAAAAGTTTTTGGTAGTTAGAAAAGAAAATAAATGAAAAAATAATTAATTAATAATTTTAAACTAATAAAATAAATTAAATAAATAAAAAATATTTAATTTAAATTTACAACTTATTTTCCACCCTTTCCTTTTAATACTACTCCTTTATTTTTAATTAAATGATTAATTTAATTTAACCTGTGGTGTAGTAAAGATTTCTTTAAATTTATTTTTATTTACTTCTCCTTCAACTTCCAATAAATTATTATTATTATTTTGAATAAATTTAATTAATAATTTATCCATTTCAATAGCAATTATTTGTTTATGGCTATTAGCTGTTAATACAGACATTCCCCAATCATTTAGTCCAATATATATTTTAATAGTAGCAAATAAAGGCTTTAAATAAAATTAAATAAAATATTATTAATTAATTAATTTATTTATTTTATAATGGTTTAAAATGATATTTATTATTATTTTATAATTTTAAGGTATTTTAATTTTTAATTAAATTAAATTAATTTATTTTTATTTCTTCTCTCTATCATTAAAAAATACTTTAAAAAGTTCTCTTCTATTTTTTAAATAAAATACTTTTAAAAATTAAAAGTATAAACTACAAGGATTTCTTTGCCCTTGTAAAGAATAAAAAAAATAAAATAATTAAAAATATTTATTTAAACTTTCTCTTTTCTTTTTCTTTAACATTTCCCCATTAAAATTTATTTTTTCCTTCTTTTTTAGAAAATATATTTATTTATTTATTTTCTTTTAAAACGTGGGAATGTGCTTATAAATAAAGGACAGACTGACCAAACAGAAGACATTTCTTCTCTTATATTTATTTAAAATTATTTGGCACAAAACTTTTATTTTCTTTATAATTTTAAGTATTTAAAAATAAATATTTTGGTTTAAATTTTAAATAAATAATTAATTTATTTATTTAACCAAAAAAAGGGTTGATTTTTTTAAAAATTATTTTTATAAAAATAATTGTACTTTTTAAATTATTTAATAAAAAAATTAAAAATAAGAAGAATGTTCCCTAAAATATATTTTAATTAATTTAATTAATTTATTGCCTTATCCATAAGCATAAAACCATTAAAATAAGTACAACCATAAACATTAAGTGACCAACAAATGAAAGGAAATTTAATTGTAATTGAATTAATCTTAAATTAGTAAAAGAATGACGTGCCATTTTAATTTTATAAAGCAATAAATAAATTGTTTTAAGGTCAGAATTTGATGGAATTAAATAATTGGGTAAAATGCGTGACAGGAAATAAATACTGAAAATAAAGAAAATTAATTAAAAATTAAAATTATTTTATTTAATCCTTTACATATTTATTAAAATAAAAATCCGAGTTATTTAATTTTAAAAATATTTTTTTTTAATTTAAAAAATATTTAATATCTAATTATTTAAATAAATAGAATATTTAATTTAGTAGACAATCATTTAAAATAATAATTACCCTATTAAAATACCCAAAAATATATTAAATTAAATTAAATATATTCTTTTTAATTTAATTTTATTTAATTTATATTTAAATATCCTTAATCTTTTTATTTCCTTTTGTTATTCTTATTATCCCTAACACCTTCAAGGACCATTTAATTTACGCGATACGCCTGATTTAATAATATAGGTAACAAATAGGTAAAGAAAATATAAAATATATTAAAGATATTATTTCCTTTTATTTAAATAAATAAATAAAATAATTTTTATTAAAAAAAGAAAAAAGTTTCTTTTTTTACTAATCCCCTCTTTACTTTTATTTTTTTTGACTTTTATAGAATAATTCCGGAAAAGATGCAATTACTTGAATATTTATTTATTTTCTTCTTTTCAACAACAAAAAATAAATAAATAAATATATCCTTTCCTTCCTTTTTTTTTTAGCTTAAAAATTTGTCCTTTAAAGTTTTTTTTTATTTAAAAAAAAAGATTAAAAATTATTTTTTTGTTTATTTTTAAATATTTCTTTTATTTAAATTTAATTTCTATTTTTTTTTCTTATTATTTACATATTCTTTAAAATATTTTAAAAAATAATTATTCAGTGAATTTACCCCCATTTTTGGATTTTTTAAAATAATTTTGCTCATCTTTGTTATACTTTTTCTTTTTTTTATTTATTTTAATTGTTTATTAGTTAGGGTATTTATTTATTTCCCAGCAAAAATTATATAAATATTTAATTCAAATAAATACAAAAGTCACCTTCTTTCCTCTTGGCATATTTTTTTGGATTTTTTGAATAATTTAAATAATTGTTGACCTTTTTTTGTCAAAATATAAAATTCCCAAAACTTTTGTATTTACTTTGGGAATTAATACAAAAATTATTTTTAATAAATTTAAAAATAATTATTTATTTAATTATTTATTTTTAATTAATTAATTTAAATATTTATAAAATAAAAATAATTTATTCTTAATAAATTTTATTAGAGGATTATTTTTATTTTTTTTAATTTTTAAATCTTAGTAAAATTATTGGGAATTTAAAAGTAAACTTTTTATGAGAGTGGAATTATTCTTCAAGGAATATTTAAAAGTATATCCTTTTCTTTTCTTTTTTAAACCTTTAAAAATATTTTTAAAATCTTAACAAATACCCAAAAATCCCTTCTCTGCGCAAAAATCTTTTTTTATTTCTTTCCTTCTTAATTTGTAACAATTGTATTTTTACTCACAATTATTTATACATATAAAGAGAATATAAATATATTTACTATTTAGTTAGTATATATACAATCGGTTGGCAGAAAAAAGAAAAGAAATTTTTCTTCTTTTCACAAAAACCTTTTTATATACTTTTTATTCCCCCCTAACAATTTATTTTCTTTTTTGAATGCCTGGTCCTTCCATTATTTTGTTGGATATATTTTTAGTGACCTAAAGAGGGAAGAGAACTACATTTGTATTTATGTACTACCCACCCCCATTTATTTTCCCCTTACTTTTTCTTTTATTTTTTTTTCTTTCTTTGGCAATTTCCGCGCAACAGATTTTAGACAATATTTAATAAAAATAAAAGAAAAGAGGAAAAGGGGATTTTGTTCATTTATTAACTAATTTGCTTATAAAATACCCAAAACAATTTTAATTTAACTTAATTTAATTACCTACCCTTTATCATTATTTTGTCCCAATTCATTTCCATTTAATAATAACCTCTGTGAAATAATTGCAGCCATTTGAAGATAATGTTTTTCATTACAAGGAATTTTACCTTTAAGAAATTGATCTTCTGCTTCTCCATATAACAAAGAAAGAATAATTGGACTTTTACGAACCTAAAAATAAAATAAATAAAAATTAATTAATTAATTATATTATGTTTTTTCCTTAAAAAGTTCTCCTTTCCCTCTTTCTATGATAAAAATGTTCCTTTAACATGTCAAATATTTCCTTAAACATTTATTTAAAGGTTCTTACAATTAGATTAATTTATTGTAAAAAAATAATTTTTTCTAATTTTTATGAATAAGTTATGATCTTTTATTTATTTTTTTAAATTTTCCCTAAATTAGTCTTTATTAATTATTTAAATTGAAATTTAAAAAATATTCATTTTCTATTTTTATAATTTTTTAATAATAAAAAACCCCTTAATGTGTGTGTATGCATTTATTTTAATTTTTACAAAGAACAGCTATACACAATGAAAGATGGCTACTCTTTTTTTTTATTTGCACCTTTAAGCTGTAATTTTATTTTCATTTTCTCATTTTGTTTGCATTCATCTACCTCTTTTTTATTCCATTTTAGTTACTCTAAGCCCATTTTTGGTGCTCCAATTTCTTTTTTTTCATTTTCTTATTACCACTCTTTGTGTGGATTGACACGTTTTGGCGCAGTAATTCCCCTTTAGGGACTAATAATTATTATAAAAATATGCAAATGAGTATTTATTTGAATAAAATATTATTTTAAATAATCTTAAAAGTGTTATATAATCTATAAATTTCAGAATTTTTAAAGAAAAAAAGTCTTTAGGAATATGTCCATTTACAATAATTTACCATTCTGCGCCGTAATATCCCCTACCCCCTTTCTGTACCCTCACCCAATTTCCCCTTTATTTTTCGTCTCAAAAATGTCCTCCCCTCTGTTTTACTTCATTTCCGCACCTCATCTTCCTCCAATTTTTTTCCCATTCCTTAAATTAACTGTCTTTCTTTTAACCCCTTTTTCAGTCTTTCAATTTCGCCAGAGGCGCGAATTTCGGCGGATTATCAATTTCATTACCGCTAATCCTTTTTTTTTTAAATTCTAATATTAAATTGCCAGAACTTTTATATTTGTAAGCCCCCAAAGGCTTTTTCTCATCATTGGCCAAGAGGGAGAAACCTTAGAGAAGAAATTAAGAGATAAAGAGGGGGATATTTCTTCTACATTCCGATGCATATTAATAATAAAATAATTATTTTATAAGGCAATGAACAACATACAACAACAACCATTTTCTTTAATTTTTTTTATTAAAAAATATTTACAAAAATATATTTTATTTTTATTTATTTTATTTTTGGCAAAAATTCCAGAAAATGGTTAGTTACAAAAATAATAGGAATTAATTAATTAATTTATTTTAATTAAATTTAAAATATTTATTTATTTAAAACCTAGAAATAAGCTAAACAACCCTTTTAATAAAAAATAAAAATTTCTTTTTAATTTGAGATATATCCTCTCCTTTTCTAAATTATTTTTTAAATTATTATATATTAAGCATTATCATTGGAATGTATTCAATGTGATAGGCAAACTCTTTGGTATTCACCCGAGGAAAATGAAAGACATATTTCTCGTTGCCAAAGAGGACTTATTCCTTCTACAAAATGTTTAAATACTTCACATACTCATTGCATTTACAGTTATTATAAACAAACTGGAGGTTATTTTTTATTAAATTCTTTTTTATATAAAACATTCATTTTCCTTTAGTAATAACTATAACTGAAAGAAGATGTGGAACGGAAGAGGAGATCAGCGGATGTACTTTGTACAAATCCCTTCGACGGGCAAAACGTCACTTCTTTGGAGGTACGGGAACAGATATTAACGTTGGACAATCATCAGCAAATAATCGACGTAGAGAAACTGGTCCTCTTGTTGTTGAGGTAACTAAAAGGGGGATAAAATGTCTTTGGGATAAATATGTTTTTAAAGGTTTGTACAAGTGGATGCCAAGAAGATGGATGTACTTCAAGGGGAGATAGACAAGTCAATGGACTATGGACAGTTTTGACATTTTTATTAATAACAAGTTTAGCCTTGAGGTATTTCAATAGAGAAGAAGAATTTCAAAGAGAACGAGGAAATTGAATTAATTTAATTAACATTTACTTTACTTTAATTATTTAAATGCTTTAATCTTATTTTATACTAATTATTTTTTAATAATTTCACTGCCAATGAATATTTTTGATCGACTTAACGTTAAGACTCAATTAAAATCAATGAGACTCAACTGGTAATTTTAAGAGATTTTTTGGGACTCAACTAACACTTTTATTTTTAAATAACCTTTAAAATATTTTAATTACAAGACAAAAAAAAAGCTTACCAGAAGTTGTTCAACATTTAAAAGTGTCCTTGCATCTCTCTTTAATACAACACATACTTGATCATTCTGATCAGATAAATATTCATCTTGTAATTCATTTCCAAATTTGTTTAAATGATCCTTCCATTTATTAAGTTGAATTTGAACTTTTTGTTCAGCTTTTAATTGGAGACCTTTTAGAATTAGAATTATTTTTAATTTATTTTGTTTTCTACTTTAAAAATATTTATTGATTGGTTTTCCTTTAAATATCAGAATAATTAATCTCTTAGTCAGACAAAAAGTCCCTATAAAACTTACTCAGCCTGGAATCAACCAACCAAATAGCAAAAATCTGTTCAGCATCTTCTCTCAATGAATATTCTAATCCTTTTATTTCTAATATTTTAGTTCTTAATTCTCCAGCCGTTAAATTAATTAAATCATCAACTTTAATTTGTATAGAAGATCCTCCAATAATTTTAACATTTAATAATTCTGAAGAAGAAGAGGAAGAACAAATATTATTATTTTGATGATTCAAAGGTCTAGATATTTGCACTAAAAGGTCTTTTTGAGCTAAATCATTCTTTCTACCTTTTACAAAATATTGTGGAGCCTTTTAGGTCATTTTTAAATTTATTTTTTTAGAAAATAAAGCTTTACCGTTTTTCTTCTTTTAGTTTGAATATTTTTACCAAAAAGAGGATTAACAAAAATTTGTTCATTATTATTAAATTCTAAGCCTTCCTTTTGTTTAATTAAATTTTGTTGCCTTTCCATCTTTAATTTAGTATTAATTGAGGAAATTCTCTTTATTTTTGTTCTATGTTTTAAAATTATTTCCTCTAGATCATCCTCTTTTTCTAAGCTTAATGTTCTGAAAGAGAAATGGATTTAGAAAAAAAACAAACTTAATATTGTAAAGTTTATTTTTTAATAGCTAAAGATTGGAGAAATGGGTCTTTGATTAAGCTTCAATTATAATTTAATTATAAGGCAGGGAAACAATGACTTTTTTTGGGACAGTTCAAAGGCACTGAAAAGACTCTCCAGTCATATTTTCCCATTTAATCTAATTTTTATTTAAAAAATCCTCTCACCGTTGACAACTACCAATTCTTAAAGAAGATCTTTCATTTGTTTCATTAGAAAGCACAGAATGAAGTAATGTCTTTTTTGAATTAAAAGTAGGTAAAAGAAATAAAGAATAAATAAAAGAAGAGCCAGATTTGCATTGTTCCAAACTTAACCATTCACCAATTCTTACAATTAAAGTTTGTGATAAAGGTTCTATTAAGGAATAATCATAAGTCATTGCTGAATGTAAAATAGTTACAAAAGGACAAAATTCAAGTCTTTGACTAATTTTTTGATTTTTTGAATTAATTATTGGAATAAATAAAAGATTGGGAGATTGTTGTAATGATAATAATAATGATGATTGAGATGAAAGAGAAAATTCAGGCATTTGTAAATGACCAGACTTTGAAGGAGGAATGTGAAAGACGTTGGTGATAAATTGACTGAAATTATTAAAATTAATTTTGTTTAGGTTGTTAACCCTGGGAATATATTTACAAATAATCAACAAACAAATAAATCTCTTCAAATATTTGTATGTAGATCCCCAGGGTTAGTTGATATTCATAGGTAAAACCAAAATTTTAATTACTGTTAGGAAATGTAAAAAAAACTTCTTAAAGGCTCCTTTATACATTCTAGTTGACTAAAAATTTAATTAAAAATCCAAAACTTTTTTTGTAAAGCTCAAAGATAGAGAGAAAAGAAAAATAAAAGTTATATACCAACTTATCTAAATCCCTAACAAATCTCAAAGCAGCATCAGCTGCTTTTTCACCAGGTAAAGGCCAACATTTAGGTAATTCTACTGGTTGATGTTCAATTTGTATTTGTGATGAAGAACAAGGTCCGAAAGTAAAAAGGGGAGGTGGTGGAACAGAAACTAAAATATCAAAATTTGATGGACCAAAAAATTCATCTTCTTTTTCTTCTTCTTCTTCAACGTGTTCTTTATAATGTTTTTGTTGTTTAAATTTTATTTTTTCTAATTTGGCTAAAGCATCAGGCCTAATTTTTACAACAGCTAAACAACACTCTGATACCATATCCTTTTTAAATAAAATATTTAAATGGAAAAAGAAATAAAAATCTTTATAATATTATATACATATAATGTCTAATAAATAATTAACTAATTATCTAAAGGATTGAGTCCTTTTATTATTATTTTTTATGATAAAAAGGTCAATTAATTCAATAATATTATTTAAAAGATTTTTGAATAAAAATAATAAAAAAATATTCTTTACCTTTTTCCTTCTCTCGCAACTTTATTTTTAAAGAATTCTTGTTTTTTATAAAAAATAAAGAATTTGCAATTTATTCTTAATTTTTAATTTTATAGAAGTAATTAAAAAAAGGCGTGGTAAAAGAAAATTTTTTTTTTGTTTAAATAATCATGCGACAAAAAGAAAAAAATAATAATAAAAATTTGTAAATGAATGAAAAACTAATTAATTGTTCTCTTTTTCAAAATCAGTTGGTGAGTTTGTTTGCTGTTTGAAAGGAAGCAAAGAAGAAAAATAAAATAAAAATTTTTGGGTGTGGTTAGCATAAACGTGGGTATTGCGAGCGGCGGAAGAAAGAGAGAGAAAGAAATAGAGAAAAGAGACAAGGAAAAGGGGTTTAAGAAAAAAAAGAAAAATTAAAAAAAAGAAAAAAATTCAAAAATTTTAATCAACTAAATACATTTGGACTACGGAAAACACGTTTGAGAATTACGTATAATAGAGCAGCGATCAATGAATAAATTCTTAATTATTTTAATTATTTTTTTATTATCAGATGTTCGTCCACCAAACATTTTTCCTGCTTTCAAGAGAAGTTTTTCCACTATTTGAGTGAATTAGAATAGATTTCCAAGCAGAGGAGAAGATGCATAACTTATATCCAAATAGAAGGACTTCCCCTTAGACTTGTTTATTAGAATAAATCAAAGTATTTAAAAAACCTCAAGAATAATCTACTGACCAACTGTATGATATTATTTGCAAGCTTTTTCGATTTTAATAAAATGTAATTATTAAGGTGCACCGACATTTGCGCCGGGGACATTTGCGCCGCGACACATGCGCCGACGACATTTGCGCCGAAGACTTTTGCGCCGCGACTTTTGCGCCGCACGACATATGCGCCGACAACATTTGCGCCGAAGACTTTTGCGCCGCGACATTTGCGGCGCGATTAGATTAAAAAAAAATAACGAGGTATTTATTAATTGAATTTTAACCTTTATTAAAAAGGGTTTTTTAATGTATTAACTGACACCAAGGTTGATCTAAATTAATTGGACACGTATCCATAGATAGGTTTCACTCCTCAGGTGCTTTTTAAGGCTGGGCGAAGACACGCTCATGAATAAAGTATTCAAAAAGGTTAAAACCTAAAGGAATAGATACGTGATTTGAGAAAGAACGGTGATCTGTTGACCCCCAAATGAAGAAGTATCGTAGCAGGTCCCATAGATTCAAGATCTTTTGGTTTTTTCTTTTTTGACATTTAATTTTTATCTTCATTAATAAATACTTCGTTATTTTTTTTAAATCTAATCGCGCCGCAAATGTCGCGGCGCTAATGTCGTGCGGCGCAAAAGTCGCGGCGCAAATATCCCCGGCGCAAATGTCGCAGAACCATTATTAAATAGAATATAATAATTTTTTATTTAAATAATTTAAAATAATTAAACCTAATCTTAATAATTCGATTATTCTTCTACCGTTGGCCAACACCTCTTTTATCTATCTTTTGTTGGCCAACAGGGAATTGTAAACTAGGTTGACACCATTCTTCATATCACAAATAAAATTTATTTAATTAATTAAATTTAATAATATTTTATTTAAATAATTTTAAATACCGTATTTCTTCTAATACAAGCGCGCGCGCTTCTATTTTTCAACCTCTTCGTAGGGTGCGCTTCTATTGGAGCATGCGCTTCAAATAGAGCGTGCGCTTTATTTTTCAACTAGTGTCCAACTAATTCCGTTAATAATCATCTAATTATATAATTGAGAAGAGTTTGTCTGTCTGTTTGTTTGTCCTTTTATAGTAAAGTTATTTGAAGGGAGAGAAAGTGAGGGTTTTTAAGTATAAAAGCCAAGTTCTTTTCTTTATTTTTAACCCCACAAAATCATCATCAAAACAAACGGCGTCTACATAAAACCAAACAACAGCACTTAATGCTCTTCTACTGCCTCCGTCCAATAGAGCCCGACACCGGACGGACACGAAGTCTTCGACGCGCCGCTCTATCAATACGGAGTTCTTTCCTGGTGCCTGTGATGTTTAAATCAAGTATTGCCTTAGGTAATATTATTTTCTTATTTTTATAACCACTTATAATTTTTATTCATTATTTAGAGAAGTTCTGTACGATGGAAAGTGCTGCATTGTGGATCTGCTTAGTGACTTCAACGACAAGATCAAATTCAAGGCCGATATGAGAAACAACGATGGAGAAAAGAGAAGGGAAGATAGCCAGGTGTGTGATTTTTCTTAATTTATTGTATTGCCAAGCTAATTTTTAGGTTGCTCTTAGTCTACAGCAAGAACTAGAAGTGGTTCTTCTTGGTATTTCTCAACGCTGATGTGAACATCTGTTTACATGCCAGGACTGCTTTTGTTCATTGGCTTTGGTTTGAGTTTGGATTTGCCAATTTCAGTAAGATGGAATTCTGCTCACTGTATCTAATCTTCCTACTCTGGTGGGACTTTTCTGGGGATCAATCACTCTTGGCTGCATTCGCTGGTTGGAGGCACGCCCCGTGGTGGAAAATGGATCCTACTGGTAGGTACTTCATAGTGTCGACGTCTATTGCTTCGCGCTTTAGTTCGTGAATAAGGACCAAGGGGATATCTCCGTGGGTGAAGTCCAAACACCCAGTGGTGATGTCTTCGCTGGTTTGTGTGCAGTTTAAGAGTAGATCGTTCCACAGGAAAGCCCACGAAAGTAGGAAAATTATATTCAGTGAGCAAAATTCCTTCTTCACTTAAATGAACAAATTTGAATTCAAAACAACCCCAATAAACAAAAACAACCCTAAGGCCGGTATGAGAAACAACAATGGAGAAAGGAGAAGGGAAGATAGCCAGGTGTGTGATTTTTCTTAATCTATTGTATTGTCAAGTTAATTTTTAGTTTTCTCTTTACAGCAATAACTAGAAGTGGTTCTTCCCGGTGTTTCTCAACGCTGATGTGTATAACTGTTTACGTGCCAGGACTGCTTTTGTTCATTGGCTTTGGTTTGAGTTTGGATTTGCCAATTTCAGTAAGATGGAATTCTGCTCACTGTATCTAATCTTCCTACTCTGGTGGGACTTTTCTGGGGATCAATCACTCTTGGCTGCATTCGCTGGTTGGAGGCACGCCCCGTGGTGGAAAATGGATCCTACTGGTAGGTACTTCATAGTGTCGACGTCTATTGCTTCGCGCTTTAGTTCGTGAATAAGGACCAAGGGGATATCTCCGTGGGTGAAGTCCAAACACCCAGTGGTGATGTCTTCGCTGGTTTGTGTGCAGTTTAAGAGTAGATCGATCTCAGAAAAGCCCACCAAAGCTGGAAGATTATATTCAATGAGCAAAATTCCATACTCATTGAAATTGACAAATTTAATTCAAGACAACAATAAACAAAAACAACCCTCGCATTTAAACAAGAGAAATGCAACAACGATGAGAAACGCTCAAAAGAGACACCACCCTACTGAGGCATCTTTTCTGCTACTGACCACATTCTTTGTACTTGAACAAACCGGACAAGACTATGCTGGAACTCCATAAAAACCTTAACTGCATCTTCATTAGCGTCAGGGAATCAACCTTAACACGCAAGAAGCTTTCTCTATGTTTATATTATTTTTTGTGTTTTTCTTTTTTTCTTTGTATTTATTTGATTTTTTGTTATTGTTCGAGCATTTCCATTTCATTTATTTATTTTCTAACTTAATTTTTCAGATTACTATTAAGATGGAATCTAAAAATGAAAGAGTTGATTATCTAGGCAAGTCTAAGTGTTAACGGCAATTTTTTTTCAAAAGAGGCAATTTTTTTCTATTTTTGTGCTTAAAATATTCTTAAGACTACATATAAACTATGAAATTGTTGGTCAGAATTAAAATCGGTTGACGCAAACTCGAGATATAAGGTTTTAAAGTAGGTAACCACATTCGTGGGTAAAATAAAAAACGAGTGTAACGTTTAAAGTGGGAGGGTAAATTACGTGCCCCGACATTTCGGTAAAACGACATTTCGGTAATGAACCAAAATACGACATTTCGGTAACCGACATTTCGGTAATGGAGACATTTCGGTAAACGACATTTCGGTAATTAACTTCAATTCAAAATTTCGGTAAATGACATCTAAACCAATAAAATTTTGGCGTCCATGTCTCCGATCCCTTCCCATACGATTAATAACTTTTAATTTTGTTTTTTACTTAAATTTAGGTGGTAATTAATGCAAGAGATCAAGAGTAATGGTGGGGAAGACGCCACTTGGCACGAAAGTTTAATTTTTAATTTATTTATTTAAATTTTATTTAGGACATTGATACACATTTCAGATGACTGGTGTAACGTTGCCAACCGAGATCGTCCATCATTAGCAATAGCGGCGAAAAGGATGATGAATGTTGTACATGGCTACACTCGGAATTCAAGGGCTTAATCATCCTCCATCAATTCTAAAAGTACTTATGAAGCAATTAGGAAAATTTTAAGGAAAATCTGGTCCTTGTTCCAAGGTTTTAGTTTTTAAATTAAATTGTTGAACAATTTTGTGGTTTATTAAGCATATTTGTACCGAAATTTACTAGTTTTACCAAAATAACATTACCGAAATGTCGTTTTACCGAAATGTCGGTTACCGAAATGTGATGGAGCCGGTAAATTATAGATAGAAAGAAAGTGAGACACTTCATTAAGTCCGCGTTAACACGCTGTGCCTGCTTCTTATCTTTTCGGTGGGGTACCTTTCCGTGACGCCGATTCCGTGCCGCCGTTTCCGTGACGCCGATTCCGTGCCAGGACAGTTCCGTGACGGCCGATTCCGTGATGGACGTTTCCGTGACGCCGTTTCCGTGACCATTATAAAATGGACAGTTCCGTGACAAATTTAAATTTTAAATAAAAATTTCTATTGTTTCAAATATTTTTTATCTGGAATATTTTTTAATCAATCAAAAGATGTAAATTAGATTATTTAAAATAAATTTATCAAATAAATTTCAAAATCAGAAAAAATAAATCCAATAATGAAAAATAAACCACTCATTGGAAAACTAAATATAGTTAAAAGGAAAAATTATTGATTCATTTCGTAGTTTCTAGAAATGCCAGTCAAAAAAGTAATAAAAGTATCAGGGTTAAAATTAATTTGTCCATTTTGATCTGGTGGTTGAAGTGGGATGTAGTTCTCAACAATGTTAAACAATCGCCGATCCGCATTTATATATTTTTTTGCCTTCAGTGGCGGATTCCTACCCATCGTGAACTGAGCATAGTCTGCATCCACAGCCTTTTGTTCTCTTCTTAATGTATCGATAAATCTAATTTTTGATATAAAGTAAAAATTAAATAATATTCAAAATAATGCACATACTTCCATAATGAAGGGTGATCACATCCAAAAGCTCGCTGCAATCGCCTATGACTAGATTCAGCAAAATTATTTGTTCGATCCCCACCATTAAGTGTACGTTCATAAACATTCCAGAGCCGTACAGGGAAACGAGGTTGAGTTCTAGTACGATTATAACGAACACGGCCAGAATAGTTTAAAGTAAACCTATAAATTAAAATTAAAAAATAAATAAAATAAAAACCATTCAAAAATAGGTATAAGGTCAGGCTCATCCTGTAAAAAGTCCTCCAGTGTTATTAAAGCTGGCGTTAAATCATTTGGGTGAACAAAAGCCAGAGAGGTAATAAAACGAGCATGTTCTGCAAAAATGGGTTCATTATTGTATCTCTAAAATATTTTTCTAATTATTATTTGAAGCAAAAACAAAAACCTCATTAAGATGATTTTCCAAAATTTTCCTTCGCATGTTTTTAACCAAATGGAAGAAACAGCAGTGGACTTCGCAGTCAGGTAAGACGGTTTGAACTGCCTTGATGGCTGCTTCTTCAAAATCCATAGAAATTGAACGTGGAGAAAAAGTGGGCCAAATTGTTCGAATCATGTAAAATAACCGTTCATATGTTGTACGAGTTTTTGTTGTAAGTAGAGCATATAAAACTGGAAAAACCCATCTGCCTCTACTGAAATTTAAAAAATTTAATGGACCTAAATAAAATAAATACCGAGCTAAAATGACATAAACTTGCTGGAATAAAGGGGGAGCAAGTGAAAATGTTCCATCCACGAAGCACTGTTCAATTTCATGTGCCCAGCCGGAACAAGAATCGCGCCCGAATAATAATATCCCTCAATTTACCATGAATATTTGTAAATTAAAATTAAATAACTAACTTTGTTGTCGTCCATTCTCCTCATAAACACCAGAATCATCTAGAAGAAATTGCTCTTCTCGTCCCTCTGATCGGGCATATGTTTGGTACGCCGGTGGAATCATAAGCTGCTCCAGGCTTAGTGGATTAGCCAACGGTGCCATTTCCTCTCTGCGAACTCGCTTGATCATCTAAAAATATTGGAAATGGGTAAATAAGTTGAAACCTTTTTTATAGCATCTTTAGACGGTAATTGCGACATAACAGGTGTTGGAATATTCTGAAGACTCGCAGCCCTTATAGTTGATGGTTGTTCAAGCGATTCTAAGGCACGTCTCTTCATATTGCAAACAGCTAATTGCGCCTGAATATGCGCCGGCCCATTTTCAACACATGTATGATTACCTCTTTCAGTTAGAACATTGTGTTCCAAATCTGTATGTATTCTCCCTTTACAATTGATCCCTTTGCTTGCCTGAAACTCACATCTCCAGAAAAGTCTGCTCTCATCTTTGCTTGATTTCTCAAAAACATATAGAAAGCCATTATGAGGGATTTTTTGCTTATTCCGTTTAGACAAAATTTGATCCATCTGTAAAAAATAATGAAGAATAAAATAAAAAATTGAAGACGAAGTGGAATTTTTAAATAAATTTTAGATACAAAAAAGAGAAATAAAACAAAAGGGAAGATAAGGAAAATTTAAATTTGTCACGGAACTGTCCATTTTATAATGGTCACGGAAACGGCGTCACGGAAACGTCCATCACGGAAACGGCCGTCACGGAACTGTCCTGGCACGGAATCGGCGTCACGGAAACGGCGGCACGGAATCGGCGTCACGGAATAGTCCCAGTCCGTTATCTTTTAGGTTTATTCAACCTTCAATGGCATTGATTGCTTTATCATCAATGGATAACAAAAATGCTCCAAATAAATCTGTACATCCTAGGAGTTTTACTAAAATGTTGAATGAATTGAAAGAAGTAACTTTAAAATTTTCTTTTTTACTAAATGTAAATTTTCTAGTGTCAATGGTATTGGGGGTCAATTTCACCATCTAAAGCCACAAAACTATTAACAAACCATCGGCCAGGTACATTTCTTGTTAGGGATTCTCGCTCTGACAATTCAATATTTTCTCTATCATATACCACAAGCAGCGGAATTTATCACACAAGAATAAATTGTTTTAATGGACGTTTTTGCCTTGGAGGGCCTCGCTCTTTAATTGGGACAGAATCTTTGCCTCAATTTATTGCTGATATAATTGTAAATTGTTCTCCCCCAACAAAAGATGATTCTACTGGATTTCCCTCTATTTCTGAAGTTGGAGATGAAAATGAACAACTAAATACCAGACCGTTAAGGGTTTTAATGCATCCTCCCTTACATACAAATCCAGTCTCCCAACAAGTTGATATTCGGTTTATTTATTTTATGATTATTTTTACATTCTTTGTTAAGATATCCTTTGCGTAGAGATCAATTTGTTTCTTCACTTAAAGGAGCTTGCCGTTTTTCCATTCGGTTTATTTTATAAAAATTTTAATAAATCTGAAATTAATTCTAGGAAGCAAATAAAGGATACTTTACAAATCAATCAATTGCCCCTACCCAGAAAGCTGAAGCAATATTTGATGTCATCTGATTATTTTATTTGTTTTTCGTAAAATGTTTATTTAGCGCAGAAACGTAGATACTTATTTTAATTAAAAATGAAATGGCAAGATTAAACCGATAATTTGTAAAAAATCATTTCGAAGGAAGGTTGGTTTCCCCTTAAACATTTTAGGTAGTGTTTTTAATGCATAATTAACCCTTTTTTTTCGCTTGCTTTTTTTAATTAAATTTTTTTATTTATCCTTAATTCTTCGGTGAAATAAAATATTTTATTAATTAATAGTACAGCTTTTTGAATTGATTCTATCAATTTTTTATTTTATTAAATTAATTAACAAATAGTCATAACAAACCAGATGTTTTCTAATTCTTTATTTTGTCTCTATTATCATTGGCCAAATTCAGCATGTCCTCTTAGGCGAATGGCCAGTACTATTTTTGCACTCAGCTCTGGTCCACCCCCGTCAGCTATTGCTGTGCTTAGAATTTCTGGTTTTTTAAAAATATTTTCGAATTAATTTCTTTAAGGTACTGGCAGTGAATCTGCTTTACGTAAACTTACGAAAAATGACTCAGATTCGTTCAAGTCCTTTAGATTATTTTACACACCAATTTTTGATGGAGAAGGACGTTTATTAGATAAAGCTATGGCTTGTTTTATGAAAGGTTATTTTAAAAATGTTTTATTATTTTAATTCTTTAAAGGACCCAGAACTTTTACTGGAGAAGATAGTGCTGAAATTTTCGTGCATGGAAGCCGTGCTGTAATTGATGCTGTTTGTGCAACATTAGCCGATTTAGATGGTTTTGAACCAGCACGGGCTGGTGAATTTACTCGAAGGTTTTTTAATTATATTTTTAATTCCTATGTTTATATTTTTAGAGCCTTTTACAATGGAAAAATGAATGCAGCAGAAGTTGAGACTCTTGGCGATTTAATTAATGCCGAAACGGAATCACAGGTATGTTGAAGAGTAACGATTTATCAATTTTTTTATTTAAATTTAGTTGATGCTTTGTCATGCACAGTCAAAAGTTGGTGAATATTTGCAACCTTTAAAAGAAAGACTTGTCAAATTTAGAGCAAGAATGGAGGCAAGGTAGTTTAGGGCAAATAAATGTTTAAACATTTTATCTTAAAAGAATTGACTTTGCCGAGGATTTGGGTGATATTGAACACACTTTAGAGGAAGAATTTCGTACTGATTTGGATTTTATTTCGAGTGAACTTCGACGGTTTCTCCGGTCAGCCAGTAGAGGCCAATTAGTCCGAACGGGAATGAATGTAGCATTGATAGGGAGGCCAAATGTTGGCAAAAGCAGTTTAATGAATAGATTGGGTTTTTTTTAATTTCCATTCAATGTTTTCTTTTTCAATTTCAGCAGAAAGGGACATTGCTATTACTTCAAATATTAGCGGGACTACTCGTGATTGCCTTGAAGCACGTCTTCATATTGGTAAACAATTGATAACTGTTGTAGACACTGCTGGTATTCGAACAGATTCAAATGACCCTCTAGAAGTTGAAGGAATTCGTCGAACGTTAAGAAGAGCAGCGGAAGCACATTTAATTATTTTAGTATTAGATATTGGGAAAATTAATGGAAAGGAAAATACACGAAAAGAAATGCTTTCGTTACTTGATGAGTTTTCTTATAAACCTGAAGAACAGCTTTTAATTGTTTGTTTGAATAAAGCAGATTTGCTGGAAGATGAGTCAAGGAAAATATATTTAGAACAATGTCAGTAAAAGTTTAAATAATTTTTTGTTAAAGTATAGAAAAAATAAGATAATCTCTTAAACTTTTTAACTACAATTATTATTAGGTCTAAATTCTGATGGAAATCTATTGCTAGTTTGGACAAGTTGTATTAGAGAAAATGGATTGGATTCTCTTTTAATATCAATTTCTTCAATTCTAATGAAATTGGGTATTAATAATGAAGGAAATGAACCTTTTCTTTCTCATGAACGTCACATTCAATGTCTTAAAATTGCACTGGAAAATTTAGAGGTAATTTATCCACTAAATGTTTTATTTAGAAAATATTTATTTAGGGGGCTAGGAATGCTTTAACCAAATGGAATGATCCAGCAATGGCTGCCTTTTTTATTGACAAATGTTTTGAATCTGTAGGGGAAATTGCTGGATTTATTGTACCAGAACAAGTCTTAGACAGCATTTTTAGCCAATTTTGTATTGGTAAATGATTTATTTTCTTTAAAAATATTTTTAAAAATTAGTCAAATTTGAATATCAAAATATATATATTTACATATCTCTTTTTTCCTAATATGCTCAAAAAAGAATAAAAAAATTAATTAATTAGAGGGTATTCATGAATTTATTTTTAAAAGCATTTTTCTTTATTATTTATCCTTTCAATGACTATATTCTCTATATAATAATATTTATTGCTTTGGTAAGTTTTCTTTTTTATATCCAACAATTTGGAATAATAATTTTTTTACTATGTAATAATTTGAAAGCAATAATTTTAAATAATAGCAGAAGGGGAGGGAGAAGAAAATGCTGAGAAAAAATCAAAGGATTGAAGGGGAAAAAAGAATAAATGGATGAATGATTATCGCTGATTTGTGGAAATTGTTTAAGGAAAAGCAAGAATAAAAATAATGCCAAAGGGGGGTAAAAAAGGGAGAAGAAGGACGAATAATCATCGGAGAGAAGAAAATAAGAGAAGGCTTCCTTAGTCGTTGACCTTTTCCGTCAGTCTGATATTTTCCCCCAACATTCTTCGATAGCAAAAACCTTTTGGTATAATAATAGTGGTAAACATAATCAAAAACTAAAAAGGTTGTAAAATTAAAAATGAATATATTTTTATATATACATATATATTCATTTACTAAATATTTGTTTTCTTGAGAAAGGAGAAAAGGAATGTTTATAAACTGTTTAATTATAATCATTTTTATTTAATTTATATTTTATTCAAAATAAATATTTAATTTCTATTGTGCTATTATAAATACATAATTATTGCTTGCAAAACATATTAGCTAATTTAGGGTGATATTCTCAATAAACATTAAAAATGTTTTTCAATTAGGGTTATTTTATATTATTATTTTATCAATTTTCTCATTTTAATTATTTCAATAAAAAATTAAAGAAAAATAAAGCACACAAAAATGACTAAAACACACAATTTAGGCTTTTCACAATTGATCGTTCTTGCCTCCATTTTAATGCCTGATTATTCATTATTGCCTTTTTTAAGGTTTAAAAATGTGTTTTTCTAAAAAGAAAAATATCGCTTTTATTATTATTTTTGAGAATAGAAAAAAAAATAAAAATTTAAAGAAATAATTTTTAAAAAAAGGTTTTTTCTGTTTCTCTACCTCTTAATAATATTTTCGTTTTTTTTAATATGTATTTAATTAATAATTATGTTTTACATATTTATTTTTATTTTATTGGCTCATCCCCAAAAAAGCATATGTATATTATTTATTTATCTATTAAAGTAAGTTTAGAACAAACAAAAATTAATATATTTTTAAAAAAAAAATTTTCGGCTAACAACAAAAACATATTTTCTTAATATTTACCAAACCAAAAACAAATAATAAAAGAGAGAAAAAAGAAACTTTTCTTTTTATTTCTATATACTAATGAATTTACATAATAATAATATTTTTTTCTTTTTACTATAATTAATTATTAAATTATTTTTTATATTTAATCAAACTTTAAAACATTTTTATTACCTAAATTATACTTAAAGAGAATTATCTAAAAAAACTTTGACACAGATAAGAAATAATAAATTTTAATGGCAAAAACCTTAAATTTTTAAAATAAGGAAAAGAAGGTTTTTGCTATTAAAATTAAATTATTTATAATTTTAAAATATAAAATTATTCTCAAAAATATTATTTGACTAAATACTTGACCAAACTAATAATGTCCATTCCCTTGTTTTAAATTTGTCAATTGTTCGCGAGAATTAACTCTTAAATAATTTTAAATAAATAAATAGGGATGTACATTCTTTTAGTTAAAACAAATAAATAAAATATTGTCTAATTGTGAACAAAATAAGTAAATAATTATTTTATATTTTAATATTTTTATTTTTGTTTTTAATTACCTAAAGTTTATTTTGTAATATTTTATTTAATTTTTTCATTAAAATTTTTATTTTTCATTGTTTTTATTATAATTTCATGAGTGACGAAGATAATTCTTTTAGAAACGAGATTTTTAAAATCTGTGGTTTTTCCCTGTATTTTTAAATAATTAAAGCACAAGGAATTTTTCTTTTATAATTTAATGATAAAGAAAAAGGTATATTTTAAAGAGAACAATATTTGGTTAAATCTGGGGTAATCCATTTATATAAATCCCTGATAGTCTTTTTAAATTTAAAGGAAATAATTATTTTATTTAGTAAATTTAATACTATTTAATTAAAACATATTGAATAATTTTCTAAAATTCAATGGCTCTGCCAAATTGGCAAAATTTATTACTTTTTTATTTATCAACATTTTTGTGTATTTCCCAAATTATTTCAACAACAAATGAAATTGTTGAAATTAATTCTAGCACAAATTCTGATGCTTGGCAATTGCCTCAATTTTTTGATTTTGCTGAATTTTCTAGTGGAAAAGATGGTTAGATTTTTAAATAAAAATAAAACTTGAATATAAATTACTTGAGTAAAAAATAAACAGAAATTAAAAAATTATTATTTTCTTTTATTAATTAATTAATTACTCCTTTCCATTTTTCATATTTTTTTTTTTAAATAAATTAATTTAAAAAATAAATATTTTATTTTAAGAAAAGGGTCTTTTTCCATCAATTTTTAATTTGGCAACACATGCCGAAATACGTGCAAGTTCAACCTGTGGTCAAAATGGCCCAGATTATTATTGTAAATTAGTAGAACATGTATTCCTTAGACAACCACAATGTGATATTTGTGATGCTAATAATCATCATAAAAATCATCCAATTGACTATGCAATTGATGGGACAAAAAGATGGTGGCAAAGTCCAACATTGTCAAATGGTTTAAATTATGAGAAAGTTAATATTACATTGGATTTGAGACAGGCAATTAAATTAAATAATTAAATTAAATTAAAGGATATCTCACTAATAAATAGGCACAATAATCCTTTATAGTACTCTTTAATTTAAATAAATAAAATAGACCCTCTCCAATAGACAGTCATGTGTTGTAAGAAAATATTCTTTAATAGAATGGACATATATTTATAATTAAGTATTCTCTCTAATTGGAAAGACATTACTGAAATTTGATGATTAGTCACTTTAATAAATTAATTATTTTACAATAATTATTTTAAAAATATTTCTAAAATAAAGCAATTTAATAATTCGTATTATTTAAATAATTAATATTATTTGTTAAAATTCCTTTAATTTTAAGATTTATCAAGTAGCTTATATCATTGTAAAATCTGCAATTTCTCCTCGCCCAGGAAGTTGGGTATTAGAGAAATCT
Source organism: Meloidogyne exigua (assembly GCA_018905775.1). Lineage (NCBI taxonomy): Eukaryota > Metazoa > Nematoda > Chromadorea > Rhabditida > Meloidogynidae > Meloidogyne > Meloidogyne exigua. The sequence continues at coordinate 982,658 of JAGUQR010000194.1, read as the reverse complement.
TTAGGTAATTAATTAATTATTTTTAATTAATTAATTTAAAAAAGATGGAATTAATTTTCAACCTTGGCAATACTTTGGTGCTTCTGATTCTGATTGTATGAGACATTATGGAATGGCAGCATCTACAGGTGTGCCTAAATTTGAAAGAGATGATCAAGTTATTTGTACTTCTTATTTTTCAAAACTAAACCCTTTGGAACATGGAGAGGTGAAATAATTAGATATTAAATAAATAAATTATTTAATTTTAATTAATTAATTAAATTAATTAATTAAACTAACAATAAAATAAATTATTTAATTGATTATTCTTTAATTACAGATTCACATTTCTCTTGTCAATGGACGTCCCGGGGTTAAAAATTCAAGTCAATCACTTCACGAATTTACAAAGACTAGATTTGTTCGATTAAGACTTTTAGGTCTAAAGACTTTACATGCAGATTTAATGGTAAATTAATTCTTTAGAATTTTCCAAAAAAATTAAGAAAAATAAAATAAAAATTAATTAAAAAAATTAAACAGATAATTAATCAAAGAGATAAAACTTTGGATCATTCAGTCACTCGTCGTTATTTTTATACAATTTCTGATATTAGTATTGGAGGTCAATGTATTTGTTATGGACATGCTGAAAGATGTGCTCCAGATGTTGTACATGGAGTTAGAATTTCTAAAAACAAATGTTTAAATCCTTTCCTTTATTTAAGCAATTTCGGTGTGAATGTCGTCATAATACTTGTGGAGAATCTTGTTCTCAATGTTGTCCTCTTTATAATCAATTACCTTGGCAAATTGGGACACATGAACATCCAAATATCTGTCAAGGTAATATTAAAATTAATTAATACAAATAATTAGAAAAAGAATAAATAAATCCTTCAATTATTTCTTAAGCCTGTCAATGTTTTAATCACGCAACCCAATGCCTTTATGATGCGGAAATTGAACGTCAAAGGCTTAGTGTAACTCCAGAAGGGATATATGAAGGTGGAGGTAAATGTTTAGATTGTCAGGTATTTTTACTAAATAAATATTTAATTACTCGTTTAGCACAATACTGAGGGAATTAATTGTGAAAAATGCAAAAAAGAATATTTCCGTCCAGCAAATATTTCTCATTATCGTTATGATGCTTGTAGACCTTGTGATTGTGACCTTAAGGGCTCAGAAAACAATATTTGTATTAGAGATGAAACTGAAGCTTTTAATGAATTGGTTAGTTGATAAAAGAGAAATTTTATGAGATAATTATAATTTAATAAATTTAAATAAATTTTTATTTATATTTTTACTTTTATTTCTTTAAGTGAATTTATATACACATTAAACTGTTTTAAGATTTCAAATATTATAATTTTAGAAGCCAGGAGATTGTCGTTGTAAACCCGGATTTGGAGGTCGTCGTTGTGAACGTTGTGCTCTTGGGTTTCGTAAATATCCTCTCTGCGAGCCATGTGTAAGAGATTTAAAATAAATTGAAAAAGGTAATAAAATTGTTTGATATTTAAATTTAATAAAGGGAAATTTTAGTAAAGAAAATTTAATATCAAAAAGAGGAAATAATTTAAATTAAAATAATTTCAAAGAAATGTCATCAATCTGGATCTCTAAATTTTGAAACATGTGAAGAAGAGCATTGTATTTGTAAACAAAATGTGGAAGGTGAACGTTGTGATCGTTGCCGTCCAGGCACAATTTATTTGGACATTGAAAACCCTTTGGGATGTCAACCATGTTTTTGTTTTGGTAAAAGTACTGACTGTAGAGAGAATTTTTGGAATATTGGACAGGTAAATAATATTTTTTTAATATTCTAGAGAGTAAATAAATTATTAAAATTTAACTCTTTTTATTATCAAACCGATTTTTGGCACATTTGAAAATATATAAAATAAGGATGTAAATACAATTTTTAAAGAATTCTTCCCTTTCTTTAAATTGAGCAATTTTGGGTTTTTTTATTTTGATCTTCTGCTTAATATCCTGGCGCAGTTCTTGGCGGGGGGCAATGGTCGCAAGCTCCATGTCCGCCATCTCCTCCCTTGTCTCCATCTGATCCAGGTCCACCTGGCGATCCAGGGCCTCCAGGTGGTCCTTGGTCTCCGGGTGGTCCTTGTCCTCCAGGATTTCCTGGCCCTCCAGGCTGTCCATCTGGTCCAGGGCCTCCAGGTTGTCCATCAGGTCCAGGAGGTCCTGGTGCTCCAGTGCTTGCTGGTCCTAAAAATAATAAGAATTATCTAGTTCATTAGCATTTTCCTTACCTTCTGTGAGTTGTCCAGGAGGACCGGGGGGTCCTGCATCTCCAGGGCCTCCGGGTTGTCCATCTGTTCCGGGAGGTCCAGGTGGTCCTGGTGGTCCAGGACTTGCTGGTGCAGATGTTCCAGGACCTCCAGGTTGACCATTTGGTCCAGGTGGACCAGGGGGTCCTTGACCTCCGGGCTGTCCAGCTTCACCTAAATTTATCAATGTTTTTTGACTGGTATTTCTTGTTTACATTCTGGAGTACATCCGCCACCGTAAGATTCTTGTGCTGGGGGTGCTTGAGCATCGGGGCCAGGGTTTCCAGCTCCTCCAGGCTGTCCATCACCTTAATTGACCAATCTTATTTGTTTGGTATTTTTTGTTTACCTCCAGGTGGTCCGGGAGGTCCTGGCGGTCCTGGTGGTCCAGGCTGAGATTGTCCACAACCGCAGCATGAGCCTCCTCCTCCACCACCACCACCACTTGATCCACTGAAGCTTGAAACTGCTGCACTTGAACCGGCACCAGCACCACCACCACCACCACCATATGCCTGACGACGTACTTGCTTAGCTGCCAATGCTTTGTTATTACTTGAACGCTTTCCTGATTTTTTAGTGCCAGTCATGCCAGTTTTTGTAGCACGTGGTTCACGAATAATTCCTACTCCATGGACATCTGAAAGCACTTGAGTTCGAGTTACTTCTCTCCAAATATTTCCAGAACGAAGTTTGCAAAAATCAACTTCATTTTGCATTTGAGTGCCAACTTGTTGGAAATGTTGATAAGCAAGAGGAACAGTAATTACACATATTAATGTTGCTACAGTAGATAGACAAACACCAAAGAAAGCAACAGCTCTAAGGGTTTCTGCCTCTTGGCGTTGATTTTGCTTTTCAGAGAACTCAGTGGAGTCCATATTTTGCAAGTTCTATTGGAAAGAATGCTTGTTTGAATGCTTCTTTCTATTGCCTTTATAAAGGCTCAACATTTTGGCCAAAAAATGGGAGGAATAGACGACAAGGAAGGAAAAGGGAAAATTTCTCAATGGAAACTTGTTTGTCTTTTTTGCCTTCCTGCCAAATTTAATACTTATTTTGGACCTTTGTATTATTTATTGCCTCTTATTGGGTGGTCGTTAATTCATTATTAGTTATAAAAAATAGATAGGACACGGGGAAGACGTAATATATGTATAGAGGAAGGTTTATAAAAAAGCATTGTCATAAAAAAGTTAAAGAAAAAGTACGTGGCGCAAACTCGGAAGAGAGGAAAGGTTTAAAATAAAGTTTTTTGTTCAATGAAAATGAAAGTAGTGAAACTTAAAAAAAAGTTGAATTTATCTGAAAGTGAATTATTTGATTATATGTATGTACGGGATATTTTGGCGCATTTTTTAAAATTCAATTTTTATTTAAATTTAACCTGAAATGTTGCAAAACTGTTAAACTAATCAATAGAAAAATAATTTTATATTAATTTAATATTTCTGAATTTTTATTATTTAACAATACTAATTAAAATTATTAATTAACCTATAAGCGACGCCAAATATTATGCGCCCAATCGACCCCTAAACTTAATGCTTTTGTTTTCAATAAATAAAACAAAAAAGTCAGCGATGAGTTTTTTTGCGCAAATATTTTTGTTTCTTAATAGTTATATGGAACGGAGACGAATTGGGTTAGAAAGAAAGCAAAAGCATTTTAAAAAATTAATAAAAAAATGGAAAGTAAAACCAGAAATGTGTGTAAAACTGCTTGTTTATTTTTAAAAAATAATTTTTAGAAAAAAATTAAGTGGAAAATGTTGATGTTTTTAATTTTAATTAGATTATAAAAAATGAAAGTTGATAATGTAATTAATTTAGAATTTTAATTTAAAGGTTATTATCTAATTAATTAAATTTAATTTAAATTAAATTAATTTAAATTTAATTTAATTATTTAATTAATAAATATTTTATTTAAAAATAAACAAGAGTATTTACTTGCATTATTTAAGTTTATTAAAATTCAAGTTTTAAGAGAACAAAAAAGTTTTATTTTACAAACATTAATATTAAATAATTAATTAATTTTTTAAACAGATATCACAAAATACTGGATGGAATTTAACTGATCTATTAGGTCAATTATCTATTCCACATCATCAACCATTTCCAAATAATGGAATAATTGACCAACAATTAATTTTTAATATTGAAGACTTGAAAGGGCTTCAACGTCCATTACCTTTATTTTATTATTGGAATGCTCCTAAACAATTCCTTGGAAATCATTTAAACAGTTTTGGATCAAATTTACATTATTTTGTTTATTATGTACCTAAAGAATTTGATAGAGGTAAACAAACTCCTATTGCTGATATTATTATTGAAGTAATTTTATTTAAATTTATTTTTTATTAAATAAACTTTTTGATGTATTTATAGTATACTCTTTTGCTTAAAACTTTAATTATAAATTAAAGTTGCTTAATCTAATAATTCTCCTTTAATTGTTTTATTCCTTTATTTTAATTATTTTTTACTTTTATTTTTTAAATTAATTTTAATTATTATTTTTAAAGGGAAATGGTGTTAAATTGGAGTATTATAGCAGAATTAATTTTTTCCCTCGGGAGAACATTAGTGTAACGTAAGAAATTAATTTTAAATTAAATTAATTAATTAAATATTCTTTAAGTATTCCCTTAAAACCTTCACATAATTGGTTAGATGCAAGGACTCGTAAACCAATTGACAAAACAATTATGGTAATTAACTAGTTAAATAAATTAATTAATTATTTTTTAGATGCGTGTTTTAACAGATATAAGTTCACTTTTTGTACGTGCTAGATATCATCATGAACAATTACAATCTAGTATTTATGGGTATTTTAATTAATTAAATAATTGATTTTATTTTTAAAGCTTTCGAATGACTACTGCATATGAAAATAATTTATTATTTAATTCAAATATTATTCCAATTTCTTTTGTTGAGAATAAAAGAAGAAAACAAGTTTTACCTGTTGAAGTTATTAGAGCCTTTTTATTGTTTTTTATTAATTTAATTTAAATTAAGGTTTGTACTTGTCCTGAATATTTTGAAGGAAATAGTTGTGAACGTTGCATTAATGGCTATAGAAGAGTTAATAATCAACTTTTTGATGGAATTTGTAAAAAATGTGAATGTCAAGGTCATTCACAACAATGTGACTTTTACAGTGGAAAATGTCTTAATTGCCAAGTTAATTTTAAAAAAATAATTAAATTATTAATTATTTTAATTTTTTATTAAAAAATTATTTTTTTCTCTCACTCTCTCTCTCTTTTTATTTATTTCTCTCTTAGCATAACACAACAGGACAACGATGTGAACTTTGTCTTCCTGGTTTTTATGGAAATCCTTCACTTGGAGGAATTTTAGGGCAATGTCGTCCTTGTGCTTGCCCAACAATTGAAAATCCAAGGTCAAAGGAATGTTCATTAAGTCAATTAATACTTGAAGGAGCAGCTGCAATAGGTCAAGATGAATATGTCTGTACTGCTTGTGAAACTGGATATGATGGAAATAAATGTGAAATGTTTGTAAAAATATAAAATACGTCATTTAAATTAATTTTCTTAGTTGTTCCGATGGCTATTTTGGAGATCCTTTCTCTAATGACCCTCAAAAGACTTGTCGTCCTTGTGAATGTAATGGAAATATTGATAATGCAGCAATTGGTAATTGTGATAGAACAACTGGAGAATGTCTTCGTTGTATTGGTAAATTTAATTTCCTTTAAATTAAATAATTATTTAATTTGTTTTTATCAGTCAACCTTTATTAATGAAAAATAAAGGTGGAATAAAGGGACATACTATATCCCTTTATTTTTCCTGAATTTCTCCTTCCTCAACAAGACAAGAGAATTTATTTCCTCACTATTTACTAATTCCTTTGAATTCTGATTGGATTTTCCATGTAACTTATTTTTCCTTTCCCATTTAATTCCTTCTGTTCCTCTCCTTCCACTTGTAGAGGAAAAGGAACATTTTTATTAAAACATTTTATTAACTTAATTTCTTCTAACAATAAATGTTAAAATAACTTCTATAGGTTATACAACTGGTCCAAAATGTGAAGAATGTCTTCCCTATCACTGGGGGTCAGCTTTAGCCCATAATTGTCTTCCCTGTCGTTGTCATTTAATTGGCTCTATATTACCCCAATGTTCAAATAAAACAGGCCAATGTCAATGCAAGGGAGGTTATTCAAGTGATAGATGTGATCGTTGTTTACCTGGACATGGAGATATAGCTAATGGATGTCCAAAATGTCAATGTAATAGTACTGGATCATTTGGGACTTTATGTGATGAAGTTAGTGGTCAATGTGTTTGTAAGAGGGGAATATATGGAAAACGGTTAATTTTATTTCTTATTTAAATCTTAAAACATATTTTTAAAGGTGTGATTTATGTGTTCCTTCATATTACAATTTTGGACCAGAAGGATGTCAATTCTGCCATTGTAATGAATTAGGCTCTGTTTTAGGAAAAGAATGCCATAATATTACTGGTGAATGTCAATGCCTTCCAAATGTTATTGGATCTAAATGTGAAAGCTGTGCACCAGGATTTTTTAATATGACAGCTGGAATTGGATGTCAGGTAGAATGTAATGGGAAATAATTAGGAAGAAATAAACACATTTAGAACATAGAAAAAATATTTATTTTGTTATTTTTATTAGTTTCTTAACCTATGTTTATCCTAGTTTAATAAAAATTCTTTAAATTTATATGCGTAATTAATTAATTATTTTTAGTCATGTAATTGTTCTCTAATTAGTTCTGAAGGGACTATATGTGATGAAAGAACAGGTCAATGTCGTTGTAAAGGAGGAGTTACTGGTCTAAAATGTGATAAATGTGAACCTAATTATTACGGAATTGGTCCAAATGGATGCAAACGTAAATTAATTAATTTAAATTAACTTCAATTAATTAAAAAAAAGGTTGTCGAAAATGTCCAACTGTTGGACAAGTATGTGACTCTGTAACGGGTGATTGTGTTTGTCCACCAAATACTAAAGGAGAAATGTGTGAAAGTTGTACTAATAATGCTTGGAATTATCATCAATATAGAGGATGTCAACTTTGTCAATGTGATGGAATTGGAGCAGATTCACAAATTTGTGATTCACACACGTAAGTAAAAATAAAAGGTTTATTTTATTAAAACCTTTTTTAAATAAAGAAGAATATTTATTTATTTTTTAAATGAAATTCCTCCTTTTTAAGGGAAAACATTCTTTATTTTCCCTTTATTTTTTAAAAATTATTAAATTCTTTATTGAGTCAATTATTTAATCTTTTTCTCCTTTTATTTTAGTGGTCAATGTAAATGTAAACCAGGATATGTTGGTCATCGTTGTGATTTATGTGAACCTGGGCATCATTCTTTTCCTCATTGTAAATTATGTCAATGTTCATTAGCTGGTACTGAACCTTCCGAATGTCGTGGTAGTACTTGTTTATGTTCTTCTATTGAAGGCCAATGTAAATGCAAAAAACATGTTCAGGGCCTTAAATGTGACGAATGTATTGAAGGAGCTTTTAGCTTAGAATCTTGGCATCCTTTGGGATGTACTAAATGTTTTTGTTTTGAAAGAACATCAGAATGTAAACAAACAGAAAATCTTTATTGGAGACAACACTATGCTCCTGATCGTCGTGTTGTTTTTGAATCTCCCTTTGAAATGTTTGAAAGAAAACATAATTTATATATTTTAAAGTAAGCAATTATAAAGGGATTTCTTTTATTTTTAAAGGGAAATAAAGAAAAGGGGGTCTTTAGAGTAGCTATTTTTAATTATTTTTTTTTCTAAAGAGAATGGCCAAAAGACTATAATTCTTATCCAACTAATCACACACCTCTTTATTGGCCAATGCCTGAAAGTTTCAAAAATGATCGTACTGGTTCTTATAATGGATTTTTACGTTTTCGTATTCGAAATGAAGATCATAATTATAAAGGATCTTTTCTTCAACCAAATATTCATATATTTCGTTTATTCCCTCAAGTTGTTTTGATTGGAAGTACTCGAATAGAATTGGAACATATTCCCTTACATTCTAATAATTTTGATGATGGGATTTACAAGGTAATTAATGGAAACTATTAGAAAGTTTAACCAAGTAAATTGTCTTTATAATTATTTTTTAGGTCAGACTTCATGAAAGTCAATGGAGAAACAGAATAAGCCCTCAAGTTCCCGTTACACGTAAAGAAATTATGGTAATTAATTTTTAAATTATTTATTTTATTTTCTTCCTTTAATAGATTGCTCTTTTAAATGTTCAACACATTTTTATTCGTGCAACATATAATGATATGTATAGAGGTGATATTATTTCAATCTCAGAAATTTCTTTGGATGTAGCTACTGAAGGTATATTTAATATTTAATTTAATTTAATTTAAAATTTCTTAGAATTAGAGGAAGGAATTGTTGAAATAAAAGAACCAGCTCTGGGAGTAGAACAATGCTTTAATTGTGCAAAAGGCTATAAAGGCCGTTCATGTCAAGAAGCAGAAGCTGGATTTTATATTAAATATATTCCTGATTATTTAAATAGACCTGACCCTATTGTCCTTTCTGGAATAGCTCAACCATGTGATTGTCACAGTCATTCTGAATTATGTGACCCTAAAAGTGGAGAATGCATTGTTTGTTTTAAAAATTAAAATAATTTTAAATAATTGTCCTTTTAAATATATTTTTTTTATTTTATTTTTTAAAGGATTGCCTTCACAATACTTTTGGTATTAAATGTGAACATTGTAAAGATGGTTATTACGGAAATGCTAAAAGTGGACTTCCTGATGCTTGTCTTAAATGTTCCTGTCCTTTAGAAAATAATTCAAAGAGTTTAACTTGTATAGCTAGTGAATCAACTGGTAGAGGATATTTTTGTAATTCTTGTAGTCCTGGACATGTTGGAATGTATTGTGAAAGGTAAAAGTTTGTTAAAAATATTATTTTTAATATATTTACATAATTTTATTTATTATAAAAATTCTTTTAACTTTTAAACCAACTTATTGTTAGAACATTTTAAAATAAAAAACATTTAATTTCTTAAAAGAATATATTTTATTCAAAAATATATTTAAACATTTGTGGAACAACATTATTTAAAAAATATCAGAATTTTTCTTTTTAAAAATCTGAATTTTATAAAATAAGAAAAATAGGAATTCTGATAATTTTACATAAATTTTGGGTTGTTATATCTAAAGAACAATAAATTACTTTGTTCTTTCTATTACCTTTCTTTCTTTTAATTTTTTAATTTAATCTTAATTTTGTTTAGTTGTCAATCTGGTTATTATGGAAATCCATTAATGCCAGGTGGTCATTGTATACCTTGTTCTTGTCATCCATATGGAAGTATTAGTATTTCTTGTCATAATATAACAGGTCAATGTCAATGTAGAGATGGGGTTGAAGGACGTGATTGTTCAATTTGTAGTCCTCGTCATGCTTTTTTGAATGGAGTTTGTACATGTAAATAGAATTTAATTAATTTATTTATTAATTTAATTTAGCATGTGATCAAGGCTGTTATAGTGAACTTATGCTTATTGAAGACAAAATGGAAAAAGAATTGATTCCTCTACGAGAAATAATTTTTAAAGCTAAACCAATTCCTAATAAAAGGCTAACTAGAATTAATTCTTCTGTTACTGAACTCTACTCTTTATTAGATAATATTGGAGGAGAAGGGCCAAATTCTTTAATGTTAAAGGTAATTAATTTAATTTAAATTAATTCTTTCTTTTTTCTTTAATTAATTAGTTTATCTATCTCTACATAATTATTTATTTTACAAATATTTATTTCTTTTACTTACCTAAAATAATTTTTTATTTAATTCCGTTTTCTACCTCCAGAGGCTTTATTAACTTATTTTTAAAATCTTTCATTTACCTAAATTTAGCCTAACTTTAATTGGGTATTGGATTCAAATGAAGCATCTGAAGGAGAAAGTTCTTCTTTAACTACAACAACAGCAACAATTAGTAATCCATTTCGTAATGCTCATATCTTATCAGAAGAATTTAATTTAATTGAAGAAAGAAATAATGAATCATTAACTAAACTTAATTATTTAGAAAATAATTTAATTAAAATTAAAACAAAAATACAGGCAGAGAAACAACGTTCTATTGGTTAAATTAAAATTAATATTTTAATTTAATTTATTTATTTAGATATTGTAAATAAATTGTCTCAATTTGTTCATCGTTCTTCTGGTCATTCTTCTTCTTTTTCTTCTTCTAGTCAATTACAATATTGGATTAATCAATCAGAATCTTTATTAAATACTTCAAGAGAAAGAATGTCTATAATAGAAAAGAAATATAATTATGCTAAAAAGAATGCAGAGGAAGCTGAACGGCTTTTAAAGGTTTTAATACTTATCTTTACTTTATTTTTAGACTTTTATTATTTTTAAAAAAATATTCAAAAAATGAGCTATTATTCTCATGTAAATTTATTTTTATTTTTTTTTATTTTTTTTTCAACGGGGAACAGAAGAGTCTCGCCGGAAGAGTCTTCACTAAATTATATCGATACTCTTCTGGCGAGACTCTTTTGGGACGTTCCGTTTTTTTAATATAAAATTATTAGAAAATATATTTAAAATAATTATTTAATTTAAAGATTCTTTCTTTTTAGGAGATTATAGCAAGAAAATTAAATACAACATCTTATGAACATTTAACTGAAAAAACTTTTGAATATAAAAATTTAATAAAAGAATTTCGAAATAAATTATTGGATGAAGCTAAAACTGGAAGTTTAACAGCCAAAAATATTAGTTTAATGGCAGAATTGGAATTAGAAAATTTACAAAAAATAATTAAAGAAATTAATAATAATGTTAATTTAGTTGAAAAAGAATTAAAAAATGGAAATTTAAATTTAATTGAAAATAAATATTATTTAGAAAATAAAAAAATTAAAGAAAAAATAAAAAATAAATTAATTCCAACAATTAAAAATTTAAAAGAAGAAGACAATTATTTAACTTTATTAAATGAAATTAAATATAAAAGAATACCTTTAGCTGAAAAACATGCTTTAGAGTTGGAAGAACAAAGTAAAAAATTAAAAGGGCAATTTTCTGATACAAAGGTTAATTAATTAAAATAAATTAAAATTAAATAAATAATTAATTAAAATTAATTATTTATTTTTAATTTTTAAAATATATTCTTATTAAAATTAATAAAAATATTAAATTTTAAAAAAAAATTATTTTAGGGTTCATTGGTCTTTTAATAATTTTTTCTTTTAAAAAAAATAATTTTAAACAATTTTTAATTTAATTAAAAAAAATAATTTAATTTTAAAGATTTTATCAATGGATGCTTTAGCAGCCTCTAATGCTTATGAATTAATTATTAATACTTTACAAAATGCAACAATATTAACAACAACTTCTAGACATATATCAGATACAGCATTTTCATTAATTGACCCAAAAGAAGAAAATTCATTATTTACACTTTCTAATCAATCATTAATTAATTCTTTAAATTTAAATAAAAGAATAGATGATACATTACAATCTTTGGGAGTTAAAGAACAAAATAATAGAATTCAGGATATTTTAAATAATATTGGTATTAATGTTAAATCAGCACATTTAAATATTAGTTGGATGAGAGGTTTAAATTTTAAATATTTAATTTTAATTTATATTTAAAATAGATGTTCAACAATTATTAGAGGATCATCATGAGTAAGTTTTTAAATTTAAATTTATATTCTTACAGAATTTAAAAAATAATATTTTTTATAGTAAATTAACTAAAAATTAATTAATTTATATTTAATTAAATTAATTTAAAATTTTTTAGTCGAATAAGTACAGTATTTTCAACAGTAGAAGATGCCCATAACAGCTTACAATCTATTGAAGAAAATATAATTAATTTTAATGAACAAGTTGATCAAATTAAAAAACGTGTTAATTCTATTCAATATTTTACTTCTACAAATATTAAAGAAAATATTAAAAATTTAACTTCCAGTGTAAAAGAAATAGAATTACTTGGAAATTATTTTGAACTGTTAGAAGGAAGGACAGATGACCATAAAAAACAAATAAAAAATTTAAGAAAAGATATGAGTATTTTAAAAGAAAAAATTGATGAAGCAAGAGAGAAAGCTTCTAAAATTCGTATTGGAGTTCGTTCTGATTTTAATAGTGGATGTATTAGAGAATTTATTTCACCAATGTAAGTATGTAGAAACTCTGGTTTTTATTTTATAAAATTCCTAAATATGGACATATATTTTAATTAAATTTTTGGGAATTAATTTAATTCTTTCTTAAATTTATTTTTAATTTTTTTAAGGCGCCCATCAGCATCTAACACAATTTCTCTCAAATATCGTCCTTTAATGGATTCTCCAGATTCTCTATTATTATTCACACAAGTACAGGGTACAAGAACCCAAAATAGAGAATATTTAGCTATTGAATTAAAACAAAAGAAAATTCACGTTAAATGGGATATTGGAGATGGACATAAAGAAGTAAGAGTTTATTTAAGTTATTTATTTATAATGACAAGAGTGTTTGTTTGTGGTGTAGTCGGTTATGTTTAGTTTTCCTTATTATTATATTGGGTTCGGTTCCTTTTGTTCTCAAATTTAATTAAAAAGCTAATGATGAGTTCTTGGAATTACCAGTTGATTTTAAGTGAGAATAATTTTGCTGGCTGCACTATCTGAAGCTTTTTAAAAAATATAAATATTTTTAAATATTTATTTAATTTTATTTTTAATAGGCTGCAGTAATTAAAAGAAATATTGTTTATATACCTGCATCTGCTCGTTATACTTGGTACCAAATAGACATAAGAAGGTATTAATAATTAGTAGAGAATATATCTTTTTAATATTATTTTAATTAAGAATAGCAAATACAATACAAGTCAGCGTTGTTCAACGTTTTTCAATTGGAGGAGATAATTCAAAGGATATTGATGAACCAACCCAAGTTATTGTTGGAAAACCTGATGTTAATTCTGATGTTGTAAGTTAATTAATTTTCCTTTAAATTTCTTTTATTAATTTAATTTTCTTTAAAAAAAAAGATTTTTAATGTAATACCCGGACAAACTTGGATATCTTTTGGTTTAAATGATCCTTTACTTGCTAAAGAATTTAATATTTCTACTAATAAATTTCTTGGTACAGTGGGGGAATTAATTGTTGATGAAGTAAATGTACCCCTTTGGGTATTTTCAAAGACTGAAGGTCTTTGTGAAGGTGCTACTGGACCACCAATTAAAACAGCTACTGGACATTTCTTTAGGTAATTTTTAATTTTATTTTTTTCTAATTTTTAAGAAATGGATTTGCTCAAATACATTCACCAATGGCTGAAAGGACTAGTTCTATGCTTACTGTTCAATTTAGTGCTTATTCTCCTAATGGCCTTATTTACTTTAGAGGAAGTGAAAAAAGTGGGGAATTTATTGGATTAGAATTAGATGAAGGTTCTGTTGCTTTAAAAGCTGATTTTGGACCTGAAGCTAAAATTGCTATTCAATCAAATAAAACAAATTATGCAGATGGAAGAGTACATAAAGTTAGAGTAATTAGAAAAGATGGAGAAATACATTTACAGGTATATTTAATTTTAAAACAATTAAATATAGTTTTAAATAAAGCAGAGAAGACAGAGTAAAATTCTCTTCACATCTCTTTATTTATTTAAATCTTTTTTATTTTAATTTTCAATTAAATAATTTAATGAACACAAAATTAATTTTTAAAAAAAATTTTAGGTTGACCCAGAAGCTGATCATATTTCTATAGCTCTTGCTGATAGTCAAGCTTTGTTAGATATTACAGAATCTGATCATTTTGTTGGTGGAGTACCCCCCGATTTTCCCCGTTTTCATTTTCTTCAAGACCATGATTTAAATTTTGAAGGATTTTTTGGTTGTATTCATTCAGTTAGACCTAACCAAGTATCTGAACTTGATTTGGATAATCCTTTAAGAACACAAAGAAAAGAACCGGGTTGTAAATATCAAGAGGAAAGGCTTAGCACTTCTGAAAGAATTATTGGATTTCAAGTAAATAATTAATTAAAATAAATTAATTAAAATTAATTAATTAATTTAAATAAATTAATTTATTTATTTTAAAGGGAATTCCTGGAAGCTTTCTTAAAACTCGTGGAATTTTATTAGACACAGATTCTACATTTTCTTTTAATTTTCGAACAAAAAATTTAAATGCTTTATTGCTTTACCAATCAGCAGATTTACAAAGATTAGAACAACAAAATAAAGCTAAAAGAAGAAGAAGAACAATGAAATTATTTAAAAAAATATAAGGGAAAAAAAGAGGAATTAATGCAAATTTAAATGATCAGGTAAATATAGTAGAAAATAAATTTAATTAATTAATTAATTATTTTAATTAATTTAATTAATTAATTTAATTAATTAATTTAATTAAAAGAAAAATATTATTTAAAATTTAATTTATTTTCTAGTCATTTTTGGCTTTTTATCTTCTTGATGGACGTTTAACAATACATTTAGGGACAGATTTAGAAGAAAGAATAAAACGGCCAGTTATTAGTTCAACACAAACATATTCTGACGGATTAATTAATTCAGTATTCCTTTCAAGGATGGGAAAAGAGTTTTGTTATTTTTATTAAATATAAGCCCTGGGGGTTTTAATTAATTAATTAAAATAATTTAATTAATTTAAGAATTAAAGTTAGAATAAATGACAGAGAAGTATTAGCAACTGTTTTAGATGATGACCATTTAATAGGTGGAGAACAATGGAATATGTTATTAGGTGGAATACCTTCTAGATTAGAAGATTTAATTAAAAATGCTGAATTAGGAACTATTGAATCCTTGGTTGGGTGTCTTTCTGATTTTCAATTGGACTATGAGTAAGAGGAAAGGGGAAATTAAATTAAAATTTAATTTAGACGATTACCTATAATTTTGGAAGAACATCAAGGCACTATTCTTGGCTCTTGTTCATTAGAGAATAATGCATTAAATAATGGTTAATATTTTATTTAATAATTTCCCCTAATGAAAAATTAATTTTAATATTTTTTATTACTAACAATTAAATAATAAAAAAAAACCCTCTTTTAATTAAATTTTAAATCTATCTAAATATATAACAGTAAAATTAAATTTTAATTAAATTTTAATAATTACTTAAATATTTTCTATCCTTTTTTGATTAACAAAATATTCTTTATTTCTTTAGAAATTTTAATTGAAAATAATAATAATACTAAAAAAGCAAAAGATATTCCATTAAAAGAAGAAGAAGATTATTTATTACAACAACAACAACAATTTCATAATAAAAAATCACTTCAATTATTTGAACAATTAGCACCTACAACTGTTGGGGGATTATTATTTTTAAATAAAAATAATAATGGTAAATATATTTAATTTTAATTTAATTTAATTTCTACCTTTAAAATTTCCCCTTTAAAAATAAAAACTAACAATTAAATATTATTTTTCCTTCTTTTATTTAAATAATTAATTTTTATTTAAATATTTAATTTTTATTTATTTTTTAATAGAAAATATTCTAATAGAAGAAGAAAAGGAGCATTTAATTAAATGTAATAATAATAATAATAATGAATTAATTAATTATAAAGAAGAATATCGTTTTGGATTATCAGAATTAAGTCATTCTAAAATTAATTTTATTGAAAAGCCTTTTCCTAATTATAATAAGTAAGTTAATTAATTAATTAATTAATTAAATTATTTATTTAATTTTAATTAATTTTTTAGTTTTTCAATTTCTTTTCAATTTAAAACTGAACAACAAAAAGGTCTATTATGGGTCTGGGCCAGTTATAAAAATTACAATAATTATTTTATTTTACATATGGATAAAGGAATATTAAAATTAGTAATTAAAAATAATAATAAAATAAAAAAATTAAATTATCTAATAAAACGTTTTGATGATGGAGAATGGCATAAATTGAAAATTATTAAAAATGGGAAGGAAATTAATTTTAAAGTTTGTTTAAATATTTAATTTTAATTAATTTATTAAATTAAATTAATAATTTTAAATAAAAAAAAGAATTAAAATTATTTATTTTTTAAGGTTGATGAATTTATAACTAAATATCTTTTAAATTCCCCAACACCTAAAGTTATGCGTAGAAGAATGTATATTGGTGGTGTAATAAATAAACATAGAAAATTATTTAATTTACCAAGGAATAGATTACCACCAAGTTTTAATGTAAATTAATTTAAATAAAAGACTAAAGAAAAGAAAAGGAATTTAAAATTAAATAATATTTAATTAATTAATTTAAATAATATTTAACTTAATTAATTTAAAAAATATTTAATTTAATTAATTTTTAAAAAATAATTTATTTTAATTTTTAGGGTTGTATTAAATATTTTAATGTAAATGGAAAAGAATTTAATTTAAATTTAAATAGTAAAGATATAATTAAATGTGCAAATACACCAGGTATTGGATATATACACAATAATGGTTATGCTTATTTTGGTAATTTTAAATTAAATTAATTTTAAATTTAAATTTAATTTAAATAATAGAATCAATAAATAATCAACAATTAATTAAACAAAAAGAAGAAGAAGAAGAAAATAAACTTGAATTATTTATTAAATTTCGACTTTTACCAGAATTAAAAGAAAAAGTTGAAACTAAAGGAAATAAAAAAAGGAGACTTCTTTTTGGTCTTTTAAATCATGAAGAAAATAATTGGGAAAATAAATCAAGACTTTTATTATTTATTAATAATAATAATGAGGTTATATTTAAATTTTAATTAATTAATTTTTAATTATTTAATTAAATATGTTCTTTCCTTTAAAATTTAATTAATTTAAAATTAAATTTAATTTAAATATATTAATTATTTATTTATTTTTTAGTTTGGTCTATCAATTTATTCATCACCTTCTAATGGCCATTTTATTAATATTAACACTCTTTTTACTTCTCAAAATGATTCAAAATATTTTTTTATTATTTGTCCTGGTCAATGGCACAGTTTTCGTTTAATTATCTCAACTAAAGGAATTAAATTAATTTTTAATGAAAATTATATTAAATTTGAAGAACAAAATATTTCTTTAAATTTAATAAATCAATTACGTTCATTACCTATTTTTATTGGTGGAATAAATGGTAAAAGAAAATTAACTATTTTAATTAATTAATTAATTATTTTATTTTTTAGTATCAAAAGCCTTGTCATTAAATATTAGTTCATTATTTGGTTGTGTTCAACAATTTAAAATTAATGGAGAAATAATTATTTTTGAAGAAAAAAATGCCAAAAAATGGCATAAAATAATTAAAGATGGATGTCCTTTTATTTAAATAAATATAATTAATTAATTTATTTATTTATTTTATTTTTAATTTTGCAATTTTTATTAGTTTTTATTTATTTTTTAATTTTCTTAGGAATATTTAATTAAATATATTTATTTATTTATTTATATCAACTGCTTTTTTTCTAAAAATATTTATTTATTTTTAATTTATTAAGATTGATTATATTTATTGCTATATATTTAAAATAATAATAAAAGAATATTTAAGCTTTTCTTTCCATTTTTTTTATTTTTATTTAAACAAAAAAGTATTTTAAAAAATAAATAAATTATTTAAAAATTACTCCCTTTTTTGAATGCATTTTTTAATAAAATATTTTGGATTTATTTATTTATTTTAAAAATTTTTCACTCAATTTAATTTTCCTTTATGGTTATATTATTTGTTTTTTTCAATTTAAAATAATTGAAAAATTTTCTTTTTTTTTCTTTTAAAATCCATCCATTTAAACTATTTTTTTGTTAAAAAATAAAAAGGGAAGGCTTAATTTAATAATTTAATTTTAAGACATTTTTTTTTAAATAAAATTATCTAAATATTTTTAATTTTATTTATTGTTTTTAAAATTTTTAATTTTAAAAAATACAAAAATAATCTTTTTTAATAGAAATTCTGACAATTTTTTAAATAATTTCAGAATTATTTTACCAAAAATTCTGAAATTTTTAAATAAATTAATTAACTCATTTTAACATATTTTTAAAATAATTTCAGAATTTTATATATTTATTTAGTAAAGTTATGAAATTTCAAACTACTTTGGGTATGCGCCTAAATGGTACTTAAACTTTTCCTTTCTTTTCCTTTTTATTTGAGAGGTAAAATTAAAATAAAAGAATAAAAATAAAGGCATTTTCTTTTTATTTTCTTTTTGTCCTTTTTCGTTTAACTTTTTTTATTAAAATACATCGACCATAAAAAATAAATTGACTTTTTTTTCAATTTTTTATTTTTTGGCTAAAAAGTGTTGTTTAGCTTTTTTTTAAATTATTTTTTTATAAAAAGTTCGTTCTTTCTTTTTATTCAAAAGTTTAAAAATAATAAAATTTTTTATTTTATTTAAAAATAAAATTGTAACATTTTATTTAAAAAATAAATAAATAATTTTTTAATTTAAATATTTCTTTAATTAAAATTAAATTAAATTTTGTAACAAATAAAAACAAAAATAAATTTATTTATTTATTTATTATATTTTTGTTTTTTTAAAAATATTCTAAAAATAAATTTTTAAACATGAAAAAAAAATTTAACAACTGTTCTTTTATTTAATATAAAATAGCACAGCTGATTTAAAAAAAATATATATTTTATTTTATTTTATTTATTATAGACATGATTGACTAAAATTTCAAAAAAAAATAAATAAATACTTGAAATTAATCTTTATAAAATGAATACGTTTTTTTCAGATTTTGCTTTTTTTCTTAAATGAAGGAAAGGAAAGGAAAAAAATTAAAAAATGTTTCTTTCAAATAAAACAAATCTTTTAATTTTTATTTTTTTTTAAATTAAAATAGAATTAATTATTTAATTTAAAATTATTTAGATTAAAAAAATAATAATATTATGACTAAAATAATTAAAAATACTTTAAAATATTTATTAACTACAAATAAATTAATTAAATATATTTTAATTATTTATTTAATATTTTTGGTAAATTTTTAAAAATTAAAAGGGAAAATTAGTTTTTTTAAATATTAAATAAAAATTTAAATTAAATTCTGTTCTGATTATTTTAACAGAATTCCTTTTTCTTTAATAATTTCAATTAAAATTAAATTAAATAAAATATATTTAATTAATTAATTAATTTTTTATTTTATTTAGAATTATTCATTTACATCTTCCTCTCCTATTTCCCCTCGTTTTTTACAATTTACAATTCAAATAGAAAAAGAATGGTTAATTAATTCAAATATAAGGTTAATTTATTTGTTTAATTAATTAATTAATTTTTATTTTCAGAATTTTGGCAATTTTTGAAAATTTAAAAAAAGAATTACCTAAAAATTGGCAAATGTCAATACAATTATTTAATCAAAATAAAAATGAAAAACTTCCATTTAATACATTATTAAATATTTCTAAAGGAGAACAAAATATAATAAAATCAGAAAATATTCCTTTTTGTTTAATTAATAATAAATTAAAAGAAAATATTCAAATAGAGGTTAGAAAATAAATTTAAAAATAATTTTTAATTTTATTGAAATTAAAATAAATATTTTTTTAAAGAGGACAATAATTATTTTATTTAATTAAAAAAATACAGATATAAATTAATAAAAATTTCTAATTAATTAAAGTTTATTTTTAGGTTGAATTATCCCCTTTTTTCTTTTATATTCGTTCTAAAAATTCTGAAAAATATTCTTTACCAGAACAACTTTTTGATTATTCTGAATTAAATGTTTTCTTTATTTGTATTTTATACAATAATAATCAGAATAAAATTTTAACAAAATCAGAAGAAATATTAAATATATGTCAACTTAATTCTGAAATAGATTATAAAGAAACTAGTTAAGTTTTATTATTTTTTAATTATCTTTTTAATTAAATTAATTTTTAAGGTAAATATTTATTACCTTCAACAACTCCACATCCTTTACAATTATTAACAACTACTACAAAAGAACCTTCTTTTTCTGATATATTATTAAGTAATTCAATATTAAATAATAATTTAAATATTCTTCTAACAAAAATTCAATATAAAAGGAATTATAATAAATT
This sequence comes from Meloidogyne exigua, assembly GCA_018905775.1. Lineage (NCBI taxonomy): Eukaryota > Metazoa > Nematoda > Chromadorea > Rhabditida > Meloidogynidae > Meloidogyne > Meloidogyne exigua. The sequence continues at coordinate 962,198 of JAGUQR010000194.1, read as the reverse complement.
ACCCAGAAGAAGTACAAAAACAGCACAAAATTATTTAAGTGGAGATCATTATACTTCTTCTAAAAATAATAAAAAATTAGCATTTGATCAACAAAATAGAAAAATATTTCCTTCACAAAATACAGTTAATTTGCCTTTAAAAAGAGAAGAAAATTTAAATAATCAAATTTTTACAACAACTCACTCATATATTGATATAATTAAAGATAAACAACTTTATGAAGAAATACAACGGTCAAAGTAGGCGTATTTTTTAGTAAAAATAAGTTTAATTTTGTACAAAAATAAACTTTTTTTGTTTATTTTTGTACTAATCTTTTGTATTAACAATGTTTATTCTTTACTATATGTATATGGTTCTATTACAAAATTTATTTTACAAAAATCACAAGAGTTGTTTGTTATACAAAGAATAAAACTGTATTTTTAAAAATGTTTATATATACACAACATATAAATATATTTTAATTAATTTTATTAAATTTTTAATTTTTAGAACAATGGAAATTAATTCTCAATGGTCTCTTACATTCCTTATTTTTGTTGTTTTAATTTCTGTTTTAATTTCAATTTCGGCAACATTTGCTTTAATTATGTTTATTCTTCTACAATGCAAACCTAAAAATAAAAAACAATTTTTAATTTCTCATTCCTCTTAAATTGAATATTTTAATAATTTAATAAATTTTATATTTTTTTACTTTCTTTTTTTAATATAAATGTTATTAAAATAATAAATTATAAATTTTAGAAAATAATAAAACTTTTATTATATAAGATTTTTATTCTAAAAAATTATAATATTTAAATAAAAAATTACTAAAATAATTAAATTAATTAATTATTAAAATAATATTTAATAATTAAAAAAAAATTTTAAATAGATAATAAACATTCTTTTTTTATAAAACTAAAACATAGGTTAAAACTATTTTTATTAAATTAATTAAATAATATTGTCATACATTTGAATTTATTTAAATTACAGCTTCATTTTTTATTAACTGTCGAACAGCATTACAAATATACAAAAGTAATAAAAAATAAGAATTTTAACAATTTTAAAATAATTTATATATCTATTTAGAATATTATTTTATTTGTTCAAATTATTACCCTCAACATTTTTACATCATTTCATTAATTGTTTTCTGAATTGCTAGGTTGTCCAAGAATTCTTAAATTAAGAGAATTAAAAATAATAATTAAAAACTCTAAAAGACAAACTTACTCTCTCTAATTTGATTATAATTAAGTTCTTTTTCTTTACAAAGTTTGGTCGCCAACTAAATGATTTTTATATGAAATTAAATTAAAATAAAAAAGACCTTTCTTTTGAAATGGAATCATCTTCATTATTAATAATTTCACTATCAATTTGAGTGCTATCTTTCTCAGTTGCTGTATCTATTTTACTAATTGAAGTATTTTGAGTTTCTTCTTCCTTTTCTTCTTTTATAAATTCATCAATTTCTTCATTATTAAAATTATTCACAATTCTATATTGACTTCCTCCTTTCTTTGCTTTCTAAAATAAATTAATATATTTATATCTAAAAAAGTATAAAAAAATACCTTCCGTTTCTTGCAGCAAAAGCAAAGCACAATATAACAAACATTGAAGATATAAATAAGAATAAATAAGTAGGAAAAGAAGTGGAAGAATTTAGGACAATAATGGCCGAACATACTATTAGATTTGAGTTTATATGAAAAAATTAGATAATTATTATCTTGCTTTTATACTATTATTGAATAATTAGTTAATAAGCATTAAGAAATTAATTATTTAAATTTATAAAAAAACAGATGTTATTTCTTCGTTTTAAATATTCTTTTAAAAAAATAAGAAAATTAATTTAATAAAATTTAAAAAAGGATAATTTTTAAATTTTAAATCTAAATAAATCAAAATATTTTTTAATAAGAATTTTATATTATTTATTAGTAAATTTAATTTTAATTATTTTAAATTATTTAAATAAAAAATTATTAAAATAATTAATTAAGTTAAGGTAATTATGAATAACTTAAGTAAGATAACAGTAATTGTAAAATTATTTTGTAAAAATTCTTTTGTTTTTATTTTTTTTCAAAAATTATATGAAGACAATCTATTTTACAAAACTTAACTTTTATTTACAAAAATAATTAGTCTTATTTTCAGGTTGATTTAAATTTCTCTGGACAAGTTGTTCTGAACCCTGAAACAATTACAGTTGAATTAATCAAAAGACAATGAATTAAAATATAATTAAACTTCGAATTTTTTATTTTATTTATTTTAGTTGTTATTTATTTTTTCATAATATTATTAAATTATAATAAATTTTATTTAAAATATTTTAATTAATTAATTTAATAAAATTATTAAATGAATATTTTTCAATTTTAAGGTAAAGCTATTTTTCTCATAGCGGCTACAATTGGTGGGACTCGTTTAATTGACAATATACAAGTAGAAATTAAAACTTGAAATGTCTTTAAATTAAAAATGTTTATAAATATTCTCAGGCAATATATTAACAAATAAATAATAAGTACATTCCCATTAATAAATAAAACCCTCATTAAATATTCACACATTTTAATTTTTTTTTTATTATTTAAAAAATTACAAAATTTAAACATATATTTAACATAAATATTAAATATTAAAAATAAATAAATAAATAATTATTTATTTAATCTAATAATAAAGAATGTTAGATTTAATATTTAATTTAACATATTGGATTTGTTTATTAATTGGTCTTCCTTTAAATATTTTATTAATTATTTTAATTAAATTTAAAACACCAACTGAAATGAAACTTCATAGTCAAATTTTATTACAAAATTGTTGTTTAGATATTTTATTATTAATTATTCAAATGTTTGTTCAAACGGTATATTTAATTCAAGTTTTAATAAAATCAGAATTTAAAGTTTTAATAAAATCAGAATTTCAAGTTTTAATAAAATCAGAATATTTAAATAAAAAAAAACAATTAAAATTCAGAATTTAAAACTTGAGCATTTTTAATTTATTTAAATCAGAATATTTGTTATAACAAAGTTTTATTTTAAGTTTTATATATCTGATACTAATGGAAATACAACTTTAATTTTTACTAATGGTATTTTAGTTTATTTTATGAAAGAAAGTATTAATCCATTTATTTTTTATATTCTTTCTATTGTTTACGCTTTTCTTATTATTTTAAATTTAAATGGATTAACTGTTCAGTTTGTTTATAGATATTTAATTTTAAATAGGTAAGTAAATAAAGGGATATTTTTTAAACATTTTCACATTAAGTTAATTAAGTAAATTTTAATTATAATTTTTAATTTAATTATTATCCAGTAATATATAATTAATATTAAATTTTAAAATTAAAATAGAAATATGAAGATCAGCTTTTGTAAATATTTAATTATGTTTTCTATTGCTCTATTTGTTGCTTTATTTTATATGCTTCATGTAATTTACCTTGATTTCCCATATTCGGATGGAGGTATTAAACAAATTATTATTGGAAATTTTAGTAAAGAAATGTTGTTTGTTAATTGTAAAACTGAGACGGTAATTAATATTTATTATTCGTTAATTTCTAAATTATTTTATAATATATTAAATAATTATTAGAATATTAATTTAGTTAACATTTCTGATACAATTACCATTAGCAATTGATAATATAATTCAATATTTTATTATATTTATTTGTTCTTTTAAAATGATTAAATATGTTAATTCACATACTGGTTTTGATGCAAATATGAAAAGATTACTTCAACAATTAACAAAAACTTTAATACTTTTGGTAAGAAAAATATTTTAATTTAAATTAAATTAAATATTTAGGCATTTATTCCTTTTTTAAATCAAGCTGAAATTTTAATTCTTATTTTAACTTATAATAATGCAGATTATTCAATGAATATTATTAGATTATTAATTTATTCTTCATTTAGTTTCACACCCTTATTTAATCCAATTATTTGTATTTTAACTAATAAACCCTATAGAACATTTATTTTTAATCGTTTAAGAATATATCCAGAATAAAATAAACATTTAAAGGCTTAATTAAATAAAGTTTTAATATTTAATTTCTTAAAATTAATTCAACAGTAATTCTTCCTGGATTCAGTACAATTTGACCAGACAGATTTAATTCAACCTGAATATATAAAAACAAGTTTATTTTTAATATCAAGTTTATTTTTGTAAATACATTTTTGTAATTTTTGTAATAAATAAACTTTATTTCTTTATCAAGTTTATTTTTGTATTTTTGTACAAAATATAATTACTTTTGTATAAAAACAATAATTTTGATTTATTCAAGTTTTAATAATTACCTCTGTTTCTGCACATCTTTTTAATTCAAATGTTCTTAATAGTTGAACTAGTATCATTTTTGCTTCCATAATTGCTAAACGCATTCCAATACAAATTCTAGGTCCTCCCCAAATGGATAAAATGCTAAATTCTTCATTTTATTTCCTTCATCATTTAACCATCTTTCTGGTTTAAATAATTCAGAATCTTCTCCCCAAATATTTTTATTTCTATGTAAAGTAAATAAATCAACACTAACAGCTGTACCCTTTTCTATAGTTATATTTCCAAGAGTTGTTGTTTCTTCACAAACACGATTAACTACTCTTAAATTTTAAATTAAAATTTAAATTTAATAAAAAATAAATAAACTAACGAAGAAGCTATTGGACAAAGTCTTTGTGTTTCATTAAATATTGCATCTAAATATTTTAATTTATTTAATTGTTCATAAGTAGGTATTTCCCCTTCTTCTAATCCACATATTTCTTCTATTTCTTCAAATAACTTTTTTGAACATTTGGATATATTACCAAATTATGTGATATTAAACTTAATGTATTTGCTGTTGTATCAAAACCTGCCAAAAGGAAAAGAAAACAATTGAGAATAATTTCTTCGATAATATTGCAACGTTCATTCTGTTAGTAAAATAATTGTTTTTAGTAATTAAATTTAAAAAATAATATTTAAATTAGAATTTACTTGTCATAATGTTAGTAATTAATTTCTTATTTGTAATAAAGTTTATTTTTGTAATAAAGTTTATTTTTGTAATACTCTTATATTTTTGTAGGTTTATTTTTGTATAACATTTTACAAACTTTTTCATTTTTGTCATATATTCCAGTATTAGCCTTTAATTCAAAATCATTATTTTCTGATTCCAAAAATAGATCAATAAAATCTGTCCATTTTTTATTTTGTTCGTTCTCTTTAATTTTCTCTTCTTTTCTTTGTTTAACAGCTTCTTCAATTTTTTTAATTAAAATTTGAAGTGGATCATTTCTCAATTTTCCTGTAACTGTAACAAATGGTCCAATGACATTTCGTCCCAACCAAGGAAATATAAAAGAAATATAATCAAATATATTATTATTAAAACGTTCAAAAGTATCTTGAGCCATTTGACAAAATTCTGATTTAAATTGTTTTGATTCTTTTTGACCCATTGCAATACGTGAAATTATATCAAAAGCTAATTCTGTAATATATCTAAAAATAATTTAATTATTTTCTCTTTTTTTTAAATTAATTAATTAATTAAATACTTATTTATATCGACATATTTATTATTTATTTGTGCTTCTTTAAGTAATTGAATATTTATATTAATAGAATCATTTATTATTGGCATTACCTTTTTTTAATAAAAAAATAAATAATTATATAAAATAAATAAATAAATAAACTCTTTTTAAATTAGAAATTGAAAATGCTGGATTTGCAATTATACGTAATCTTTTCCAACGTTTTCCTTTTGCAGCAAATAAATGAACTAATTTTTTAGTTTCTACATCACCAAATATTGGAGAAATCTTTTTAATTTTAATTAATTTTTATTTAATGTTATATTAATTTAAATAATTTATTTTCCTTAATATTTTTTTAAATTAATTAAACTAACCAATCTTCCATAAAATTTATCAAATTTATCAAAAAGTAATTCTTTAACCATTTCTGGTTCACTAATAATTAATTGATTAATATATCCATTTTTTATTCCATAAATATTTCCATATATTTTACTCCATTTTTGGAATTGTAAAGATGAAGGATTTTTACCAAAAATTAAATTAATATTTCCTTTTAAAAAATAAGAAAATTCTTCTTCTTCTATTGGTCCAGGAATTCCTCTTTTTTTCCAATAATTATTATTTTTTCTTTTTAATATTAATATTATTATTGTTGTTGTTATCCAAAATAAAAATAAAAAAGAAATTAAAATTAATATTATTAACATATTTCTTTAAAATTAAAAATTAAATAATTAAATGAAAATGATGCTAAAATAAATAGAAGTTTAATTTAAAGTAAATTAAAATAAAATAATTGGCATTTTACCATCTTATATAATTGTTTATTCTAATAAGAATAGTTTATTGTCTGTAATTTGTTATCTTAAAAAAAGACAAATTATCTTAAAGGGTAAACATGTATGTAAAGAAATTTTTTGATGAATTTTCTGCATTAAAATCTTAATTCGCGACAAACTACAAAATTAAATCAATTTTATTTATTGAATATATGTATTAAAAAGTTGAGAAAAAAATTAAATTAATATAAATAATTTTATATACTCAAGAAAGAAATCATATGATTTCTTTACTTGAGTGGAAAAATTAAAAATTTTTTTAATTTGGTTGGTATTGAAATGGCCTGAAAGGATGTTCAGGGAAGGAATTGGCCTATTAAAAAAATTTTTTCTTTCAAAATGTGAAGACTGGGAAGAATTAAGAATAATTTAATAAAATTTACTGCAGTATGTATATCGTTCAATGTAATCTGTCTTTAAAATATCATTCAATTTGTACATCTTAATTACTTTAAAGGGAATTATAAAAGAATGGCCGAAGTGCTCCCAACTTTTATTTATTGCCTTATATTTAGTATCTATTACCATTTCTGGCCATTTTCATCAATTAATATAGGTTATAATTTATTATGTGGTCGGGAAATGCCTCAGTGAAAAAAAGTCAAGAAAAGAAAGTAAGTACTCTTGAAATGTTTTAGTAAATGAGGTATTAGAGAATCACAAGGGAACAAGTTTATTTATATGAAGAATTAAAAACACCTTAAAATATTGTGTTTTTCAGTTTTTTTGAAATTTTCATTTTTGTTTTTCCATTTATTTATTTAAAAACAAAAATTGCACCAAAAATGGATAAATAATTAGACCCATCGAACACAAAAAAACTTTTTGTACTTTTGTGTTTCTTGTGGTTTTATTTTTTCTTTTGACCTTATACTGTTCTTTTAACTACATATTAACATTTTTCAAAGAGTACTGGGCTCATTTCTTAGCTAACCTATTTTCCACTGAAATTTTCCACCATTTAATATTTAGCTTTTTAAATTTCTTTTATAGTTTGGAGCATATTTCTGCACATTTTTATTATTTTGGCTGGTTTGTTTATGTTCTTTCGCAATTCGAGGGCAGCCCAAAAAAATTTATGGAAATTTTTTTAACAATATTTATTAAAATTATTTTTAGGTTTCAGTCTTTTTTGATGGTTTTTGTTTTGGCGGTCATAGAGGTTTGTAATTTATTTAATTATTTTTCTAAATTCACCCCGAATATTTTATTTAACTTTTTAAAAAATTTTTAATAGGCAGCCCTTTAAATGCTCCAGAAAATACAATTGCTTCATTTGAACAGGCAAGGAAGGAAGGTGTTGATTTAATTGAATTTGATATTGGTTTTACCAAAGATTTTGTCCCTGTTTTGATGCATGACGATTTTCTTGATCGAACAACAAATATGACTGGAGCATTAAATAGTTATACACTTGAGGAGTTGGCAAAGTGTAGTTGTTCTGCTAAATTTAGGTTTTTTTTAATTAAATAAGGAACTGTTTTTTAGAATCATTTTACTATTTAAAACATTTTTCCATATTATGACGCGCAAATTTCTTAATTAACCTCTTTTTGTGATTTTATTAGGTCTTTGAATTCTCCTGATGTTGTTTGGGATCCAGAGCTTATCTGTACATTGGAAAATCTAATTCAATGGGCTATTAAATACAATATTAAAATGCTTTTTGATGTAAAAAATACAGAACCAAAGGTTTGTAACATTTATTAATGATCATGAAATTAAAAGATTTATTATCTTTTTTTTCCTTAATTTTTCAAAATGTGAAACTTTTCTAATTTACAAACAGTTAGTGAATCATCTTGCACAACTTTTTGAACGCTACAATCTTTTCAATAAAGCAATTGTCTGTTCATTCTTCCCTTCTGTCATCTACCGAATTAAAAGAGAAAATCAAAATATCCTTACTGGTGGGTATTTCTATCTTTTATTTGCATTTAATTTTCTCTTAAAAATTGTTGGTTTGTACAGGAATAACTTGGCGTCGTTGGTAAATTAATTTAATAAAAATATTAATTTTTATTTAAATTATTTTCTATTTAGGTTTATTTCTTATGAGGATTTGGAATTTACTGTGCCTCGTTTTTCTTCCAAATTGATTCACTTTTTTGCTGTTTTGTGTGATATTTTGTGGATCTTTAGTATTAAATATTGGCTTCCTGAGTTTCTCGGTATTGATATGGTTCTCACTGAACGTCGAGAGATTTCAGAGTAAATTTTTTAGATATTTTATTTTCTATTATATTAAGTTTTTATCTGAATTTAATGAACTCTCGTGGTCTTAAAGTATGTGCTTGGACGGTTAACGAGAGAATTGAAATGGTTTTATTAAATAAATTTTCTAATAAAATTAACAATTTTAGACTTTGTTCTCTCGTAAATTTAAAATTCCTTTCCTTACCGATGTCCCTTATATTGCTAATCATTTGCTTAAGAATGAAAATTCAGAGAAAAATTAGTTGTTTGTGTACTTATGTTAATTTGTCTTTTTATATAATATCAGGTTTTTGAGGGCAAAATTTTTATTTTGTTTTGAGGTGTTAGATAAGAATTATATATAAATTAAAATTTTTGCGTTTGGGCTAATCTATTTGTGTTCAGAAAAAATGTTAATTTTAAATAAAATGTCTAGTGAAAGTATGCTTCCTTTTCTTGTTAATCCTTTGCCGTTGTTGCTCTCGCAAAATGAGGATTTTGTCCACAAATATGTCGAATAAAGGCTTTATTCTATTTTACATACCTGACGTTAATTTTTCTATATAAATTGAATAAACTTGTTTTGTTTTTTTCAATTTGTTTATTTACAAATTATAATATTTTTACTTAACTTTCTTTATTAATTTTTTTCTGTAGAGTTTTTGAGAAGCCATGCAACAATACTTTCAACGTATGCAAAATCGCAGTCAACTTAGCCCTGATGCTAGACCACTCAAAAGGCATAACCGAAAAAGTGATTCTTTTAGACAAAGTGGAGGGTCTGAAAAATGTTCCGGTGTTGTTTCTGTTATGCACCCCGATGTTTATCCACAACAAGAAAAGCAAGAAGAAGACAATTTGGCTCCCGATAGGCTTACTAGAGGTTATCAAATTGAAGTTATTCATAGTGCTTTGGTTAGGCATGAGTATGACTCTCTTATGAAGGTTTTGATTTTATTCTATTTTTCATTTTTACTTATTTGATCTCTATAAGATTAAATACAATTATATCCTTCTCTACCTTGTTTTTGCGATTATGATCCTATTCTAATTAGTCACTTTAACTATTTTAGAATAACCGAATTTTCGCGACTGATGATCAACTATATCGTGCTGCGCGTTGGGTCAAACAAATAATGAACAAAAAGAATGAACTTAATGTTATTTGGCTTGATAAAAATTGGATAAAAGAGAACAACGTTCGTGGTTTTATTTCTGATAGTTTTCGAGAAGATTTCTTTGAATCTCTGGTTTCTGGAAGAAGAATTCAATTAAAAGATAGCAAACGTCATTCATTAGCAGCATGTTTTCCACGATTTTGTCGTTCTTCATATGACCTATTAAACTCCTTGGCTTCTTCAAAAATGGTTCCTTTATGTGAAGCAATGTGCTTATTATACGAAAAAGGAGTACCAATTCAAAAAGCTATTTGGTTTTTGAAAATGGTATTTATTATACAATTTTTGTTTATTTAAAACGCTATTTTTAGAATCAAGTTGCACATCCAATTTGGGTGACTTCTAGTAAACAGAAAAAGGGTGGAAATACTTCACCTAGTGATGATTATTCTAGCGGTTTTTTAATTTAAATTATTCTACTATATTAAATTCTTTTTTTAAGATCAGCGTCAGTTTTTCATCAAATATCTGCGTTGTTTACTTCGGGAGTTCGATAAAGCAATACCTGGACAACTTGAGCAAAATGTTTATTATCAACGATGGCCTTATTATGCAGCATTAATAAAACATTCATTTGAAGTCTTTTTCTCTATTTTAATGTTTAAATTATAATTTTAAATTTAGGATGGAATGCTTGATAGACATGAATTTGTTTTAGAAATGTGCGAATTACTTTCGGAATTCTCCAATTTTTCAATGGAACAACCTCAAACATTTCGTATTCTTATCATATTGATGACTCAATTTACTGATATTGTTACACAAAATGTGTTTATTGCACGTAGATTGGCATTTATTCTTTGTTCTCGTCTTATGCAATACAGAAGAGATTATGAAAAAATGAGAAAGTATTTTTTATACAAACTCTAAATTTTTGTTTATTTTTTAGTCAGAGCCTTTCACCGATTTCTCCTGAAACTTGTTTTGATGATTTAACCAATTGTCAGCATCATAGGCCTACATTGTTAGTAATTTTTGGATTTCTTCATGCTATCATCCTAGACTGTCCTTCTGCATTAGTTTGGACACCATTTGAACCTCAAGAACTTTTAGAAGGAAGCCTTAAAAGTTCTAAACTTTCTCGTGCATTTGAAAAAGAAAATGCTTTGCAAAGTGTTGCTTGGGTAAACAAATAAAATAATTTTAAAATAATTTTTTAGCTTTGTGGTTCTCCTCTTGATTATCTTCCTTGCACAATAGAAGTCACTTGTCAGAACTTTTCTGGATCATTTAAGAACAAAATATTAGGTTTATTGAACAAAAAAGTAGATGAGATAAAGATGAGGAGTTTGGCTGTAGAAGAGCGCTGGGCTTTCATTAATCCGTCAAATTCACAATTTGGAATTGGTTTTTTTATTTTTAGATTTAATTTTTAATATAGAAATAATTTAGAAGTTATAATTGAGGAATGTCTAAATATAATTTCGTATCTGGATACCATTCAATTTGATAAACCTAATGCTCTTCAAATACTTTATGAAAATATTTTCCCAAAAGAGGAGGTACTTATTTTTAGAAAATTTTTATTCATTTTTCGATTTGGAATGAATTTTACATATTAATTCAGATTTTATTAATTTGCTTAAAAATCGAAAAAAGAATTTGTTTTTTAAATAAAGAAATTCTTTAATTGAGTAATCATTTTATCTAATAGAATTTGAATGAACTTGTTGGCATAAGTATTCGCGTCAGAATACTTGTTCTATGGGCAGTTACTACTGAACGTTCAGGGACACATCGATCTCTTATTGTCTCAAAACTTCTTTTGAAGCTTTCCAAAATTCAAAATAGATTTGGTTCATTCAAATCAATCCATGATCTATTGGTTGATTGTCTTGACAGAGATTGGGCATTTAATGAGAAGAATGAAGAAGGAAATATTGAGCGTTTTAGAGTTGAATTTGGAAATTTAATGCTATTATTTTATGAATTGCAACGTTCTGAACTTTTTGCTCACGGCCGTTATGTTTGTGCATTGATGAGAAATGGGTCATTGGGAGATTCTCCTTTATATCAAAAACTAAAGTTGGCAAAATCTTCAGGCAATCAACCTGAACGTGTTGGACAGCAAGCTTCTGTAAAAAGACCTTCTGTTGATATGCCACCAGTTAAACAGGTTTTTTAAGTAAAATTTTTGCTTAAAATTTTTTTATAGGAAAACCAAATGATCATTTCATTCATTCCAACAACTCCTTCTCTTCCTTCAAGTACAAATAATAATAACCCATTTGCTTGTTTAACTCAAACTCAACAGAATCAGCAGAAGTCAGATGAATTTGCTAGATTACAACAAGAATATGAATCTGACTTTCATCCCCATTTGAATATTAATTCTAATTTTAGGTTAGGATTTATTTTATTTTTAAGGCTTATCAGAAACCTTTTAAAACAATGAGCGTATTTTTGTATTATGATTCTATAAATAAAACATTCTTTTAATACCTATTTTATTTAGTTTTCATGAACGATTTCTTCTTAACTTACCTGTTGAACAAATAGACCAAAATAGAGATATATGTAATCAAAGGGCTATTGTTTTATATGGAATTTCTGACCAGAAGGATCAAGTTGGACAAGATTTGCGTAAAGTTGCTAAAGAAATTTGCAAAATATGGGTTATTCTAATTTATTTAAGACAATTTTACAAATAACCTTAATAGTTGTTTCTACTAATAAAATTTTTTTTTTTAAGAAGCGCCTTATTAACATTGAAATTGTCCAGCCTTCTCCAGATTCCCCAACTCGTGAACTCAGATATAAACGAAAATGTAACAATGAACAAATTAATGAGCAAATGGATAGATTTCGAGCCCAAATTTATTATGATCAACTTGTAATTTGTGGCTGGTGTGCTGAAAATTTTGTTGATTCAATTCTTGAATTTAAAAATCATTTGTGTGAACAACAAGCAGTTTTGCCTCCATTTCCAACTTCTGAATGTTTGGATCTTCTTTTTGAAATGCTATCTGTATATTCTTTTAGTTTTTAAATTTATTTAGAATTTTAGATTTGTAAAAATCCTCATAGTTTGGTGACTTTATCAGCTGAACTTTTGAAGTTTCTTATTCAAATTGAATTTGAATTTGCCAAATCAAATCAAAAAATTAAAATTGATACATTCATGAATTCTCTTACATCTCAGGTATTTTAATAAATAAATTATATTCTCTTAACTATTAAATCAACATCTAAAATAAAGAATTAAAAATAAATTAATTAAAGAGTCTTAATGTTAATATTTTACTATTCTCCCTCTTTCTTTTTCAAATTACACACAAATATTTTAGCTTGGATATGTAATCGTTGTCCGTTTGGCTGAAAATTTTTACTATTTTCTTCATTCACCTGAAGCTTATTCGATTTACAATAGGCTTTTTAAATTGATTCATACTGAACTGGAATTAGTTCGTCAACAATCTCCTATCACATGTTGGTCAAGAACAATTGCAATATTTTTGTTATATACAAGAAATAAATTAATAAACATTGGGGAAGAAGAGGGGAAGGAAATCACTTTACTTGGTAAATATGAGGATTTAGCACAATTCTTTCCTTCTTCTGGTTCTGGTTCATTATTACGGAATTTGAAATATGATCAACAATTAATGGTTGATCAGTTTAGCAAATCTTCTTTGCATAATTTGTAATTTTTTTTTGGTTTTTGTTTTAAAAAAATATCTAATATTTTAGCCTTTCATATCAAGATTTAAAAACACGATTACAAGGGATGCAAAACGAACATTCAAAATATAGGTATTTTAACAATTTTTAATTTAAGGAAGGTTTTTTTTTAAATCTTTTAGTTTTGTTGTAAATGCCTTTCGTGCTGCAAATTCTTGTGGTCGTGATTATGAACGTTTAGTCGAATTGGCTACTTTCTGTTCACATGTATCAACTTATCTTGGTCTAACAACTGAATGGTGTAATGCTATCCAAGAGCTTTGTTGTTCAAATATTTCAAATAATAGTAATTGGAATGAAATGCTTTTTGAAATAAATGTTTGATTTTTATTTTTATTAACATTAGTTAATTTGTCTGGTTAAAGAAAATTTTCTACGAAGAGAAATTTCTTCCTTTCAATAATACCCTTTTAAATTTAATGAATTTCGGGTAACCGAAAAGAATTTTCCACTTAAAAGTCCGCAGTTTTGTCCGCAATTAATTTATTTCATACGAAAAATTTCATTCCCGTTTTATTGTCAATGATAATCGTTGTGCTCTTTTTATTTGAGCTCAAAACGTGTTGACTTTTATGCCGTTTAACGGAAGTTTAACTTAAAAATCTCCTTCAAATTTTCTAAAAATTCGATTATTTCAAAATATTTTTCATTTTAGGTAAATGATTTTTCTACACATTATCCATTAGCTACATTTATTCTTTTTTTGGCCTCTAAATATGCTTTCTCCCCTCATTCTCTTATATGTCGGCTTATTGTCAATGTATTTTACTCAATTATAAGAGAAGAGGGAGGTTTTGCTAATGATGATTTGGATAATGGATTTTGTTTGGCTCTTTATATTTGTTCTGTTCTTGTTTGTGCAGACGATATGCCGTTTATTTGTGAGTTATTTTTATATACTTGTCTGAAAAACTGGCTTTTGGAATTGTCAACGTTTGTACTAAAATCTCAGCGAACCTTTTTTATTGCAAATAAAAACTCTGGGTTAAGAAAAAATATTAATGCATATATAAAAACATAAATTAATTTTTAATTATTTAGGTAGTGATCTTGGACAACGTAATGAACCTGTTACTCTTCGAAGGGATTGTAATCAATTAGCGTTAAAAATTTCACATATTTCTGAGTTAAGTTTGGTCTTGTTTCCTTTACTTTCTGTTATAATGCAATTGGTGGATGAACTGAAAAGAAAAGTTGAAGCAAGTAGAAAAGATGCTGTGAGATTTTAATTCTTTATTTTTACTAAGGAATTATTGATATTTTAGACTAATTTACGAAAGTTCTCTAAACAACTTTCAATTGCTCGTTGTGCTCTTTTGAGTATTTGTGACCAAGATTGGGTAATTGAAAGAATGTTTGTTATTTGTTCTTCTGATAATGATATGGATAATTTTATTAATTGTCCTCGACTTAAAAACCACTCTGTTGGTCAACAACTTCTTAGAGTTGCACTTAGAAGAAAAAGTGAACGAAATATTAAGAAAGAATTAATTGAATGCACAGATAAAACAATTTATGAAAAACTACTTTCTGCACTTTCTATATGGAACATGCGTGCTACTTATTTTGATTTTAAATTAATAATTAATGAGGTTTGTTTATTTATTATTTATTTATTTCTTTTCATTAAAGACTTTTCCTGAAAGTCAATTGTCCAAATTAGGCAATGGAAATCAACAATTAGCTAATCATTATCAAATGACAATGTTTTTGTTTAATAATATCGCTACTGCTATTCATCAACTTTTTCTTTCAAAATTAAATATTAAAGATCGTCAAAATGAAGAAGAGGTATTTATTAAGAAAAGTAATTAATATAATATTTATGAAATATTTTTTTAGATAAATATAAATGATTTTCGTCCCTCTGGTATTAACTGTTTTTGGCAAATTGCTTCATTAGTTACTGCAATGCCTAGTCCACCTCCACCAACAGGAATGAGTTCACAAAATCCACATTGGTGTCCTTGGGTTGGTTCTGCAATGAAAGCATATTTTCTTAAAGTAGTTGCTGAAAATTTGAAGACTTTACCTGAAAAGGATGCAAAAAGTAATAAATAAAAATAATTTTATGTTCATTTCAGTCATTTTTCTTAAAAGTCCACAAACATAATTCTTTATTTTCTCAAGAATATGTTTAAATATAGAAAAAAAATAATTAAAAAATTAAAATACTTTTTGCTTTATTTCCTCAATAAGAAGTCGAAAAAGTATTTTCCAATCAAAAATTTATGATTTTTGGACTTATGGGAAAAGAACCTAAATTTAGCATAAATTTTAAACATTTTAGAACAATCTGAGAATGTTGAACAACTTAAATATGAACAATTACTTGCTTATCAACCTTTTCTTAATTTGGTAAATTGTTCTTTATTTTTATATTTTATTTTAAGGTAATGGCATGTACTGATGGAGAAGATGTCAAACAATTAGTAGATACTCTTCTTGATTATTTGGATGATGTTGTTGCTCGAGTTAGAAAGGTTAAATAAATATTTAATTGAAATCTGGTATTTAGTGTTTTTTCTCTGCCCAATCTCTTTGCAAAAAACTTTTTAAAAATATTTACCTTCTATGAATTTTTTAAATTAATTTTTCTCTTAATTAATTAAGTTATTTTAAAATTTTTATTTTTAGAATCCAATAATTCCACATCAAAGTTATTTTCTAGCCGAAAGAGATGGTGTAATTCTACGTTTAAATTTAATTGTTGGTTTATTTGATACTCTAACAACAAACAGCAATGCTGAATCTTGGGCATCAGCACTCTTTCAACTTCTCTATTTTGAAGTATTAACGTAAGGGGTTAATGCCATTTTTTATAAATAATTTTTTATTTTAAAGTTATGAACGTGATTCTATCTATTTTGATACTTGTTTGGAAATGCTTTTGATGCTTATACATAGAATGTATCCTCATAAATTATATAGCACCTTTGTTAGCAAATTTAAGGTATTTTGATTTTTTATAAGATCTTGTTAACCCTTTCTTTTTACGAATTTTCAAATAAAAATAAATTTAAAAATAAGCTAAAAAGGAAATGCTCTTTTTTTAATTCTTATACAATTTAACCTTTATTAATGACTGCCTGACACGATATCTCATTGACATAAAGGGCGAAAAAGGAAGAATGTGTTGTTAAACAATAAATTAATTAATTATTAAATTTATACAACCTTTTAATTGTTTTCTTTAGAATTTCCGCATTCCTGACGAATTATATTCTTTGCAGCAACTTTTACCGGTTTTAAAGTCTCAAGCAGAATTAACAGCCTGGGATAGTTTTTCTAATTCTATTCCTCATAATAAGCTTATTGGAAATAACAATACACAAGGTACGAATTCAACAACAGCCTCAAAAGTCAGTACAGGTACTGCTTCTCAACCTAGTCAACAACAAGTACAGCCTACCCTTCCTGTGGCTAAACCACAATTGCAAGGAATTGTAATTGATAAGCAACAGGTTTCAGTTCATAAGCAGGTAATGTTAAATTGTTTCTCATATTGTTAGAATATTCCTAATTCTAGTTTCTAATCATTGTGGTAGGAAAAATTTTTAACAAAAATATTTTAATATTAACATTAATTTTAGATTTTACGAATGCTTAAACATGAACATTGGATGCAACGACAAATTCTCCCAAACGGTGAACAGACAATTTCCTTCATTCCTCGGCCTGGACTTGTTGGTGAAGAAAGAATTGGAGGAGCTGTTTCTGATCCATTTTTGGCACCTCCAGAGATGGAACAAGTATTTATTCTAAAGGACCAAATTGATAGACAGGATAAACAAGTAAATATTAAAATAAATTAATTATTCATTTCCTTTTTAGCAACAACAACCTTATCAACAAAATATATTAGTAGCTCATCAACAACAACAGGAACAACAGAGAATACTTCCAACACAACCATCAACTTCAGAACAGCAATTTAAAGTCTTTTTAATTTTTTAAAATTAATATTAAATTCTTTTCTATTTTTAGATGGAATCAGAGCAGCAGCAATTACAACAAATGCGTACTGTGTATTCTCAGCAACAACAAATAAAATTGGAACAGCAACAACAAAATGTTCAGATGCATCCAGGTTATTTTAGGGAATTTAAATGTTATTAATTTTAGTAACAATTGTACAATTTATTAAATTTATTGTTATTTTTATGTTAGAAACAAAAATACTAATCGACCTCTATTCTAATTCATTTAAAATTAAGGAATGATGCAATCTGCACAAGCTCAACATCACTTCCTTCAACAACAAAAGCAACAGCAACATCATCATCAACAACAACAACAATTACTTCATCACCAACAAATGATGTCTATGGCTGGTTCAATTCCACCTGGTG
The DNA here is from genome assembly GCA_018905775.1 of Meloidogyne exigua. Taxonomy (NCBI): domain Eukaryota; kingdom Metazoa; phylum Nematoda; class Chromadorea; order Rhabditida; family Meloidogynidae; genus Meloidogyne; species Meloidogyne exigua. The sequence continues at coordinate 944,366 of JAGUQR010000194.1, read as the reverse complement.
CTTTAATTGGAGAACCTGGACCTTCTAGAATCCAAAACCCATTCCCCCCGCAACAGCCAATTTTAAATTTACTACAACAACAATCACAAGGAGGTGTTCGTAGTTCTGGTTCAAATACTCCAAACTTGGTAGATTCTCCTCGAACAGGGAGCGGAAGAGGTGGTAGACGTAAAACTGGGGTTGGTCCTTCTGGTGTTGGAAGGTAAAAATAGAAAATATTTTCTTAGATTAATTTAATTAAAATTTAAGGGGTCAAAAGAAAAGGAAAGAAGCCAAGCAACAACTTGCAAATCAAATGATGGGTTCACATAATATGGGCATGGATATGTTTACTACTACAGGTGGAGCTGGACCTTCCCCAGGAATGAATCCACAAGGGATTGGTTCTTCTACTCAAATGAATATGAATACTCATGCAGCAATAATGGCACAACAACAACAACAAATGTCTCAAATGCATTGGCAACAACAAATGCAGCAAAGACAACAAATGCAACCTCCTCCACAGCAAGGGAATATTGGCCAACCGTTGGGGTTTTTTTTTATTTTCAAATAATTATTTAATCTTCTTATTTATTTAGCTCTGGGCCTTTACCACCTCCATACATGATTTATAATACTCAACAACAATCTATGCAACAACCACCTCCTCAACAATTTAGGATACAACCCAATCAATCACAACAACCACCCCCACCTCCACAATATCATTCACCTGTTCCTTCCCAACAATCAAGAACAACAAATCAATTTAATCAACAACAACTTCCTGGTCTAAGTGGTGGAATGGTTGTTGGGACACAACAACAACAACAACAATTATTACAATCACAACAACAACCAATGAGTGATATTAAAAAACATATCAACCAAAAATTGATGCAGAAAAAACAAAGTGAAGTTAAACAAGATAATAAAAAAGTTTTTTTCAATTTATAAATTAGTAAGAGAGGTATTGGAATTATTCTAAGTCTAATTACAAATATTAATTTATTTATAATTTGTTTTATATTGTTTGTCTTGTCTTTTTATTTATTTATCTATTTCTAAATTAATTTCTATTAAGTTGTTTAGGAATTAAAAAAAAAATTTTTTTAATTTAATCTGTAGTTATTAGGAAAAAAGTAAACAAATTAAATAAATAAAATTCTAATAAAGTTTGATATATTTTAAATATTAACATAATTTATTTATTAAATATTGTATAGTTAATTATCTCTTATATTAACGCATGCATTCTCTCTTTTTATTTTATTAATTTCAATTTATTCCAAATACCCTCTCTCTCTGTTACCTAATTAATTCTTTTTAATATAAAATAAAAATTAATTATTTAAATTTTATTAAATAACTTAACTTTTATTTTTCAGATCAGCAAGCAGCCCAACAACAGCATCACACGGGTATGGTTGGAATGGGATTACCACCACCACCACCACATGGTCATTAAATTAATAATAATATTTTTTTTTAGAAAATACATAACTAATAATTACTTAAATATACTATTTTTTGTTTATATATTTTGTACATTTTAAAATATTTTTAAAAAATTGGAAAATAAATTTACTTAATAAAAAAAGAATAATAAAGATTGTTAAAATAAATTTCTGACTAAATAAAGGATTAAAATAAATAAATAAATACTACAACAAAACATATATTTAATTAAAATAATTGTTTTTTTATTCTTTTTGACCTCTTAAACTTTTCTTTTCTTTAAGTTATAATTAAATATATGTTTTGTTAATTTTCTACATTTGATACAAATGATGTATTAATCAGTAAAAAAAAAAACATGTCTATATAATCTAATAAAAATTGATGTAAAATATCAATAAATCAAAAACAACGGAAATACTATACAAGGGAATGTTCTTCAGGAATGGTATTGTTTTTAATGTTTCTAAGAAACATTTAATAAAATGGGTAATAAATAATAATGTTATGGAGAATAAATAAATAAATTGACAGAATCGAAGAGCTGTTTTGATAACAAATTTTAGCTCTCTCAAAAATAAAATAAATAATTTCTTTTCTCTTTTCTTTTCTTCTCAACTTTCCTTTCATTTACTTTTTTCGTTTAAATTCTTTCCCAATAAGATCAGTTAATTCAGCAATTTTTCCTATAATTTTCCCCCATTCTGAACGAACAAATTCTAATTCTTCAATTATTTTATCCATTTCATCAAACAATTTTCCAACATTTTTTCCATCTTTTTCATTTGTTCCAAATTCCTTTTCTACACGTTTTGCTAGCCAATATTGCAATTCACAATACCAAACATAAGCAATTTTTTCATCTCTTTTTGGACGTTCTTCAGATGTTTTAGTTAAATATTCTGATAAATATTTTGCTATTTTATATTTTTCTTTTTTTATATTTTCATTTTTATCAATATTATTTTCATTAGTTGATAAAACATTTTGGTCAACAAAAATACTTTTATTTTCCTTTTCTTCATTAGATTTTTCAATTTTTAATTTTTCTTCTTCTATTTTGTTATTTTCTTTTGTTTTTTCAATTTCTTTAGAATTTAATTTATTTTCCTCAATTTTTGAATTTTCAAAATTTTGAACATTATCTAAATATTATTATTTTATATTTAAAGAATTTTAATTAAAAATTTGTGTTATTTAAATATTTCTTAAAATTAAGGTAATTTATATGAATATTCAACTTAATAAATTAATTAAAATATATTCCTAAATAATCTTTCTTTTATTTATTTATTAAATTTTCCTTCCTTTTTTTCTTACCCAAATCTTTTTCTTTAAATAATTCAATTTCTTCCTCTTTTTCATTTTTATTTAAATCATTTGTTATTTCCAATTTTGATGCTGAAAATTCAACATTTTTTCCTTCAATTGTTATTTGTCCTTTTATTTGATTATTTTTAATAATTTTGGTTGAATTTGGAATTATTTGGAAAGGAATTGCTTCTCTTTTGAAACGATTATTACTTAAACCACTACCAAACAATAAATTAGATAAAACATTTAATATTCCATGGTTGTTTTCTTCTTCTTCTTCTTCATTAATTTCTTCAGAGGAAATACTATCATCATTATTCTCTTGTTTTTTATTATTAATATCAATAATCTAATAAATAATTAAAAATTAAATATTATTTATTTATTTATTTAATTTATTCACTTCCTCTCTTTCTTTGTTTTAATATTTTTAACCCTTTTATAATATATTAAATAATTTAAAATAAAAATACCTCAACAAATTCAATCATTGGTGGTTGTTTTTCTTCTTCTATATTTAAAGTTTCTTCACTATTCCAATCAAAATCTTCTTCATTAGAATTCATATCAATCTTAACCATTTCTGATGGTCTTTCTGCTCTAATCGGATCTTTTCTTTTTTGGATTTGATCAAAAATTTCGTTTTCATTTGATTCCTCTGAAATTGTATTATTTTGTTGTTCTTCCTTATTCTCTATTTCCTTTAATTATTAATAAAATTTAAAAGAAATATTTAAGTAAAAGCCATTCCTTATTAAATATTTAATATTAACTCTTATCTTTGTCTAACAGAGACTCTAATGGATATATTCCAATTATTACTTACATTTTCTTTTTTCTCTTCTTCTTTTTCTTTTCCTTCATCTAAAATAACCATTAATAAAGGCTGTTCTTGTCCATTATTTGTTTCTAATTTCTCTTCTATTGGTTGTTTAAAATGCCACCAATTTCCAGATATTCCATTAATATTTTCATAAATTGTTTCTGTTCTATTTTGTTGTTGAACAGAATTTTCAACAAAATTTTGTTTTTCATTTTCTGAACATTGTCCTTCATTTTCTTCTTCTTTTTTATTTTCTTTTATGTCCAATTTTAAAAGTTTTGATAGCTGAAGAAAAAGGGAAGATTAATTAATTTTGTTCAATAATTTAAAATATATTTAATAATTTACAGTATTTAAAAACTCTTTTTTATTAACATACCGTCATATAACCTTTTTCCTCATTTCCATTTGTTTCTTTTTTTTCAACAGACAATTCTTCTTCTTTTTTTAATTTATTTTCTTCTTCTTTCTTTTCTTCTTTTTCCTTTGCCCATTCATTTAATTTATCCATTCTAAGCCAAACTTCCTTTTCTTTATGTTTAATTTCCACAACAATATCCAAGGCTTGAGCAAATAATTCCAAATTTAATTGTTTTGGAGTTAAAGGTTTTTCCATCTATTATTTAATAAAAAAATTAAAAGAATCAGACTTAATTTTAGGGGTTTTTATTTGATTTTTAAAATATCTTTATATTTATTTAATATTCTAAAATATTCCACCTAATTTGTCTTCTCTTCTATTTTATTTTATTTAATATTAATTAATTAAATACCTGTATAGTTTCCAATTCCCAATGACGATTAAATAAAGACTTTTGTGCATCACTAAGTCCAAAACTTTCCCTTTTAGTTTCCATTCTTTGAACATTTAAATTGCTTTGTTCTACCCAAGGTGATTGAATAGCTAAATCAACAACTTTAACATCTTCTTGTATTTCTTCATCTTTTTTTAAATAATTAATTAAATAAATAAATAAATACCTGTAATCAATGGATGTTCATTTGTTAAACAAAATTTAATTGTTAACGGAAAAAGAAATATTAAAATAATTCTTTTTCCAAACATTAATTTAAAAAAGAACTAAAAATAATTAATTTTAATTAAATTAAATATTATTTTCTTTTTTAAATTTCTCTTCTCTCCACTTTATTTATTAATTAAGTTTTATATTTTTAATTTCATAATATAACAACTTTTTTTTTTTTTAAATTTCTTAATATTTTTTTAATTAATAAAAGAGAAGAAAAGGGCAATTAAAAATAATTTTAAAAGAAAAAAAATTAAATAAGGGAAGGCTTTTCCCTTCTCTTTTTTTTATGAAGAATATTGCCAAATTGACATAGCTGTTTATATTGAGAAGGGAAAAGGGAGGGAGGATTTTTAAAAAGAGAAAGAAAGAAAAGAAAGAGAGGGGAGGGAATTTAATTGACACGTCTAACTTAAGAAATATTAAACTTGCGGATTAATTAATTTTTTTGCGGAGATTATTAAGTCTAAAATTAAATAAACTTTTTTTTAAAGTTTATTTAATTTGTGTTTATATATTCTAACTGAATTAATTAATATAAACATTTAATGGAAAGTTTTTTTTAATTAAGTTTATTTTATTTTATTTATTGTTATTAAGTGAAATAAAAGGTTTTTATTTTTTAAAAATAAATGTAGAACTTTTAATTATTTATTATTTTTTAATTTTATTTTTCTTCTTTTTTTTCTCTTCTTTTTTAATTAATTTATTTAAACTCTCTCACATAAATCCACATTTTCAAAATCAATTTTCAAAAAAAAAATTTTTTTCTTCTTCACTCATAGAATAAATTAGAGAGAAAAAGAAAAATCAGTTGAGAAGAAAAAAGTCAATAATTTATTTACTATTGAATATTTTGGAGTTTTTAAACAATATTAAAAAGTGCAAATATTGAATTTAATTTAAATTAAATAATTAAAAAAATATATTCCTGAATAGACTGGATTGTTTAATTTTCTGGTTTATTCCTTTGAAAGCTGTTTTAAAAACTAGGATTTTTAACATTGTTTTTTACCTTCCATTATTACTTTCTAAAAGGACTTTATTTACATTTAAAAAATAAATAAATATATTAATTATTTAAATAAATAAATAAATTTAATTAATTTATTAAACATAAAATAGTCACAATATATATGTACATTCTCAACATCTTTACAGAATTATTCTCTCCAGAACTGAAAAATATTTATTGGAAAAGATTAGACTTTTTTTTCTTTTAATTTATTTATTTAGAATATTTAAATAATTTTACTTTTTAATTAAAAATAAAATAATATTTTTTGTTTTATTACTTCCTTGTTTTTATTACTTTTAGGTTGTTATATAAGTTTTGATTAATTAATTAATTGATAAAATTATATTTATTTTTTTTTTAATCAAAAATAAATTAATAATTAAATAGATAATTTTATTTTTTTATTCGGTATATTTAATAAATAAAAATTGAAATTGTTTTGAATAAATTACGAGGATATCTAATGGAAATGGGGTTTTTTAATATTTAAAAAAATATATTAATTATTTTTATCATTTATTATTATTTCCATTTTTTAACATTTACAAAAATAAAAAGAAATAAAATGGGAAATATTTTACTTTATATTTTTTATCTTTTTAATTTTAATGATAAACAAATATATTTTAATTTTAATTAATTTATTTGTTTAGTTTTAATGGTCATTTTTCTGAATATTGTCAATTTGTTTAATTAACAATAAATAAATAAATTAATTTATTTTATTTAATAATAAAAGGAATTAACACATCTCTTTGCCTTAAAATTCTGATTTTTTGTAATTTCTGATTTTCTTTTCTCTGTATTTTTTTTAAGTTTAATTTTCTTCATAATTAATTACTTTAATTATTAAATACAAAAAGAAATTAATTTTATTTTTAAATGGGTAATTTATATTTACATATAATTATTTAAAAATAAATATGTCCTTTCTATTAGAATAATTTAATAAAAAATAAATATGTTAATAATATTAATTTTAATTTCTTTTTTATTTTTATTTTGGATAACAACAACAATAATAATATTAATATTAAAAAGAAAAAATAATAATTATTGGAAAAAAAGAGGAATTCCTGGACCAATAGAAGAAGAAGAATTTTCTTATTTTTTAAAAGGAAATATTAATTTAATTTTTGGTAAAAATCCTTCATCTTTACAATTCCAAAAATGGAGTAAAATATATGGAAATATTTATGGAATAAAAAATGGATATATTAATCAATTAATTATTAGTGAACCAGAAATGGTTAAAGAATTACTTTTTGATAAATTTGATAAATTTTATGGAAGATTGGTTAGTTTAATTAATTTAAAAAAATATTAAGGAAAATAAATTATTTAAATTAATATAACATTAAATAAAAATTAATTAAAATTAAAAAGATTTCTCCAATATTTGGTGATGTAGAAACTAAAAAATTAGTTCATTTATTTGCTGCAAAAGGAAAACGTTGGAAAAGATTACGTATAATTGCAAATCCAGCATTTTCAATTTCTAATTTAAAAAGAGTTTATTTATTTATTTATTTTATATAATTATTTATTTTTTTATTAAAAAAAGGTAATGCCAATAATAAATGATTCTATTAATATAAATATTCAATTACTTAAAGAAGCACAAATAAATAATAAATATGTCGATATAAATAAGTATTTAATTAATTAATTAATTTAAAAAAGAGAAAATAATTAAATTATTTTTAGATATATTACAGAATTAGCTTTTGATATAATTTCACGTATTGCAATGGGTCAAAAAGAATCAAAACAATTTAAATCAGAATTTTGTCAAATGGCTCAAGATACTTTTGAACGTTTTAATAATAATATATTTGATTATATTTCTTTTATATTTCCTTGGTTGGGACGAAATGTCATTGGACCATTTGTTACAGTTACAGGAAAATTGAGAAATGATCCACTTCAAATTTTAATTAAAAAAATTGAAGAAGCTGTTAAACAAAGAAAAGAAGAGAAAATTAAAGAGAACGAACAAAATAAAAAATGGACAGATTTTATTGATCTATTTTTGGAATCAGAAAATAATGATTTTGAATTAAAGGCTAATACTGGAATATATGACAAAAATGAAAAAGTTTGTAAAATGTTATACAAAAATAAACCTACAAAAATATAAGAGTATTACAAAAATAAACTTTATTACAAAAATAAACTTTATTACAAATAAGAAATTAATTACTAACATTATGACAAGTAAATTCTAATTTAAATATTATTTTTTAAATTTAATTACTAAAAACAATTATTTTACTAACAGAATGAACGTTGCAATATTATCGAAGAAATTATTCTCAATTGTTTTCTTTTCCTTTTGGCAGGTTTTGATACAACAGCAAATACATTAAGTTTAATATCACATAATTTGGTAATATATCCAAATGTTCAAAAAAAGTTATTTGAAGAAATAGAAGAAATATGTGGATTAGAAGAAGGGGAAATACCTACTTATGAACAATTAAATAAATTAAAATATTTAGATGCAATATTTAATGAAACACAAAGACTTTGTCCAATAGCTTCTTCGTTAGTTTATTTATTTTTTATTAAATTTAAATTTTAATTTAAAATTTAAGAGTAGTTAATCGTGTTTGTGAAGAAACAACAACTCTTGGAAATATAACTATAGAAAAGGGTACAGCTGTTAGTGTTGATTTATTTACTTTACATAGAAATAAAAATATTTGGGGAGAAGATTCTGAATTATTTAAACCAGAAAGATGGTTAAATGATGAAGGAAATAAAATGAAGAATTTAGCATTTTATCCATTTGGGGGAGGACCTAGAATTTGTATTGGAATGCGTTTAGCAATTATGGAAGCAAAAATGATACTAGTTCAACTATTAAGAACATTTGAATTAAAAAGATGTGCAGAAACAGAGGTAATTATTAAAACTTGAATAAATCAAAATTATTGTTTTTATACAAAAGTAATTATATTTTGTACAAAAATACAAAAATAAACTTGATAAAGAAATAAAGTTTATTTATTACAAAAATTACAAAAATGTATTTACAAAAATAAACTTGATATTAAAAATAAACTTGTTTTTATATATTCAGGTTGAATTAAATCTGTCTGGTCAAATTGTACTGAATCCAGGAAGAATTACTGTTGAATTAATTTTAAGAAATTAAATATTAAAACTTTATTTAATTAAGCCTTTAAATGTTTATTTTATTCTGGATATATTCTTAAACGATTAAAAATAAATGTTCTATAGGGTTTATTAGTTAAAATACAAATAATTGGATTAAATAAGGGTGTGAAACTAAATGAAGAATAAATTAATAATCTAATAATATTCATTGAATAATCTGCATTATTATAAGTTAAAATAAGAATTAAAATTTCAGCTTGATTTAAAAAAGGAATAAATGCCTAAATATTTAATTTAAATTAAAATATTTTTCTTACCAAAAGTATTAAAGTTTTTGTTAATTGTTGAAGTAATCTTTTCATATTTGCATCAAAACCAGTATGTGAATTAACATATTTAATCATTTTAAAAGAACAAATAAATATAATAAAATATTGAATTATATGATCAATTGCTAATGGTAATTGTGTCAGAAATGATAACTAAATAAATATTCTAATAATTACCGTATTCTCTCTAATATAATCCCATGGGACTATTTTTTCAACCCCCTCTTTAGGTGGGATTCTATTAGAGGATGGGACTATATATTTCAATGTCTTTTTAAATTTTATTCTTAATTCCGAATGACTAAAAAACAATTTACAGTTTTAACTAGAGTTGGAAAACCCGATATTGGTATCGGTCAACTCGAGACCACCGATATTGAAAAAACGATATTGAGACCGATACCAACATTTTGACCCGAGACCGAGAAAATCCGAGAATAAAAGAAAATTTTATTTTATGGCAGCCGCGATAATCACTATATTGAGCTTACTCCCCCCTATGGTTTTTCGATTTTCAGGGACACGTATCTCAGCGAGTATTCGTCTCCTGTTAGAAATTCTTATATATTTGTACTCATCTCGACGAGAGGAATCGATTGATTACTTCACAAAACGATAATATAAATGATAATTTAGCGAACTTTGCGAAATAAGAGAGAAATTAATATTATTTAAAAGGGTGGGATTATATTAGAGGGTGGGACTATATATTTCAACCACCTCTATAGATGGGATTATAATAGAGGGTGGGATTCTATTAGAGCGTGGGACTATATTAGAGAGAATACGGTATTTAATAAAAAATATATTTTAATATATTATAAAATAATTTAAACTAAATATTAATTACCGTCTCAGTTTTACAATTAACAAACAACATTTCTTTACTAAAATTTCCAATAATAATTTGTTTAATACCTCCATCCGAATATGGGAAATCAAGGTAAATTACATGAAGCATATAAAATAAAGCAACAAATAGAGCAATAGAAAACATAATTAAATATTTACAAAAGCTGATCTTCATATTTCTATTTTAATTTTAAAATTTAATATTAATTATATATTACTGGATAATAATTAAATTAAAAATTATAATTAAAATTTACTTAATTAACTTAATGTGAAAATGTTTAAAAAATATCCCTTTATTTACTTACCTATTTAAAATTAAATATCTATAAACAAACTGAACAGTTAATCCATTTAAATTTAAAATAATAAGAAAAGCGTAAACAATAGAAAGAATATAAAAAATAAATGGATTAATACTTTCTTTCATAAAATAAACTAAAATACCATTAGTAAAAATTAAAGTTGTATTTCCATTAGTATCAGATATATAAAACTTAAAATAAAACTTTGTTATAACAAATATTCTGATTTAAATAAATTAAAAATGCTCAAGTTTTAAATTCTGAATTTTAATTAGTTTTTTTCTGATTTAGATATTCTGATTTTATTAAAACTTTAAATTCTGATTTTATTAAAACTTTAAATTCTGATTTTATTAAAACTTTAAATTCTGATTTTATTAAAACTTTAAATTCTGATTTTATTAAAACTTTAAATTCTGATTTTATTAAAACTTTAAATTCTGATTTTATTAAAACTTTAAATTCTGATTTTATTAAAACTTTAAATTCTGATTTTATTAAAACTTTAAATTCTGATTTTTATATTAAAACTTTAAATTCTGATTTTATTAAAACTTTAAATTCTGATTTTTATATTAAAACTTTAAATTCTGATTTTATTAAAACTTTAAATTCTGATTTTATTAAAACTTTAAATTCTGATTTTATTAAAACTTTAAATTTTGATTTTATTAAAACTTTAAATTCTGATTTTATTAAAACTTTAAATTCTGATTTTTATATTAAAACTTTAAATTCTGATTTTATTAAAACTTTAAATTCTGATTTTATTAAAACTTTAAATTCTGATTTTATTAAAACTTTAAATTCTGATTTTATTAAAACTTTAAATACTGATTTTTATATTAAAACTTTAAATTCTGATTTTATTAAAACTTTAAATTCTGATTTTATTAAAACTTTAAATTCTGATTTTATTAAAACTTTAAATTCTGATTTTATTAAAACTTTAAATTCTGATTTTATTAAAACTTTAAATTCTGATTTTTATATTAAAACTTTAAATTCTGATTTTATTAAAACTTTAAATTCTGATTTTATTAAAACTTTAAATTCTGATTTTATTAAAACTTTAAATTCTGATTTTATTAAAACTTTAAATTCTGATTTTTATATTAAAACTTTAAATTCTGATTTTATTAAAACTTTAAATTCTGATTTTATTAAAACTTTAAATTCTGATTTTATTAAAACTTTAAATTCTGATTTTATTAAAACTTTAAATTCTGATTTTATTAAAACTTTAAATTCTGATTTTATTAAAACTTTAAATTCTGATTTTATTAAAACTTTAAATTCTGATTTTATTAAAACTTTAAATTCTGATTTTATTAAAACTTTAAATTCTGATTTTTATATTAAAACTTTAAATTCTGATTTTATTAAAACTTTAAATTCTGATTTTATTAAAACTTTAAATTCTGATTTTATTAAAACTTTAAATTCTGATTTTATTAAAACTTTAAATTCTGATTTTATTAAAACTTTAAATTCTGATTTTATTAAAACTTTAAATTCTGATTTTATTAAAACTTTAAATTCTGATTTTATTAAAACTTTAAATTCTGATTTTATTAAAACTTTAAATTCTGATTTTATTAAAACTTTAAATTCTGATTTTTATATTAAAACTTTAAATTCTGATTTTATTAAAACTTTAAATTCTGATTTTATTAAAACTTTAAATTCTGATTTTATTAAAACTTTAAATTCTGATTTTATTAAAACTTTAAATTCTGATTTTTATATTAAAACTTTAAATTCTGATTTTATTAAAACTTTAAATTCTGATTTTATTAAAACTTTAAATTCTGATTTTATTAAAACTTTAAATTCTGATTTTATTAAAACTTTAAATTCTGATTTTTATATTAAAACTTTAAATTCTGATTTTATTAAAACTTTAAATTCTGATTTTATTAAAACTTTAAATTCTGATTTTATTAAAACTTTAAATTCTGATTTTATTAAAACTTTAAATTCTGATTTTTATATTAAAACTTTAAATTCTGATTTTATTAAAACTTTAAATTCTGATTTTATTAAAACTTTAAATTCTGATTTTATTAAAACTTTAAATTCTGATTTTATTAAAACTTTAAATTCTGATTTTATTAAAACTTTAAATTCTGATTTTATTAAAACTTTAAATTCTGATTTTATTAAAACTTTAAATACTGATTTTTATATTAAAACTTTAAATTCTGATTTTATTAAAACTTTAAATTCTGATTTTATTAAAACTTTAAATTCTGATTTTATTAAAACTTTAAATTCTGATTTTATTAAAACTTTAAATTCTGATTTTATTAAAACTTTAAATTCTGATTTTTATATTAAAACTTTAAATTCTGATTTTATTAAAACTTTAAATTCTGATTTTATTAAAACTTTAAATTCTGATTTTATTAAAACTTGAAATTCTGATTTTATTAAAACTTTAAATTCTGATTTTATTAAAACTTGAATTAAATATACCGTTTGAACAAACATTTGAATAATTAATAATAAAATATCTAAACAACAATTTTGTAATAAAATTTGACTATGAAGTTTCATTTCAGTTGGTGTTTTAAATTTAATTAAAATAATTAATAAAATATTTAAAGGAAGACCAATTAATAAACAAATCCAATATGTTAAATTAAATATTAAATCTAACATTCTTTATTATTAGATTAAATAAATAATTATTTATTTATTTATTTTTAATATTTAATATTTATGTTAAATATATGTTTAAATTTTGTAATTTTTTAAATAATAAAAAAAAATTAAAATGTGTGAATATTAAATACTTTTTTTTATTAACAATATTAATGGGAATGTACTTATTATTTATTTGTTAATATATTGCCTGAGAATATTTATAAACATTTTTAATTTAAAGACATTTCAAGTTTTAATTTCTACTTGTATATTGTCAATTAAACGAGTCCCACCAATTGTAGCCGCTATGAGAAAAATAGCTTTACCTTAAAATTGAAAAATATTCATTTAATAATTTTATTAAATTAATTAATTAAAATATTTTAAATAAAATTTATTATAATTTAATAATATTATGAAAAAATAAATAACAACTAAAATAAATAAAATAAAAAATTCGAAGTTTAATTATATTTTAATTCATTGTCTTTTGATTAATTCAACTGTAATTGTTTCAGGGTTCAGAACAACTTGTCCAGAGAAATTTAAATCAACCTGAAAATAAGACTAATTATTTTTGTAAAAAAAGTTAAGTTTTGTAAAATAGATTGTCTTCATATAATTTTCGAAAAATAAACATAAAAACAAAGAATTTTTACAAAATAATAATTACTGTTATCCTACTTAAGTTGTTCATAATATTCTACAATCAGTAAAGAGAATATACTTATGATTTTATTAAATTATTTACCTCAGTCTTGCAACATCTTTTTAATTCAAATGTTCTTAATAAATGAACTAAAACCATTTTTAATTCCATAACACCCAAACGCATTCCAATACACATTCTAGGTCCTCCCCCAAATGGATAAAAATTTGGAGATGTAATAATATTTCCTTCATCATTTAACCATCTTTCAGGTTTAAATAATTCAGAATCTTCTCCCCAAATATTTTTATTTCTATGTAAAGTAAATAAATCAACACTAACAGCTGTACCCTTTTCTATAGTTATATTTCCAAGAGTTGTTGTTTCTTCACAAACACGATTAACTACTCTTAAATTTTAAATTAAAATTTAAATTTAATAAAAAATAAATAAACTAACGAAGAAGCTATTGGACAAAGTCTTTGTGTTTCATTAAATATTGCATCTAAATATTTTAATTTATTTAATTGTTCATAAGTAGGTATTTCCCCTTCTTCTAATCCACATATTTCTTCTATTTCTTCAAATAACTTTTTTTGAACATTTGGATATATTACCAAATTATGTGATATTAAACTTAATGTATTTGCTGTTGTATCAAAACCAGTTAACAAAAAAAGTAATATATTAACTACAATCTCATCTAAAGTATTACGTCGTTCATTCTATTAAAAAGTAGAGATAATATGTATTATTTAGAAATTTAAATTTATCATTTAGTTTAAAATAATTTTAATTGTAAAATCTTTAACATTTAAAAATAATTAATTTTATTTAAAATAAATTAAAAGATGTTTTCTTTTAATTAATTAATTATTTATTTCCTTTCAAGTCAAAGAATAAATACCTTTTCTACTTTCTCTACCCTATTAAATTTTCCAGTATATTTTGTCAATTTAATAGTTTCTGCCTCAGACTCTAAAAAAAGGTCAATAAAGTCCTTCCATTTGTTATCTAAATTTTCTTCTTCTTCTTCCTCTTCTCTTCCATCTTTTTCTATTTTTTCTTGTTTTCTTTTATTAACAGCTGAATAAATTTTTTCAATTAAAATACTTGTAGGGTCATTTCTTAAATTTCCTGTAGCATTAAGGAATGGGCTTAGAACATTTCTTCCAAACCAAGGAAATATATAAGAAATATAATCAAATATATTATTATTAAAACGAGAGAGAGAATCCTTAGATAATTGACAAAATTCTTTTGAATCGTTTTTGCCCATTGTAAGTCTATAAATTACATCAAATGTTAAATCAGTAAAATAACTGTAAAAATTAATATTTATTTTTAAATAATTTATTTTTAATTTACTCAAGTAAATTAATAAATTCTCCAGTTTTATATTTCTTTTTTAATTGTTGAATATTAAATTGTATAATATTATCCATAATAGGTAAAGCCTAAAAAATAATATTTGATTTAATTTAATTTATTAATTATTTATTTAATTTTATTTTCTTTACCCTTTTTAAATTAAATGTAGAAAATGCTGGATTAGCAATATAACGAAGTCGTTTCCAGCGTCTTCCTTTAGATGCAAATAAATGTACCATACTACTTGTATTTACATCTCCAATCATTGGATTAATCTTTTTTTAAATAAAAAAAATTAAATATTTAATGTCTGCGTCAAAACGTCCTAATATTTTAATTTAATTTAAATAATTAAAATATTTTGGGTATTTAAAATTTCTTTAACTTACCAAATGTCCATACATGCTCTCGAATTTATCAAAAAGTAATTCTTTAACCATTTCTGGTTCACTAATAATTAATTGATTAATATATCCATTTTTTATTCCATAAATATTTCCATATATTTTACTCCATTTTTGGAATTGTAAAGATGAAGGATTTTTACCAAAAATTAAATTAATATTTCCTTTTAAAAAATAAGAAAATTCTTCTTCTTCTATTGGTCCAGGAATTCCTCTTTTTTTCCAATAATTATTATTTTTTCTTTTTAATATTAATATTATTATTGTTGTTGTTATCCAAAATAAAAATAAAAAAGAAATTAAAATTAATATTATTAACATATTTATTTTTTTATTAAATTAAATATATTTAGCCTATAATAATTATTTTGATTTAAATTAATTAATGCATCTTTGAGTGTATGGAGAATTTAAGATTTATTTTATTTGCCTTTTATTGTTTTGTTTTATTTGTTTTTTATTTTCTTGTTAGGGATATATTAATTAATTAATATTATATTTAAGTAAATATGTATATTTAAATGTATCAGAATATTTAAACTTTAAAAAATTAAGGGAAATTATTCTCTAAATATTAAAACTAAATTAATTAAAGAAAAAGGTTATTTAAAAATTAAATTATTCAAAATAAATTGTTTTAAAAATTATCTTTTTAAATAAAATGTTAAAATGATAATATTTTGTTGAGACAAGGTTTATTAAATACCTCCATTAATTTAAAAGATCTAAGAAAAGTGATCAGTAAAATTTTAATTAACATAATTTATGAGCCTGTTAAAGCAACGAATAACACAAAAATTTAAGGGAGGAAAAGAAAATAATTAAATAATCATGTTCCGCCAAAAAAAGGTTAAGGTCGTTTTGGCGCAGAAATTTAAAAAAAATAAAAAAAAGATTTATTTTAAATATTTTTTAATATTTTATTTTAGTTAAATTAATTAAATTAAATTGTACTACTTTTATTATATGTACTAAAAAATATTTTTTTTTACTTTAAAATTAAAAAAATAAAACTATTAGTCGAATGGCAATTTTTAAAAAATAATGTTAAGTTCATTACTTACCATATAAATTAATAAATATATTTAAATTTAAAAAATATTAATTTTTATTTAATAAATACAAAAATTTATAACTTTAAAAATTAACTTTAAAAAAAGTTTTTTTAAATCTATTATTGTCTTCCTTTTAATATTCCTGCGCCCAAATAGACTTGATGACCATAAAATTGTGTACTTAATGAATTTTAGAAATCATAGGCCAAAAATATATTAAACTGTTCAAAATATATATAAACAATAATAAAAAGACATTAAGACACACAATTTTTAATATAATATTAAAGTTTTTAAATAATTTATTATAGGGCAATTATAAAGTAATTAATTACCTAAATTATAATTTTTAAAAAAGCGGGAACGGAAAAGAAAAAATTATTTAAAGTTTTTTACCTAAAAAAGTTTAAAGATTAGGAGAGGTTTTACTTTAAAAAAATAATAAAAATTAAATATAATTATATATTGTATTTAATATGTACATAGTGGTAATAAATTCTTTAGGAAATACCTCCTTTAATTAAATATTTATTTATTTATTTTAATATATTTTATTAATAAAAATATTTTTTAAAGGAGAAATTAAAGAGGAAAATAAATTATTTTAAATTATTGAGATAAAATTTCAAATTAAAGGATTTTAAATAAATCATGAATGCTTCAATTGCTTATAAAACACAGATGAATTGATCAGTCTACACAATTAAATACTTTATTGTTTTATACAATTATTTAACTTTTATTTTTTAATTAATTTTATTTAAATATTCAACAATTTAATTTAAATTTTATTTAATTACTTTAGGGTGGAATAGAACCATAGACCTATATATTAATACCTAATATACCTATGTATGTATTTACCAACTTAACCACATAGGTAATGTTTGTCTGTTCCCTTTAATCATTAATTAATTCTTTTATTTTGTAGTTTAATTTGTTTGGGTATTTTCCTTTAATATTTACATAATTACCTACTAAATACTACTTTATTTTACTGCATAAAAAAAATTTTTTTTAGCAAATTTAATTTATGGGTCAATTATTTATTACTTTTATTTAATTAAAAGAATGTTTGAGAAATGATCAAACTCTCCAATGTTAAAAATTAAGAAATTAAAATACATAAAAGATTTAATTATTTTATTTAAAAAATTTAATTATTTATAAATAAAAAAATTAAATAAAAAATTATTAAAATAATTTTAATAAATTAAAAATATTATTTAGATTATTTTAAAATATCCAAAAATTAATTAATTAATTAAAAAATAATTTCTTCTAAACAAAATTAATTTTAATTTAATTGTTTTTTAATTAAACCTAATGAAGGAATAATTAAATATTAGTAATATATACTAGCTAATTAGTTAAAAGGAAATTAATTAATTAATATATATTCAACTTCTTTTTCTTTCTTTATTTAATTTTTAATATTTTATTTTAATTAAAAAAAATATTCTTTGGTTAATTTTTTTATTATTAAATATAAATAATTATTTAAATAATAAATTTAATATTATGTAGAGGCACAACTCTGTCTATAAATTAATAAAAAAAGAATATTTTTAATCTTTTGTCAAATTAATTAATTTTTTTTTTTATTTTTTAATTCAAAAATTTTAAGAAAATTAATTTTTATTATATTTTTAAATTAATTTTAATAAAAGAATTATTTTAATTAAATAATTTTAAAATTATTTTAAATTAATTAAATTAATTAGGTAATTAATTGTTCTTTTATTTAAAAAAATAAGATTTAATTAAATAAACTCCTTTACTCTTTTATAATTTATTATTTTGTTTTTTATTTTTATTTTTCGGTTTTTTCTTTTTTAATTTGTTAATAAAGAAATTAATTAATTATTTATTGACCAAAAAATAATTTAAAAAATTTCAACATTTTATGTTAAAGAAAATTAAATTTTAATTAATTATTTAAAAAATGAATAGAAAAATATTTTTAATTGAAAATATTAGAGGGAATTTTAATAATAATTAAAAATTAAAATAAAATAAAAAAAATTTTTTTTTTATTTTTTAATTCTTTCCTGTCATTATTTTTTTTTAAATAAAAAAAATCATTTGTTTCCATCATTGACATATTTAATCTTTTTAAATTCCCTAAAGTATTTATATATTGTTTTAACTTTAATTTTTTTAATAAAAAAAAAAATGTAAATATTAAACAAATAAATAAATAATTTTTTAATTAAAAAAAAAATAAATATATTTGCAAATAAATTAAAGGTCTTCTTCCTTATATATAGAGAATTAAATTCTTTTATTATTTAATAATAAAATATAAATATATTTATAAATTGTAAACAATTATTATTTTTTTTAATTATTAAATTATTTTTTTTTATTAAATAATTTAATTTTTTTAAATTAAAAAAATACTTTTAATTAAATTTATTTATTTTACCCATTTTTTCTTTTATTTTTCTTTTCCTTCTAAAATAAATAAATAAATATATCATTCGTTTACATGGAGACATCAATTATTTCCGAAGCTAGAAAATGGCAAAAATTATTTTATATCGTAATCATTGAAGTGCAAACAATTTTATAAATTATTTTAAATATTTTAAATGCTTTTACTTTGTTTTATAATAATTGTTTATATTTTATTTAAATTATTATATTAATTTATTTTTTATTTTTCTTAAATTAATTTAATTAAAAATTAAACAATTTTTATAAAGAATTTTTATTTTATTTTATTTTAGAATAATCTCTAATTTAATGCTTTACCAAAATGTTCAATTAAATTTTAATTAAAATTTAAATAATTAAAATGGAAATTTATTTAATTTTATTAAAAATTCTATTAATTTTATTTCTATTAATTTATTATATTTTTGGATTAAATTGTTTTGATTCTCAGTCTCCAATACCTATTAGAGTAACAGAATGTAAAGAAGAAGAAGTTTGTTATGTAGAATATTATTCATTAAAAACAACAACATATGAAAGTTCAGAGGGAGAACTTGCTCATTATTTTGATCGTTTTTGTGTTAATAGACGTAAATTTAATTTAATTAGATTTTAATTTAATTAAATTAATTTATTTATTTAATTAATTAATTAATTAAATTAAATTAAATAATTAATTAAATTTATTTATTTATTTAATTTTTTTATTTAATTAATTAATTTAATTATTTAAGTAATTTAATTAATTAATTAAATAAATCTATTTAATTAATATATTTAATTAATTAATTTATTTATTTAATTAATTAAATAAATCTATTTAATTAATATATTTAATTAATTAATTAATTTATTTAATTAAATTAATTAATTAATTTAATTTAATTAAATGTAAATAATACAATTAAATATGTCAAATTAAAAGGTTAATAAATAGAAGAACTCAATAAACATTAAATAAATTTTAAAATATTTTTAAAGGTCAAGAGTGTCACCTTTAAGATTATTATAATAATAAGAAAAAGTTTAAAAAAAATTAAACTATTTTTAATTTATTAAATAATTAAACATAAATAATGTTTTTACGTAAAAAATAAAGTGTAACAAATGTGGCATACTTTTTTTATATTTATAAAAATTAAAGATTAGTAAATATTTATTTGAAGAAAATATTTTGAGAGACAATAAATTTTTAACATATTTATGTACTTTTATGATATCATTTAAATATTTATTTTATGTTCTCTCTTCTCTTTACTTTTTTATTTATTTTTAATGTTAAAAATTCTTTAATCTAATTTTAATTTATTACTTTTTTTTTTAAATATATTTAATTAAATTTAAAGGTCATTGCACTGATCGGGGTATTTGGCCTGAACATAAACCTTGTATTAATTTATCTCAATTAGATAAAATCGTTGCAAAAACATTTGAAAGAAAATTACGCTCAGAAAGACTAGACCCTTCTAAAGTAGTTTTTACTTATTTTTGTTGTTGTTCAAATTATGATAAATGCAATGAACTTGGACCAAATAAAGTTTAAAAATATTTTTAAAAAATAAAAAATAATAATTAATTATTTAAATAATAAAAAGATTTAATAGAAGGAAAGACTAATTAATTAATTTTTAGATTTTTTTTAAAAATCTGAGGGTTCTGATTTTAAATAATAAATTAATAAAATTAGTAGTTAATATACAAAAATATATTTAAATAAATAAATATATATGTATAATTTAATTAAATTATTTTTTAGTTAAATTCTTTGTTCAATGTAAGCACAACTGATCGACAAGAAAAATACAGTCAAATATTTTCTTCGAGTGGAAAACAACAAAATAGAAGAAAATGGAACAATAAAAGTATAAAAAAAAGAGTAAATTTATTTAATATTTATTTTTTATTTATTGTTTTTACATTAAAATATTTATTTTAAATCAAATATTATGTATTTTTTGAGATTTTATCTAAAAAATCCGTTTGTTGGAGATTTTTAATTATTAAAACTCTGACAAATCTAACAATTGATTATAAAGAAGAGGAAATACTAATAAAAAAGAAATGTTCTAAAATAAAGAATTTAATGAAACAAACATTTTGTTTGGTCACAAAACTCTGTCAGATTTTAAAAAATATGAGACACATTTTCTAAATACCTTGTAAAAGGTAAATATAATAAAGTTCCCATAAAACATATTTAAAGCTGTTGTTTATGCATTCTATTCTAAATTAGTTGTATAAAATGGTAAAGAAAATATTTTAAAAGTTTACTTAAAAACAAACAAGGTCAACAAAACTACCATTACCTAAATAATATCATATTTGAATTTCTTAGAAAATGATAAATTAAAATCACAAACAATTTTATTATAGAAATCTTCTTATTTAATCAAATTAACTGTTCGTCATCCGCAAAGCTTCCTGTCGAACTATTTTGGAAAATAAGCACAACAGACACACGGATTTTCAGTTCTTCCGTGATTAATCCTTCCTCAATCATTTTCTAAATACAAAAGATTAAAGTTTGTAAAACGTTTTAATCTTCTTGTGTTACAGTAAATTATGCACTTATATTTACATCTAAAAATTAAAGTCTCCAAGACAATAACTAACTACATCCATTTTAGAATTTTCTAATTCAAATTAACCTGTTTTCCCTCTAATTCATAATAAACTCCTTGAGATTGAGTATATGGTGGCACAAAAGGAACTGTACACATTTTTGTCTTCGTTAATCCAGGAATGCCTGGATGCTGGTTGTGAATTCTAAAACTGAGTTCCCTCAGATTACATAAAATGGGCCCATTTGAAGTCTCTTCTACAGGTCCCTTGCATTGGAGAAAAAGACCCAAAAGAAATGGAACTCTCCTATTCCCTTTTTCAAATCCTTTCTCAAAATCAATCTTCAAAACCCATTTAAAGTTGTTGATTGTTTGTTCATCTGAATAAAGTCTTCCAAGAGCGCCTTTTGCGTAGAAAGTAAGTTGCATCATAAAAGGAGATGAAGACTCTTCAAGTGGAACTAAAAATAAGTAAGATATAAAAGATTCGATAAAAACAAAGGGAAAAAAGTATTCGACAATTAGATGTTTAATTGTAACTTATAATGTCTATCCTGAACCTTTAGAAACGATATTTTTGTCGTCAGTTTTAATACAGAAATCATAAAAGGTAATAAATTAAACCTGTGATATCCACTTTAGAACCTGCCGATGTCAAATCTTTCTCATCATGTGCATTAACAACTAGATAGAAATTTAAAAAATACAAAAGAAAATTTATATTATACCCTCACGTTCAATCTCATCAGTAACCTCTAATGTCTCATCATTATCATCAGAAAGAGGAGCTTCAACGGCACTATCAATATTATTGTTGCTGGGAGACAATGGAGAAGATGTTATATTAAAAATTGAAATTGGGTTTGGCTTTGGCAAAAGCTCTGGTGAAGGAGGGTCCATCTAATAAGATATAAATTAATATAAAAATAATTAAATACAAACATCTAAAGGAATATTTAATGGTTCTTCAGTGGTTTGAACATGTCCAGAAATTGGAGATTCTGGAGTATGACGTTCAACTAAACCTTGAGGTTTCACCAATTGCATTTCTTTCAAAGCCTTAGCTTGTTTAACAATTTCATCACAAACAACACGTTGTTTTTCAGCTAATGTTAAAATAATATCAATACAATTAATATTAACGGTTGAGGAGTCCATTTCTATAAAGCTTATCAAATTAAAAAATGACAAAACAGATAATCTTTAACCTGAAATTTTAAACATAATATTTTCGGTAAATTAACTCTAACAGTCTAACAAGCTCTCCTAATTTCCAAAGTCTTTCGTTATTACATAATATCTAAATTTTATTGGAATTCCTAAAAAAAACCGGGGCTATGATTAAGTGAACTTTCTTGTTTGTTTTTTTATTTTAGATTTTTATTAAACTTTTTTTTTATTAAATTATAATGGCTGCTTCTGAGGATCATGCTGATGGACATTTAGATATGAAACTTGAACATGTTTTATCTATGGAAACTGATCAAAAATTCAAAAGTGATGGGATTATTTCACGTTTTCATTGGTATGTCTTATAAAAAATAATTTTAAATAATTTTGTTAATAGGGTTTTGGGCGCTTTCAAGCACAATATTTTGAATGAGGAAAACACACCAAAGCCAACTTTATTGATATACGCTTATTGCAGTGAACGTGACAAAAGACTTGATGGTTGGACTTGCACTTCTCGAATAAAAGTTAGTTTCGTTCTAGTTATTTATTCATCAATTTTTTACTATTATTTTCTTTCAACTTAAAATTAATTTATCTTTAGATTGTTGTGGAATCTGAACGTAAAACCCAGCAATTTTACTTTGATAATGTTCGATTTCCTTTGGCTTCGACTTGCAGCACAACAGCTTCTCGAGATGAATGTGTATTAACATTAACGAATGGAACTATTGGAATCGAACTTCCTTGGGAAAAGTTAATTCATGAATTTCAGCTTTGTAGTGACAAGGATTGGCTCAAAATTTCTGCTAAACTTCGTCTTTTAGAGCAAATTGGATATGGGTACTCTTTTAATGAATTTTTATAAATATTTTATTATACCTAAATATCTTTTAGTACTCTCTTTCAATTGAACTCCCGATTTCGTATTAAAGACAAAATTATCCCATTCAACAAACATGTAAGAGTAAAATTAGTTACTAAAATAATTTATTTTTTAAGCATTTGTCTATGTATTCTTCATATTTTCGAACTTTATTTTTTTCCAATTGGTCACAGGAAGATCTTGAAGAATACGATATTACCTCCTCTGGGGATGATATTGAAGCATTCGAACAGATGATTGCGATGTCTTATCCGATTGACAATTTTTCTGAACCGACAGGTTTATTTTGTTTCATCTTATTTTAATACATACAATTATTTTATAGTTTCAAAAATAGTCGATATTCTTCAATTAGCTGACAAATATGATTTGCCAATTGTTACTGAAAGATGTGAAAGGTTACTTATTTGTGGATTTTCTGTTGATGATTGCTCTACTTCTACGTCCCCTTCAAATATTAATTCAAAATCGTATGATTTATTTTATTAAAATACGTTCTGAAAAGATTTTGGGGTGTTAATTTATTTTAATAAAATTCTTTTATAGAAAAATTAATTTTGTTAAAATATTTTAAAATTTATTTTTAGTGTTTGTAACATTTGCACATTTGTGTCCAATCCTACTAATTCTAATAATGTCAATGTTGGACATAATAATCATCCTGATAACAATTCAAATAATGGTAACAACGGAGAACACTTCTCTCTAATCCGAAAGTTATCTTTGTCTGAACGTTATAGTCTTTTGAACTTAAGAACTTATTGCCTTGAAAAAATCACTCCTGCACATTTCTGTGCTGATCTTGCTGCAAATACGATTGTTTATAACCAAGAACTCAGTGAAGGACTTCAAACTGAATTAAGAAAAGTACTAAAGGAGAAAAGCATGGAATCATTATCGACAATTCAGCAACGTCAAGAGAATTCCCAGAATGAATGTCATCTTCCACCGCCTCATAAACGGGTTCGACCACGTCCAAAAACGCCGCCACGGCCAAACTACAATTTGCCACCATTTCGATTCAAGTGAAGAATTGGGATTAAATAAGGATGAAAATCTCAAAAATATTTAGCTAAAATGAGAAAATAAATTAGGGAATAAAAAGGGAAAGAAATTATAGACAATATTTTTTAATGTTTTTCTCATTTAATTGGTGATTTAGATTTTCGTGTTTTAGATAATAAGAGGTTTTTTTATTTTAGCTAAATATATGAAATGTATAAAATAAAGGTTTAATCCAAAATAAAAATATTTATGTCCTCCAACATCCATTATAAACAGTGTTGCTCGGTGAGAATTTGATCAACAAAAGGGATATCTGACACAAAATGATTATGGAAATAAAGATGACTTGCAACATAAAGAAACAAAATTTTGGTAAATTTTCTTTATTTTTAATTTTCTCTCTTTGATTGATTTTTTTTTGACGATTTGAATAAATTTATATTTTATTTATTTTAAATATTTGACGTTTACTTAACGTTTAAATTTTGTTCATAAAATTCAGAATCCTTTTATTTTAATTTTTGCTTCAATATTTTTATGTTTAATGGATCAACAGATTGAAAAAGAAGTTCAATCGTTAATTAATACCCTCGGTTTTTTGGAAAAAGGGGTTTACTATCAAGAGCCTGATTGCTTTCGTGATTTTCTTTTTAATGGAAACTTTAGCTTTTAATAATTTTTTAGAAAATGTTCGGGATCTAATAAGACATTTGCGAAGAGACGACAGATCGTTCAACGTCAGAAGGTTATGTAATAGTCACAATATTGTTAAAAGTGATCTCATTCCTATTATTAAATCTGAGACCACAAATGATGAATTATTTGATGCTTCACTTAGGTTAATAGTTTTATTGAGGATGTTCTTTTTATATCTTGATTTAATTTTTATAGACTTGCTGTAAATCTCTGTCAACCAACCCTCTCTCTATTTGAAAATAATATCTTAGAGGATGCGTCTGATTGGAAAATTTATTATGAGCTTGAAGGCTATTTGAATCGAGCACTTGGTAGTCTTATTTTTTTAATATTTATTCTTCTTTCTTTTATTTCTTTTAATTGTTACAATTTTAGGTGCATTTACTGATCCACAAATTTTTGTTCAATTAGCCTTAAAAATGAATAAATATTTTGAAAAGGTTTTCTTTTATTTATATTTTTACTTTTGAAGTCAATAGTCCGTTTATTATTTGATAATCTTTTGGGAGAATTTGTTAATCTTATTGTAAATAAATCTAAAAAATTGAGGTTAAGACTTCCAGGCTTTTATGTTAAAAAGAGAATATACGTTTTTATTTTTTAAGGAATGGGAAGAAAGATCTGAAAAGGAACGTTTACTTGTTGAAAGAATTTTTGTTTTATTGCGGAACATTTTTTCTATTGGTGTTGAGAGTTTTGCTAATAATGATTATTCGGTATAATATTTAAATATTTTATTTTCATTTATTTTGTGTCTAATTACTTGGAATTTTCCTTAAAATTTGTTATAAATTTTAAACATTTTTTTATATTTTATTTATTTTAGTCTTCAGATAATTCAATTAAATCAAGAATCATTGCTGGTTTCTTTACTTCAGGAATTGAGAAAATTTTTGCAAAACTTTGTGGTGATTCATTGGAGAATGAATTTAGTTCATATATTCTTGCTATTTTAGCATTGATTTTTAAGAATTTGGTTTTTCTTTTATTCTTTAATATTTTATTTTTTACTTTTTTTCAGGATCCAAAGGCAATCGCTTATGAAGGCGAAGCTAATTTACAACAAAAAAGTAAAGAGGAATTTGAGAATGAACAGTCAATTGTTCTACAATCAATTAAAGCAGAAGAGGAAAGACGACGGTTTGTTCTTTTTTCTTATAAATATTTGTGAATGATAATTATTTAGTAAAGCTAATCGTCGTAGTTTCTTATCTGGGTCTGTTGTTGTTAAAGGAATGAATGCATTAAGCTCAAATCGTGATTTTGTAATGACCAGGTTTTTTCTTTAAATATTTTTTTAATATTTATTAATTTTTAATAGTTCACTTTTTTCTCAAAACAAACTACCTCCAATTGCTGTTATTTCAAGGCGTAAAAAACCTCACGTACCAGCAAAAAATCGTCGTATTGATGATTCATATACCTCAGAGAATTTTACTCAAGGTTTACAAGAAATTAGTCCTTCTTTAATGCTTTCTATCAAACAATTTTGTTTAAATATGCTTCTTGAAGGAAAATATAATCGACTTGTTAGAGCAAATAGAGACTTGGTTTTATATTTTTTAAATGTTATTTTAATTATTTTCAGATGTTTTCTCGTCACAGAATTTCACTTAAATCAACCGATTTTCATTATTTTACTTTTATTACTTTTATGCTTGCATTTTCTAGATATTCTCATATATCTTGCCAACTTATTAGTTCAACATTCTCTGTTGAATTCTTTCATCAAATTACTTCTTATTTAACTGATTCTCTTGAAATAATGAAAACAGATAAAGACAATGTAAGGAAATATGTTCTTTCTTCTCAATATGCAGTTAGTGTTTATAGGGAAATTGTTGCAATGTAAGTGAGTTTATACGTAATTATTACACTCTTCTGTTAGATAAATGATCCCCTTTTCTTACTTTGTTTAGTAATGTTCATTTTTAAAAATTAATTTTAGGCTCAGTTCCTATAACCCAATTTTGCCAGAAGAAAAAGAATTTTGTTCTCTATTTTGTCGACAACTCTTTCAGGTTGAAGAATATCGTGAATTAGCTGCAGGTATTCTTGGGCATCTTTCACCAGCAAGTGCAACACGAAAAATGCTTGAAGATTTAATTATTTCAAATCATTACTTTCTTCATTTATTGGAGAAAAATATACGAGAAGGGGCACTTATTAAAATACAGAAAAAGCGGAGACAACGCAAACAACGGAAAGATTTAAAGAAAAAAGATAATGATGAAAGTTTGTTTTTTTAATTAAACCAATTTCTTTGTTTTTAACTTTTTTTTTAATTTTTTAGAAAAAGCAATTGAAAAAGCTGTTCAAATGAAAGGAATTGAGAATATGTGGGAAGAAATATTAAAAGAAATTTCTGACACTCTTTCAGGCGAAATTAACCCTAATTCAGATATTAGCCCTGTAAATATGTTACTTAAAGTGGATGATGAACAATTCAAGTATTTTTTTTCTTTCTTTTTTTAATTAATAGAATATTTAAGACAATTTGCTCTTCTTCAAATTCAAGTTGCCTTACGTACTGGACGTGTCCAAGATGCTGTTGGATTATTCAGAAATTCTCGAATTCTTTGGCCAGAAACGGGAACTTTTGGAAATGATCTTGACTCTCCAGAGAATGAAATTCCTTTATTAAAATCAATCTTTCTTAACGATATGCAAGTAACGGCAGAAATATATGAAGAAACACTCAAAAAGACTTACGGCAGAAATGATGAAAATCAAGGAGAAAATTTATTTAATGAAGAAAATGATATTATTGAACTTGCTTTATCTTCAAGTGATGAAGAATATAAAGAAAAAAAGAAAAATAAAATGATGGAAGAGACAGATTTGGATTTTACTCAATTTGTTTTGTCGATGGCTAAACCTACAATAATTAATTGGTAAAATATTAATAAACTTTTAATTTAATTTTAGGTACATTTTTTCATTAAAAAAATTTCGTACTAACCCAAAAGAAGTTAACATGGCAATCCTTAAATTTTTCCATCGAATTGCTTTTGATTTAAAATCCCCTGCATATTTATATTTGGTTTTTTTTTCTTTTTTAATATTTATTTAATTTTTAGGCAACACTTTTTAATATTTTAAAAGAAATTGATAAAGACATTAAAAATTCAACATTTAAAGAAAATAGAAGTAAACACCCAAATTTTAAAATTTGGGAATTTGGTTATTATTTACTTAGACAATTCTTTGCTCAATCAGAGAAGAATGAGGAAAATGAAGGAGATATTGGTATTTTAGCTTGTGAATTACTTTTCACAAAAAATGCAAAAGAAGTCTATGAAATTGAATTTGGATATAATACAAAGAAAGAAGATTAATGAATATTTAACATTTTATTTAATTTATTAATAAATATTTGGACTTTTTATTAAATTAATTATTTTACATTTATTTTATAATTTATATGTATTTTTTTAAAATTAATTTAGAAAATCCTTATTGGTTTAAATACCTGAAAATAATTTTTTATTTTAAAGTTTATTTTTAGGTTTTTTTAATCTTTTAAGTTCAATGATTTCTTTTATTGTGATGGTCTTTACTTACATAATTGCTGGGCTTTCTTCTTTTGTTATTTTCTTTTATGGAATCTACTATGGAATTTACAGGTTGGTAGAAACTAAAATAATTTTTGTTTGAATAATCTTTTTTATTAAGAAATAATTAATTTAAAAATAATTTTAAAAAAAATAATATTAAAATCTTTAGACCTACAAAGTTTTTTATTCGATTTATTTATTCTTTGTGTTATTATGGAATTATTTTGGCAGGAATTTACTTTATTATTTCACTTTATTTAAACAACAAATCAACAGAAATTTGTTTGTCTAATAATAATCAAGACCAAAAGTGTAAAGAAGATGAAAAGACTACAACAACTGGATTACTATATTTTAATATTTTCTTTCAATTAACAAAGGTTGTTGTTAAATCAATTGCTAGAATTGTTGTGACTGTTTTTGAATGAATTTAAAAAGATTTTGTTAATTATATATATTATATTTTTAAACATTTTTTTATCATTTTATTATGTACAGAATAAGTTTTATAGAGCTTTAATTATTGTTTAAATACATAAACATTTAAATAAACTAATAAGGGTTGGAGTAACAGAAACAAACAAATTAACATAATAATGACTAAATAAAGTTGGCAATGATAACTTTTAACTATTTTTTGATTATTCTAGATAATAAATAATTGTTTCCTTAAAAAAATTATTAAATTATTATTTTTTAAAAAAATGTTCTCTCAAATTTATTAACTAATTATTAAAACCTTAATTTTCAAAAATTATTAGTATTCTTTTTTACTATTTATAATATTCTTAAACATGCCCCTTTTTAAATTAACTAATAATATTCATTGATTCACATTATTATGTGGTCTTTTTCTGATTCATTTTTTAAATATTAATTTTATTTATTTTTTTTCTATTGTTCTTTCCTTTTTTTAAATTTATTTAAATATGAAAATTTTAAATCTAATTAAATTATTTATTTTTATTTATTTAATTATTATTTCTAATATATTTGCCTCTTTATATTCAACAAATCCTCCTGTAACAATACAAGAAGCTAAATTTATTGTTCAAATAGAGTCTTTTTTTAAGTTAAAAAAAAGTTTTCTTTAATAAAATAATTGTTTAGAATTATTTTTAATTAAAAAAAATAGAAAGAATATTTTTTAATTAGATTTTATAGTGAAACTATGCAATATTGTAGTGGTACTCTAATAACAAATAGATTAGTGTTAACAGCAGCACATTGTCTTTACAGAGAAGATATAGGGTAAGGAAATTTAAAAAATCTTTTATTTTATTATATAATTTAATTAATTTAGTAATTCCTCCATTTTTTAATTTTTTTAGTTTTGCAACACTAATCTGCCTTAAATTAGGAAATAAATATTTTTATACAAAAGATTATGCACTTGGAAATGATTTTGTAAAAGTTAATTTTTGTTTTAATTTAATGTTATTTCTAAAGATAATTAAATCCCCTAAATATGAATTAAATAATAATTATTTTGATATGGCAATAATTATTTTTAATAATTCTAATGATTATTATTTAAAACCTTTAATATTACCAATAATATATTCAAATATTGAAACTGAAACATTTGCATTTGGATATGGAATTACTGAATGTTTGTTAGAAAATTACCTTTTTATTCTCTTATTAATTAATTAAAAAGAGAAGAAAATAAATATATGGGGGAAACTATTTTTAATTAATTAAACAAATATTTTTTAGTCCAACAAATACCAGAAGAACCTCACAAAGTCTCAATAAAATTGTCTAAAAATACTTCAGAATGTACAATTAAATTTAATTTTTCTGGATTAGCAAAATCTTGTTTGGTAGAAATTTTTTTAATTTTTATTTTAATTTTATTTCTTAAAGGGAGATTCAGGAGGTCCAGTATTTTCTTACTTACAAAATCACAAATCTTCATCTTTTTTATTTGTAAATATTAAATAATTAAATTAATTTCTTTTATTTTTAAAGATAGGCTTATCTCTACAAATAGAAACCTATGAAAAAGATTTATTAAATTCTTCAATAATTAAACAAAATAAAAGAATTTATGGAGAACATTTTAATTTAAGTGAAGAAGAAATGAAAACTTGTAAATATGCTAGAGGATTAAATGTTTTAAAAAAAAATGCATTCAGGTAAAGGAAAAAAATTAATTTATTTAAAAATTAAATATTGGGGTAATTATTTTAAATAATATGTATTAATTAATAAATAAATCATTCTAGACATTAGGAGAATTTTCTTAAATTAACTAATAAGCTTTTAATTATAAAAAAATTAATTTTTTTTTATTAAAGAAATGGCTACAATGGCTTGTCTTTTATGAAAACAACATTCGAAAAAAAGAAATTTTAAAAGAAGCATATAACTCTTTTTTAATGAGATAAAAAAAATGTTTTAATGGTTTATGTATTATAATATAGAAGAGACTCTAAAACAAATTAATTATAAAAAAAACTTCTAGATACTAAAATTTGTTAAAATAATATAAACAATGTGTACATAGTATGTATAAAATCAGAATTACAAGGAAAGAGAATGTTTAGTAAAAACCAATATTCGTTATCTCCTTCAATATTAGTTGATATTTGAAGATTAAAAATACGGCCTTTTGGTTCTCCTTTCTTATTGTCTCCTAGTATAGGAAATACAGTTAAAATGCAGCTGACCCATTAAAAATTCATTAATATGTGTATCTATGTTTATCTATGTTTACTAGGTTCGACAAATGGGGTTTTTCAGTAAAAATACCAGTAGTACCAAAACATACTGGTTGTTACTTTCGGTAGTACCGAACTGTGCCGAACACTAATTTTACTTTATCAATTCTTTTAAAACTCGGCTTATAAAGCCAACAGAAATCAAAATTATGTATGTATAATAAATGTCTAAATAGTTTCGCGAATCTAAACCTGAAAGCCAATTCCCTAAATAATTAACAGGTGTGCTAATTTCATGAATTTCATGTTTTTTGTTGTTTCGTCTTTTTTTACTTTAGTAGCTTTAAATTTTATTTCTAATTTTGTTCTCTTCTTGCTTTATAAAATGAATACTCATGATCGTCGTCTCAGAATTCCTTGCCAAATTTGTGGAGTAAAAATTTTATTCGGAAGGGTTTGTTTTATTTATTTTTTATAATAAATTACTGGTTTTAGATGCCCGATCATCTTCAGAAATGCAAGGCTAGTCGTACTTTTCCTTGTGGAATTTGTCCTATGTTTTTTGCGTCTCCAAAGGGTGTTCAAATTCATAAAGGTCAATCACATTCTGCAGAGGAACGGGGTACATTCTTCCGTTGCACGTTAGTTTTTTATCTTTGATCGAAATCTTTTGTCCTTTTAATGTTTAGTTATACCGATTGTGTTTTTGGAACGAACATCGAGCATTCATTGCAGAAACATCTGAATACGCATATAACTGGTTTTCGGCGTACGCTTTCTCGTTCACGCTCGCGTTCACGTCAACCTGGAGGGAATCCATACTCTGAGCCACAACCAAATCATATACGAATGCATGAAGAACAGGTTCAACAAGAAGAAGAAATGGAACAGGTTCAACAAGTGAATGAGGGGATGGACCTTAATTCTCTTTTTTGTATTTAATTATAAATACATTTTAAAGGTTGAAACTAGAGCTAATCCTATGGATTCTAACATTGAACGATCCGCTGAGAGATCTCAGGAGCCAGAAGATCAGCATGATTTTCAGAATGTTTCTGACGATGTAAGTTGATAAACTTTAAGTATTTAGTCCTTGAAAATTGTTATTAGTTTATTGAGTAAATAATACAGCTATTCTCATGTTTAACTTTGATTTTTAAGACTCCGACGAGTTCTTCAAAAGCTAGCGATGAACATCTTACTGGATTCTACAATCTTCGCCTTGTTGATCCTGTTAAGGCACGAATGATTATGGCTGCAGAAAATAAGGCGCTTGATGATATTATGCGGGTAAACTTTGTATTTTTCAAACCTTTTTTTAGAATCTACTTGTCGATAATAATCGATTACGTCAATTCTGCATCAATCGTGGAATGTTACTCGGGCCTGACACAATTGGAGAAAGGATTAATGGTTTTTTTTATTTTTTTCCTTCATGATCTTAATATGTACATATTTAAATAATTTAGACTTTAACATTTCGTATA
Source organism: Meloidogyne exigua (assembly GCA_018905775.1). Classification (NCBI taxonomy): domain Eukaryota; kingdom Metazoa; phylum Nematoda; class Chromadorea; order Rhabditida; family Meloidogynidae; genus Meloidogyne; species Meloidogyne exigua. Next base: position 911,539 of record JAGUQR010000194.1, on the reverse strand, counting down.
AATATTTTTATTTCCAGATTATATGAGTACCTTTTCTGTTCCTGATGAGTAAAACGGCAACTGTTGACTGGTCAAATGTCTTCTGTACGATGTGCAGTTTTTATTTTTATGGTTAAATATTTTTGAATCTCGGTATATTTTTTTCTAAACTGCCACTGGTCTCATTCGCTTCAATTATTTTTTCACATTATTTTGTGAATCTTTTGCTGCCTTTTATATCTGATAAATTTTAAAGGAATTTTTTGTTATTCATATCAGCATTTTTGTTTATTGCGAGTGCCTTTAATTTTTAATTTCTTTGCTAGTTTTTAGGTTTAAATATTTAAATATGAATTTAATACATGTTGATTCTGTTGCTGAGGATGCTGAGCTTTCAATGAGATTTGACACTACTCTTGACGAAACTGAACAAAAACGTGAACAAGAAAGTTATCAACTTGTCTTTTCAATAATTAAAATTAAATATTTTTTCTTCAGAAGGCGTCTATCTTCCTTACAATCCAGATAAATTTTCTTTTGCTTACTTTTATCGCCCTCAAAATGATGTTGTTGCCTCCTGGATTGTGCAATCAGGAATGGAAGGAATTGATCGTTATGAGATTTCTTCTCGTTTGGGCATAAATGCTGATACAAAACCTGGAAATAGAATTGTTTCTGGTTCAATTCATAGCACCGTGAGAAATCATTCAAAATACTTTGGTGAATTCCAAAAAACAGAAGGACGTTTCCGAGTCAAAAAGTTTTATTTTTTAATTAATTTTTAAATTAATTATTTTTAGATATTTCTTTAAATGTGCCAAAAATGCAGCGGGAGGAGAATTATATGTGAATTATAGCAAGAGATTTAAAGAACTGACTGGCGTAGATTGCCCTTTTCGTTTTGGTGATCTGTTAAAATTTCCTGGATATAATCTTAGTAAGTCTTTTTTCATCTGCAAGGATTTAGAATCTTTGAAGGAATTAAACCTAAGGGAATGACCCTTATACACTAACTGACCTTTATGTCAATACTCTGATATTTGAATAAAGTTTTGACATTTAGTTCAGTTATGTTCTGATTTTTAGAAGTGGATCCATTCTCAATTTTAATTTTTCAATTGAATTCCCTTTCACAATTTGTTTTTGTTTACCTTATTTAATGAGTTAAAAGAAAAGTAAAAGTATCTTACTTATGCAAATTTTTTTTAGATACTCTTCGAATTACTGATATTACTTTGAAGAGGCTAATTCAAATACTTGAGCTTCTTAAAGAGTCTAAAGTTGTACTAACCAACATACGGATCCAAACACATATTACTTCTCTTGAACAAAAAGAAGGATATAATTTTACGGTTATCTCTTAAAATAACTCGAATTTTTAGTTAATTAATTATTTAGATTGATAGAAAATCAATCAAAAAATTACTGTTAACTCTTCTTCAAAAACGTTTTTTAAATGTTCTGAAATTGGAAGTACTCGAAAATGGCATTGCTCAAACTGTTTTTTTTTTAAATTATTTTATTTTAATTTTGTATTCTAGGTTGATGTTATTACTGTTCCAGAAATTACTTCAATTGGTGATGAGCGTATTTCTGAAGTTTTGGACAAAACAATGAAGGAATTTAAAGATCAAAATAAAAGTTTTCCTTCTGGATATCAATTAAAGAAAGAACGTCCCGTTGAGACAAAATCAACACCACAAGCTGAAGAAAATAGTCCATTTAAACAAGAACAAGTAAAAATTTAATTATTATTCTGAAAATTCCAATCTCTAAAATATTTTATAAAATTCAATTTAACTTGTCAGAGTCAAGATATTTCTGTAGTGGAAGAGGAACCAGTAGGACAATTATCAACTCAACCTACTGATTCTATATTGCATAAAACATTTTCTACTGTTGAACGACTTCAATTATACAAGTTGAATTCTATTTTCTATCTATAATTTATATTTAAATTAAAGTAAATATGGTAGGAAAGGTGCCAATCCATATTCTATTCTTTCACAAAAAACAATACATACATTGGTTGAATCTGCTAAACTAAAGAGAATTGGTTTTTCTTTTAAAATTATTTTTTATAAATTAATTAATTTAAAGGTAAACTTGTACACAAAAGAACAAAGAAATCAGTTAAAATTAACATGCCTAAAGAAGAAGAAACAGAAAGTACTTCAGTTGATGATAGTAGTTCTCCAGCAAAAAGTGTTCAAAGTAAATCAATTGATTCTTCTAAAAGGCCATATTCACAAAATGCTCGTTTAATGGATAATGTTGACAAAATTAGTCTTCAGCATAAAGCATATTTACGTAGCAGATTTTCTCAAAGAGAAAGAGACATGGTTAGTTAATTTTTAATGAATAAATGTTAAACTCCTTAATTTTTTTAATTTTAGTTGCTTCTTATTCGTGCATGCAGTTTTTTCTTAAATCCAATTGCAAGATTTTGGCCTCACCCAAAGGTTATGCGTAATCTTATGCATGAATTTGTTCCGGTAATTAATTCACAAAATTTTTTAAAGTTATTTTATAAAGGAATCTCGCACAAAAACTACATATTCTCTTATGGCTGCAGGTGTTAGAGAACTCAAAGATCGTCAAGATCAACACCAATATGTAGTCAAAACGTTGGCTAGTTTTACAGAATTGTTAGACCTAAGAAATCGTTTGGCTGTTATGAATTTAGCTCAAATGCAAATAAATAAAGAAGGGGGTGATTTAAAACCAAAGGATATATTTTTTATTGATGCTTTTCGAACTGCTTATAAATTATTATTTAAGTGAGTTTAAAAAAATTATTATTTTTAATTTACTTCTATAGAGAATCCGATGATTGTCCATCTATTTATGCTAGTGATCACGAATTTCAAAATCATTTAATTAATAACAAACTTCATTTTGTTCAAGTAGCACCAGATGATAAATCTTCATTCGTCCCTAAACGTTCACTTGCACCTAAAAATTTAGAGGATATTCGGGAAAGTGTAGCTTTTAATGCTGTTATGGTTATTATAATCTTATTTAAATAATTTTATTTTATTTTTAGGCAGCCTTATTAAGTGAAAATAGCAGTACAAAGCTATCTGATGGATTAACTACACATCAAGACCCTTCAACAAGTGATTCTAGATTATATTTACCAACTGAAGGAGTTGAATGTATAAATTTTCTTCTTGAACAAATTAAGCCTTCGGTTTCTTCTAATTTTTTTCAAAATTTTTAGGACATTTTCCACCTATTATTTTTTAGATATTATCAGAAACAATGGAGAACATACGAGCGGATGGTTTAGTCACAAAAAACCGTATATTTGGTAATGCAAAATCAGGAGGAATAGAGGAACAACAAATTGGGACACAGTCAAAAGAAAAACTTGTTAATATTGGTGTGGAAAACACGCTTGATCAATCACCTAAAAAATCTGTCGAAAATCAAGAAGGCATTTCATCACAGAATCCAAAGAAAACAGTACGATTAACACAACAGTAATTAATTAATTATAAATTTAAGAAGAAATTCATTCTTTAAAATAGTTCCTAGTTAATTCTATTATTATTTTTAAGTTATCATCATTATTTTGAATCATCTTTCCATTCTAATTTAAAAAAGAATGTATTGGAAACTACAACAAAATTTATTGGAGATAAATCTTCTATGAGAAAAGATTTTGGTGAATTTGAGAATCCTGGAGAATTTATTGTTTTAGCTAATCAAGCTTCCAATTCTCGACCGGTTTGATAAATAATAAATATAAAAAATTTCTAATTTTTATTTATAGTTAAATATTGATATGACAATTCCAAAATCATTTGATGCATTATTTAAATTAAATAAAGGTTCAGTTCCTTCAACTTTTAACACTCAACTCAAGGGAGAACCTTCTCAGGTTAAAATTAATATTGGGGAATAAAAGAATAAATTAGTAGATAACTAATATTTAACTAATAGGAAGATTTCGATACTTTTACTAGCTTTAGTACAATTTAAGAAATATCTAATTTATTTTTGTATTCCTCTTTAAACTAAAAATATTAATTTTTCAGTTAAAAATAAATGCTACAAAACAACTCCGTTATCTTGAAGACAGTGAATTATGCATTGAAAGGCTTAAAATTCGTCCAACAACATTGAGTGATTCACTTTTACATATAATTAATGGAATGCCACAATTTGAAGATTTGTTGCCTTCATGCAAATTTATACCACCTGAAAAAATGATTTTATTGGAAGATCCATCATTTTGTAATAATTCCGAAAAAATAACTGGAAAATTTTCTCAAGAAATACAAAAAATTTTTGAATTAATTGATCAGTCAGGACCTTTAGGAATTTATCAAGAGGATTTAATGGTTAATATTTTATTTTTAATTTTTCAAATTAAAATTTAGACTTCAATTAATTGTCATAATTTGGATGAATTTAATGCTTTAATAAATCCTATAATAAAGGAAACTTTAATTTTTCCTTGTGGTACGGATAAACGTTCTTATGTAAGTACAAGGAATGGTCATGCTTGGCTATTAAAGAATAAAGAAGGAAGTGGCTTTGTTGCTAAACCATGGCTGTTTCCGTCTGGAGAAATAAACTGGAAGATTTTCAGGTTCTTTCTTAATAATTTTTCTTTCAATTCCAAATCTAGGTGGATGTTGGAAGGTATCTTTTGGCATATTTATGCAAACCCTTGCATTTCACTCGATGATCTATGTTCTCGTTTTGTTTATGTATTACAACCTGTTTTAATGTTTGAACTTGTTGAAATGTTGGAAAAGCTAGGATGTTGTAAAATTCTTACAAAAAAGGTGTTTTCTCTACAAAAACCTTCCCCATTTTCAAGTTTGTTTTTAATAAAATTAGATTTTATTTTTTACAAATTAAATAAAAATACAACTTTTTAAGGCACTAAAACTCTTCAAACAATTCAATTTATTCAACCAAGTCCTAAAGGAATGGAACGACTTGTTTTATTCAAAAATAGCATTTCTGACTAATAATTAATAATTATTAAACTTTTTTTTAGTCATTATTTTAGAATAAAATCTACAAACAAGTTTATTTAAAGCTCATAAATTTAGGCAAAAATTGAACAGATATAAGGTCAAAAAATGTTGCACATGTACTTAAATATAATTCCCATAAAAATAGAAATAAATTTGATGAAAAAGTTCTGCGCCATTTTAAAATAAGGCAGAAAATTACCCCAAATTTTTTAATTTTAAAATGGCACAGACTAAGATTATATCCCTTTTGTGTTTAATACAAGTAGAAGTACATACATATGTATATCCCTTTTATCTTGCTGGTGGAATACGACTAAGAATTGTTTTAACCATTGCTGCGGCATTAGCTGAAGCATAATGCTAAAATAAGAAAAGAGAATTTTCCTTAAAAAAATACTTTAAATACCTGCCAAAGTTTTCCAAGTTTTGTTGCACCTTGTTGATAATCAGCTATTCCACGAATCAGTACCCAAGAATCAACTCTTGAACCAACGATTGCAGCAATTACAGAGTCAAATCCAGCATCATAAGCACGGATGTGATATTCAGAAATGAACCTATGAAAGAGTTCTTTTAATAAGTTTTCGTTCATTTTAGTGTTGAAGTTAGTGCCGGATAAAATAATTTTTATGGTTCCTGTTACTAAATAATGGAGGCTAATCCTGTCCTGATCGAAACAGACGATTAAGCCAGTCTGCCTCCATCACTTCTCCAAAACAGATTTTTACCTCTCGCGTAATTTCTGATTAACTTGAGCATTAACTAATCCTGAAGATTCATCACTATTACTTGTATTCAATTGATCATCATTATCCACATTCCCAGTATTTACTTTTTCACATTTTGAATCAACTTGACCATTTTTTGTTTCCTTTTCAACAGACACATTTCGTTTAGTAGGTTTCAATGGTGATCCTTGGGTTGGAGAAGAAGCTTCATTTTCTGGTTTTGTAACTTTTTGCATCAAAGTAAACTTTAAATTAAAAAAAAAGTTTTTAGAAGATAAACAATTAAAAACCATTGATCCAATAGGTCCAAGATGAAATAAAGGTTCATTTCTACTCGCATTTGGATGTGGAAAGACTACAATATTTCCTTCAGCAGTCAACATTGTCAAAACATCAGATCTCTGATCAGGACGAGAAAAATTAAGTTGTTGGTCTTTATGTTCCTCGTTTAAACGAGTAATAAGTTCTTTTGAAGTTGCATACCAATCTCTTAATATGTCTTCTTTTGATCTAAAATATTTAAAATTTATTTCTTATAATTAAAAAATAAATAAAATAAAAACCCATTTCTAACAGCTTGAGCCAATAAATTATCTTTTGGTGTCCAATCACGAACTATCAGTCCCTCAATTTCTCCTGTTTTCCAATTACAGTTTATATTGTGTGCATATACATAAGAACCAATTTGATGGTTATTGCCTTCATCTTCTCCTGAATGGCTCACAACAACATCTCCAAGTCGAATATGCTCAAAAATTTTAATTTAGAGAGTTCTATTTGTTGAAGATTTACCATTTCTGGGTCAGTATAGTGAGGTATACCACCACCAATTCCAACAATTATAACATGTTCAACGTGTTGAAATGCACCCAATAAACGAGTAGTAATTGATCCAGCTGAGGTTGCAGCCATTCTATCCCCACCAATCATTGAAAGCTAAATAAAGGAATAATTAATTAGAATAATTAAATATTTAATACCTTGGTAGCAACAACATTATGCCCAGCAATCTTTCCAATTGTGTAAACGTTAGAATCTCCAGTCTTTGAATAACTTTAAATTTTTAATAATGAAACTAAATTTATTAATTAAACAAAATAATAAAGGATACTTTTGGGTTCAGGCGCCTCCAATCATTTGAGTCTCAGAAAATTATTAAAATTATAATAGATACATAGGGCTTTTAAAACAGATCCTAATCAACCTATAACATGGAACTAATATATGTATTCGTATTCATAAAAATCAGATTGACAATATTTCCAGGGCACTAAATTTCTGAGACTCAAATAGTGGAGAGAAGGATAATCTTAAAAAACCCAAAATACAATAGTAATGACTCTTTCGACCACAAAAAGATCCCTTATACTTTTCACAAAAAATAAAAATCAAACCTATGTTTAGTTGTTCTATTTTCTATAATAGTATCAACACTCTGTTTTTCTGGAAAAAGACAAGTAATGATTGCTATTGTTTGTGGATGTCTATCTTGAATATTATGTTGAGGTTCAGGAACTTGAAAATAAAAAAATTAAAAAAAAAATTAAAATAACAAAACTGTAAGCCTTTCGGATCCATTCCCCAATTTGATTAGGTAATTGCTCTATATGCCCTTCTTTTTCCAAAATTGAAAGAAAATGGCGAATTTCTTCTAAAGAACAACGCAATGACTCAGCCAAATCTTCTTCTGTTACACTGTTAGGATAAGCATGTTCAAGAGCCTCTTTTACATGGCTACTAGTTAAATTCTCCAATTCACCATCATTAACTAAAATTATTTTAAAAAAATAATTCGGAATTTAAAATAAGATTTTTTTATAAAAATTAAAAGCCAAAAAACTAACTAAATTGCTTTGCATTAGGCATAGGCATTTTCTCCTTTCCGGCAGCAAATTTCATTTCCACATCTATGGCACGTAATTCAGTGTAGTCATCCTTCATAAGTTGAAGAAGTAATTTAAAGAAACTTACATAATCTTTAAATCATAAATATTTAAAAATAAATTAAATTAAGAAAAAAAACCTTTAGGAAAATTTCGTTCAAAAATATTCTTAATAAATCGTTGGGAAGTTTCAGCACGTAATGCTAATTGGACATGATTGAAAAAACAAAAACGAAATGAACGAATTTCCTTAAAATATTTATTAGCTCAAATTACGTATTTTAAATTATCTACTTGTTTTAATGTTTTACCACCATCACTACTTATCCATACAGAAAATGAACAAGGAAATTGTGTTGGTAATTCTGATAAATTAAATTAATTTTAAATAATATGTTTAACCTTCATAATGTTCAACCAATTTATTTATAATAATTCCTTGGAATGGTCCACTCGCTACAAGGCAAACATTTGTTGGAATGTCATGAGTTCTAAATATATTTGAAATTAAAATTTAATAAGTATTTTAACCTTTCTATTCGTATTAAATTTTGTTCTGGTGATTGAATTAAAGGTACAAACGTAATCAGGCTTGTTATTGACATTATAAAGTCTATAAAAAAAGAATGAATGAATAAATAAAAATCGTTTAAAAAAAAATAAAGCAAAGCAGCAAATTAATTCTTTTCTATTTTCATTTACATCAAATAAAACCAACTGCACTAATAAATGAAAAAAAAAAGAAAAAGAATGTAATTAGTAATTATCTAATTCCAATCAATCATTAAAGCAATAACTCCCATTAAAATATGAAACTAAAGCGGATCTCATAATAAAAAAACTAAAATTATTTTCGAACATTTTTAATTAGTATCTAATCTTAATCGAAAATTTCTGATATTCTTCTCTTTACGAGCACAAACCTATACGTAGGAATAAGGAGAGTAAGCACTCCAATACTTTTCATATTTTTTCTGTTTAGAGTCATATAAAATATCAAATTGCAAATTTTTAGCAAAAATTAGTAAATAAAAAAAATCAGTTTATTAACGTTACATATATTAAATTAGAGATCGAACAATTACAAAATGTTTCATTAATCATATCTAAAAATATGTATTTGCTTGACATGTATTTATGGTCTGGTAAGAAAATAAACAGCAATTAAAAGAAAGTAGGAAATAATAAGCATTTAAACCTAAAAAATAAGCAAAAATAACGAAACAATAAGGATAATTGAAAATTCATAAAAGTATCATATTCGTCGATTTAAAAGCTTTTGAATCCTTGAGAATGAGAGGGAATAATTTAAATCAAAAAAATATTTAATATGTAAAAATACGAAAATTTTAATATTGAAAAGAAAAGAATCATAAGTGAAGTCGTCACCGATGGCATCCCAAAAAGGACCATGCATGAATATACTCAGATTTATTTGTTTAATCATCGTATACATTATACTCTTGAACAGAATATTTATGTATATAATCTAACAATAAGGCAAAATTAATTTAAAAATTAATTAAATTAAACCCTCAATCATTTTAGCAATATTTTCAGTTCCAAAATTCAACCCGCGATCTCGACAGAATTTATGAAGTTGTTTGTTATTCTCACGCAAATCCTTAATTTAAAATAATCTAAAAAATAAAAAACCTTACTCGGACAATATCATCAAGCGCCTTATTTTCTGCAGCCATAATCATTCGTGCCTTAACAGGATCAACAAGACGAAGATTGTAGAATCCAGGAAGATGTTCATTGTTAGCTTCTGAAGAACTCGTCGGAGTCTTAAGAATAAAATTAAACAAATAGAAGAATATTCGTTTCTCCAACACTTATATACTAATTGACCAAATCCTTATAATTATAATTGTTTTATTAAGTACATCATCAGAAACATTCTGAGAATCTCGTGGAACTTCTGGCTCTTGAGCTCTCTCAATAGATTGTTTAGTGTTAGAATCCACAGGGGTAGCTCTAGTTTCGACCTTTAAATATAAATTTATTCATAATAAATTAAATAAAAAAAAGACAATTTCTTTGCATTTTTACCTCATTCACTTGTTGAACCTGTTCTTCTTCCATTCGTATTTGAATTTGTTGTGGCTCATTATCAGAATAATTAAATACGGGTTGACGTGAACGAGAGCGCGAACGAGACCGTGAGCGCCGAAATCCAGTTACATGTATATCCAAGTGTCTTTTTAAATTACTCTGACTATTTGTACCAAAGTCACAATCATCATGACTAAAGATGAACATAACACCGTCAAAAGAGCAAAAAAAATCAAAAACTAACGTGCAACGGAAAGTTGTACCACGTTCTTCTGCAGAATGTGACTGACACTGATGATTAGATACACCAATTTTTGAGACAAAAAAACATTGGACAAATTCCACAAGGAAAAGTACGACTAGCCTTGCATTTTTGAAGATGATCGGGCATCTAAAACCATCAATTATAAAAAATAAATAAAAACAAACCCTTCCGAATAAAATTTTTACTCCACAAATTTGGCAAGAAATTTTTATGTTGGCTGAATCCATTTTGTAAAATTAGAAATAAACTGCTAATTGTAAGAATAAAAATTTAATCATGTTATTTATTTACAATTACTCGATATTTATATTTTTTTGCAAAATAAAAACCATCCTTTGATAATTGTCATTCCGTCTCATGATCATTAGACAAATTTTGACTCATATGACGGTACTGAAAATCTAAAAAATAAATTTCCATTAGAGCTAGGCTTAGAACCATATCCTGAACGGGTTCAGGATTATCCGCCGAACTCCTCTTATTTTAATATTTACAAGACAAGTCTTGTCGAATCATAGTCTATTAACTTCCACCCCTGTTTAGGAACCTGCATGCGATTTTACCATCTTCTAGTCACTGTTTCCATTTTTGACCCTTCAATGTCCGTCTTATTTGTTTCATTATTTAGCGAACATATTAAAAAAGATTTTTGTTTACGTATTCTTTTAAATTTTTACTAATTTTAGGCGATCAGTTAAATTTTCAATGTTTTGGATATGAAAAATGATGTTAAATCCGATCAACGTAATAGTCTTTTCCTCCAATTAATGTGTGAAAAATGTGGAGGTGAACTTGGCGAACGCCCCAATATTGCTTGTGTTTGTTTAAATTAATATTTTACTGAACAGTTTTTTTGTCTTTTTTTAGAGATGTCTTCACAGATTTTGTTTTTCTTGTGTTGATAACTATACAACTTGTCCAAAATGTGGAACGGCAACAAAATTTGAATTGGACACAAATTTATCTAGTTTAATTTCTAGGGTTTGTTTTTAATAAATTTTAATTAATTTCTCTTACAATTAAAATTTTTTTTGAATATATTTTTAAAATTGTATTTGGATATTCCATACTAAATATTGCAAATTTGAGGTTTTTTGTAAAGGCCTATAGGTCCTAGACTTATTTAATTTTTTGTTTATTAAAATTATTTTTGTTTAGATAAAGCAGCAAGATCGTGGCATTGTCAAACGAAGAGTTGTTGATGTACTAAAAAATGATGGTTTTGATTTAACATTAAATGGAATTTGTTCCCAACCGGAATGTGAATCTTCCCAAAAAATTTCGAACTGTTGTTCATCAACAAATTCTATTGATAGTCAACATACTCCAATTTCGGTATTTAATAATTCTCCATCTACTAGCTCCTTTTCTAACAAAAAATCACCGCAGTTCAATAATGTCAAAACAAAGGTTATTTAATTTTTAGCAATTCTTTTTCCTTTCTAGTTATTAGCCTTATGCAAAAATTTATCCAAAAAAATTTTTTTTTGCTTTTAGAATTCTCCACATTTAATGGCTGTTTCAAAATCATTTAATGAGCTAGAAAAAACTAGAATGCCTATTAGAAGGAATTTACATGATATGGTGGTAGGAATAATTTATATTTTTATTTTATATTTTCTTTATAAAAAGGCAATAGTTCTATGGCCAGATGGGACAAATTACAGAATAAAAAATCTTCCACAATGTTTACTTAAACCTCGTTATTTATATGTTCCGTCAACAACTACAGGTTTAAAATTATTTTTTCTTTATTTATTTACACAATTTTTAGTTGAATTTTTGATAGAATATTTGTTCAAAAGGGCAGAATTAGAGGCTGATTGGAAAAATCGACATAAGGTTTTTAAAATAATTTTCCCACGTTTCCGAATTCATAAACTTGAAGGTTTATTTGAGCAATAAGGATTTTTAGATTAAAATAACTTCAGTAACGGACCTTAACTAGATTTGTTTCGCTCAAATGAAACTTAAAACAGGCCTTTAAATGCACAGCCCTGAATATAATTATTTTATTAATTTTGCTTTTTAAAGTATCGCGTTGAATTAATGTCAGTTGAAAGTGAAAGAGAAGAAATTAATTTATGGATGAACCCTCGACGAGATATTGACTATTTAGCAAGAGATTTTAAAAGCAATTTGCAAGATCTACAAGATAGTACAAATAATGAAGAATATGTACTTATTTTACGCAAAAATCAAGAAGATTCTTATTTCTATACAAATCTAATAATGACACATCCTTTCAAAGCATTAAATGCTGGAATAACAGTTTCTGAACTTTTAAATGAACATAGCAGTAAACAAAACAATCGAAAAAATACAACATTAGAAAATGGAACAGGAAAGGGGTTGTCACCACAAAATTTTAATCAAAAAACTGGAAACAAGGAAAAAAATGATGAAGTGATTTCTGATGAACGTCCGCCAAAATTTGTTTATCGATTCGTCTCTTGTACAATATCATGTGATTATATTTGCAGAAAGTAATTCAACACTTATTTTTTCCTTTTTAGAAAATTTCACATTAAACCCTATAAATTAGGGCAATTTCAAGAATTCATTTTTTAAACAAAAATAATGTTTGATTGATTGTGAGGAACTAGAATATACTTGAAAATGTCCTTTACCTTCTATTTTTTACTCCATTTTATTATTGCGTGCTAATCTTTGTTAATTAATAATCTAGGTATTTAATTATTTTAACAATTTTTTTAAAAATAATTCCTAAAAGATTTTTCCTTATTTCTACTATATTTTCCAGCCAAAATTTACCAAAATAAAATAAATACAAAATCAATGTTAATAATAAAATAAAAATTGAAATTTCTGGAATTGAGTGGAAGAATATTTTAATTTTTGGCTTATAATTTTCTAAAGGCTTTTACTAATAATTCAAAAATGTTTCAGTTAACATTAAAATATTAAACAACTTGCACTGTATTATTACTAATATCAACAAATAATGCATGCGCCCAACGCCCATAAATACACTCATCAACGACTTCGTGGGCGATACCACGTTGTGCACAACGAGCATAGAGCTTTTCAAGTTCAATTCCTTGACCGTCACTCTCTCGTAACATTTCCCGAAGTGTATCAAATGCTCGATTAATAGGATCAGAATTTCTATAAAAAATATTTTCAAATAAAATAATTAATAAACCTGTCAGAAGTGGCTTGTTTATGAGCACGTAAGGATTCTCTTGCAAAATCGAGCAGTCTCAAAGCTTCTTTCACGTCAGCAGTATCAACTGTATTTGAAAGTCGAAGTCTGGCTAATGCAGTGCATGCACGGATTGCAGCCTAAAAGTATTAAAATATTCCAATAAATATTAGAATTCAAAACCAAAAGTATTCTTGGTGATGTGAAAGTTGAGTCCGCATTATTTTTAGATTCCCGACGAAGTTCAACATATTTTTCAACAAGAAGTTCTTTTAATTCATCTGGTAAAACTGGGTCCTTTCGCTTGCAAACAGCAATATATTTTCTTAAATAATTAATTTCTATCTTTTAATTAAAGAATATTAATTCTATTTCTCAAGGAATTCTGTTACAAGGACAAATTTTATGAAATTTAAGAAACTAACAAACCTAAACAATTTCATATCCACTGGTTTAAAAGTCGCCTCAGGCTGTTCACCTTTACGGTGCACATAAGTAATATGATCTGCCAATTTTCGGTCAGAATCTCTATCAGGAGTGTCTTGTATAAGCCAAAGAATATCAAAACGCGACAAAAGAGCAGCCGGCAAACGAATATTTTCTTCAATCGACCGATTAGGATTGTAACGTCCATATGCTGGATTTGCAGCAGCGATTATTGCGACACGGGCGTTTAACGATGTCATAATACCTGCTTTTGCTATTGAAATTGTTTGTTGTTCCATAACCTTTAAATCAGAAAAATAAAAACTTTTGTATTTTAAAATAAACTTCATGAATAGCAGTTCGATCACCTTCTACCATTTTATCAAATTCATCAATACAACAGATTCCGCGATCAGCTAATACTAAAGAACCACCTTCCAACGATACCTCACCTTCAAAATAATAAATTAAAGGAAAACTAAAGGACAGAGAAATTAAAAAGACAAATTTCTGATTTGCTGACATTAGTTAATATCTTATTATAACAAATTTACCGGTAAGTGAATCTTTAATTACAGCAGCAGTTAGTCCAACACCGCTAGAACCTCGTCCTGTTGTATATTGTGAGCGAAGAGCAAGTCTGTCAACATATGTTAATAATTGTGATTTTGCTACTCCAGGGTCTCCCATCAATAAAATATTTAATGCTCCTCTAATTTTCATTCCACTAGCATTTTTATTAACACCCCCAACAAGGGAAAGTAAAAGTGATTTCTTTACATCGGTTAGTCCATAAATTTCTGGTGCAATACTATATGCTAAAAAATAATAAGAAAATCTAAACAAAAAGTGTTTTAAAAAGCTAACCAAGGTGATCATAGAAATTGTCATGACTGACTAATTGAATTTCTTCTTCAGTCAATTCATCATCCAAAAATTCTTCATTTTCATCTCGATTGTTTTGAATATGCTAAAAAAATAAAATTCTCTTCTTTCTATAAATAAATTTAAAAAAATACATGTGCTTCCAAAAAGACTTCTGTAACAAGACCTCCAACCATTTGACGAAAACCTGTTCGAAGTTGAGGGATAAGGACACCACAAATTTGCACTGTATCACCAGGAATTGCTTTACGTGTATTTTCTCCGGTCAGATAAACTGTTAAAGAACGAGGAATTCCTCCAATAGAAACTTGTTCAGTCTAAAAAAGTGTAAAGATATGGTTAAATTATAATGCTAATACAGTCTCTTGGACACGAATTTCTTGGAATTTGACAAATTTTGAACCACGTATCTGCATTTGTAAACGTCCATTTGCCTTGCTTTGGATACATTCATTGCTTGGACAATTAAAGACAGGCATATAAGTAAGTCCATTTACCTTTAATAATTATAAGATTTTAATTGGAGAAGTTAAATAGTTTAACCTTATTAAAATAAAATTTATTACCGGTTGAAATGCTTCTGCTCCACAAGTGTCACAGATATAAGTAACAACATTCGCAAAAGGTTTAACTTCTGTTGCGCGAATTACAATCCCTTTTAGTGAAACAAGTTTTCCAACAAATTGAGAACGAAGTTCTCGAACAGCCAAGGGCTTTATCTCATCACGATCTTTAAAATAAACTTCACTAAAAAAATTAATAAATTATAAAATTTTAATTATTAAAAATATACAATCGGCGAAGCAATTCTGGTGGATAATTTTTACGAGGATCATCATCCTGTGACAATTCTCCTTTGTCAATACGTATTTTTTTATCCATATATAATCTTTGAAACAAAAAAGCATCCAATGCATCAATTACTGTTGGCTAAAATTAATTAGATAATAATTTAAAATTTTTAGTTTATCTTGTCTTAAAATTAATTGGTTTTAAAAAAGGTTATAAAAGATTTTTAAAAATTAAGAAAAAGTACCTGATTATCACGAAGTTCTTCTTCCACAAGTTTTTGGACAACTTCACTAAAAAGTAAACGAAAACGAACAGTATTCCCATTTATAGAAGTAAAAAGTTCAGGATTATGGACATAAACATCATCTTGTTCAATATAAAGAGCAATTTGTTGACGTTTGGTAAGTTGAACAATTTGATCAAGATATTTAAAAATTTTTAATCCATCGTCATTTTCATTGTAGAAGGTGCGAAGAAAATCTTCAATCTGTTCTTTTGCTTTTTCATAATCCCTTTCTGCCATATTTTAAATCTAAAACATAAAAAACTCAAAATAAAAAATATTTTTGAGAGTAAAAAAGCCAAATAATTTAAAAATTTTTAATCCTTAATTTCGCGCCCTTTATTTATTTTCGTTGTAAAACTCCAGAATATCAAAATGTAAAAATTCACGTTGTCAAAACGGGTAAATGTTATTAGTAAAGAGGTCATATTTCAATAAGGTAATTAAACAATATGTAAATGTTAATAAATAAGTACATATAAACCTGTAAATAAGAATTTTTTTGTTGATGTATGTATTTTCAGTTAACTAATTATAGGAAATATGTATTAATAATAATTTGACATTAATGTACTTTAATTTTCGTCATCCATCAATTTTCTTTGAATAAATAAAAAAAAAAATAATACGTCAACATTTTCAACATAATTTGCGTTTTATTTATATTTTTTCCTAAATTTTATAAATTATGCTGATTATTTTTAACAAAAAAAGCATATTTTTTTAAAATAAAATATTGAATATTTTTAATAATAAATAAATTAGTTATATAATTTTATTTCCTTTAAAAACTGCAATTTATTTTTAAATAAAGAAAATTTCCTCTTAATATAAGTAAATTTTTTGTTTTATATTTTAAAAGACTTTGTTAATAAAAAAAAAGATGGATTTTAAAATTAATTTTAAAATTTATCCAATAAAATTCCCTCGAGAAATAAAAAATTAAAATTGCCTTTTCAGCATTTTTTAGTTAATTTATAAGGCTCTTATCTTCCTTCAGAATCATCCTTTTATTTTTACTTTTATTTAAATAAAAATATTTCTAATTTTAAATATATTTTTGTTTTAAAAATCACATCATTTACCTAACTATTTAAATAAAAATTTAATTTAATTTTTAAGAGTACTTTAGAGTCTGAACTTTTTTTTTTAAAATAAATATTAAATTAATGTTATTAATATTAATTATTTTTATTTATTTTTCTTTAACAACATCAGAATTGAATGAAAATCAGAACAATGAAGAAAATATTGCAGAAACTATTATTGTATTTTTTAAAAATAATTCTTTAACATATCTATTTAATTAAAAAAATCTTATAATATTTTAAATTAATTTTATAATTTTGATTAATTTAAATTAAATTAATTTCTGAAAAATATTTTTAAATAACTCAATTTACAAAAATTATATTTATTTTTTAAATTTTATTGTAAAATACATTAGAGTCTGAAATTGGTTTACAATAATTACTTTACATATTAATATTAATTATTTTCCAAAAACTTTCTTAATTATGAGAAAGTTTTAATTTCTATTAAATTATTCATTTATTTTTACCTTAATTTAGAATATTTTGTTTTATTTTTTAATATTTATTCTTAGAATTTTGGTGGAAAAACGTGTACTGCTGCCTATGAATGTTGGTCTACAGAACCTATATTTGAAGATGGAAGGCCTTTATTTAATGGAATTAGTAAAATAAATTTAATTAAATTTAATTAATTTAATTTTATAGTAAAAAGATTAGAAATTAATGGAAGATTATTTAATAATAGAAAAGGTAAATAAATAAATTAACTTTAATTAAGAATATCCTTTTTAGGTAAATGTAGATGTAAAGAAGGTCGTTGTATATTTTATTCATTGCCAATGAGAATATTTTATGAATGTCAAGAACTTTAAAAATTATTTTTGGAGTTTTAAATTAATTAATCTATAAATAAATTAATTAATTAATAAAAATTAGAAATTGATGGAAATATTTTATTTAAAAAATAATTAATTATTTAATTAAAAAGATTTTTATTTAATTTTAACATTTACATAATATAAAAAGAATAAAGAAAGGAAAGAAGAACATTTTTCCATTAAAATATTAATTAAAATTTAATTTTTATTTTTTTCTATTTTGTTGCATTATATTATTTGTTTGTGTTGAATATTGGTCTTTTCCATCCAAAAAATATGTTATACATTCACCTTTTCCCTATTAAATTAATTAAAATTAATTAAATAATTTAATTAATTTAAGCAACTTTTATTTCAACTTTTCCTCTTTCAACAGCAATAAATTGTTGAAAAAAACATTTTAAAAGATTAAAAGAAGATTCACTTATTTGAATTTTATTAGCTAAACCAGTAGACTCCTTTTAAATAGAATTAAATTAAATTAAAATTAAATAATTTAACCATTCTGGATGCCATATTAACTGTATCACCAAAAAGACAATAACGAGGAGCTGCAAGTCCAACAACACCAGCAGCTACAGGACCACTATGGAAACCAATACGGACCTTTTTTGTTTAAAAGAAAATAAATAAAAGTAGAAAAAAGACAAAAGGGTAAATATTAGGTTAAGACTCTAATGACCACAAATTAAATAATTCAACAAAAAATTATAATTCTTACCATAATTATCTCTTCTGGTCGATGTCCAACTTTAAAATTTGAGACAAACTAAATATTTAATTATTTGTTTATTCGAAAAAAGAAACTTACTGTACGCATTTTAAGTGAAATATCTGCAATATGTTGTACATGAGAATTACCATTTTCACGTGGAACACCAGAAACAACCATATAAGTATGTCCAATCTTTTAATAAAAAATAAAAATTAATCCAAAAAGATTATTTAAAATTAAATAAATAAATACAGTAATTTATTTAGAGTATTTAATAGTTATTTTAGTATTTATTTTATTATAATTAATTACCGTTTCAACTTTAAAAGCATCATGTTTAGCTATAATAGCATCAAATCCACTAAACATATCATTCAAAAAAGCAACAACTTGGTAAGGGGTTGAATTAGCAGCCATTCGGGAAAATCCCCGAATATCAGAGAAAAGAACAGTTGAATTAATATATAATTGTGGGGGAACTGGTCTACCAGCCTTTAAATCTTCAGCAATTAAACTAATTAAAAATAATTAATTTTAATTTAATTTTAATTAATTAGATAAATTAATTAATTATTTAATTTAATTAATTCAATTAAATAAAAATTAAAAATTAAAAAAAAAATTTCTTACGCTGGTAGCATATTTTTAAGTAAACGATCTGCCTGTTGTTGTGCTTCTTCTAATAATTGTGTTCTTTCTTTAACTAATAATTCTAAATTAGAAGTATAATCTTCCATCATTTTCATCATTTGATCAACTAAAGAACCACTTCCTGTTGATTTTAGATTTGCATTAATTATTGCTTTTAATCTTTTTATATTTGGTCTCATTTCTGGAATTTCTAACCAACAAGCTTCTAAGGCCTTATTTTAAAAATAAATTAAAAAAAAATAAAATATTTGTAGTGTTAATTTTTATTTAAAATTAAATTAATTAATTAAATTAAATAAATAATTTAAATAAATTAATTAAATTAATTAATTAAATTAAATAATTTAATTAATTTATTGAATTAATTAATTAATTAAATTATACAGAAAGTAATTGTAAATTATAAGCTTCTTCATTAGGGTTAGTAGTTGTTGTTGTATTAGTTTGTATTGCTTGATTAGGAAATATTGGTCTAATAATTTGGTCATTATCATTTGCTAAAGCAATTCTATTTAAAAGTTCTTTAAAAATAAATAATTAAATAATTAATTAAAAAAAAAAATAAAAACTTTGTGGTGGCATATTCTTTTCAATAAAAGGTTCTAATTTAAATAATATTTGATATAAAACCATACCACAAGCATATCTTTAAATAAATAAATAAATTAATTAAATTAATTAATTATTTTTACATATCAGAAGCTTGTGTTCCAATTGGCAAATGTTTTGAACTTAAAAATTCACGAATAATTTCAGGAGCATATTGAACATATTCTTTTAAATTAAATTAAATTAAATTAATTAAATTAAAATTTACTTTTCATATTTGTTTGGTCTTTAACTTTATCATTTACAATTGCCTTTTAAAAATTAATTAAATATTTTTTAATTTAAAATTAAATTAAACTTCTTCAAGTTTTTGGTCTTCTAATGACTCTGAAGAACTAAAATCACGTTTATCCTTTCCTTCACGCTTTAAAAAATTATTTAATTTTAATTAAAATTTTTTTAATTAATTTTTACTTCTCTTTCCTTAAGTTTTTCACGTTTTTTTTCTTCTTTTTCACGTCTTTTTCTTTGTTTTTCTTTTTCAATTTCACAATCCATCATATATTTTAATTCATTATGACGAAGTCTATCACCACAGATTTCATCAGTTACTAAATTAAATTTAATTAAAATTAAATTAATTAAATTAAAATTAATTAATTATACTTAAAGTAAAACTAATTAAATTAAAATTAAACTTAATTAATTATTTAAAGTAATTTAATTAATTTAATTAATTAATTCAATTAATTAAATATTAATTAAAATTTAAATTAATTAAATTTAAATAAATTACCAAAATTTGTTAATTTTACATTCCAATTAGAATCAACTAAACAATTCTAAATAAAATAAAAATTAATATGTATTTAATCAATTATTTACCTCCAATTAAAAATTTAAGAAAAAAACCTGTAAACAAAGAGAACCATGCATTCTTAGTAAAGAATTATGTAAAAAATAAAGTCCTTTAACAACATCCTTAGCAAATGAAGCTTGAAAATTTTTTCCAATTTTTAAATCTGTATTAAATAAAACATCCTCTAAACTTCCCCTTTGACATAAAATCCATAAAATAATAAATTCATTTTGTTGGTTAAAACAAATTCCATAAAATTTATTTAAATTCTCATTTTCCATTATTTTTAATTCTTTTAAACGACTTAATTCATTTTTAGTAAAAGAAATATTTCTTGCTTGTTGGTAACGTTTATATGCACATTTAACTCCATTAGAAATTGCTTGTTTTGCTTGTAAACGACTATTGGCTTTTGAACCAATACTTTCTTTTAAATTAATTAATTTTAATTTAATTAATTAATTAAATTATACCATCATATGAATGACTTTCAACAGATTTACTTTGCACTGAAAATGATTTTCCCTAAAAAATAATTTTTTAAATTAATTAATTAAAACTTTTGTTTAATTACCATTGAAGTTGATTTGCTCTAAAATTAAAAAAAAATAAATTAATTTAATTAATTATTTACCTTTCCCACACGTACTTCAAGTAGCCTAACTTGTTCACGAGGAATACGCCTAAAAAATAAATAAGTAATTAATTAATGTTTATTATTACCATGTCATATCATAAAGCATTCTTTCCTTTTCTTTAATATGTAAATAATAACCTGTAGGTATTGTAATACCCAAAAACACAATTACACCAAAAAGAATATAAAAAAAAGTATAATCACATAAACCACCATCAAATCCACATTTAGGCATATCTGGGGGCATTACACCATCTACTGTTGAATAATAATGTGACATAGTTTCATGAGCAACATGTTCGGAACAATCATTTTCACTCATTGCACATCTTAATTTATCTCCTAGACGAGCAGTTAATTCAACTACTATTTTCATTGTTCCTTTTTAAAGATAAATTTGATTAATTTAAAAAAATAAAAGAAAAGGCTAAAATTAATTAAGGAATAGTAAAGTGTGTATGTAAGTAGAAGGTAATAATTCTATTAGGTTGTTTTTCTAACTAGGTATTCTTTACTCTACTAGTACAGTAATATTAATTTTAATTACAAAGGTTGGTTACCTTATTTTTTAAATAGAAGGGATACTTTAACTAAAATAACATTACCTTATTTAATTACTAGTCTATACATAACTTATATTGCCAATTTAATACCTTCTACCTTCTAATTATTAATTAATTAATTAACCATTTTTAGTATGATAAGTAGCATAACTTGGTACTCTAATAGCCTTATTATTTATAAGAACTTGTCCAGTTACTCCAATAAATTGGCGTGCTGTCATTTTTTTCCAAATAAATAAACCATCTAAGAAAACACTTTGATTCTTTGTTTCTTCATAAGCATCTCTAACAGATAATCCGTAAAGGAATAATGCATCATATAAAGACATATATGCTAATGTTGCATACTTTAAAGAATTAATTAATTAATTAAATAGTTTCTTACATAAGTACTAATTACTCCAGTAACTTTATTTAATCTTAGTTCAAAATCTTCAATAAATTTTTTATCATAACCATGAGCTGTTATTATGATTACATCATCAAAAGCAACACGTGTTTCCTTTAATATATTTTATTAATTTAATAAATAAAATTCAAACAGATTTTTCAATATTAGTAGCTTCCCAAGGATAATGATCATGTAAATGAGCTAACCAAGGAATAATAAAAACATATTCTGATGTTTTTAAATGTGAACGAAGTGCAGCAATCATAAAAGATTTAGCTGAATGAAGGTCCATTCCCATTTCAACAATTATAACTTTAAATAAATAAATAGAATTTAATTAATTTAAATATTTCCTTTCCTACTTCTTGCTCTATTTTTTAAATGTTTAAGTCTTCCAGTTGCAATAATTTCATCTGGTGTCATATAGGGATCTAATTCAATTTCTGTATTTATTTCAATATTTGCGTCTTTCAAATAATTTCTAAGTGAATGAAGAGAAAGACGTTCAAAATGCATACTTGGACGAACTAGACCAACCTTTATAGTTATTTATTTATTTATTTAATTATTTAATTACTTGTTTCCATCCATATAATTGTATAAATGTTAATGTTGCCCTAGCCATTTCTGTAGCTGAAGTAAGGGCTACAGAGCCAAGTGTATCAAAAATTGATCTGTCAGAAAGTGCATCATCTCCAGATAAATGGGCAATAATTGGGACATTCCAACGAGAGACAAGGCGTCCAATTATAAGCATTTCTAAAGGAAAGAATTAATTTTAAATTAATTTTTAATGAATTTTATAACTTAAATATTTAATTTAACAATTAAATAATATATTTATTTATTTATATTTAAGTTTTAATTTAATTATTTACCATTATTACATCCAGGCCCAAAATAAACACTTGTCTAAATAATATAAATTTAATTTACTTATATTAATTTTACATTTTTCATATAATGAAGATAAGCAGAATGTTCTACTCCACTAAATCGATTACAAGATTCCATTCTTTAATTTAATTAAATTTAATTAAATAATTATTTTAAAAGATATACGTAAAGAATTGTATTTTAATTTCAGGTGGTAGAATAACCCTTTCTTTCATATCATTATAACACCTAAATTAAATTAAATAAAAATTAAATTAAATTAAATTACATTTCTAATACTTGTGGTTCATGTATAATATTTGGATTATTTGGTTGTAAATGTGCTACTTTAATGACAATATTTGCTTTATAAAAAGGTAAAAATAATAAAAATAAAATATTTGGCAATTTTTTAATCAACATTTTAAATTGTTGGCACTGTTAAAAATAATTAATTATAATTAAATAAATAATTATTAGATAAAAATATTTTAATTAAATAATAATAAATTAAAAAAAAAAGTTTATTTAATTCTAATTTTTAAAGGAAAATAAATAAACTTTTTATTTAAAATAATTTCCACTTCTACTCTTTTTTAATGGAAGAAGGAGGGTATTTATTCTCTTTTTTAATTATATAAAGCTTAAACTAATAGTTAAAATAAAAAATAATTTTATTTTATTTTTAAATAAGCCAATCAACGTTAAAATGTTATTAAAAATTAAAAAATAAATTAATGAAAAAAAAGGATTTATTTTATTTAAGTTTTTATTTCAGTCAATTAGAGGAAAATAAATAAAAATAATTTTTAGAAAAATATTATTAATATTTATTTTTTATTTGAAAAAAATAAAATTTAAGAATTATGATTTATGAAATAAATAAATAAATTAATTAAATAATTTTTAAAAATTATTCCTTATTTTCAACAAAAAGTTAGAGAAAAAATTTAAAGTTTATTTAATTTTAATTTATTTAAACTTGAAGAGAAAGTCTCTTTTTATTTATTTAAATTAAAAAGAAAACAATTAAAATTTAATTTATTTTTAAAAGGTCAGTTGTTAAACAATATTTTCTTTTTTCTTTTTTTTTTTATTTTCTAAAAAAATATAGAAATTTGATCACAACTATTTTTAAAGTTTTCTTTCATTGTTTGCATATTTTTTGTTTCAAACAAATTCTTTTTAAAAAAAACATTTTTGCAAAAATAATTTTTTCTCTTTATTTTAATTAATTTGTCTTTATTTTAATTTATTTATTTAAAATTAATAAATATTTTATTTAAATGTTTATTATTATTAATTTATTTATTATTATTTTTATTAAATTAGATGAAGTAAATTCTAGGGTAATTTATTAAATTTAATTAAAAATTAAATAATTAAAAATGAAAAGAAAATATTAAAAAAAAAGGAACGGAATTAAAAATATTTTTAAAATAATTGTTTACCAATAAATTAATTAATTATATTATTTAAATATTTATTTTAATTTACCCTTTAATTATTTAATTTAATTTAAAAGGGTTCTGTCATTAATCTTTATGAACAAAAAGAGACATTAAATCGAGGACCTGGTGATATAGCTAATTTGTGGATTGGGGCTTTTATTGGAGGGTAATTATTAATTTAAATTTAAATTAAATTAAAAGGTTTCATGGCACAAATATTCGAAATGCAATAAAACCAAATTCTTCAAGTAAATGGATTCGGTACCAAAATGATCGTAATCAATATATTATTCCTTATATTATTACTGGAAAATTTGGTAAATAATTTAATTTAATTTATTTAATAAAATTAAAAATAAAAAGATAATCATGAATATGGAATAATTGCTAGGGCAATGTTAGCAATAGCAGAGGTTTAATTTAAAATTAAATATACTAAATGTCTTTATAGAATACTTGTGTAAAGTTTGAAAGAAGAGGAGGAGAGGCTGATTATGTTGATTTAAAAAATGAAAGAGGAGAAGGGTAATTAATAATAAATTTAATTACTATTTTAATATATTTAATTTTTTTAATAAAATTAATTAAATATCCTCCCTTTATTTTAGTCTTTTTTTTTTTTATAAAAAAGTTTAATTTTAATATTTAATAAATATTTATTTAAATAAAGTTGCTATACAATGGTTGGAAGATCATCAGGAAGAAATGTTGTTATGTTAGAAACTAATGAAATAGGTAATTTAAATTTTAATTTAATTTTTTCTCTTTAATTTCTCTTTATTTTAATTAGCAACATGTTTGGAATATGAAATAGTTATTCATGAATTAATGCACACAATTGGACTTTGGCATGAACAAATGCGTTATGATAGAGATGATTTTATTAAAGTTCATTGGGAAAATATTGGACATGGTCTTATTTTAATATTTTAAATTAAATTAAATTTTATTAGCTTATCTTACACAATTTGAAAAAGTTCCAGAAACTGATAGTACAACATATGGAGTTAGGTAAGAATTACATACTTTTAGCTATTCATTTAATTAAAATATTAACAATTAAATATTTTTATTTATATTAAATTTTAAATATTTAAATTAAACGATAAATTAAATTAATTAAAATAAATTGTTTAATTAAGATATGATTATCAATCAGTTATGCATTATGCAAAGGATGCTTTTGCTTCTTCTCCAGGCAAAATTACAATGGAAACATTAAATAATCAATATCAAGTATTATTTAATTAATATTTAATTAACAATTCCAATTCCAATTAAAAGGACATAATTGGAAAAGTCAAAGATGCTTCCCCAAGTGATTACCTTAAAATTTGTAATATTTATTCTTGTGAAACTTGTATGGGACGGCCTTTCATTTCTGGACAAAATAAACCAGAAATTGGTCAAAGAGTTCTTACTCTTGGCCCTTGGCCTGTAACATTACCTACAGGAAGTCCTTCCCCTGCAACATTGCCATTAATACAATTAACTACAACAACAACTACTACAACGTCAACAACAATAAGAAGAAAAACAACAACAAAAAGGCCAAGAATAACAACTAAAAATATTCCAATTTGTAATAATTTAAAATATTATTTAATTTATAATTATTTTAAAATATTTTAATTAAGAAAGTTCCTAATTATACAGAAATTCTTTATTAATAAAATAGACATATCCTTCTTTAAATTAAGGGACACAACAACCACCACCATTAATAACAACAACAATATATCCAAAACCTTCTTTACCAAAAATTATAGAAAGTCAAGAAAAAGGAGAGGAAAATAATAATATTTTAGAACGTCGTTGGCCTACACCTCAATTACCTATAATTCTTCCTTTAATTAATAATAATTGGTGGTGGAAAAATACTCCAGCACCTCCATTTCATTATCAACCAATATTAAGAAAACAAATAAATATTGAAGAAGAAGAAAAGGAAGAAAATGAAGAAGAAGAAAAAGAAGAAGAAAAAATATGGGAAAAACAATTAAATAATAATAAATATGAAGAAGATGAAAAAATAGGAAATGATTATGAAAATGAAGAAGAAGAAGAAGAAGAAGAAGAAAATAATAATAATAATAAAGAATATTTTGATGAGAATTGTAAAAAATTTAAACGAAATTTACAACAAAAGTTTCCCAAAAAAATAGTAAAAAGAAAAAGCTGTAAACTAAAAAGATTAATAAAAAGAAACTCCTGTATTTGTTGTTAAGAAAATAATTATTTTTAAAAAAATGTTTTAATAATTTATTATTTAAATATAATTAATTAATTTTAAAAAATTATTTTAATTTAATTTATTTAATTTTATTTTCTTTAATTAATTTAAAAGGATAAATGAGTGGTGGTAGTTAATTATATGAAACAAAAGAAATTTGTTTTTTAAAAAAACTAAATACACACATATTTATTTATTTTATTATTATAAGAATTATTCTATCTAAATACTTTCCTATTTATTAGTAAAAAGTTTATTTATTTTAATTTTCTTTTATTTAAAATTTTTATCAGATTTTTTTCTTTTTGATAAAATTTTCTAAATTATTTTAAAATACCTATATTTATATAAATATTAAAACAAAGGCAAAATTCCATGATAGACAAAAATAATTAATTTATTATTTTGTTGATTAAATGTTTAAATTAATCCTTTAATTAATAAAAATAATTAAATAAAATAATATTTTATTAAATAATAAAAATATAAAAAAAATATTTTAAATAAAATTTAATTTTAATTTTGTCTCCCCTATCTCTATAAGAATTTAAAAAATAAATTTAAGCATAGAATAGAATATTCTTTTTTAAATTAAAGTTATATTTAATGCTTTCATTTCTCTCAACACTTTTAAATATTTTTAAAAAAATATTTTATTATGACTAACATTTTTTTAAATTATTTTATTTTAATATTTTTAATTTTCTTTAATATTGGTAAAATTTAAAAAGAATTCTAAATTTTTAAATATTATTTTTTAGTAAAAATTGAATCTTTATTTCATCGTGAAAGAGTAATTGAAGTTAATTTGCGTGTTTTTGGAAATGTTTACATACAAATGAGGAAATGTAATTAATTAATTTAATTAAAATAAATAATTAAATAATGTATTAAATATTTAAAGAGAGAAATATAATGTTAGAGAAAGTCTCTCTTCTTTTTAAATACTCTTTTTATTTGTTTGCTTATAAAATTATTCTTTTTTATAAATACATAATAATTATTTGTTTTTTTATAATTAAAAATATTTTTAAGATCAAAATTGTGCTGGTACTTTATTATCAGATCGTTATGTATTAACTGCTGCACATTGTTTTTTTGCTAATAGAATTGTTTGTCAACCAGAATATGAGTATTTATTCTATAATTTTAAAAATATAAATATAATTAAATTTTAATTATTTTATATAGAGGTTTATTAAATGAAAGTTTTGCTAAAAATCTACTTGACAAAAATAATAATAAATTTAATTTGGAAAAAACAATAGTTGAATTAGATGGTCTTTGTCTTATAAATGAATTGTAAAAAATTAATTTAAATAAATTAAAAATTATAATAATAAATTTATTAATTTTTTTAAAAGTTGTATTACCGAAAAATGTGTTTGCAAAGCTCCTTACAAAACAAGGAGAGTTGGAGTTAAAAAAGTAATTAATTAAATTAATTAAATTAAATTAAAATATAAATATTTAGTTATTTATTCCAAATATATTTGTTGAATCACATTGTGTTTCTGGTGATATTGCTTTGATTGAATTATCTGAACAAATTAAAAAAAGAAAAACATATTTAGCAAATAAAACAACTAAATTACCTTTAAATAATGTATTATATGTTTCTGGTTATGGTTATGATCCAGAAAGACAAATATTAACTGATATAGATGAACTTAAAACAGCTAATGTTAGTATATTAAATAAATGTCCAAAAACATTTGAAAATAATAATAATAATGATTTAATTTGTGCTGATGAAGTTATTTTTGATCAAAATGTTTGTGAAGTATGTTTCTTTTAAATTTTTTATCTAATTAAAAAAAGGGTGATAGTGGTGCTGCTTTGACAGATTTTAATTTTACTGTTTATGGTAATGTTAATTATGTTAATTATTTATTTTAATTATTTCTAGGTATTGTATCTTATGGTACTCAATGTGATAAAATGTTTAATGATGACCAAAGAGGAGTGCCAAATGAATGTTTGTTTTATGGGTAATTATAATTTGGTATTGCGAGATAAAATTAACATTTTGCCAATTGACTCATGTCAGTATTTAGATTTTTAAATAGAAGGGAACTGACAATTTCTATTTTTGGAAATAAAAGGAATGAGTACTAATTATATACATATGTATTTATGTAAGCAATTATATCCATAAGCGAATCCTTATAAAGTTGTGATTTACTTTAATTTATAAATAAACTCCCATTTTTAATTTTAATTTAAAGTAAGAGAATATGCAAATTCAGAGATATATACAAATATAACTTATTATTTACCTTTTATTTGTGGAATAATTGGAATAGATGAAGATATTGGTTGTTTATTAGAGAATGTTAAAAGATCAAAAGAACAACCTTATTTTGAAATACAAAGAGATGGAAAAATTAGTGAAAATGCACCTTATTTTGAAGAAGAAGAAATTATTTTTGAATACGATGAAAGTAATAGTAATGAATTATAAATTAATTTTAGTTAATGTTTCACGATATTCAAACTAATTATTTAAATAATAAAGTAATCATTTTAATTAATATATTTATAGAGTAATCACTTTAATGTTTCGATAGGGTAAACTAGAAGATCTTTCTATGTTTTGCTATTGGAAAATTTCTAAAAAAATTAAAAGAACTAAAGCATAGTTTTTATTAAACAATACAAACAATATAATATATTTACATACATATTAAAGAAATACATATATACGAACAGAATTTTACAAATAATATACCTATTTAAATAATACAAATAATAATTTATTTAATTACATCTACAAACATTTCTTTACAATCAAAGTTGTCTTACAAAGCATCTTTACATACAACAACCATAGCGCATTTTCTAGATGGCTAAAAAGAAAAATAATTTAATTTAAATAAATTTATAAAAGTTATTACGCCGCCAATCCACTTTCTCGTACAGTGGATTCTCCTCTTTTTTGGTTTCTTCCTTATTGTTAGCATTAACTTCTTCCTTTTTATTGCCTTTTTTATTCTTCTCAGTGTTTTAACTTCTTCATTCTTATCATCATCCTTTCTCTTCATTAGAGCTTTATCCCCTTCTTCTTTCTTTCGAAGTGCTTTCTTCTCCGCTCTATTTTGTTCTCTCTTCCACATTTCTCTAGCTTTTTTTGCCAATCCGGCATTATCCTTCTTTTTTGGTTTATCTTTCATGTTAAGGTTATCATCTACCATATAACCATCAACGGCCGGAAGCTCAGAAAAAGCATTTTCACAAAGATAATAATTTTTATAGCAATTATACCCAACAAAGATGCCAGCAACAAAGATGGTAGGGGGACAAAGCATTTTACTGAATCGGAATAAATGATTCCTAAAATTTAATATATGTACAATTAATTTTTATAAAGAACTCACATGATACAAAGGAATTGAGAGAAGGAAGAAAGAATCAGATTCAAATAAGAAAATAAACCAATACAATAGTTTGTATTTTGTCTGCTTTTATAATAGATTTTACACATAAAACAAAACATTAAAATCTGTAAGAGCAGCACTACTATCACCCTTTTTTTAATTAAAAGAAGTTTAAAAGTTTAAAAAAAAGAAACATACTTCACAAACATTTTGATCAAAAATAACTTCATCAGCACAAATTAAATCATTATTATTATTTTCAAATGTTTTTGGACATTTATTTAATATACTAACATTAGCTGTTTTAAGTTCATCTATATCAGTTAATATTGTTATTCTCTGTTACAATTTCTTCACTAAATAAACCAAAATTATCTTCTCCCCCTTCAGATCCTTCAAAGAATTGTCTAATAGAATCGTTCTTCTCTCCCCCACTCAACTGTTCATTTTTTGTGTCAAATCCAATACATCCAGTCCATTCACAATTAGATGACCAATCACTCCACTCAGACCAATAACCATTTAATGATGCTACTTTAAGTTAATTTTGTGCAAAATTATATATATTTAAATTAAATTTGTGTAAAACCTAATTTTACATAAATGTAATCTTTTTTATAAAACTAATATATAAAATCTTTTAATGTTTGCCAACTTTCACAAGGTCTTCCATTGCCACATTCCATACTTTGATGAGCAACACCTTCACAAAAAGATGACGTTTTATCCTCCAAAATCAAACAATGCCTATTTCTTCTGCGAAGAGCAAACCCACAATTTTCTGAACTACAATTTGACCAGGCTGACCAAGAAGAAAATTGTAGTGATTTTATAGAGGTGTTGTTAAAAACTGAGGTATTATTGAGTGCTATAAAATGCAAGTGCAAAAGTTGTGAAAATTATGAGTATTTTTTAAATGAATTTTTACTTACATAAACCACAAATTGTAGGCTCCGAACATGCTTGCAATTCAAAATCACTGCCAGAACATTGTTTACCACCGTTTTTGGGTTTAGGATAACAATACCTAAAACCAAGATTATTAAAAAGATATGTCTGTCTTCCTTCCCTTTTTTCCTTCCTCTTGATTATTTCTAGCTCTTTAAAAATTTTCAGGCAAGGACAAAAGATGGAACATTGGAAAAAATAAAAACTAAGATCTTAAACTAAAGCAATACTTCAATCTAAATTTATTCATGGATTTCCCCAAAAGCAATTAATAAATAAAATAATATTTGTACCTAGCTCTAGAACGTTGTCCATTAATACAAGGATTTGAACATTGTGACCACTTAGTCCATGCAGTCCAACTTCCATCAATTTGAGTGCCTTGACATTTATTTCTAGGAGGATCACAAGGTGTTTGGTCAAAAGAGAAACCAACACAATATGCACCTCTAAAAATAAAAAACAATTTAAAAGAAAATTTTATCAACCCTATTGAAGGCAAAGGATTAGCACACATTCTATTTCGAACACGATGACCTCTTTGTGAACAATCTTGAGAGCATTGTGACCATTCTGACCAAGATGTCCAACCTGTAATTTAAATGATGAGTAGAACTAGACTTGAGACGTAAGAAGAAAGTAGTGATAATATGTAATTTAAATGAAAATCTTTTGTCACATTTAACAATTTATCCAAAACCTCCTAAGTTTAGAAGTTTATTTTTTGATATTCTATTAAACATATTTTTTATTTAATTAATACCACCAACAACAGCAGCACATTGCATAGGATCATCAATATTTGGTAAAATACATGGACTCTGTTCAATTATTGAACCGGGACAAAACCCCTAAAATAGTAATTTTTAAATAAATCTAATTTCGATGCATAAAAATAGAAGTAAACCCAAAAACGAATACATACCCTTTTTTAATATTTATTACCTTAAGTTGAGGATCATGTATTAGACAAAATCGCCGTCTGTAACGTGTTAGAGAAAAACAAGAACAAGCAGACCAATCACTCCATTCTGACCAACTTGGATATAAAATTTTCTTTTCTTCTAATAAAGAATCTTCTTCTTTACATTTTGGTGGTAATGGTTCACATTCTCTTTCATTACGAGAAATATCTTCATCACAGAGGAATACTAAATTGTATTTACAACTTTTTGTTCGAATTTGACGCCCATTTGATCCACAACTGACTGAACAAGCACTCCATTCTCCCCAATCAGTCCAATGTCGATTTTCAAGGGAAGAGGCTTAAAGAAGAAAAATATTTTTCATTAAATTATAGAATATTTCGTTATTTTTTAATTTAAATGTTTTACTTGTCTGAGAGAATCTTCTCTCAAATTTTTGATCATCATCTAATGTACCATTAATTAATTCTCCTTCACGAGCACAAGAACGTTCACAAGTATCAATTTCTATTGGGGCACCTTTTAAAAAGTTGAATAAATTTTTAAAAAATAATATTAAAAATATTTACATGCCTCATTTCCCAATTCTCGTTCACCCCAATCTCCATTTTCCTCAGTTTTAGCTACTTGGACAATACATTTCCTTTGTCTTTTTCGAGTCTCAAAAACACTACAAGTTGAACAAAATGTCCAAGAAGACCAATTTGTCCACTAAACTTTAAATTAAAAAAATTAACAAGATTATTTTGCCTGAGGACATGGACCAAGAACACAACGTTTGCTTTCAATTAAAGGCTCTTTGTTAGGACAAATCCCGTTCAAACAGCGACGATAGCGTCGTTGCAATCCTTGACCACAAGAATGGGAACATGCAGACCAAAGTGACCATTCACTCCAAACAGGAGCATCCAAAACACGAGAACAGTCCTTTTTGTTAAAAAAATTATTAGTAAATAATAGAATTAAAAAAATTACTTGAGCATGACAAGTCCTAGCCTGCTTTCCTCCGCCAGCACAGGGCTTGTCACCGCATATACGTTCTCGAAGTTGAAAACCAATACCACAACTAACTGAACAAGGATTCCACTTAAAAATAAATTTTAATATATTTTTAAAATTCAAAAATCAACCTTTCCCCATTGTCCATCTACTGAAGCT
Organism: Meloidogyne exigua; assembly: GCA_018905775.1. Lineage (NCBI taxonomy): Eukaryota > Metazoa > Nematoda > Chromadorea > Rhabditida > Meloidogynidae > Meloidogyne > Meloidogyne exigua. The sequence goes on along the minus strand of JAGUQR010000194.1, from coordinate 878,831 downwards.
TCACCACCTTTAATTGGGCATTCTGCAATGCTAGTTACTTCGTTAGTACAAGTTTCTTTCTCAAAATATTCACCAACACAACCAAACGAGGAATTTCCTTTTGTATCTTAAAATTATTAAATATTACCATTCTTTGTTATTATTAATAAGTGCCTCCGTATAAAACAAACCTTGATTTGAACAATTCCTGTGCCTTATTCTCTGCCCTTGTTCACCACATTTTTCAACTTTACATTCTCCCCAAGGTCCCCACTCTTCCCAATAAAAACAGCCAATTTGTTTACAATTCTCTTCTTCAATTAAAGGTTCTGTACAATGGCTATTTTTGCATTCACGTATTCTCCGACGAGTTCCGTTTTGTCCACATTCTGTAACTAAGCATTCTGACCATCCTACAATAAACTTTAATTGAGAAAATTTTATTATTAAATTGTAGTATGGATTTTGTAATAGAAAAATATTTTATTCAAAAAGTATGGAAAAGAAAAGTTAACAGAACTGATATTTATGTACTTGTATATTTAAAGTCCATATCAATTTCTTTTTCTTACGAAGCTTGTAAGAAATATCCTAACAATAAATAGTATATAAGTCATCAAATTATTTAATCATGTTGACATAATCTTCTACCAACTAACATCTTTGCTCGTTTGCTTTTGCCTACAAAATGGTGATCGTTAATATCAAGGTCAGACGAATGGACAATCAAAGGGATGTGATGGTTTCCTTGGACAATCAGGCAAGTTTTTCTTTCTCGACCGTTTTTTAAAGTTATTTTCATTACAGCAAACTGTTGCCATGTTGCGGAGCGCAATTCAGGAGCATATGAGTATCCCTACCGGCGAACAAAGGCTTATTCTTCGTGGAAGACTTTTGAATGACGACACCCAAACACTTCATAGCGCTGGCCTCAGAGACCAAGATGTTCTTCATGTAATCCATCAGGTGTCAAGAACTCAAGGCGAGACTTCAACACAATCAAATGGACAACAGCGAACGAATGGAGCAAATAGATTCATCGTTCGATTGGGAATGCGAATGATTGAATTAGGGAGGCAACAGCAAAATGGAGGGCAAGGACAGGGAATATCACAGCAGAATGGAACACCACAAACGCCACCAGGACATCTGCAACATGTTGAACTCCAGGGAAGTTTTGGGTCCAACGAGAATATCATATCTGATGTCTTGGCTGTGATGTTAATTGGAGAAATGTTAGGAGCTATGTGTAAGAAAAACATGACTTTAAATCGATTTTATTCCTAATTTGCAGTTCGAGCCTTAACCAGAGTAAGACAAGCCGAAGGACAAACGTCTGAAACGAATAATGTTGAAGCTGAAACCTCAACAGAAGAAACCTCCAACGTGGCAACTTCTAATGAAACTGTAGCCTCAACCGGAACTTCTAACGTGACAACTTCTAATGAAACTGTGGCCTCAACCGGAACTTCTGATGTGGTAGCTTCTCTAATAGCGCGACGAAACAATGAAGGATCGTAAGCACAAGAAAAAAAGGAAAATGTGACGACTGAGATAAAAGATAAAAATAATATGTATAAATTACTCGATCAACTCTATTTTCTATTCAGATTGTTTGTCATACATCCTTAAGATGTAATATATGTATGTTGTATATAAATCTTTACGTTAAGATGTTTCGGGTTATTTTAAGGGGGCTATTAAAGGTTAGTGAAAATATAATTGAAAAATGGCTTATAGTACAACATTTAATGATTAAAGCTACCTGTCCATTCTGAATAAGATGGTTGTGATTCACAAATTGGTGGAGATGGGAAATAAATAAAAATATTAATTTAATTTTAATACATTTATTTTTAATAAATTTAGATCAAAATTGTGCTGGTACTTTATTATCAGATCGTTATTTATTAACTGCTGCAAATTGTTTTTTTGTTACAGAAAAAGTTTGTCAACCAAAATATGTGTAAATATTTAAATAAATAAATATTTAATTATTTATTTTATATATGTAGAGGTTTATTAAATGAAAGTTTTGCTAAAAATTTAATTCCAAATAAAAATAATAATTATTTTAATTTGGAAAAAACAATTGTTGAATTAGAAGGATTTTGTCTTTACAATGAAATGTAAAATTAAAATATGTATATTTTAAAATTATTTTTATTTTGAGATGTCAGAGTGAAAATTGTACATGTAGAGAAACAGAATTAACTAGAGAAGTTGGAGTTAAAAAAGTAAAATTAAATTAAATTAAATTAAATTAAAATATAAATATTTAGTTATTTATTCCAAATATATTTGTTGAATCACATTGTGTTTCTGGTGATATTGCTTTGATTGAATTATCTGAACAAATTAAAAAAAGAAAAACATATTTAGCAAATAAAACAACTAAATTACCTTTAAATAATGTATTATATGTTTCTGGTTATGGTTATGATCCAGAAAGACAAATATTAACTGATATAGATGAACTTAAAACAGCTAATGTTAGTATATTAAATAAATGTCCAAAAACATTTGAAAATAATAATAATAATGATTTAATTTGTGCTGATGAAGTTATTTTTGATCAAAATGTTTGTGAAGTATGTTTCTTTTAAATTTTTTATCTAATTAAAAAAAGGGTGATAGTGGTGCTGCTTTGACAGATTTTAATTTTACTGTTTATGGTAATGTTAATTATGTTAATTATTTATTTTAATTATTTCTAGGTATTGTATCTTATGGTACTCAATGTGATAAAATGTTTAATGATGACCAAAGAGGAGTGCCAAATGAATGTTTGTTTTATGGGTAATTATAATTTGGTATTGCGAGATAAAATTAACATTTTGCCAATTGACTCATGTCAGTATTTAGATTTTTAAATAGAAGGGAACTGACAATTTCTATTTTTGGAAATAAAAGGAATGAGTACTAATTATATACATATGTATTTATGTAAGCAATTATATCCATAAGCGAATCCTTATAAAGTTGTGATTTACTTTAATTTATAAATAAACTCCCATTTTTAATTTTAATTTAAAGTAAGAGAATATGCAAATTCAGAGATATATACAAATATAACTTATTATTTACCTTTTATTTGTGGAATAATTGGAATAGATGAAGATATTGGTTGTTTATTAGAGAATGTTAAAAGATCAAAAGAACAACCTTATTTTGAAATACAAAGAGATGGGAAAATTAGTGAAAATGCACCTTATTTTGAAGAAGAGCATTAAATTTCATTAATTAAAATTAATTCAATTTTAAAATTAAAAGTCATTTTTATTATACAATTTAACAAAAAAATTAATTAATTTTTAATTATTAAAAAAAGGAAAAACTGGTTTCAAAAAAAACTAAAAATATTCTTTTTTTTTAATTGAACACTTAAAAAGTTTTTTTTTTTTAATTATTGAAAATATTTATAAAATAAAATTTTTATTCTTACATTTTGTAAATTAAAAAAAGTTTTTTTAAATAAATACCTTTAAATAAATATTTATTTAATTTAAATTATTAAATGAATAAAAATAATTTATTTCGAAGTATAATATTTAGCGAATTATTAATTTATTTTAATTTTAGTTAGTAAAACATATATTTCTTCTTCTTCTTTTTTAAGAGAAAATAAATTTTAATTAAATTAATTGACATTTAAATTTTTTTAAAATATTTTAATAAAAATATAACCTTTTTTTTTCAATATTCTTTAAATATTTAATATTGATTTTGAAATAATTTAAAGATATATAAAATGAAATTAAATTTATTAATTTTTATTTTAATTTTATTTTTGTCATATTTAACAAAAGCACATTTTGTAAGTTTATTTAATTAAATACCTTTTAATTAAATAATATTTATTTAGACATATTATAATAGTTGTTGTCCTAATGTTAATTATATTCCTTGTTATTTATCTACTAATATTATTGAAAATAAATTAACATTTCTTGAGCAACAAATTAATAATAAAATACAAATGATTTTAGCAAGAATTGAATCATTGGAAAGAGAAGTTTAAAAAATAATTAAAATAAAATGTTTAATTAGTTTAAATTATTTTATATAAATATTTTTAATTTTAATAAAGTTGGGAATACGTAACCAAGTTTTAATGAATGAATGGAATACTACATTATATGGAAATATTTATAAAATATTTAATGAATCAAAAACTTGGGAAGAAGCTAATGTATTTTTATTTTATTTTATTAAATATTTATTAAATTATTTTAAATTAAATAAATAAATATAAAAATTTAATATTTTTCTGTTTAATTAAATTTATATTTAGAATATTTGTATAACATTTGGAGCAAAATTAGCATCAATAGACTCAGATTATAAAAATGCTTTTGTTCGAAGTAAATTAAATTAAACAAAAATTTAATTTAAATTTAAGATATGATTGAATGTAATTTTGGAAAAAATGAAAGTGTAGAAGTTTGGATTGGATTAAAAACTAAAGCAGAATTAACTAATAACAATTCAAATTCACATTTTAATAATTTTAATGAAAATGAAAAAATTGATGGTTGTGCTGTTATGGAATTAAAAGGTAAATGGAAAATTCGTTCTTGTAGTAATCAAAGACCTTTTGTTTGTGAACAAATTATTTAATATTTATTTTTATTTTATAATTTAATATTCAGAGAATAAAGTAATTAAATAATTAGTTTTTGTTGTAGTATTTATCTTATTTATTTATTAACATTTTTATTCATATTTATGTAGTATTTAGACATAATGTTAGGTTTAAGTTTGACAAATAATTCTGTGTTAGGGTAGCTTGAATTGCTTTTTCTGTATTCTTGCTTTAGAGTTTGAGCACTTAACTCTACTAACAATAAATAAATATTAACATTTAATAAATATATTTAATTTTGAATAATCTACTGCAATATAAAAACAAACAATTTTGTTTATCTATAACCAATTCTAGGCAAGAACAGTTTGTCTTCATTCCATCTTCACATTACTTCCAGTAATTCACAAGTGAATCGTCAACATCAAAATGTCAGCTTGGCTATACCTGTTTGCTGCGATCATAATGTTCGTCTCTGGCTTTGTAAGTAATTTTTTCTTTTTAATTAATTAATTATATTTAATATTCTTATTTTGTAGTATGCCAACACCTATCTTCGCGAAAACTACGGGATCGAGTTCAGCCGTGGAAGCATTGTGCAAGGCGAGAGTAGCAGCAAATCCAAAGGAAAACGAGGTGGTGGTTCTAACCGTTCCAAAGGTGCTTCATCCAAGGGAAGGCGAGACAAGAAGAAAGGGAGTGATTCGAAAGCAGCATCTGAATCAGGGACCGAGTCAAAGAAGGGAACTGCATCAAGGAAAGGCGCTCGTTCTCATGGCAAGAAGCACAGCCGCAGCTCTTCTGGAGCTCGTTCAGCAAGCAAAGCCTCAGCATCTCGCAAACCATAGAAGAGCATGTGAAGATGGAGACATGCGAAGCAATGCTCTGAAGTCTAGTACGATAACTTGTATTAAACTCATCTAAATATATACTATTTGTATAATAAAACTCATCAATATTTTCCAACTCATTCTCCCATGTTTCTGTTATGCATGTCGTTACCCCAATAATATTCACTTACCCAAATATATTTCCCTGTTTCGCTTTAAATTGTATAGGAATTGTTCAGAATATGTGATGTTTGTATTTATATCTAGTAATAAATAATTTAAAATGTATTTATGTATTTCTTCTTTAGTTTTTCTTAAAAATTATTTAAATTTTTGGCAATCGTGTCGAATTGTGGTCCCTGCGGAAAATAAATTTAAAGAATTTAAAAACACATTTTTAGGAGTAGTTTTAAGAGCTGATCATGAATCTGAACTCTGATTTTGTCTAAACTTAGATTTTGTCTATGATTTTTTTGTCAAGTACTTGATTAAAAAAAATTTTTTTAGCAATTTTAATTAAAAATGGATCTATTCGAACTTATCCATTAATAAATCTGAAACTACATATCAAAATCCGAAGATTGAGAAGACCAAATTCCACGTTGACTGAGACCCCCCGGGGAGGAATGTAATACCTGTGATCACCAATGTTCCGCCTATTTTAGAAGATATGAATGAAGAAAAATAAACACACAAAAACAGATTCCGTTCCCCTAATTACTTAAAATCCCTCCCAATATTAATTGTGTTTTTTTTTGTGTTAAATAAACTTTATTTTAAAGGGGGACCTAATTAAAAGGAGCCACCAACCGCGCACAGAGAGTTATCCTGCCCAACTCTCTGGTCCAACAGTTGGTGGGATTAGTAGTTAATAATAATAAGTTTTCTTTAAAAAATTTAAATAAAAATACATTAATTAAATGTTTGTTCCATTTTATTATTTGAAAATGAGTATAAAAACGCCTTAAAACTTTGATTTTTATTTAATTCAAGAATCTCACACTCAGAGCTTCAATATCCCGGCATGTTATTTCTATCAAGTAATTTGTTAATATGTTCGGTTGGTAGCGTTAACCTAATTGTGTTTGTCGTCATATTCTCTTTTCTCTCCGTTCATTCTGTTCTCGACTGTTGCTGTTGCCGGCGAAAGCGAAAGGTAATTACCTATTTAATAAATTACAAAATATTTCTTAAATTTATATTTTAGAAACATCAAATTCAACAAGTAGTTGAAGTCGAAGAGGAACTGGAGCTTCAAGGGATTCAACGTAGTTGAAACTAGCATTAGATAATTTTATTTATATTTTCATATTTAGCTGAAGAACCAAAAGATGGGCCCAAGTCAAAACCAAAGTCAAAAAAAGCCAAGAAACTTCAGCATAAGTCTTGTAAGGATAAATTAACACCTAGTAAAGAGAAAGAAAAAGCTAACAAGGATTCAAAAACAAAGTCAAAAAAGACTAAAAAGGTGGACATCGAACCTAAAATGAAGGATGAGCGCAAAGACCAAAAAGGAATAGGTGGAGGTGAAGACTACCAAACACTTGGTAATCTGGATCGCAATATATTTGTTAAGGGAGATGGAGGTAGAAATAACTAAATAATTTTAATATTAACTCTTTAATTTAAGGAGGTAGCAGTCCTAAGGCCGGCCAACAGCCTAAAATAAAGGAGGAAATGCACGATGCCGGAGTTGGAGATGGTGCCGACTATCAAACTCTTGGCAATCTGGACAAAAACATCTTCGTTCAAAGAGATGATAAAAGATCCCCTCTTCAATCTCCGAAAGCGAAGGATGAGAGAAATAATCAACAAGGTGTGGGTGGCGATGATGATTATCAAACGCTTGGCAATTTGGATAAAAATATTTTTGTCAAAAGTAGCGGTGTTCAAGGAAATAAATGAATAAAAGAAGATAATTTGTACTAATATTTTCTCTAGTGAATATTGTATTAAATATAGCTACATACAAATTGCGAGGATCTAATTTAAAACTGTTTTATTGTGTTCCATTTATTCCTTATTTTCGCTACACACCTTGATAATATGTTATAGGTAATGTCTTTCATTAGATAACCCGCAATGATAAACTTTTTATGTATGTACTTGGTGACATTTTTCCATTAAAGAAATATAATATTTAGACTCAAATTTTAAAGATATGGTAGAGCCCGGAACAGGAACAGGACCTGATCCTGTTTCCTGGTTTCCTGGTCCGGTTTCCTGGGTTTTTTGATATCACCAGGATGAAACCAGGAACAGGAATTCCTGGTTTTCCTGGTTTCAGGTCCTGGTCATTCAATTTTCATTTCCTGTTTCCTGATCCTGGTCCTGGTCCTGGGGTTTTTTAGGCCAGGAAACCAGGAAAAATATTTACATTAAATTTCAAATATTTTTAATTGGCGTTTTGTTTTATCTTTAATTGTGTGTACGTTATATTTATTTTTTAATAAATTCAGAATTTTTTGTAAAAAAAAAGTATAAATTTTTAACTGTTTGAGTTGTATAACGTATACAATCGCATTTTCAAACAACATGTACTCTTTAAGAAACATATTCCTGCCTATAGATATGTCTGAAACCTATTGCTTCAAGCATTTTTATATTTTTATACGTATTCTTGCTCAATTTTAAAATTTCCTGGTTTCCTGGGCAGGACCTGGTCATTTCTAGACCAGGATGAAACCAGGAACAGGATTTCCTGGTTTTCCTGGTTTCAGGTCCTGGTCATTCAATTTTCATTTCCTGTTTCCTGATCCTGGTCCTGATTTTTTCAAAATTCCGGGCTCTAAGATATGGTCGAGGAAGAACTGTCTCTGGTATTTAGCTCGTTAAACATAAACCAAATGTCCTATGTTAGCATTTCCGAGATCTGAACGGAGATTATTTATAAAAATCAGAACCGAGACGAGATCCCGCGTGACAAATCTCGGAAAATCTCGAATCACATAAAATCTCGAGCTCGTCTCGGCGCCGGTCTCTACTTTATACATTTTTCCACACTTTTGCCTGTTTACTATTTGTCATTTGACAATATGTCGCTCTGCCATCATTCCACAGGGGGGGTATCATTTGAGCGACGCCGTTTGAGCGATAGGATTTGAGCGACAGAATTTGAGCGACAGCCGTTTGAGCGATGCCGTTTGAGCGATGCTGTTTGAGCGATGCCATTTGAGCGACCGTTATAAACGTCTCATTTGAGCGATGAGTTTAAATTTTTTTAAATTTCGTTCCAAATTAAGTTTTTATTTTCCAATTTTTTCATTATTTATATTTTCGTTAAATTTAGATGGCACAAGATATTGAAACTATTCGAGGAAAGCAAATATTGGAGCATCAAGGTTTTCTTTACCGTGAGGATAGAATGAAAAAAGATGGAACAGCAATGTTTTGGCGTTGTAATACGTCTAGGGACGAGAACGGCCTTAGTTGCAAAGGTAGAGTGTGGACAAATATGCAAGGTGAAGTGGTTAAATCTACTAATATGCACAGTTGCAATACAACTGTTGTTAATATAGAATCAAAACGTACAACAACTTCAATTAAAAGACGGGCACTAGAAACGATGGAGAATCCTACGTTAATCAGGTCAATTGTTCTACAAAATAAACCTAGTCCAATATTAGCTGCCATTCCTTCAAAACACGCTACAAAACAAGTAAGCATTAAAAGTACAAAAGTATAAATTGTTTTTAGATTATATTAAGAGTAAGGCGAGCGGACAATTTGCCTCCTGGGAATCCTACTACCCTTCAAGAACTTGATATTCCACACGCATACCGAATATATGAGCGTGCAGAAGGACAAGAAGAAGCCTTCGTTCTTGGTGATTCTGGTGCCTTTGAGCATGATGGCAAAATACATGGTTAAATTTTTACTTTTATTTCAAGATTTAAAATTTTAGGATTATTATTTTTGGTCGTGAGTCGTATGGAGAATGGGTGGACCAGGTGGAGCACATATATGCAGACGGAACATTTTCGATTTGTCCTGCAGTTTTTACAAAAGCAGGCCAAGTTTTGTGATTTTGGCGAGGTTAGTTTTTATTTTCCTTCTATAAATTTTAAAAATTAAAGAAGAGGTGATTGGGTTTTTCCACTCTGTTATTCACTTTTGTCTGGCAAGGCAATGTTTATTTACGAAAGAATGTTCAACATGCTTACGGCAATCTGGCCAAACTTTCTACCGCAAAGCATTTCCATTGACTTCGAGCAGGCGATTGTTAGCGCCATTACGAATGTTTTTCCTGGAATTAGAGTTCAATTTTGTCTTTTTCATCTTGTACGGAATATGAAAAAGCGTTTAGGAGAATTGGGGCTTACAAATGTAACTTTTATTTTTTCACTTGTTTTAATTTTTTTTAGCTCTACAAGTCAGATGCAGATTTTTCTGAGTTGTGTAGGATGATAACATCATTGGCCTTTGTACCGCCTTCGGATCTGACTCCTGCGCTTATTTCACTTGACTACTTACCTTTACCCGCCCAAATTCAACCACTAATGGACTGGTGAGAAGATTATTTTATATCAAATTTCTCAACAAGGTTTCTAATAAATTACACGGGTCGCCCACTCTTGAACGGGACGCGCACTCGACCTCTTTTTAGTCCTGAAGCATGGAGTGTATACGATAGAACAATTTTGGGAGCTGACCGCACAAACAACAGGGCTGAATCAGCACATCGAGCACTACAGAATGCTTTTTCCTGTGATCACCCTAACATTTGGCGGTACACTTTAATTTCCTTACAGCTATATCGTAAATAATATTTAGTTTTATTGATGTTCTTCGCAAACGTCAAAAGATTGTGGATGCCGATTATGCGAAATTTGTCCATGGAAGTCAACCACCAAAGAAGGCTAAGAAATATCGAGAAGCGGATTCCAGAATCCTAAGCTTAGTCAATCACTATATACCGATAAATAATGATCCTTATTTTTTGATGTCAACCAACCCTTTAATCAACATATATTTATCGAATTTTTGCGCGGTATTTCCAGGAACTATCATATGGATTAATATTCAATTTTTTAATATTTCTTTTTTTGTTCCGGTTTTTTTGTTCAGGCTATTTAGTCTAAATGTTTATTATTTTGTGATAAAATAATTGAAATTTTTCATCTTGTCCTTTTAGAACGAAATTTAAAAAAATTTAAACTCATCGCTCAAATGAGACGTTTATAACGGTCGCTCAAATGGCATCGCTCAAACAGCATCGCTCAAACGGCATCGCTCAAACGGCTGTCGCTCAAATTCTGTCGCTCAAATCCTATCGCTCAAACGGCGTCGCTCAAATGAGTCGCTCCCCATTCCACAGGCATCCATTATTTCGTAGAAACCCATTCTTTTTATTTTTTAAATTCTAGGTTGTTATTCTATTTTTCCGCACACTATTTGGTTAAAGTTGATATTTATTAAAAATGCCTTCTCAATCACGTCGATCTGGAAGCCGTGATCGTGATAGACGTCGATCTACTCGGAAACGTTCTAAGTCGTGTGAAAGTTCTGAACGTAGACATAAGAAATCTTCACGTTCTGAAAAACGTCGTAGAAGGGACAGGTTTATAAATTAAATATAATAAAAATTATTTTTATTTAGGTCAAAAAGCGGGTCACCAAATAATAGATATGCAGCTGTAGATGTTGCTAGTGAGCTTGGTGGTGATCGCCGGCATCCACTCAAATACAAATATTGGGATGTTCCACCTTCTGGTTATGAACATATGACACCAAAAGAGTATAAAGAGCTTCAAGGTATTTTTAATAAAAGTGTTTGGGTGGTTAAAATATCCCACTGATTTCCTTTTAGTTTTGGCGCCGGCAATGTGGTGTGTCAGGACACACAATGAATGGCGCAAAACCTAAATACCAAGTTCTCAAAGGCCGCGATCTTTTTTAAATTATTTTTCAGCATATTTTCTATTTTTCAGCTTTTTAGATCAAAAGAGGTCGACTATAATCGATTTAAACCATTTTTAGGGTTTCAGGTTTTTAGGCGGCAAAATAATCATCAGAGTTTGTCACCTTCTTTTTTAGTATTTTTAGCAACTGCGCTATTTTAATACATATGTAGTTCAAATTTTTATCTGATTCTGTTTTTTGCTTTTTTAGCTTCAGGGGTAATTCCCCGTGCAACTGTACAATCAGCTGTGCCTGTCGTTGGTCCTTCAGTGACTTGTCAAGCTAGACGTCTATACGTAGGTAATATACCTTTTGGTTCAAATGAGGACACTATGCTAGACTTTTTCAACCAACAAGTACGTTTTTATGTTGTTTTTCAATTTAATGTTTCAGATGCATTTGTGTGGTTTGGCCCAAGCCCCAGGAAATCCTGTAATCGCTTGTCAAATCAACTTGGATAAAAATTTTGCATTTATTGAATTCCGTTCTATTGATGAAACAACCGCCGGAATGGCATTTGATGGAGTCAACTTTATGGGCCAACAACTTAAAATTCGTCGACCTCGTGATTACGTAGCCCCAGCAAATAATTATGAAATGTTAGGATCTCTGCCAGGTTTATTTAATTCTAAAAGAACTTCCAACAATTTTACTTTTTAGTGTCGACTGTTGTAGTTGATAGCCCATATAAGTTATTCATTGGAGGTCTTCCAAATCATTTAACTTCTGATCAAGTCAAGGAATTATTAAGTGCTTTTGGCCAATTAAAAGCATTTAATTTGGTTATGGATACAGCATCAGGATTTTCTAAGGGTTATGCCTTTTGTGAATATCTGGATAGTTCACTCACTGATCAAGTTTTTTTTAATATTTTTTTTAATATTTAATTTTAGGCAATTGTTGGTTTAAATGGAATGCAATTGGGTGATAATAGACTTTTAGTTCAGCTTGCATCGACTGGATCTAAAGGTATTGTTACTACTGGAGTACCAAGCAATCCAGTAGCGTTGGCTGGTATCGATCTTTCGAAAGGTGCTGGTCCTCCGACAGAAGTTTTATGTTTAATGAACATGGTAGTTGAAGAGGAACTACAGAAAGATGAAGAATATGAAGGTTATTGAAGATAATAATGTTTATTTAGATTAAAATATTTCAGAAATTTTGGAAGATATTCGTGATGAATGCAACAAATATGGAAACGTTGTTAGTGTTGAAATACCACGCCCAGGTTATGAAGAACGTGGAATTGGAAAGGTCAACTTAAATGTTAGTCAGATTTTGTTTATTTCTTTATAGGTCTTTGTGGAGTTTCAAACAAAAGAGGAATGTCAAAAGGCACAGGCAGCGCTAACTGGTCGTAAATTTTCCAGTCGCGTTGTTGTAAGTTTACTCTATTATAGTCTAACAGGAAAACATTTTTTTTAATTTAGGTGACCAGTTATTATGATCCAGATCTTTACCATAGAAGGCAATTTTGAAGGTTTTTGAGTAAAAAGGAAGGTTATTGGTTAATATTATTTTGCATCCATAATTGGTTGGTATTTTAAGTATAAGTTTTTATTTTTGAGAATAAACTTTAATTTTATTCTGATTTTACAAACTATTTCCCATAGTTTTGTAACAAATAAAATTTATTTAAATATTTTACAATATTATGTATGTGGAATAATTATTTTATTATAAGATTAAACAAAACAATTTATTTGATTTAATTTTTAGCTTGTTCATCATCCATTAAAATTCTTGGTGATTTTACTTAAAAATAGAGAAAATAATTAAATTTATCAACACATACATTTTTCTCTCTGTCCAGTAAAAGGTCCAATTATACAATTCTTTAGCATTGATTTGTAATTGACCCATTTGTGAAGTTCGTTGAACAGTTCAGTTGCATCAGATCCCGCCGCTCTCATCAACTGTGGGATTCCACCAGGATGAAATTCCAAATAACGAGTAACATCGTAAACCTAAAATAAATTATTGTGTTGTTGTGAATTACCTAGTTTTGTTAATTAGTTAAAAAGATTCCACCCAAAGTGAATGTGACCTGAATACCGTATCGAACAGTAGAATCCAACAATCTTGTTCAGAATCGTGCTTAGAAAGTTCAGTATGATCAACAGACCTTGCTGATGGGTATGGTGTCATTCGACCAGCATTTGATAGTCTAAAAATTAATTGTGTCCCATCATTAAATAAACCTAATCCAGTCTAACAACCCTCTCCCCGGCTTTAACGGCACTTTCCTTCCTTTTTCAGCTTTGACAATGCTCGGCTTAAGATTTAATTTTCAAACAAAAACACAAAGTATAAAATTTACCTTGTCGCCGCATCCAGATCCTCCTGCTACACTCAATAAATTTTTATCCATTTTAAAACCCAGAGAAGAACTTTAATGGAAATTAAAAGAATGTGCAAATTGTTCACTGATTTAGAAGAATAATGCAAAATGGAAATAATAAAATCATTCAAATATAAATTAAAAATATTTAGAATTCTAATTGCAAGGACCATTTTGGTTAATACATTTAAAATTATAATTTATTCGACCATTATTAAAAATATCTAATATAGTAGGAATCTAACAATAATAAAATAGACTTTTAGTATATTTTTTGTTAGATCCCTAATTTATAAAAATCTGTACAAAAACTGCAACCCAGCAAATGAAATGTAAGACCACTGGTAATTGTGTAGAAGTGTGATGAAAGTTACCCTATTAAATATATTTACTTTTTTAATTCATTTTCGGTGAGACCACACCTACACAATTGCCAGAACCCTTTAGGATGTAAAAGACTAAAGTAATTTTCTTCCCAATTTAACTAATAAATGAAAAAGGTTTTCGATTCGTGGGAGGACTATTGAACGGATTTCTTGTTTCGGTTTCTAATAATTCCAAATTGCTGGTTGACACAAAAATAAATAGTTAAAACAATCAAAAGATGAAAGCATTCATTCATTAGATATGAGATTCTTTTTTTTTAAATTTGATTTTTTTAGTATGGAAGAGGTCTGTTTTAAAGTTATTCACCACTTTAAAATAAACTGAATAGCAGAAAACTCTGTATTCCAAATATGGGCCAATAATTGTGAAATACTGGTGTGTAAGCATTCTTCTGGTTTTGCTTCTATTGGACAAAGAGATTTTTGTGAAGCGATTCCAAAACATGGCACCCCTCCAGGTGTTGGGCCAAAACATGTACGTGTTCTGAAAAAGTGAAATTTTTGGATTTGTTTTAAAAGAAAATTAAACAAAAAAAAAGTTTAAAATTTCTTTGACACCTTGTGCGAATATTAAGAGTTCGTGCCAATTGTGCTTGTGCAAGAAAATTATTTAAAGTGTTGTTATTTTCTGTTACAATTTCTTCACTAAATAAACCAAAATTATCTTCTCCCCCTTCAGATCCTTCAAAGAATTGTCTAATAGAATCGTTCTTCTCTCCCCCACTCAACTGTTCATTTTTTGTGTCAAATCCAATACATCCAGTCCATTCACAATTAGATGACCAATCACTCCACTCAGACCAATAACCATTTAATGATGCTACTTTAAGTTAATTTTGTGCAAAATTATATATATTTAAATTAAATTTGTGTAAAACCTAATTTTACATAAATGTAATCTTTTTTATAAAACTAATATATAAAATCTTTTAATGTTTGCCAACTTTCACAAGGTCTTCCATTGCCACATTCCATACTTTGATGAGCAACACCTTCACAAAAAGATGACGTTTTATCCTCCAAAATCAAACAATGCCTATTTCTTCTGCGAAGAGCAAACCCACAATTTTCTGAACTACAATTTGACCAGGCTGACCAAGAAGAAAATTGTAGTGATTTTATAGAGGTGTTGTTAAAAACTGAGGTATTATTGAGTGCTATAAAATGCAAGTGCAAAAGTTGTGAAAATTATGAGTATTTTTTAAATGAATTTTTACTTACATAAACCACAAATTGTAGGCTCCGAACATGCTTGCAATTCAAAATCACTGCCAGAACATTGTTTACCACCGTTTTTGGGTTTAGGATAACAATACCTAAAACCAAGATTATTAAAAAGATATGTCTGTCTTCCTTCCCTTTTTTCCTTCCTCTTGATTATTTCTAGCTCTTTAAAAATTTTCAGGCAAGGACAAAAGATGGAACATTGGAAAAAATAAAAACTAAGATCTTAAACTAAAGCAATACTTCAATCTAAATTTATTCATGGATTTCCCCAAAAGCAATTAATAAATAAAATAATATTTGTACCTAGCTCTAGAACGTTGTCCATTAATACAAGGATTTGAACATTGTGACCACTTAGTCCATGCAGTCCAACTTCCATCAATTTGAGTGCCTTGACATTTATTTCTAGGAGGATCACAAGGTGTTTGGTCAAAAGAGAAACCAACACAATATGCACCTCTAAAAATAAAAAACAATTTAAAAGAAAATTTTATCAACCTATTTGAAGGCAAAGGATTAGCACACATTCTATTTCGAACACGATGACCTCTTTGTGAACAATCTTGAGAGCATTGTGACCATTCTGACCAAGATGTCCAACCTGTAATTTAAATGATGAGTAGAACTAGACTTGAGACGTAAGAAGAAAGTAGTGATAATATGTAATTTAAATGAAAATCTTTTGTCACATTTAACAATTTATCCAAAACCTCCTAAGTTTAGAAGTTTATTTTTTGATATTCTATTAAACATATTTTTTATTTAATTAATACCACCAACAACAGCAGCACATTGCATAGGATCATCAATATTTGGTAAAATACATGGACTCTGTTCAATTATTGAACCGGGACAAAACCCCTAAAATAGTAATTTTTAAATAAATCTAATTTCGATGCATAAAAATAGAAGTAAACCCAAAAACGAATACATACCCTTTTTTAATATTTATTACCTTAAGTTGAGGATCATGTATTAGACAAAATCGCCGTCTGTAACGTGTTAGAGAAAAACAAGAACAAGCAGACCAATCACTCCATTCTGACCAACTTGGATATAAAATTTTCTTTTCTTCTAATAAAGAATCTTCTTCTTTACATTTTGGTGGTAATGGTTCACATTCTCTTTCATTACGAGAAATATCTTCATCACAGAGGAATACTAAATTGTATTTACAACTTTTTGTTCGAATTTGACGCCCATTTGATCCACAACTGACTGAACAAGCACTCCATTCTCCCCAATCAGTCCAATGTCGATTTTCAAGGGAAGAGGCTTAAAGAAGAAAAATATTTTTCATTAAATTATAGAATATTTCGTTATTTTTTAATTTAAATGTTTTACTTGTCTGAGAGAATCTTCTCTCAAATTTTTGATCATCATCTAATGTACCATTAATTAATTCTCCTTCACGAGCACAAGAACGTTCACAAGTATCAATTTCTATTGGGGCACCTTTTAAAAAGTTGAATAAATTTTTAAAAAATAATATTAAAAATACCTTTACATGCCTCATTTCCCAATTCTCGTTCACCCCAATCTCCATTTTCCTCAGTTTTAGCTACTTGGACAATACATTTCCTTTGTCTTTTTCGAGTCTCAAAAACACTACAAGTTGAACAAAATGTCCAAGAAGACCAATTTGTCCACTAAACTTTAAATTAAAAAAATTAACAAGATTATTTTGCCTGAGGACATGGACCAAGAACACAACGTTTGCTTTCAATTAAAGGCTCTTTGTTAGGACAAATCCCGTTCAAACAGCGACGATAGCGTCGTTGCAATCCTTGACCACAAGAATGGGAACATGCAGACCAAAGTGACCATTCACTCCAAACAGGAGCATCCAAAACACGAGAACAGTCCTTTTTGTTAAAAAAATTATTAGTAAATAATAGAATTAAAAAAATTACTTGAGCATGACAAGTCCTAGCCTGCTTTCCTCCGCCAGCACAGGGCTTGTCACCGCATATACGTTCTCGAAGTTGAAAACCAATACCACAACTAACTGAACAAGGATTCCACTTAAAAATAAATTTTAATATATTTTTAAAATTCAAAAATCAACCTTTCCCCATTGTCCATCTACTGAAGCTTCACCACCTTTAATTGGGCATTCTGCAATGCTAGTTACTTCGTTAGTACAAGTTTCTTTCTCAAAATATTCACCAACACAACCAAACGAGGAATTTCCTTTTGTATCTTAAAATTATTAAATATTACCATTCTTTGTTATTATTAATAAGTGCCTCCGTATAAAACAAACCTTGATTTGAACAATTCCTGTGCCTTATTCTCTGCCCTTGTTCACCACATTTTTCAACTTTACATTCTCCCCAAGGTCCCCACTCTTCCCAATAAAAACAGCCAATTTGTTTACAATTCTCTTCTTCAATTAAAGGTTCTGTACAATGGCTATTTTTGCATTCACGTATTCTCCGACGAGTTCCGTTTTGTCCACATTCTGTAACTAAGCATTCTGACCATCCTACAATAAACTTTAATTGAGAAAATTTTATTATTAAATTGTAGTATGGATTTTGTAATAGAAAAATATTTTATTCAAAAAGTATGGAAAAGAAAAGTTAGCAGAACTGATATTTATGTACTTGTATATTTACAGTACATATCAATTCCTTTTTCTTACGAAGCTTGTAAGAAATATCCTAACAATAAATAGTATATAAGTCATCAAATTATTTAATCATGTTGACATAATCCTCTATCAACTAACATCCTTGCTCGTTTTCTTTTGCCTACAAAATGGTGATCGTCAATATCAAGGTCAGACAAATGGACAATCAAAGGGATGTTATGATCTCCTTGGACAATCAGGCAAGTTTTTCTTTCTCAACTGTTTTTTAAAGTTTCATTACAGCGAACTGTTGCCATGTTGCGGAGCGCAATTCAGGAACATATGAGTATCCCTACTGGCGAACAAAGGCTTATTCTTCGTGGAAGACTTTTGAATGACGACACTCAAACACTTCATAGCGCTGGACTCAGAGACCAAGATGTTCTTCATGTAATCCATCAGGTGTTAAGAACTCAAGGCGAGA
The DNA here is from genome assembly GCA_018905775.1 of Meloidogyne exigua. Classification (NCBI taxonomy): domain Eukaryota; kingdom Metazoa; phylum Nematoda; class Chromadorea; order Rhabditida; family Meloidogynidae; genus Meloidogyne; species Meloidogyne exigua. The sequence continues at coordinate 860,523 of JAGUQR010000194.1, read as the reverse complement.
CTTCAACACAACCAAATGGACAACGGCGAACGAATGAAGCAAATAGATTCATCGTTCGATTGGGAATGCGAATGATTGAATTAGGGCAAAGTGAAAGGCAAAATGGAGGGCAAGGACAGGGAGTATCACAGCAGAATGGAACGCCACCAGGGCATCTGCAACATGTTGAACTCCAGGGAAGTTTTGGGTCCAACGAGAATATCATACCTGATTACTTGGCTGTTATGCTAGTTGGAGAAATGCTAGGTGCTATGTGTAAGAAAAACATGACTTTAAATCGATTTTATTTCTAATTTGCAGTTCGAGCCTTAACCAGAGTAAGACAAGCCGAAGGGCAAACGTCTGAAACGAATAATGTTGAAGCTGAAACCTCAACAGAAGAAACCTCCAACGTGGCAACTTCTAATGAAACGGTGACCTCAACTGGAGCTTCTAATGCTGTAACCTCTAATGAAACGGTGGTCTCAACCGGAATGGCAACTTCTAACGAAAGGATGGGCTCAACTGTAACTTCTAGTGTGGTAGCTTCTCTAATAGCGCGACGAAACAATGAAGGATCGTAAGCACAAGAAAAAAAGGAAAATGTGACGACTGAGATAAAAGATAAAAATAATATGTATAAATTACTCGATCAACTCTATTTTCTATTCAGATTGTTTGTCATACATCCTTAAGATGTAATATATGTATGTTGTATATAAATCTTTACGTTAAGATGTTTCGGGTTATTTTAAGGGGGCTATTAAAGGTTAGTGAAAATATAATTGAAAAATGGCTTATAGTACAACATTTAATGATTAAAGCTACCTGTCCATTCTGAATAAGATGGTTGTGATTCACAAATTGGTGGAGATGGAGTGCATGGACGAATCTCGTGGGACTTTCCCGTACACTCCTTAAGTTTTCCTTTTAAAAAATAATAGTAATGACCCACTGTTTGGGTTGGTGATCGGCATTTTCTAATGCGTTCTTGAATACCATTATTATCTTCGGAAGCTCTGCAAGTTAACGAACAAGAGGACCATTGTGTCCATTGTTCCCATTTAACAGATTCACGTTTACGTTCAACTGGTTTGGTATGACCAGTTGACGCTAAATGTAGAAGAGATTCATCGTTTGGACAATCATCTGTTCCTTGAACAAGTGCATGGCCATCGCAATTTAACTATTATTTACATGAAAATATAATTAACTTGAAAATTACTTGGAGGCAAACACCGCCAACACAATGTTGATCAGGCCCACAGGGAGAACCATTAGGAAATTGGCCTTTGTTTCGTATTAATTCTGAATCTCGGACATGACACCAAACTTTACATGGTTGTGTTGCATCTTAAAAGAGAATAGAGTAATTAATCTATAATTAAAAAGATAAAACTATTTGAGGAAAAGCTAGTGATTAGAAACATACGTAAAAAACTAATTCCATTAAGTTGTCTGTCAGCTCTTAATCGATCATGAGCTATTGCTGTACAAAGACGATCGCCATATTCTTGTCGAGTAAATCCTTCACAAATTGTCGATTTGGCAATGCCACCACAGACAATACCCCTTACATTAGAGCCTGTACAAGCTTTTCCCCCATTATTTGGTCTAAATTGAAAATTATTATATTATTTTTAAGCAATCTCTTCATTGTCAGTGACCCAAAATAAAAGAACATTTACTTGTAATTTCAAAAAATTAATAGATATTAATTGTTTTAAATTATTTTCATATTTTTATAACAAATTAAAAATACATACGCAGGCGCCGTACATGTTCTCATTTGACTAATTATTGCAATACTTCCAGTAATTTGACATTGGGTAATTGGACATTGTTTTTCTGCAGAAGTCCATTCAGACCAACTTCCATCAGTAATAACTGGATATACTCCCATTTCCAAATTCCATTCTCCACAACGACCAGCATGACACCACTTAAAATTAAAAAAAAATAAAAAATATAAAAATTTTATCAAACTTTTTCATCTCCACACCAACTGCCTTCAAGTGCAGGATGAGCAGTAGAAATTGTAGATCCACTATTTCCACACCAAAGAATACGGCAAATATCCTTCATGACAAAAATATTAAACAAAAAATTTTTTAATAAACTTCAAATGATCGTCCATTAGGAATTTCTACTTGAAAATCACGTCCCCAAAAATAAGAACATTGCTGATCTGCAGTAAAGCGTTGTCCAGGGAGACGGCCATCAAGAAGGTGATCATGATCTTAAAATTATTAAATGAAAATGTTCCTAGAATTTTAATTGATTGTGAGATAAGAAATCTTATTGTTGTATACTTTGTCTTAATGGCAATTTGTCATTTTTATTTTTTAACATTGGTATAAAGAAAAATATTTACTTCTTCTACTAATTTTTAATAAATGTATAAGAAAAAAAATATATTTAGATAGTACTGAAAAAGACAAGAAAGAAATTCAGTCATTTGCTTGTCTTTTCAAACTCTGTTATGTGTTTGCTATTTATTTAAAAGTATTTTATTTTATTCTTGCTAATTCGTTTATTTGGAACTTCATTTGGGACCGTACTTCTCAGGATCATTTCTGTAGTATGTGTTCTCTTACGGAGACGTAACATGCTTCACCAAGCACCCTCGATGACGAGTTTGTGTTACCCCTAGAGCGTGAAGCTTGTTGGGGTGGAACAATTTTTTGGATGCCCTGACGTTGAAGACCGTCAGCTGGCCCTTTTGGGTCAGCCTTAGGGGCAACGCTCTCTGAGCGGGTGCAAATTCTGTTTTTAGTTCGTATTTTGTAATTCTTTGTCATTTATAATTATTAGTAAAATTACTTAACATACTTGAATTGGATTCGGCCGGATCTCTAAGACAATTTCCTCTACCACTTTCACTAAGAATATTTTGAATTAGATGAATTTATTAAATATAAACTTACTCCAATTGCAACAAGAACGCATTAAATTCGCGAACTGAACAACTAAATTATACAGATAAATAGCTTTTATTTTCTATTTAATTCAGTTTATTAGCATAGTTAATGTAATTCATTAAAAAATGTTTAAATTCTTTACCTGCTCCAAGTTGTTTTTCCTGCACCATTTACAGCACTCATTAAACAACAACTACGCCCACACTGATTTTGAACTCCATCATGTACCATACCCATGCTATTATTGATCAAATAAATATTCTTAAAAATATATTTAAAAACAAACTTATGTCCCATTTCATGTGCTAAAACAAAAGATCGGCCCAAATGTAAACCTTCTACCAAAGAACAAGCTAATTAAAATTAATTATAAAATTTCAATATATATTCTTTAATATTACCAAATAATTCATCACACATTCTCCCAACAGGTGCCACACCTGCAACACTTGATGTTGTATGATAAATATCATATCCAGTAAGTAAAACAGCATGGTCCCAATGTTCTGGATGTGTTAAATCTGTTCCAGGATTAATTTTTGCTTGATGACGACAAAAAGAATCTAACTAGAAAATAGAGAAATTTAAATAATAATTTAAAAATATTTATTTATTTAACTAAAGTTTGTGCCTGTCCATTCTTGTGAATTTCTGTTGCTAGAGATGTCTAAATAATTAAAAATTATTAAAAATTAATTAAGAAATTAACCGGTTGTGTTTTCCACATTTCAAAGCGTACAATAACAATATTTAAATTAGGAGAAAGACTTGGTTGTTGATAAAGAACATGAACCTTTAAAATAATTAATTAATTAATTAATTAATATTTAATATACATTATTAATTAATGCTAAAGAAAAATCGGTTAAATGTTGTTCAGGTTCAGCAGTAAATTCTCTTTTAAAATGTTCAAAAAGCATTGAATCAAGGAAAAGAGCAATTTCCTTTTAATTAATTTAAATATTTTTAAAAATTAATTTAAATAAAAACCAATGTTATAGGATCAAGTTGAGGAAAAATAAAAAGAGAATCAAGTTTAGCAAATAAAGGTAAAGTATAATTATTTCTAGTAGTAGATTTAACTTTAAAAAAAAAAAAAAAAAGTAAATTATTATTTAAACAATAAATTAAGCAAAAAAAAGCAAAGCAAAATAATAAAAATAAATTTTAATTTTTTACCATTTGTTTCTGAAAAAGGAGACAAAAAATTATTTTCTGAAAGAATTTGAAGATTTTTATTAGAAGTTTTTGAAATTAAAGAAAATCTGTCATTAATAAATAAAGAAGGGTCAACATTATCATCATCAGCAGCAGCAGAAGCAACAGAAGAATATTTAATATTATTATTAATACCTTTATTAATATCTACATCACAAAATGATTCTTCTTCTTCTTCTTCTTTTTCCTCTTCTTCTTTTTCTTTTGATTTATTTAAAGAATTTATTTTTTGTTCATTTTCATTTAATTTACTTTCAGGTTCATTCTAAAATTATATTTATTTAGCTTATTTTTAATTAAAATTTAGTAAAGGAATTTAATAAAATAAATATAAAATTAATAATTGCAATAAATTATTAAATTTTGATAAAATTAAAAAAAAAATTTTTTATTAATTATTTAAATAATTAATAAAATTAAATTAATTTTTTTAAAAAATAATTTTTATTTATTTACTAACCAAACTTCGTTTATATTTTGTTTTTCTTTTCCAAACATTTTCAAAAATTTGTTCATTAAAAGAAAAAAATGGCCAATGTTCAACAGAATTAATTAAACTTGGATCTCTTTTAAAAACCAAATAATTAGATTTTCCCTTAAATTAATATAATAAAAGTTAAATTTAAATTTATTACTTCTTTTTTATTTTTTCTTTTAATTCTTTCAGGCAAAGTTTGTAAAACAAGAAAGTTTTGTTCATGAACAATAATTCCCATTAATCTATTACAGTCTGAAATAGCTGCTTTTATATTTCCATGAGTTAAAACAATTCCATGAAAATGACAATTAGTTCTTATATTTAAAGGAAATCCATATTGTTCTTTCTTATTAAAAACAGAAATCTATTAAAATTAATTTAAATTAAAAAATTAATTTTTAAAAAAACCATATAAGGGCTAATTAATTTATTTGGTTTTAATTCAATTAAATAAGAAGAATTAAATGCTTTAAATTTAATATGTCTTATTTGACTTGATTTAATATTAATTCTTTTAAATGAATCAATTAAATGATAATCAGGAACATTTTCATATTTATTTACTCCAAATGTTTGTTGTAATTCTGAAATACTCATTTCACGATGAATTGCCTGGAAAATTTAAATAATTATTTTTAAATAATATAATGCTCATACATTTGTAAAATAATGAAGAAATAAAACAAAAAATTTCAAAATAAAAATTAAAAGGCATTGTTGCTTCATCGAGGAATTAAACCAAACAAAAATAAAAATAAATTTTATTAATCAAAAAGTATTTTAATTTAATTATTAAAAATGGCATTTTCTAATAAATAAAAATATATTAATTTTTTTTTAATTTAAGGAAAAAGGAAATTTTAAAAATTAATTAAAATTAATAAATAATTGGAAAATATAAAAGAATAAATAAATAAATATAATTGTTTAATATACCCCCAAATTATCTACTAATTTTTTTTAACAAAAAAAAGTTTTTAACAATTTGTATTAAATAAATATTTTATAGAAAAAATTAATTAATTAATTTTAAAATAAACTTTTCTTTTCAAAATTATTCATCCTTTCTTTTATTTAATTAATACAAAAATAATATAAATAAAAATCTTTTATGATCAATGGACAAAAATGTTGATTGCGTATTATTAAATCTTTTAGTTTTTTTTTGTTTTGATCCGTAGAGATTTTTATTTTTCTGATAGGAACGCCCGCAATCGCGTAATAACCACAACTACCTTAAGGGGAAAAGATTAGCTTCTTCTTTTTTTTAGATTAAAAGCTAATATATAAATAAATAAAATTGTTCGATTAAATGACCAAAACCAGTTATTATTATTAAATAATTTTCTTCTTCTTTATCTCTCACACTCAGGTTTAAAAAAGGAAAGGAAAATACTAAAGGGAAGAGACATAACAAAAGAAGGATTTTTGTTTGAATTGATAAATTTTGGAAATAAATAAATAGCCTTGGCAAGTAAAGGAAGTAATTTTTCATAATAAAATATAAAAGAAATATTTTTAAAAAATCAGGATTTAAAAAGGAAATAATAAATAAATGGAAATTTTATCAAAATATAATTAATTTAAAATAAATTTATTTAAAAAAATATTTTTTAATGACATTAAAAAAATCAAAATTCTCTAATGAACATACACAATATGAATAGAAAAGAATGGATTATACATACATATTTATATGTATAAAATGTTCAAAAATAAATCGGAGTGTAATGGACATAAGTAGCCACTTAAAGAAGAAATAAATAATTTAATTTTATTTATTTATTTAATAAATATTTAAAGTGGACATTTACTAAAATATTGAATTTTAATTGAATTCACGTATTTATTTAATCCAGGCCGAAAGGTAGAAAAAATAAATAAAGTTGCTATTTTTAAAAAGAATTTTAACAAAGGAGAACAATAAATAATTAAAAGAATAAATTATTTATTTAAATATAAATTAAAGAATATTTATTTTAAAATAATTTAATTAATTAAATATATTCTAAAATTGTAACTAAACAAAATAAATTAAAATTTTCAATTAATAGTAACTGCAAACAATTTAAAATAATTTTCCGATTTATTCAAGCAAAAATATAAAATGAATAAATATTTTAATTTCACCGGTTATTTTCACTGAAATTATTGTCAAAATAAAAAAGGAAAAAAAAGGAGAAGGCTGAAAGTGAAACTTTCTTTTTTTATATCCCAGAAATGAAAATAATTTTTTCTCTCACTCATCATCATCCACGCGCATATTGAGAGAAGATTTTGTTTTTAGAAATTTATTGTGGACAGTTGAATAGAAGGGAATAGACAAAAAAAAGGAGGGAGACAGACAGCAATTCTTTTTATTTTCCCCCCTTTCATGGTCATCTGTCAGTTTTATTGCGGGGGGTTATATTATTATTGCAAATATATAACCATAACAACTACCACTTTTTGGCGCCAACTGGTCAATCAAAGTTGGCTGGTTTTTATTTCAAACAAATAATACAAAACAAAAAAGAAAGAAGAGTGTAAGTTAGTTGTTTATTTAGGCGCAAAATTTAACGGCGTGAACGTTAAAAAAATTGCTGTTAAATTTTATATTTAATGAAATTTTCTTTATAAATCTTAAAAATTGTGTGAACTAATCTTTTTCAATTTCAGAATTTTTATGATCAATAAATTACCAATTAGGCTATAATCTCAACATTATAATATTTCTTTGTTTAAAATAAAATCAAAAATAATAGATTAAACTGAAAAAACTTTTATTTATAATTAAAAACTCAAAAATTCTCTTGCGTCCACACGTACATATCACAAAAAGACTAGAATTTAGCGGAAAAGTTGTGTTGTTGTTGTTAAAAAAAGGCGATTAAGTATCAAATGCAGGCGTATTTTGGACTATCAAAAAGAGAGGAAAAAATAGGGGATTTGCAAAGAATTGTGCTTATAAAATCTAAAGAGGCTATTGACATATAAAAGAAAACAAATAAAAATATCCTCCTCTTAAAAACAAACCTTCTCTCAACTTTCGCTTTATTCGCCCAATTATTTAAAATTAATTACCACGGTTGAAATTTTTTATTTTCCTCCGTTTAAAATGTGATCCATTAATTCTTTTTTTGAATAAAAAACCAAAATTAATTTAATTAGAAACTCTATTTTTTATGAAAATATATAAATCCTTCCTTCTACTATTTTATAAATATTTTTTTGTTAGAGACCAAAAATATGTAGAATTATACTTTCCTTTTTTTCTATTTTTTTGACCATTAAATATACAAAAAATAAAAAGGTGAGATCGAGCGGAACGGTTAAAAAATAAACGAACGGAGAGATGGATAGAAAATATTAAACACAAAAGAAGTGCTTAAGTCGCATAATTTCTCTGCTTTTTCATAAGTTAATCGTTATTTGACTTTCCAAAAATAAAATTTTAGCGCCCTTCTCCTTAATTGCTTTTAATTCCTTTACCTTTTTTGTAATCATATAGAAATATAAAAAGAAAAATAAAAGAAATTAATTAGTTGAAAAACTAAAATATGCATGTAGAGAATTAGGAGGATATATTTGCAAACAAATACAAGGTTAGAACATCCATCAAGTTAATTTTAAACCCTTTATAAAATTTATTTAGAATAGCTATGTAATGTATAATATACGGACAATAAAAATATTAAAGCACAATTAAATAATATATTTAAATAGATTAAATATAATAAATTTATATATTAAGTTATCACAAATAAAATTAAAAAAGTTCAAGAAATGTCAGTATTTAAATAATTTGCAGGTACAAAGCCTTGAGCAGAATCCCTTATTCGTTTAACTAACCACCACTGTGTATTTCCAGCAAAATCATTACGTTGAATTATCTCAACCTTTTTTTAAATAATTTTATTAATTTATAAGAATTAGAATATTCACTGATTCTCCTTTTTGAACAGAAATTTGACGACTTTCATTCCCAACAGAAGGTTCAAATTTAAATATACAAACTGCAAGATTGTCCTGTTTTGAGTCTTTTAAAATAGGAGGAATCGAATAATATGGAGGTGAATGTTGATTAATATCAGAATTATTCTTAGGTTGTCTAGTACCTCTCTACAACATAGAAAATTAAAAATTTTTAGTAATTACCTTTTTTTGTGTTGGAGGTGGTGGTGCAATACGATTTGGTTGAATAAATTCAGGTTTAGAATTTAAAGAATAATTATTGTCAAAAAAGGTAAAAGGTGTTTGATTAATTGAAGAATCAAATTTAGTAGTTTTGTTGTTATTTTCAGAACTACAAAAATTTATGGTTAAAATAATTAAAAACAATTACTTTAAAGAAGGTTCAAAGGAAAGAAGGTCAAAAAGTTCACTCAAATTGTTTTGACAAAATTGATTATTTACTATAACCTGTTGTTGATTAATAGGTTTATTTTGTTCAGAAAAATCGATAATTATTGATTCATTAGAATTAGGTATTTTAGAAGGTGAATCAAAGTCAATCAGATTATCTTCAAGATCTTAATATTTATTTAAAAAATTAATAAAATTTAATCAAATTAACCAATCAAGTCCTTTTCAGTACCAGAATTAGCCTTTATTTCATTTGGATCAGTTGAATGAAGAGTATTAGAAGAAAAGTCAGTCTTAAGTTGATCAACCCAAGAAGGTTGACATTGTTGGATTTGTTTGGCTAAAATTTAAAAAAGTATTTCCAAATTTGTTTAATTGAACCAGGAAAAACGTTTTTTATTGACTCTTTTTTAGTACATTTTTGTTGGATTTCATCATTAATTAAGGCAAGGTTTGTAGATTCACTATTTACATTTAAAGGTATAAGAGAATCTATAGGCACCAGACCAGTAGAAACTGCATTATCACACAAACTAAAATTTTTCTGTTTTTAATCATTTAATATTAAATTAAAAAACCAAAGGCCATTTTGTCGATGATCTTTAACCAAAACTAAATCCCCTTGTTTTAAAATCAACTCTGAATTTTGCCAATCACGAGACACATTTCGTAATTGCCCAACTTGATTTTGGCTATGACAAATTTTAAAAAGTGCGTCTCTTTCTTTTTCATTTTGTTGTCTTAAACGAGAATTTGTTGAAGAACTTTGATGTGATGACTTCTTTTGATCAACTGATTTTGTTCGGAATGAAAGCCGTAAAGATTTTCCTTTAAATGTTATTAAATTAATAAAATAATTTTAAACAAACTTCTAGCTAAGAAAGGAGCATTTTCAGTAATTGACTGACGTTGATACAAATATGCTGCAATTTTATCCATTTCTAACAAAATATTTTTAACAGAGATAGATAAATTAAAAATAAATGGAGGAACTGTATGTGCATATTGACGAACTTTCTGAAAAAGTTAAACTCCAAAACTAGGTAAATTTAAATTACCTCAGGTCGTTCCTTAGAAAACCATTCTTCCATTTGTTTCAAAAATTGTTGATGAATTTCATTCACTTTTTGAACCAATATTAGTACTTGAGTATTAATAGTACTTATAACACTGGGAAGTTGTCCTTTTATCTGATTATTTAATGCCTCAAATTCATTTCTACATTTTTCAACTTCGTCTTGCTTAAAATTTAATGAATTATATTAAACAAAATAAAATTATGCCTAAATATAAAGATAATTAATCTCTAATAATCAGAAAAAATTATATAAGAGTTTATTTATTGAATTAGATTAACTGTAAGTAAATAATTTTTAAAAGAGCTAACAGTTTTATTGTTTGCCTTGACTACTTCAAAATCAGCTAGTTTATCAAAACGTTTGTGTATTAATTTAGTCAATTCACTTCTTACAAGCCTTTTTCCTTCAACCAAAATCCTATAATCATTTCTTTATTTTAATTATATTAATTTTATAAACTTCTGATCAAAATCTCGCAAATATTTTCCACAAATTTCATCAACTCTACGAAGCATTTTAGCAAAATCTTTGACTGCTTTTTCATCCTGAACTTGACAAAAACCTTAAAAATTAATAATTTTCAAAAAATAAGTTATTAAACCTTTATAACTGTCTTCATGTTTGCGTGCAGCTAAAACAATATGTTTTCGATAAAGTTGTGCACAATAAAGAAATTTACAAAGACGCCGTTCAGCATCTTCTAGAAGCCTAACCAAATAATCAAATTCACTGTCTCGAATTGTTCCAAAGCCCATTGTTCGATTAATTCGATATTTTAAACGATTACTTTTCTTTAATAAAGAATGCATATTTATACGAGCAAGACGTTCTGAGATAGTAAGTTGCTCTTGATTGTTGTATTTACGTACTAGAAAATAAAAAATATAAGTTGTTAATCATAATATAGTAATAAAATTGTTTAGAAAATATAAAAATTAGCTAGAAATTTATAAAGAAATATAAGAAATAAAGTAAACAAAAATAAAACCTAATTCTTTTCTACGTTTTGATTCATTCATTCGTGATGCCAAATCACCCAATTGTCGAAGAGCTTCCATTAACTTTGGATGGTCTGGATGATTTATTGGAGTGTTTTTCAGTAATTCACCAATATAAAGAGGATATTTAAGACAACGTTGAATAGGTCTAGAAACAGCAGTGGAAACATCAAAAATATTAGAACCACGTATTCTCATTTGTTGAACACATAATTGAAGCGCTTTAGTAAAATTATTATTTTTATTCTCAATCATTGAATTAATATTTTCGACGCTACGAAAATGTTTTGAAAATGCTGAATAAAATAGACTCTTCAATTCCATAAATTTTGCACCTAGAGATTGAAGATCGGCAGGAAGATCTGAAAATAAGGAGCTTAAAATTTTGAAACTCTTAATTGTAAATATAAAAAATATTCAACAAGCTAATAAATACATATAAATTAAAAAATTTCCACTTTTAAATGAAATAACCTTTCTGTGAAGACAAGTTATTAATAATTAGTTGACAGAGTTGTTCAAGCTCTGGATATTCTTTTATCAAAATCTTTTTCTCAGCTGTTGTTAAACCATCAGATTCATTTACACACTAAATTTAATTTAAAAAAACTTTAGAATAAGATTAAGAGTAATGAGCCTTTTGCCATGATTGCAGGTCAAAAAGATAAAGTTGTTCAGTATTAAGAAAATCCAAAAGAACTTTAGATTTAGTATCAACTCCAGTTGTTATCTCTAAATATGGAAGAAGCGGATTCACAAATAAGTTCGCTGCCGGATTTATTAAACTCTGATATTGTTTTACATCATCAACTGTAGATGTTAGGGATTTTCTCCTTTCCATATAGTTTTGAATAAAATCTGAAGTTCGATCTAATAACACATTCGTGCTGTCAGTAAAGGAAGTTTGTCTAAATAAAGTTAAGAGGACTTTAAATAGATGTAAAAATCTTTAAATTACCTAAGTAATGGAGATTTAGGTGGTGGTGGTCTAGGTGGTGGTAGACTAAAAACAGTATTATTGTTAATAGCAGACACACTATGACTTGAAGAGTTCCATGAATTTGGCCAATCGTACGCAGGAGTGGAACTCGGCATAAAAGAACCTGATGAAGAAATTGTTGGAGGTTCATCATAAGTCGAAAAAACAGGAGTAAAAGAATTTTCCTCATTTTTTGTAGAAATATTTGTCTCATTTTGGTATTCTGAGGAATCAAGAAAAATATGTAAAAAAGATTGAGGCACAATTCCCATGCGTCCACTCATTGGATCTCTGGAGTATTTAATAAAATTAATTAAATATAGAACATACCGACAATTTGCCCATTCATTATCAATAAGATATAGAACTTGGATGCTATCTCCAGATTTTACACTTAATTCATCATGAAATCTTCCTTCAAAATCATAGAGAACAGTTGCAACACTAAATATTACGTATAAAATGTTAATATGTAATACCCAATTGAATTAGAAAACGATTCATTATTTGAAGTATTTTCAACTTTAACCTTCAAGTCCTTCAAAGAAGTATATAAAATATTAGAAAAAAAAAAGAAACCTCTTGGTTATGTGGTAAAATTATCTCAACAAATCCAACAGGAAAAATACCCTTTTCTCCAGTAATTTTTGACTCACCACTCATCCATTCATTATTTATTTTTTTAGTAATATAAATTAATTCATTAGCAGAAAAATTTAATTCTCCAGGATATTCACTTCTAAAATTGTTTAGATAATTAAATTAAAAAAATTAACCTAAAATCATAAAGAGCTTTACAATAAGGTCGGTCTTTACTCATTAACTAAAAATAGAAAGTTATTTTATATTAACTTTTGGAATAATTTTTGGGCAAAGTATATTCCCAGGAATACTCTTTATTCAACATTTAAAAATTATTTAACAAATATTGAAAATCCAACGCTTAAGATCCAGCAACCAACCGTCTCTTTAATATTTTTGAGAATTAAGTTTTATATTTTCGAAGATTTTTTTTAATTTTATTTTTTAGCAATTAATTTCTAATCTAAAGCTTCTACCAGAAAAAAATTGTTTTGTACAAGAATATGTTTTCTATCGAATATATTTTTAATTTCAATGATGTAATAAAAATAAATGGAATAAAAAATTAAATTTAGGTTTTTTTATTTTCTAATATTTAGCACGGTTAAATTTTGTCGGGTTAGAAATTTAATTTTTTATTAACACACGAACAACAAATATTAGATACACAATATGTATAGGAAATATAAATAAAGCAAATGTTTTACATTTTACAGTGTTTATTATATTAACAATATGTTTATCTTCAATAACTTCTAATATATTTACACACTCTAATTATTCGCTGGATTTTCGGTAGGTCCCAAAATGCTAAAATTGGGAGAATAGAAACGAATATAATTAAAAAATGATCTCTTACTTCTTGATTTGCCCATAGTCCAGTTCTTTTTCTTTTCGAAGAAGTTCCGCAAGCTAAAAAAACAACTTTAGTAAATAAAATAAAGATACTGATTCAAGCAATTCCCGTTTTATTTAAATAATTTAAAATAATTAAAAATAATTTTAACCTATGTTTTAGTTTTATTTATGGAAAAAGAATGTTTATTATTTATTTAAAATTTTATTTTTAATTATTAAATATTATTTTAATAATAAATTTATTTAATTAATTTAATTATTTTTTATTTAAATAATTTAAAATAATTAAAAATAATTTTAACACATGTCTTCGATTTATGCATAAAAAATAAGACGCTAAAATTTTATTTTTAATTATTAAATATTATTTTAATAATAAATTTATTTAATTAATTTAATTATTTTTTATTTAAATAATTTAAAATAATTAAAAATAATTTTAACACATGTCTTCGATTTATGCATAAAAAATAAGACGCTAAAATTTTATTTTTAATTATTAAATATTATTTTAATAATAAATTTATTTAATTAATTTAATTATTTTTTATTTAAATAATTTATCTTTTGGCAAATACTCTTTTGGCAAATACTCTTTTGGCCGTTACTCTTTTGGCGATACTCTTTTGTCCAAATTTTTAACTGTTCGAGTTGTATAAAGTAGAGAATATCAGCAAAAAAGGTCCGCAAAAATTGTCCGCAAAACTTCATACAGATAACCGAAAAGTACCTTTTTTTTGCTTTAGTGACGAAAGGTGCAGTGACGGATGGTTTAGTGACGGATGGTTCAGTGACGAAAGGTTTGTTAGATGACGGATGGTTCAGTGACGAAAGGTTCGGTCACCACCATTGTGGCTATGTCCTGTCTGCCCATCAAGTTAACCCGCTGTGTGTCTATAGATATGTCTGAAATATTGGCAATCTCATAATAACATTTGATTCAAGCATTTTTATATTTTTATACGTGTTCTTGCTCAATTTTAAAATTTCCTGGTTTCCTGGGCAGGACCTGGTCATTTCTAGACCAGGATGAAACCAGGAACAGGAATTCCTAGTTTTCCTGGTTTCAGGTCCTGGTTTTAAATTTTTAATTCCTGTTTCCTGATCCTGGTCCTGATTTTTTCAAAATTCCGGGCTCTACGGAAGAGTACCATTTATATTTTTTAACTCTATTATACGTTTATCTCGTGTCTTCAGATTATAATAAATTTTTCTGCCTTTTGTACTTTTATTTGCTTATTTGTTTTCCTATTAATTTGAAAAAAGTTTCTTGAACAATTACATACGTGCTTTTTCTTTCACAAATCTGTACTTGATTTATATTTTCTTTCAGTGATTTCTTGCTTTTAAACTTAATTAAGCTGAAACAAACCCTCTATTACAGTGAATGGAAGAAGAATTTATTGATAATGTTTCTGATTCTCATGCGCCTCTTCTTGAAATTGCGGATCAGCCATCTAGGGAATTTCTTGAATTATTTACAAAATTGGATCCAACGATTAATGGAGAAATAATTGAAAAAGCTTGGAAACAGTATGATACAATTGGTCAGCAGATTATTCTTGAGGTTTTTTTTATTAATCTTAATTTAACAAAAAGGTTCTCAAGGGAAATCCTTCTGTTTGGATGAGTTGTGCATTTTTTACTTCTGTTTGGAAATCTACTCAAATTGGGCATCAAGAATTAATTTGTCACTATTCTCTATTAAAATTAATTGAATTATCTCAAGTTAGCGTTCTCGATTTTTTTGATAAATTAAATAAATGGACTGACATGATTCTAGCTTCACGTCGTTTGATTGATTATTCAAACAGAGTTCAGTCAAATTTGGCAGTTTCTTCTATAATTTTCAAAAAACTTTTCCCAATTTTCCGATGTGTTTTTACACCACAAAAATCTTCTACTTCAGAAAAACATTTAACAAGTGCAGAATTATTTGAATTTATTTGGCTTTTCTTTATTGCTATGAGAAGTTATTTTTCAAATATTTATTTCTTTTATATACATTTTTAGAACAATTACCTGCTAATAATGAAGATTTGATGAATTCATTTAATTTGCTGCTTTGTATAGTTGATTATGTTTACAATGCCATCTCTATTTCAAAATTAAAAAATCATTTAAATACTGATTTTGGTAATTATTTCAAAGTATTTTTTTGATATTTTTTAGTTAATTCTCATACTAATAATGGAAAAACTTCTCTTGAAAGTCTTTGTGAATTGTTTGAAGGAGCTTCTCTTGATTCAAAGCATTTAAGCATTCACTGGCTTAATCCGAAATTATTAAAACTTGTTATTGAGAACTTAATTCCTTTTGATATTGTTGAAGATAAATTTAATAATTTTACTGCAATTAGGTATTAAATTATTTTTTTATTAATTTTTTATTTAACTAAATAATAGGAAATCTTTTGAGCAACTTTATGAACGAAAAATGTTAGCACGTGCTGAAATTGATGAAAGAATTTTTTTGAGTCCATTATTGACTGATAGTGATATTGTCTTCTCTGATGAATTTGAAGGTATAAAAGGATTTTTTTATTTTGGATTTTTTAGAAATAAGTATTTAAAATAATCATACTTTATGTTTTCTTTTTTGTTCTATCATTTTTCACTTAAAATATGTCATTTATTCTACAATTTTTAAAAATTTCTAATTAAATGATTTTTAACGTTAGTTTTTCAGATAAAGCCTATTCCGTATTGTTTGGAGGCAATCGCAATTTAGTTGATGCTGATTTTTTAATTAAATTTAGTTCACAAAATTGTTTAGCCAAACTCTCTGGAATAAAAAAGATTCAACCTCCTGCTGAGGGAAAATCTTATATGATTACTCCTGATGTATGACATAATTATTTTTTAATTTTATTTTAATAATTATTTTAGACTGTTTGTCAGAATAGTGCATTTCATTCTGATATGAAACAATCTGATAAAATGGAACAATTACTAGCCTTGTTTAAATCTGAAGGAAAAACTTTTAATTTTGATTTTATTGACTGTCAAGGTAGTCCACGAGAATATATTTCTGAACAAGGTTTTGATAATTCTTTCCTTTATTTTTTAAAATTAATTTTACTAAATTCTGTTGATTGAGTGAAAAATTACTGCAAAATTATTTTTGAGTATTATTTTTATTTAAAAAAAATTCTGTTTTTTTTATTGGCAGTAATCTGAAGCATACTCTCATCATTATTTTTTTTTCACATCTTTGAATAATTTTTAGACTAAAAAATTATAAAATTTTATTTCGGTATTTTGACCGATATTATATGTTAACAATCGCTTATTTTCTTTAATTTAGTTTATGCATTTGGCCAAAAAATTACCTCAAAGATTAAGGAAGATGAGAAAATGGGAGATTCTTCTGACAACTCTGAAACTTCATTCAATATTAAAATGGATAAATACTTATCTGATGTTTTTTTTTTATTTATTTTTTAAAAATAATTTTAAGATTGAAACTTTATTTTATTGTCTTCTTCAAAAAATTTTAATTTATGACCAGGAAAGAGCTTTAGCTATGGGAGTAGAAATGAATGTTGATTTAATGGTAAATTATTTTAAATTTTATTTTTTATATTTTAGGCAATATTACAAAGTTCTGTCCTTGTTTCAACATATATTTGTGCTACTGATTTAATTCTTTGGGTTAATGATGATATAAGAACTTTTAAATGGGTAGCAGAATTATTTAGTGATAATGTTGCTCCTCTTGAATTTTATTTAATTTTTGAGTTAATTGTTAGAGCTGATACTTTTCTTAGTAGAGAAATGATTAAACATTTGAATCAAGTTTTATTTTTTCTTTTTTATTAAAATTTATTTAAAAAGGTAGAAGAGTCTGTTCTGGAAGAACTTGCTTGGACATCAGATTCTCCAATATGGATATCTTTAAAAAATAGTCGTTCTGTTGATCAATTTGGCGAAATTTCAACAGTTCCGAGCTCTCAAATTCTTTCAAAATTTTGTAGTAATTTACAACGAAATAAACCTGATTTACCTTCACAAATTATTAATTTTTTTAAAAAGGTTAATTTAATTAAAATTATTTTAAATAATTATAGGTTTATCATTTGGCTTCAATTCGTTTAACAGATTTATTTGAACGTTTAAGAATTGTTGATGATACTACACGTAGAAAGATTTGGACACTTTTTGAGGTTAAATAATTTTAATTTAAAAATTTATTTTTTAGAATGTTTTTCGTACAAATATTCTTTTATTAAAAGATAGGCATTTGGATCAAATATTAATGTGTTGTGTATATATTATTATTAAAGTATGCAATCTTAAAATAACCTTTCATGACATTATGTAATTTAAATATTATTTTTTAAACTCTTATTAAATTTAGTTTTCATTACCGTCATCAACCACAAGCATCAAATCGTATTTTTAGAAGTGTTCTTATGCAAAATGATACTAAAGAAAAAAGTGGAGGAGATCTTAATGTTGAAAAGATAGAACGTGAGGATTTAATCAGGTAATCATTCTTCTTTTGTTTTTTGAATATTAATTTGGTTAATTAATTATATGAAATGTGTCTTTGAAATAATACCCTTTTCTGTCTTGGATTCTTTTAAATTATTAAGTCTTTTATTTTATTTAAGCTTTTACAATAAAATATTTGTATCAATTGTTGAAGAATTTGTAAAGAAATTATATCCATCTGGAACAGAAAGCAAAGAAGTAAAAACATTATAAAATAAATCTTTTAATAAATTAATTAATTTTAGAATTTGGTTCCACTAACTCCAATGCCAAAAACTTTGGTAAATCCTCTGTCACCAAGAAAAATAATTGGTGATAGAATTAATATTATTCCATTATCTCAATATTCTCAAACAATTGCTAGACATCGTTCAGCAAGACGATATGATTTCTTTAAATCTCCTTCAAAGGTTTAAAAATATTTTAGAGCTTTTTTCCTTTTTATTATTTTTTTATTCTAAGGAAATAAGAAATATTAATGCAATGATTAATAGAGGATGTAATATATCAAGGGGACAAACATCATCATTATATTCTACCTACCAATAATTACTACAATTTTGAAATGGAATTTATAAAGGAAATTATTTTTTTCTTTTAGAGTACAATTTCCAAGGAATTTATTAATAATATTTTTTAAAATATTTTTTCCTCTTTTTTGGCCAAATATTTTTTAAAAATTCAATTAATTTTATAATATTTAAATTAAAAAATAATAACTTTAACAATATCCACAAGATCTTTCACAAAATAATTTCATAAATCTAGATCCTTCATCACATTCTCCATTTTTTGCCCAATAACTACAAAAATGATTTCTGTCAGTACATTTAACTTTTGGATTGTCTAAAATATTTAATTAATTAAAAATAAAATTTTGATAAAAAAAAATTACCAATTTCTGAACGTTCTTCTCTATCACAAAATCCACATGATTTTCTGCAATAATGATTCATATATTTTGCTGAATGTATGCAATGACCCAATTTTTCCCACATTTCACAATGTGCATTTAAATCAATGCATTCATTCCCTATTCTTTCTTCTTCTTCTATTTTAGTCATTCCTTTATTTTTTCTTCCAAAAGCTAAAAGAAAAAAAAACTCTTATAAAATTTATTTTAATTAAAATAAAAATTCTATTTAATTTATTCCATTACATTTTTTGTCTCCATCTGTTCTCCCTCGAGTTGACCAAATTGAAAGAGTAATAAATTTTCTTGATATACCACTGGGAATTTCTTTTGAAGATTTTTGTTGTCTTTCTCTTGCTCCTGTTCTAATTTTTTGTTGTTTTTCATTATTTGTTGTTGTACTTATTGTAGTAATAAATTCTTCTTCTTCTTCTTCTATTTCCCCTATTGTTGTTGTTGTTGTTATTTCTTTTTCTTCTTCAATTTTTTCTTCATGTTCATCAACAATTGTTGTCTCTTCATAAATTGAAGTAGTTGTTGGTGTAGATGTTAAATAATTTTCTGAAGTTATTTCTTCTAAAAATTAATTAAAATTATTATTTCTAAAATAAGAGTAAATATATAATAATAATTCCTTTTTTAATAATAATAATTATTTTAAAAGCTAAAAAATATTCTTTTTTTAATAACTATTTTTGACTAAAAATACTTTAAATAAATTAAATATTTAGTAGTTATTCTTAATTATTTTTTTAAACCATTTTCATCTGTTGTTTGTTGTTCTTCCTCTTCTTCTTTGGTTTTTGTTTCTATTGTTGTTGTAATCTCCGTTGTTGTTTCTATTTTAGTTGTTGTTATAGTTTCAGTAATATCAGAACATTTATATAATTTGTTAACCATAAACAAGAAAATTGATAATAATTTTTTTTAATTAAAAAGCTAACCTTTTGTGCATCAATTTCACTCAATTTATATCTAAAATAAAAAATAATTTATATTTAAGAGAATAATAACCTTTGCCCAATTTCAGCATCTCTTTTTTTCTAAATTTAATTTAATTATATTTATTTATTTAATTTACTGGTATAATAGTTGCCCTTCCATTACGTGAAAATGCCAATTTATGGTAATGCATTACAGAATCATAATCATAAGGCATATTTAATGGATCAATAATTTTTCTAGGATATTTCTCAAAATTACGCATCATTCCTGGACGAATATTTTCCTCTTCAATTTCAACAAAATTATCACGGTCAGTACGTGAATGTTCATGAAAAAAGCCAAGAGCATGCATTAACTAATAAATTAAATAAATTAATTGCTTTGCTAAATAATTATTAAATAGAAATAAATATTTTTGGTACTTTTAAAACATTTAATTATTTATAGTTTGCATTATACTTAAAATATTATTTAATTTTTATTATTTTTTTTAAATAAAATAAAATAATTATTATTAAATATTTATAAAAATGTTTCTTTAAATTTTAAAAATAACCTCATGAGCAATTATTCCTTTTGAAAAACATTTATCAATTTCTAATGAAACTGTTTGGTTTCCACCTGCACGTCCAACATATGAAGAACATCTAAAGGAATTAATTTAATTATTTAATTAATTAATTAATACCCAAAAGCATTATTTCTTTTTATATAAATAAAATCTTGATCATTTTCTTGTTTAGGTACAAATCTAATACAAGTCTTTCCTTTATATTCATCAAAGGCACTAGCAATTGAAGCTCTTTGACTTTAAAATAAATAAAATAAATTAATTAATTCTTTTACTTTGGATTCATTCCTTGTTCTAATACATAAGGAACTTTGCCATTTGCCCATAATTTGTCTGAATATGTTTGAGTATTTAAAGCACTGTAATACTGTTTTAAATAAATTAAATAAATTAAATAAATTAAAATACAAACAGGTTTTCCAAATAAAGAATTTTCTTCTCCTTCATTTTGTTTATTAAATATTTCTTCATTAATTAGTTCACCATTATTATTTGGATTTATACCCAAAATATCTCCTTTTATTTTTTTTTTAAATTTATTAATTAATTATATTATGTATTTACCTTCAAAAAGTTCATTATTTAATATTTCATTTAATTCATTAATAGTTGGTTTTTTAACTATAAAAATTAAATTTAAATAATCCTTTAATTTAATTAATTTATTTAAAAGGAACATACTTGGTGTTCTAAATGCTAATTCAAAGTCTTCAGGTAATAAATAATGTTCAGCAAAACCTTTAAAAATAATTAAAATTAATTAAATCTAATTAAAATTAACTGTCATATTCCTTTCTTCCAATATTATAAAGCCTTAATTCTAACATTGAAATAGAATTAGTTAATGCCAATATATTTTGTAAAATTAATGGAAAAATAATTAAAATAATAATAAATTGATATTTATTTAAATTAATAAAAACCCGTTGAATTAAATTTTTAAAATAAATAAATAAAGAAGACATTTTCTGTTTTCTTTCTATTTATGTATTAATTAAATTTTAATTAAAATAAAATACAATAATTATTTATATTTTCCTGAATATTTTGAACAAAATGAAAGAGAAAGTATTTTTTTAATTTTCCTTGACTTTTAAAAATAAATAAATACAAATTTATTTATTTATTTACTTTTTACTATTTTTAAAAGCATCGAAATTTTAACAAAAGAATTATATACTTACTAGTTTTTATTTATTTCTCTCAAGTATAATAAAAAAAAAGAAAAACTAAAATCATTTGTGGTCATTTTGTGCGATAAAAATAGATTTTCTAAATTAAATAAAATTAAGACAGAGAAATGTCCTTTGATTTAGAAAGAAAAAAAGATTTTTTTATATTGGACAATAGAGAATAAAAATTAATATTTACATATATTTAAATAATTAATTAAATAATACAATATATTATATAATTAATTAAAATTATTTTTAATATTTTTGCCAACATCCAAGCATATAAAAATGTTCTTCATTTTCTAGTTTTTCTCTATTTGGTGCAAAAACATTTCTAAAACTTTTAGAAAAAAATTTAATCCAAAAAGGAGCCTAAAATTAATTTATTAAAATTAAAAAATAAATTAAAAAAAAAAACCTTTTCAAGCAATAATTCATATCTAGCAGAAGTTTTTTCTATTCCACGAAGGACTTGTTTATTTATTTTTGTTAAAGGTGAAATAAGTTTTAATTGAGCTTTTTCAGCATTTTCTAATGTTAATTTTAACTAAAATAAATAAATAAATTAATTAAATAAATTATTTTATTTTTACTCCTTTTGCTGTTCTAATATCTGTCCAACATAAATAACCGCCTTTTTTGAGTACTCTAAATACATATTTAATTTTATTATAATTTAATTAATTAAATTTTTTAAATAAATAAATAAATAAATAAATTATTTTAATTATAAATTAATTAAAAGAAATAAATAATTAATGTTTAAATATAATTAATTAATTCCCATTTTCTTCTTTTATTTTAAAATATTTAATTAATACCTATTAACTTCATAAAAGAACTCTTTTTCTCCTTTTTCTCCATAACAATGACTACTTTCAATATTTAATATTAAATCAAAAGAACAATTAATAAAAGGCAAATTTTCAGCTTTACCAGAAATAACATTAATACCTTTAATTAAATTATTAATAGGTGGAGAATGTTTGTCTAGTCCATATAATAAACCAATCTCTGGATGAGCACTTAATTAAAATTAAATAGAAATTTAATTAAAATTTAATATAAATATTTTTAATTAAATAATTAATTTTTAAATTAAAAAAAAAAAAGGTATTTAATTTTAATTAATTAATTGTTTACGTTTTTATCCAATTTAATCCACCACCTGGACCACAACCAACTTCCAATAATTGTAAATTATTTAAAGATTTATATAACGGACATTGTGATAATGTTATTTCATAAAGAAAACAATGAGAACGTAAAGCATTTCCTTCAATATTTTTTGGAAAATTTCCAACAGAATTAATTAATTTTAATGGAAGATTAGATTTTGAACTAAAAAAATAAATAAATAATTTAAAAATAATTTAATTTATTACAATTTATTTTCTTCTTCATCATAACCAAAATTAAAAAAAGAAATATTAAAAATATTTTCTTTTTGTAAAAGTCCAAGTAAAGGATAAAGCAATAAATTATTAAATAATTGAATCCATAAAGAATAAATTAATTTAAATAATTTTTGAAAAGGAATTAAAAAACTCATTTTTATTTAATTAAAATATTTATTTCTATTGAAATAAAAATTAAAAAAAAAAAAAAAAAATAAAATGATGCGCATTATTTCGGTGATTTTTATACATTTTCTGATTTATTGATATATAAAACAAAAAAGAAAAAAAATTAAAATTAATGTAATAATGTGAACATAAAAAAAAGAAAATAATTAATTTTAAATTAATTTATATAATAAAATGGATTTTTAATTAAAAAAAAAAAGAATTAAATTATTAATTAATTAAATATTGATTTATTTATTTATTTTTAAATATTTTTTGTTTCATTATTTTTATTATTTTGTTTCCTTGACAACAAATAAATAAATAAATATATTTACTAAAATCCTTATAAATTCTTTCTTATTTATTTATTTTTTTTATATAAATAAATTAACACTTTTGTTTCTATTCTCTTTTTTATTTTTTAAATTTATTTAATAAATTAAATATTTATTTTTTTTTTTAATTTAAAATTAGTAAAAATACAAATAAATAAAGAATAATTATATTTATTTATTTATTTAAAATTAAAAGAAATGGAAGAAAAACTTTTAAAGAAAAAAGATTATTTTACTCAAAATTCTTCAAAACAACAACAACAACAAAAACAACAAAATAATTATAAAAATACAAGAAATAATTCAAAACAAAAATATAAAGAACAAGTACTTAAATCTAATATTTTTTTAACAACACCAATAAATAATGGAAGATGGCCTTTTAATAATCAAAATAAAATTAATAATAATGGACCTCCTCCTATTAGGTTTTATTTTTTTAAAAATATTTCCTTTAATTAAAAAAATAATAAAATTAATTTTTTGATAACAATAAAAATAAATAATTGTTAAAATAAATAAATAATTAAATTAATTTAAATTTATTCTTATAATTTAATTTAATTAAAAAGATTATTTGATTCTAATTCAACACCAAAACAATTGGAATGGCAAAAACAAAGACGTGCTCAAACTCGCCAAACAGCAATGAATTCTAGTGGAGTTTTGGGAGGACCAAAAATTGTACAAAAACATTCTGAAATGAGAGCATATTTATTACATTGTCAAAGGGTTAGGGAAAAACAAAAAATAAATAAATAAAAATATTTTAAGGTTTTAACAGCTCGTTCAAGGTATTTAATAATTAAATAAATAATTAAATTAATTAATAATTAAATAAATAAATAATTAAATAAATAATTAAATAAATAAATAATTAAATTAACATAGATTGGATACTGGTCTTACTAATACCCATAACTATCAAATAAATGGACATTCATTAACCTCTTCTTCATTAAGAACATCATCTCCTTCAATTGATGGACAAACAATTGAAGGATTAACAATTGAAAGAATAAAAACAATTAGAGCAAATTCAGTACCTGCTAATGGAAGAAGAAGAGAGAAGAGAATTATAACAGTAAATTAAATTAATTATTTTTAATAAATAAATGTTAAATAGAATTTAATAAATAATTTAATTAATAGGAAGCTGAAAAACAACTTAGAGAGGAAAATAAAAAATTATTAGAAAGAATTGTTCAAATAAGTAAACGATCAGTCTCTGTTAATCAAAAAATACCAAAAGAAGATGGAAAAATTAAAAGAATTACTTCTTCATCATTAAAACGTTAAAATTAAATTTATTTAATTATTTGTTTTAAAAATAAATAAATAACCTATTTTATAAATATTTTAATTAATTCTTTAAAATAATTAATAAAAATAAATAAAGCAATTTTATTTATTGAGAATTTAAAAAAATCAAAGAAATTATATTTATACGTAAATAATTTATAGAATAGAAAATAGTTTGGTTATATGTATGTAATATCTCTTTTTAATAGAGTTGTTTGGTTAGCATGCATTTATATGTTTATAAAACATAATATATCTAAAATAGATATTAATTACCTATATACATTAAATAATTTATTTATTTAATTAAATACCTTTTTTGTTTCTCTTTTCTTTTATTTTTGTATTCTTTTATTTTTTTAATTTTAAATCTGTATTAATTACATTAACAGAATCTTAATTAAATTAATTATTATTCTTAATTAAATTTTAGAATATTTTAATTAAAATTACCTTTAACGTTATCACCAAATTTTTCTTTTAATTTTGCTTTCTCTTCTGGTGTTAAATTTTTAGTTAAATATTCAGAATTAATAACACTAAACTTTCCTTTATATTGATAAGGATGATGAGAAAGAACTTCTAATTTTGGAGGATTAGAAGAAGAAGAAAAAGATAATGATGGTTGTTTTAATTGAAGGTTTTTACCCATTTCTTGTAATTCCTTTTGTTTATTGTTTACTTTAAAATTATTTAAATATAATTAATTTAATTAATATTTAATTTAAATAATAAATTACCACAAGTAACGAATTGAAAGATAATAAAAATTGTAATAAATATATTGAAATTTCATTCTTTTCAAATTTCTATAAAAAATAAATATTAAAAATATTATTTAAATTAAATTAAAAATTAAATAAAAAAATTTTTTCTCTGTTAGACATAAATAAAAATTTAAAAATGAATGGACTGTTTAATAATTGCCAATGTATTTATTAAAGGAATAATTAATACGTGTGAGAATGTAAATGTGAAAAAGAAAATTGGGGAAAAGGAGTGGCTTTAATTATTGTTTAGAATCACTTGCACTTTAATTTTAAATTGATTTTTGAATTTTTATTTCCATTTATTTTAGCTAATTAATTAATTAAATAAATAAATTTAAAATTTAAATAAAAGTTTTTATAATTAATTTCTCTTTGTTTGTTTATATTACCTTAATTTTAAATTAATTAATTAATTTAATTTAACTATAATATTTTAAAATTATACATATGTGTAAATAAATATAATATTCTCCTTCTATTTAAATTTATTTTGTTTAAAATATTCTCTCAATATTATTATTGTTCCCGTCATTTAATTATTTTTTCTCTCTTTTATTCTCTTTTAATTGTTTTATAAAGAAAGAATTGGGCGACCTTACGTCGCCAAAATCCTCTCAATTTTTGTAAAAAAATTATTTAAAAAATATAAATAATTAAATAACCATTAATTATTTTAATTAAATATTCTCCTTCTTTTCTTTTTTTGTTTTAACATTTATTCATTTAATATAATTATTATTTAAATATATTTTAAATAATATAATTCAGAGAAGGATTAATTATTTGTGAAAATAATAATTATTATACTCTTAATTTATTTCATTTTTAATTTAAAATGTTATAAATAATTATTAAAATTAAATAATTATTTAATTTAAATAAATATTTTTAATACTTATAAATAAATAAAATATTTATTTTTATTTATTAATAATATTTACACATTTAGTCATTTATGTATTTTATTTATTTATATTTTAATTTTGTTAATAGTGTGAGAAAATAATAATTTAAAGTTCTGAATCATTTAATTAATTATTTAATAAAATTATTTTAAATAAAAAGGGGGGAATAGAAAGGATGAGCAGCAGATGTTTAAAAGATAGCTACTAGAATTTATATTTTATTTTAAATATATATATACACTACAAAGAGAAAATAACCACAACATTTATATAAATAAATTACTTTTATTTTTTATTTTTTTTAATTCCTATTATTCCATCAATTGATGACAAATCCATCAGTCACTTTTAATTCCTTCTTCTTTTTATTTTTAACACTTTTATTTATTTATTTTTTATTTATCAAGTTAATTCTTAAGAAAATAATTTATTATTATGCTAATAATAAATAAATATTATATTTATTTATTGAATTAATTATTGATGTAAAATTGATTTTTTTTAATATTTTATTTTTGTTTTAATAATTAAAATAAATATTTATTTAATTTTAATTATTTTAAAATAAATCTTTTCTTTTTTTAATCTTTTTTAAATGAAATATTCATATCTCTTTCATTCTCTGATTTAAATCTTATTTATTTTTATTAAAGGAAGTTCATAAATAAATAGGTAATAGAAAATAAAAGTTTTTAGATTGAACAAAAATATTTATTTAAATTAAACTATTACTATTTAATTAATCTTTAATTTATTTTAATTTAATTTTTATTTTAATTAATTTTAATAAAATAAAATATTTATTTGTTTTTTTCTTTCTTTTTTAATTTTTTTCTTTTTATTTTTGCACCTGTTTTACATAAAAAAAAGAAAAAACTCTTCAAATTGTCCACTAAACAATAAATATTTTACATTTTTTAAACATTTGCATTTTTCTTAACTTTTTATTTCTTTCAAACTAACCAAAAAATGGATTAGCAATAAAGTCAAAATAAAAAGTAATTCTTTAGTCAAAGACATTGGTTAACTACTAAACAAACTCAAAACACAGAAAGGAAAATTGAGAATAAGTAAAAAAGGGAAAATATTTTTCTTCTCTAAAATTTTATGCTTACATTTAAAGATGACTTTAATTTTATTTTTTAGTTTTTAAAGGCCTCTTTCTTTTAAATATATTTAATTAAAATTAATTCTTTTTTTTTATATTTTTTTTTCCTTATATCTTTATATTTATATTTTATTTATTTATTTCTTAAAATATATAATACATTACATATAAATAAATAAATATATTTTCTACATATTTGACCAAATAAATTAAAGAAAAAAAATAAATGCAAAAATGCCAATCCTCTCTTTTCCCTTTTTTTATTTTACATTTTCTGGCAAATTCCTTTTAAATAAACAAAAAGCTTTATTTTTAAAGAAAGAAAATTATCTAAAATAATTTTATTTTTTTACTCCTCTAACTGGAATATAAATATTTAATTAATATTTATTTTTAAATTAATTAAAAATTCTTTTATTATTTTTGGATATTATAAAACGTTAAAAATAAACTTAAAAATATACAAAAAAATGAAAATTAAAGGTTTAAAAAATTAAATAATTTTATTATAAATTTAATATTATTTATTTATTTTATTTAATTTTCTCTATTTTTTAAACTATGAAATCTGAGAGAATTTTAATTAAAAAGAAAAGAAATTTATTTGAAAAAAAAAAATTAAATATTTATGTAAAAATAAGTAAATAAAATAAAGCACCTGTTTCTATAAAAATCAAAAAATATTATTTTCTTTTATTTATTTATTTACCTGGTCAATATATAAATTGTGACCACTAACTAACTAAATGCTTAAAAACAAAAATATTTTATTTATTAACTTCTTTTCTTTTTTTCTTTCTTTCTTTTACTACAACAATGTTAGACCACCCCAAATGTCAGTCATATTTTTATTTTATTTATTCTCAATTGTATATAGGTAGTAATATTTTCATTAAAATATTTTTAATTATTTTATTTATTTTAATTAAAAGAAACATTTTTTATTAAAATATTTTTTTCTTTCAGAAAAGATCAAGACTTCTTTAAGCCTTTAAATGGATTAAAAATTCCCTTTTATTTATTTTTTAAAATGTTTTAAAAATTTTTATTAATAAAAGTCTAAAGTTGTATTATTTATAACTTTAATTTTTAATTAATTACTAACATATGTTTTGTTGAATGACCTTTATTTATTTATTTATTTAATGTCGAGGAATAAAAATAAACCAAAAAATTAAAAACAATGTCCTTCTAATTTTAATGGAAGAAAGTTACACTTTCATATTTTTAAATGTAAAAAATTTTTTTTTAAATATTTTTAGCTTCTCCATTAAATATTTACAAAATTAAATTCATTACTTTTTAATTTTATTTTTTAATACACACATATGCATATACATATTTTCTAACAAATTTTTTATTTCAGGAATTATTGATTTATATTTATTTAAATTGTGTTTCTTCTTTTTATGCAAAAACAATCAATATATGTAAAAAAATAAATTAAAAAATGTTACTAAATTAATTTCTTTAAAATAAATTAATAAATGCCAAATATTCGAATAAAACAACAAAAAATAGAAAATAAAAATTTAATAGATAATTCTTTACTACAAAATTCTTCTCAAATAATATCTCAAACTGAAGAAAATTTATTTATAGATGGGTGTTCAAATAGTAGTATATTTGTAGCTCTTTATGATTTTCAAGGTATTGGAGAAGAAAAATTGTCTTTAAAAAAAGGAGATCAGGTTTTTTTTATTTATTAAATCATAATTAAAATTAATTCCATATAGAAAATTAATTTATGTAAACATAGAAATATTCTAATTAATTTTGTATAAAATTAAATTTAAAAATGTAATTTGTATTTAATTTTAATTAAAAAATTTTCATTTTCTTTAAGGTTAAAGTACTTGGTTATAATAAGACAAAAGAATGGTGTGAAGTTAAATTAATTAATAGACAACAACAACATCATAGTAATTTTGCTAAATTAACAAGTCCAAGTGTCTCAAGTAGCCTTGGGGGTGTTGTTGGTGGGACAGGTTGTTGTAGTTCTTCTTGTTCTTCTATTGGATCTACAAATTCTGGATGTTATGGACAAATTGGTTGGGTACCTAGCCTTTATATTGCACCTGCTAATTCAATGGATAAACACAGGTTTTCGTTTAATAAGACTTTGTATATGCCCTTAGCTTTTTACTTTTTATATATAAGAAGCCTGGTTTCTAGAAGAATGATTTTTATTTTATGTATTTTTCCTTAATAAAATTGGGGAAATTATTATTGTTCATAGATTCTTAATTCCGTTATTTTTCTTCATAACTAAGTTTCAGAAAATGGAATCTTCATAGACTATAATGCATTAGTGATTTCCTTAAAAATTTGGAAACCTTTCTATTTTTAAAATCTTTTTAAACTAATTTAGTTGGTATCATGGAAAAATAACAAGAATTGATGCTGAAAAACTTCTCAGTTCTGGGATTAATGGCTCTTTTTTAGTCAGAGAATCAGAGACTAACCCTGGACAATTTTCTATTTCACTTCGACATGAGGGCACAGTTTATCATTATAGAATTAATTGTGATGAAAATTTAAAGGTTTGAAATTAATTTGAATAAAATTATTTAAAATTAATTTTAGTTATTTATTACTGACAATGCAAAGTTTAAAACTCTAGGGGAATTAATTCATCATCATTCAGTTGCCGCTTCTGGATTAATTTGTAAGGGAATTATTAATTGTATGAGTCTATCACAATTAAGAAACACCCTAATAGTCATACATATTAATTAACTTATGTTTCCTTAATTAAACTGAATTTTATTTAGAAGTTTTATTTGAAAAGAATAGCCTCAAACAAATTTTAATTTTTATAAAATAAAGTTCTTTAAAAATAACTAATTTATTTTTAAGGTTCTCTTTTATATCCTGTTAATAAACGGCAACCTTTAAGTGGAGGAAGAGGTTATCCAGGCAGTCTTTTTTCCTTATCTCCTACACAACCTGACGAATGGGAAGTTGATAGGGAACAAATTGTAATGAAGAAAAAACTGGGAATGGGGCAATATGGAGATGTTTATGAAGCTTTATGGTTACCTTTTAATCGGACTGTTGCTGTCAAATCACTTAAGGTTCTTTTAATATTCTTTTAAATAACTTAAATCATTTCAGGAGGATCAAATGGCTTTGCCTGATTTTCTCGCAGAAGCCGCAATATTAAAAGAATTACACCATGAAAATTTAGTTGAATTACTTGGAGTATGTACAAGAGAGGCCCCTTACTTTATTATTTGTGATTTTATGTCACTTGGAAATCTTTTAGATCTTCTTCGTCAGAGTGAAAAAGAAGATCTTCCTTGTGAAAAACTTTTATATATTTCAACACAAGTAGCTGCTGGAATGGCATATCTTGAATCAAGAAATTTTATTCATAGGTAATAAATAATAGTGTTATTCCTTTAATAAATTAACTCCATCAAAATATTTAATTATATCTTCTCTTGTTTAAGAGACTTAGCTGCTCGAAATTGTCTGATAAATGATGATTTTGTTGTTAAAGTTGCTGACTTTGGCCTTGCCAGGTTTATGATTGATGATACTTATACAGCACATGCTGGGGCAAAATTCCCAATAAAATGTATAAATTCTTTCAAATTTTCTTTAAATTTTAAAAATTTTAGGGACAGCACCAGAAGGGTTGGCATACAATACTTTTAGTACAAAGTCTGATGTTTGGGCATTTGGAGTGCTCCTTTGGGAGATTTTTAGTTATGGAATGGCCCCTTATCCTGGAGTTGAACTTAAAAGTGTTTTTGATCTTCTTGAACAAAGTTTGATTTTTGTTTATTTACATAAAAATAAATTTATAAAGATTTTCGATTGGAATGTCCACCAGATTGCCCAGATTCGGTTCATCGTTTAATGCTTCAATGCTGGCAATGGTCTCCTTCAGATAGACCTCGTTTTCATCATTTACATAACAGCCTCTATTCTCTTCTACATTCTGAAAAAGGGGAAACTACACCTATCGTTGAATCTTCTAATCTTATTTTCTCACCAGGAAGGACAGGAGAACAAACTTCCTCTTTTTGCCCTACTACCACATGTTCATTACAAGAAGCAAATCAACAACTTGCATTTGTAGCTGCTTCTGTTGCCAAAAAGCGGGAAGCAAAGCAACGTGAAATGACAGAAGGAATAACAGAACAGACAAAGTTGGAAAAAATATTTTTTAAATAATTATTTTAAGGTTTTCTGATCCAATTGCCAATATATCCCCTCGTTTACCAAATACTTCATCTATTAGTAGTGCTGCTTCTCATGCACATAATCTTCTAAGGGATAGAACAGTTTCTACAGTTTGCCATGCTTCACAACATAGACAAGCACGTTCCTCCTCTCCAGAACCTCCTCCTCCACCTCCACGACCTGACAGAAGAAAAAGACCTTCAGTTGGAACACTAACTGAACAAACAAGTTTCTCCACTTTTAGACCAACAGAACCTGCCCAATTAGTATTTTTATATAAGAGTATTTCTCAAAAATTAAATTTTAATTTTTAGGTTGGGGGTCCTTCACCAACAATATTTCATCATCATTCCACTAATCTCTCATCAAATATTGTGTTAAAGGAAACATATCCAATTACTGAAGCTTCTCAATCTTCTTCTTCTAAACCATTTTTTAATAATTTAAAAATTCCTACAACATTAAATAAAAATCAAAAAATATTTGCTAGACTTCCAACTGTTCAATTCTTCCAAAAAGAGGAGAGAATTAAATCTAATAAAAATATATCAAAATTGCCTACAACAGGAACTTTACCAAAAGGTTTTTTATTAGATATAAATGTTAAAAGAAGTGGGTCTGAATTAAATTTTCCTGAACCTTCAATAACTGAAAGAAATGAAGAAATTTGTGAAGGAACTGAGATTGAAGAAAAACAAAAATTAAATAAAGAAGAGAAGGAAAAGGAAGAAGAAAATAGCAATAAATCTTCAAAACTTCCTCTTCAACACTTAAAAATGAGATTAAAAAAGACAACCTCGGAAAGTAGTGCTGTCCCACTTAAACAACAAAATGATGAATCTAATATTAGTTTATCACGTTTAGCCCGTCCAGAACCAAAACCAAGACGTTCAATTGATTCAACAGTTGAACCTAGTTTAAAAAATAATCAAAAAATAAAAACTGGTAATACTTTTATTAATCCAAGTAAATAATAAATGGAAATTAATTTATGAATATTTAAAGCAATTCCGTGTTCTTCAACACAGAATCTTGATGAAGATAATGAAAGGAAAGAAAATGAACTTCACTCAAAAATTAAGCAATTACGTCGTGTACAGAAAGTAACAATGGAAGAAGATGATAACCAAGAATTTTTAGAAAATTCTGCACAGATTCTGGAATCAAAAGAAAGCGATTTAAATAAAAAAATAGCTAAAACAGGTGTTGGAAATGAAAGGTTTCTTTTAAAAGCATTGCTTCTTTTTAATTTAAAATTTTCTTTAGTATTAATATTCCAAACACATTACAACAAAAAGAACAAAATTCTAAAAATATTTGTAATAATGATCAACCTCCAAAAATGCGGAATTTAATTACTCAAAAAGTTGCCCCTCTCCAACATCATCGTCCTTTTTCAATGCAAGCAATATCTGAAGGAACTAATCAAGAATCTAATAAAGGAGAAGAATTAACAAATTATGTTGAAGGTGTTTATTTAAATTCTTCTGTTATATTTAATAATAAACAAAACATTGAATTAGCAAATAATTCTTTAGTTGAAAATGAGGGAAAAATAAATGAAAATAAAATTGAAAATAAAAAAGATGAAAAAAATTATTTAATTTCTTCTCCTGTTAAATTTCGTCCATTTTCAACTCTTCAAAGACCAGAAAAATTAAAAGATGACAAAATATCCTCTCAAAATGTTAAGCCTAAATGTATTGCTATTGGCCAACCAAAATATTTACCAAATGAAGAAGAAATTTTTAACCCAGAAATTAGACGTTCAGATCCTTTAAAATCTTGTGATGATAATAATATTAACCAATTAGAACCTCAAATATTATCTGATAGACATTCTGATAATTCAACAACAATAAAAAGAATTTCAAATATATTTTTAAATGACAATGAAAACTCTTCAAGTATTTCAGGAGAATATTCAGAAGATCACCATCAGGCACCAATACTTGAAGATATTGGACAACAACAACAAACACCCCCAGTTAGTAAAGATTATCTTAATGAATTACATCGACAATTAAATGGTTTTTTAACTTAAATATTAATTTTTTTTTAATTTCCACTTTTTTTAAGTTTGTATTCAAGAAATTAATCGAAAACCAACAGTTGGAACAGTTGCATTTCTTATTAGAACTATAGGACAACAACAACCAAAAGAAAGTGTTAATAATTGTGATGCTGATTATTTAATTCGTATTAGTGATTTATTACAACAATTTCATCATACCTGCACAATTTATGCTGAAAATATTTCCCCTCATTCTAAATTTAAATTTAGGTAAAAATCTAATTGAATAATTAATTTAATTTTATTATTTTAAGAGAATTATTAATTAAAATTGAATTGGGTATTAAACAACTTAGAACATTTATTTCAACTTTTTCTTCTTCTTCTTCTTTAATTAATAAATTTAATCGGCAAACAAATAATTCTTCTAAAATATCAATTTCATCTCATAATGATCGTCAAATTCTTGCAGATATGGAAATGATTATTAGACAATTAATGCAATTAGTTAATAGATAAATAATTTATTTAATTGATTACTTAAATGTTTTAATTTTATTTTAATTTAAGGGATTTAATACAGAAATATTTATTTTAATTTTTTAAAAATAATCCTTTAATTCCCATAATTATTTAATATTTTCATATATATTTTTAATTAATTAATTTAATTCCATTATAATATTTATTTTAATTTTTTTATTGTATAATATTTAAAAAATAAAGGATTTTCTAATGGAAAAATGTTTATTTATTTTTAAAAATTTTTTCCTTCTTAAATTAAAAATAATTTTCATAATTTCTGAATAAAGGTTCTTTTAATTTAACTCATTTTTCTTTTTTAATTCATTTTTCTTTTATGATTCGATGAATTATTTTAATTCTTTCATTTAATAAATATTTAAATAAATTGTTATAATTTTATTAATTTAATTTAAAGGTATTTAATTTAAATAAAAATATTAGATATAAATATATAAAATTGTCAATAAATTAAATCTAATATACATACATATATTTATAATATAATTTAGAATAGGTTATCTATAGGTGTTTTACTTACTTCTTTTTAATTAATTTAAATTATAAAAAAATCATTTAAAAAAATATTTTTATTTAAATAATTAATATATTAATTAACTTAAATTATTTTCCAATTTATTCACATTTTTGTTTCTCTACAAATACTTTTGTATATAAAAATAA
Source organism: Meloidogyne exigua (assembly GCA_018905775.1). NCBI lineage: Eukaryota > Metazoa > Nematoda > Chromadorea > Rhabditida > Meloidogynidae > Meloidogyne > Meloidogyne exigua. Next base: position 825,585 of record JAGUQR010000194.1, on the reverse strand, counting down.
TTTATTTAATTATACTTTAATTTATTAGAAAAAATATTTAATTTATTAATTCCTTTTTTTCTTATTAAAAGCATTATATATTCCTTTCTGTTCATTTTTTAGAAATAAAATTAAACAAACAATTAATACATATATAAAAGAATATTTATTTTTTAATGTTATTTATTTATATCCACCCTTTTCATACAATTCGCGTAAATCCTCTTCACAGAAATATTCTAAAATATATTTATGAATAAATAGCCTTGTCCTCAATTTTCTAGTTTAAAGCATCAAAACAACTTTTTTTATTCCTTTTAAATCTCGTTCAATTATTAAAAAATAAAAATATTTTATTTTATTTTTAAATGTTCTAATTTTTAAGAAAATAAATTAATTAATTAATTTAATTAAATTCCGTATTATTCTTTTAAAAAATAAGAATTATTTTTACTAAAATAAATAAAATGTTTTAATCCTCTCTTTTCTTTCATATTTCTCTTTAATTTTATTTTACCTTATTTCTTTATTAAAATAATTTCTTTTATTTTTCTTTACTAAGAAAATAAGCTTTTATATTATTTTAACAACAAAATAACCATTGCGCGTTAATTCCATGCAATCTTTCTTTTTTTTTCTAATTTTAGTTACTTTTATATTTTTACAAAAAAATAGATAAATTATTTGTTTAAAAAAAATAAATAAATTAATTTATTTATTTTACCAAAAAAAAAAAAAAGTCATATTTTTTATTATTTAAAATCAATTTTATGTAAATAAATAAATTCTTTCCCATACAAAGTAGTTAATTTTTTTTTTTTTTATTTTTTACGTAAAATGGACAAAAAACATTTCCTAATATTTTATTTTACAGTACAAAACACATAAAAAGATTAATAAAAAAAAGTAAATATAATAAATAAATTAATTGTTTTTTTTTAACTTTATGAATATTATTTTATTTTTAATTATTTAAAATGTTACAAAATTTATTATTATTTTTTTTATCATAAAACAAAATTAAAAAAATACTTTTTTACTTAATTTACTTTTTATTATTGATAATTATTTTTTCTTAATAAATTATCTTTTTTTTTTCTCTTTAAAATATTAAGAAAAATAGAAATATTTTTTATTTAATAAAACTTTTAATTTCTAACAATTTTTATTATTTAAATTAATTTTTTAATTAATTAAATTATTTAAATTAATTTTTAATTATTTGCTTTACATATTTCCTTCATTTATTTAATTTTCTTTAGAGGAAATTTCACACAATTTATTGGGTATTTTCTCGTAATATTTGACTTTACTGGTCATTTCTTTTTTAACTAAAAGTAAATCTATCTGTCAGTTAAACTAAAAGGTTTTCTTTTTATAAATGTGGACACATCATAATTATATATTTACATAAAATATATTATTGATTTAAATAAAAATCATAAATAAATATTTGTTTAGCTATTTTAGGCTTAATTATAGCACAGATTCTTTTTAATATAAATATAAAATATTTATTTTTAATTTTCCTTATTTAGCTTCTAAATAAATATTTATTTTTTTAGCAATTTGTACCTTTTTTGACTTTTTCTTTCTTTTTATATTTTTCCTTAATCGTAATAAAAAATCTATTGATTTGGGGGTTTTATTGTCAGTCTCATTTCTTATTCAATGTTTTTTATTTAACAAAAATAAATAAAAGTTCTAACATTAGTAGATAAAAATGTTATTATAACTAGCTATTTAAATTAATTATTTAATTAATTAATGTTTAATAAAATTAAAAATACTTTTAATTAATTAAATAAATTGTTTTTGTTGTTTTTAGTTAGAACAATTTTTTAATTAAATATTTATCTTTTTTTCCAAAATCGTCTTTTCCTTAAAAATAATTCAAATTTATTTTTTCCTTTCTCTTCTTCTAATAAATAATAAGAAAACAAATTATGTCACCTTTTATTTATTTAATTATTTATTTTTATAAATAGGAATAAATAACTAATGGCAACAGAAGAAGTTCCTTCTACTTCTTTCTTTTCTTCTTCTTCTAATTCACAAATTCCTTTATCTAAACAACAACAATCTTTATTTAATTGTTCTTCACCAACAACTGGAAATATTATTCAACAAATTTCTCCTTCTGATTCAGCAATTGGAACAGCTTCAGATTCTACAACTACTCCTCTTCCCCCTCCTTCTTTTATTAATAATAATAATAACCAACCAATTCCACTTCCAAGGATTATTTCTCCTTTAATTCCTTCTCCTAATAATACAGGTAGATTATTTTTAATTAAAATACTTTTTTGATAAGAAAAAATTAAAGTAATTTTTAATTTCTTTTTTAAGAATATAATCAAGTACCACCTAGACCACCAAAAAAATCAACAATTCCAAAAAATATTCCTTCAAATAAAAGAAGAATTGGACTTTCTTTTCCTATTTTAGATAAAATTGTTTGTGAAAAAGATTTTGAAAAAATTATTAAAGAGACAGAAATATTCTCTTCTAAACCTGAAATTAGTCAAAAAGAAATAATTGAAAAGTCTAAATTAAGTCAAGAATGTCTTCAAAAAGAAAATGAAGAAATATTATTAGAAAATGGAATTATTGAAAATAAACGGTAAATTATTTAAATATAATTAAATTAAATTAAAATAATTAATTATAAATTATTTATTGGGGAAAGAACAAAATTTAATATTTAAAATTATTAATATACAATAAAGAATAAAAATAATAATTTTAATTTTTATTTAAAAGTTATTATCTCTTTGATTCACTTCGTCATGAATATAGGCTTTATTATGCTCGTGAAGTTTGTCTTCGAAGTGAAACAAATTTAACTACAATTGGATTGGATGAAAATAAAAATGAAGAAAAAATAATTAAAAAACAAGAAAAAATATTTGAAAATAAAGAATTATTATTACCTAAACGTAGACATAGTGTTGGTGCTGCTGCTCGTATTAGAAGACCTGTTCCCCCGCCAAATAAAATTCAAACATCTTTGAATGGTTTTTCTAATTTTATTTTTTTAATCCCTTGTTTGAAGTAAATAATTTAATTAAAATATAATTTTTAATAGATAATTCAAAAGAACAAAAAATTGAAGAAGAACAAAGAAGAGGAATATTATTTCAACATTTACATCCAAAATGGGAGGGTTCATTTGAAAGGAATACTAATTTGAGAAAAGCAAGTATTGAAATTAATTTATAATTAAATAAATAAATAAAAGAGAATATTTATTTATTTATTTAATTTTAGTCAGACATTCCACGACGAAATCAACAAATATTTGGAAGTGCTAAAAGATCAGCTGCTGCAATTTTATTAAAACAACAAAAATTAAAAACAACTAATTTAAATAATAATAATCAAGAAAATGAACAACAACAAAAAACAGAAATTTGTTCTTCTCTTCTTTTAACTAATCAAATAATTAAAGATTTACTTAAACCATTAAATGTATAAATTTAATTTAAATTTTAGAAAAATATTATTTAATTTTTTAGTCTTTACAAAATGAGCCTGAAATTGAATTAAAAAATAATAATTATCCAACTGTTTATTTAGAAGATAAAAATATTGAAAAACCTTTAATTTGTAATGCTTCTGAAAAAGTTGAAGAAGAAAATATTGAGGTAAATAAATAAAACAAAAACATTGTTATATATTTATTTTCAATTAAATCTTAATTTAAACTAAATAACTGTTGGAAAAATAAAATTTAAATTATTTATTTGACTTTATTCTATTTAAATTTGTTTAGCTTCCACAGCAAAGTTTTTCGCCTCTTCAAAAATGTCCAAGAACACAAACAAAAAACTTTTCAAATAATAGAAGAAAACTATTAAAAGAAAATAAAATAAAAAAGTGGACAAGATTTCAATTCTTTCTGTCATTTTTACTTGTTTTTTTACTTTTTATTTCAGCTGTTTTAGCTGTATTAATTATTATTGTCATTTATAATATATAAATATTGTTGGTGAAGGACCCCCAACCTAAAAATTTAATTTTTGAGAAATACTCTTATATAAAAATACTAATTGAGTCGGTTCTGTTGGTCTAAAAGTGGAGAAACTTGTTTGTTCAGTTAGTGTTACCACTGAAGGCCTTTTTCTTCTGTCAGGTCGTGTAGGTGGAGGCGGAGGTTCTGGAGAGGAGGAACGTGCTTGTCTAGAAGCATTACAACCTATAGAAACTGTCCTATCCCGTAGAAGATTATGTGCATGAGAAGCATAAATAATACCTCTTTAGACTTCTATCAATAAAAATATTATTTCAAAATTTTATTTTTTTGTGATTTATTCAATTAATGTGTATAAATAAAATAAATAAAAGTGAATGTTTAAGTTCGATGTGTTGGCAATTATTTCTGATATGATGTTATCATTTAAGTAAATTTTATATAATTAAAACAAAATTGGCTTTCTTCAAATAGTTAAATTTTCATAAACATATTGAGCCAAAAGTAAACGATTAACATCTAAAGCCAAATGAGAAGTTTTCTCAGCTCTAGTTTTTATACCATTTGGACAAATTTCTAAGGATATTAAAAATAAATAAATTCAAATAATAATTTTAACCTTTCTTGCATTTATCAATAAATTGTCCAAGTACTTCCTTATGTAAGTATCCAATAAGATTTTCTTCATTTGATAAGATTTGTCTTGAAGATAAAAGATAGTTTGCATTTTGAATTAAATTAAACCATCGTTCGTAGCAAAGTTGTTGGAGTAAATTCCTTTTAAAAAAATTAAACTAAAAAATAAAATGTTTAACCTTGGAACTTTGAAAATATCGGCTCCCGAACTGTTTACTTCATCCATATTAGAGAAATGAAATTCTGAAAGTGAGTCAATAACTATTTCACCATTTTCAATAAATGGCTTCCAAAGTGCTTTCACATATTTTTCAATGAATTTCTTTTCTTCTGAATAACCATCTTCTTTTTTGATTAAAGTATTAACATCAGCAGGTAAGGTAGAAGTAGGGGAATGACTTAAATCTAGAACCTAAAAATCTCTTATTTGGTTGATTAAAATATAAAAATAATACCCACCATACCAATCTGACTTGCATTTGGTAAATCATCAAGAAGTTCAACAGGTCCTAAAGATTGTCGTAAAATTACAACTTCGTCATTTGAAATTGATTCCCGTGTAGTAATATTTTGAGGAAATTTTGTTAAATAACGCTCTGTTGGTGAACATGGAGTTCTTAACATTAACTATAATTTTAAATAAAATAATAACAAACTTAGGTGGACTTTTCTGACCGGGAGGACTTTTTGAAAGAGAAGGAACATTATTCGTTATACGTAATTTAAGTAGAGCTTCACTGGCAGAACTTCGTCGACGACTTAAACTATCACGACCAGTGCCTAATGAACTGTTTGGTAAAGAGGAAAGAATTGAACGAAGTGACTTTTCGGATGGTTTGAAAGAAGAAACAAGACCCTCAGAAACATCTTCCAATGTCGAGTTGAGAGATTCATTTAACTAAAATTAAATAAATAAAAACATTAATTATAATAAAAATTTACTTTATTAACATTTTGAGCCGAGCACTTTTCTAATCTACTATGACGATTATCATGTTGACGACATTCCATTAATTTTAACTCCTGTTTGGCATTAAAACAAGCAATTAATTTGCGTGTTTCTTCTTGTTGTTTAAACATTTGAGTATAATGATCAATAATAGCAGACTAAAAAATTTAAAGCAGATTACTTTTATCTAAAATTCAAAAAAAAACCTTGTTAAAATTTCCCAATAACTCAATTTTTATTTTATTCTTTTCTTCGTCAAAATCCCTCATTAATTGTTTAAATTTGTTTGAAAAACATTCTGTATCACCAACAGAACTTCTTTGTTCTTCACGAATTAAATAAAGTTGAATTCTCGTATATTCTTTAAGAGTATCAATCCGATGACGCAAAAGATGCTTACGATCAAACATGAAGCTAATAATGTGTATAACCAAAAGTAATATTATAAATGATTGTATATTTCAATTTCTAAAAACAAAAATAAAAAGATATATCCGCAAGTTGTGGTGATAACATCATAAAAGTACCCATAGGTTTAACTAATAATTTGGAACAATGACAAGGGTTTTAAATCGTTGCTTTTATTAAATTTTTAGCAAAATAAGAAATCGGGTAGTGGTCTATTCAGAGTCGCCGGTTCAGAGTCGCAAAAATTTATTAAATTGGCTAAGTAAGTGACGAATGGTTCTTTTGACGAAAGGTTCGGTCAAACGAAAGGTTCTGGAACGAAAGGTTAGGGACCTTAAATCAATAAGGCGCCAAAAATTGCGCAGGCTAAAATGAGCAAGCGAAGCATCTAGCCAAAACTGAGAATCTGGATTATTCATATTAACGTTATACTATATTTTTAGATTTAATTTATAATTATCAAAGTAATGTCAAGACTAAATCATCAGATTCCTTCCCACAACAATAGCTCTTTGGAACGTAAACTTCAGAAGACGATGGCAAATTTAAAAAGTTTTTTTTTTATAAGTTTTGGATCATCCTTAAGGTTATTTCAAACACTTCTCTCTTTTTTCTACAAATTTTTACTTTACAATTTAATTTTTTTATTTTTCTTTGACCATTAACTAATTCCACTGGTCTTGTTGCACGTTTGATCATTTAAAAAATTTTTCTGAATATAAACCAAAATAGTTTTCACTAACAAATAATTTCTTTCTTTATTTAGCTTCTGACCGCCTACTTCCACGCTCCTTTTTGGACAGGAATTCAAACCTTGTTCCAAACCATCTTGCTACAAAAACATTCAAGCAAGGACGAACTCTTCATAGCGTTCTTTGTGGAGAAGTAACAAACAAGAAATCTTTATCCTCAACTTCTAATAAAAGAGATCGTATTCCTTTTTATCGAGATGTCAATCGCAGTATCAATAGTACTATCACATCAATAAGTTCGTCTGGAATACCTTCTGAAATAAAACAAAATGCTAAAATAGGACCACGAAGGAAGATTGAATTTTCTAAAGGTTTACAAACTTTTTATGTTAACCACTACATTTTGGGAATCCTTTTCTGATACTTATTTTTTAATCAAGCCACAAAATTAGTTATTTAATAATTAGTTTCAATTGTTAGCAGTAACAAAATAGTCTAGTATAGGGTATATGTACGTAATATCCCTATATTCTTAAAGGCTTTCTAATTATTTTAGCCTCTGGCCATTCTAATTCATATCTTCGTTTTGATGAAAGTGGTTATGCCATTCCAAGTACTATTAATTCAGCATCAGAAGTAAAAATAACAAAAGATGTTGGAACTCAAAATAATCAACGTTTTGAAGGGATTGTTGAATTTTCTAATAAGACGGGACTAAATTCCCATGTTTCTTGCAAGGAACATTCAACACCATTGGGGGATGATGAAAATTTTGAAAGTGCTTTTGAGGAATCTTTTGACACTGAAGAGCGTGAGAGGCGTGAAAAAGTTGCTAAAATAAGTAATGACGACAAATTTATGTACCTTTATGATAGCACCGCTCTAAATCAAGCAAATATTATTGGCGATGAGATTTCGCCTATTAATATTCCAAACATTCAAGCCGAAAACCAAACATTCATAGCTGATTTAGATAAACATGTCAGAGAAATTAAAGAAGGCCTCAATTTTGTTTCAGAAAAATTGGATTCAGTCGTTGGTCATATGGACAAAGCTCTTGGAGATCCAAATATTTCTGAGGAAAATCTAACGACAAACAATAAATTTGGACATTTATATACGTCTATTAAAGCAACCCAAACACCTATTTCATGGTCTAACATAGAAAGTGATGTAGTTAACAAGCAAGGTAAAAGTTTTGACGTTTTTGAACTTTAATTTGTTTGAATTTTATATTCTGTCCGGTTAGTGTTTTAATTAACTCGTAGAATTGGAATATCTCTAAAATTTTATATTTCATTATATTTTTGTTCATATTCTCTAAATTTAATTTTCAGTTCAACAGAAGATTTCTCTGGATGAAAGAAAGAAACGGTTGTTTTTTAAGAAATAAGATTTTTAATTAATATTTAGTGACTTCATGTTTGATCGTAAGCATCTTTTGCGTCATCGGATTGATACTCTTAAAGAATATACGAGAATTCAACTTTATTTAATTCGTGAAGAACAAAGAAGTTCTGTTGGTGATACAGAATGTTTTTCAAACAAATTTAAACAATTAATGAGGGATTTTGACGAAGAAAAGAATAAAATAAAAATTGAGTTATTGGGAAATTTTAACAAGGTTTTTTTTTGAATTTTAGATAAAAGTAATCTGCTTTAAACTTTTTTAGTCTACTCTAATTGATCATTATAATCAAATGTTTAAACAACAAGAAGAAACACGCAAATTAATTGCTTGTTTTAATGCCAAACAGGAGTTAAAATTAATGGAATGTCGTCAACATGATAATCGTCTTAATATTAGGTGTTGTTAATTTTACATTACTTTTAGGGTTAACATTTTTTGCTTTTACTCTTATTTCGTTTTTCCTTATTTTGTATGCAAAGCAAGATAAAGAAGAATGAGGATTGAGTGATCAAAAAGTTATTTCGACTAATTTTAATGTTTTTCGACTTTAATTTTACGAATTTACGAATACTTTATTATTTTTTAATTTTCACAGAATCTTCCCAAACGAAATTGAAAAAGAAGCACATCAATACGTTCAACAAGTAATTTCTCCTAAAGAACATTTTGACGAAATTACCGAGAATTCATTTGAAGATTCTGATAATGATCTTGATACAACACTTGATGTTTTCGATACTATACATTCTTCCAATGGTTTTAATAATTCAGGTTAAAGTTACTATTTAATTAAAACATTTTTAATTGAACGTTCTAAATTTCACAAATTATTGTACATTTAACTCTTGTTTTTAGATGTTTCAACACCAAAGAAAGTAATGCCAAACGTCCCTCTTCTTGATTTTACATTGCTTTCTATTAATGAGGATCTCAGACGGAAAAATCATTTAGAACAACAGTTAATTGTTGATGTGGAAAAAACTTCTGTAGCTCCTAATAAAATTACTTCAATCGATTCTAACCTCTCTCAATGTCCTTTAGAGTTTCTAGCAGATATGGCTATAACGAGTAAAGAGAATGAATTGAATACAAATACTTCTAATATGGTTAATTTTATCATTGTTATTTTACTTCATTTTTAGGAACATTCTTTTATGCATTCTCATCCTGAGAATTCTCACGAAATAGAGCATAATTTGCAACAGGGTTTTTATTTTTATTTTAGTTTATATTTAACATAAGAATTGTTTTAAAGAAAAACAAGTAGATGAACAAAAATGTGATCTTCTTATTTCCTCGCCATCTGTAGACGAAAACAGTACAAATGACAACACTAGCGAGGATGTTACTTCATTGCCATTTGTTAGTGAAAATAAACTAATTGTAAGGACTTCAAATAACGATGAGGATCAGGTTATTTATCAAATTTTCTCCTTTATTCCCAAACATGAAGTAAAAAACTTATTATTAAGGAATTAGAACAATCAAATAATACAATAATTCAAACACCTCAAGTTAAAAATCTCGAGAATATTGTTTTTGCCCAAGAGCAACTTATTGAACAAATCTCCAATCAATTAGAAGAGCCAGAAGTTTTAAATAAAACTTCTACACCTGATGATCTAATAGTTAAAGTACTTGAAATAAATGAGGAGAAAGAAGGTTTTTACTTTTGAATAATAAAATCTTGTTTCTTTTTACTAGAAAATGAAACTTTACCCTTGAATTCTAATAGGAATTATTCTGATTCAATTATTGAAGAAATTAAAAGTCCAACGGCTACTGTATCATCGTCAAATAATGGAAATCAAAAATTGATAGAGCTAACAAGGGCTATTCAAAGTAAAAGTTTGAGCAGTTCGGAACGTGAGAGAACTTCAGCAGAGATTGAATCGATTCCTGAAGAGGTTAATTACTTAAAAATGTGTATAAAACTCTTTTATTTATTTAGAATTTTTAGTTGCCAATTGAGTTTTAACTTCTATCAGTAATTGTTTCTTATATTTTTAGATAGTTTCTTTGCGGAATGGGGATGCTATCTCATTGTCATCTTCAAATATTATTTCAACAACACCTTCAAAATTTGAGCAGGAGCAAGAATTAAATAATGATTTAAACATTAATGTTACTTCAAGAGGTGTTAATAAAGTAAATTTTTATTATAATTAATGTTTTTATTTATTTAATTTTAGTTAAATGAATCTCTCAACTCGACATTGGAAGATGTTTCTGAGGGTCTTGTTTCTTCTTTCAAACCATCCGAAAAGTCACTTCGTTCAATTCTTTCCTCTTTACCAAACAGTTCATTAGGCACTGGTCGTGATAGTTTAAGTCGTCGACGAAGTTCTGCCAGTGAAGCTCTACTTAAATTACGTATAACGAATAATGTTCCTTCTCTTTCAAAAAGTCCTCCCGGTCAGAAAAGTCCACCTAAGTTTGTTATTATTTTATTTAAAATTATAGTTAATGTTAAGAACTCCATGTTCACCAACAGAGCGTTATTTAACAAAATTTCCTCAAAATATTACTACACGGGAATCAATTTCAAATGACGAAGTTGTAATTTTACGACAATCTTTAGGACCTGTTGAACTTCTTGATGATTTACCAAATGCAAGTCAGATTGGTATGGTGGGTATTATTTTTATATTTTAATCAACCAAATAAGAGATTTTTAGGTTCTAGATTTAAGTCATTCCCCTACTTCTACCTTACCTGCTGATGTTAATACTTTAATCAAAAAAGAAGATGGTTATTCAGAAGAAAAGAAATTCATTGAAAAATATGTGAAAGCACTTTGGAAGCCATTTATTGAAAATGGTGAAATAGTTATTGACTCACTTTCAGAATTTCATTTCTCTAATATGGATGAAGTAAACAGTTCGGGAGCCGATATTTTCAAAGTTCCAAGGTTAAACATTTTATTTTTTAGTTTAATTTTTTTAAAAGGAATTTACTCCAACAACTTTGCTACGAACGATGGTTTAATTTAATTCAAAATGCAAACTATCTTTTATCTTCAAGACAAATCTTATCAAATGAAGAAAATCTTATTGGATACTTACATAAGGAAGTACTTGGACAATTTATTGATAAATGCAAGAAAGGTTAAAATTATTATTTGAATTTATTTATTTTTAATATCCTTAGAAATTTGTCCAAATGGTATAAAAACTAGAGCTGAGAAAACTTCTCATTTGGCTTTAGATGTTAATCGTTTACTTTTGGCTCAATATGTTTATGAAAATTTAACTATTTGAAGAAAGCCAATTTTGTTTTAATTATATAAAATTTACTTAAATGATAACATCATATCAGAAATAATTGCCAACACATCGAACTTAAACATTCACTTTTATTTATTTTATTTATACACATTAATTGAATAAATCACAAAAATATAAGTTTCCTTTTATTGTCAATTTTGTTTTTTTCAAATATTATTTTTATTAATTAATATTTTTTAGATTTATTTAAATTAGGTTCTAATGTCTGATACTTGCAGAATTTGTAAAATTGACGTACCTAGTGGCCTGGCTTTTTCTAAATGTTGCAATCATGTTTTTCACTCTAAATGCATTACAAACTTTATAAAGGGGAACGGTTATTGCCATAACTGTTTACAATTAGCTACCGAAGCTGATGTTGTTCCTATAATTTGTGATCCTCCACGAAAACAGCTAAATAATTCTAAAAATGCGGTTTATTTTATTTAGAATATTTATTAATAATTTATAAGGGAACTTCTGCTTCTCGCGTTCAAGAGGTATTAACTGCATTAATGGATCGTTTCAAAGAATTCCGTACTGGTAGTGATCAAGAAAATGCTCAATTTGCTCAACTTGGTGATGCCTTTGAGGTAAATAATTTTTAAATAGCTATCCTTAAATTATCAAAAATTTAGTCAATTATTCATGAGAACAAACAAAGCAATGGATATAACTCTAAAGGACCTTCTACCTCGGCAGATGTTAAACCGAAAGAGAAGGAGACTGGATGGGAAAAGCTTTTGCGTATAATAATGTCCAAAGATGTTCTCTTTATTGTTTTGTTGATCGCTTTTGGTAATTTAATTTGAAAGTTTTTTTTATTCCTGAATACGTATTTTCCAAAGATTTTTTTTTAAATCTTATTTTTAATTTTTTTAGATTCTCTTACAAATTATTATATGCCTTGATCTGAAATTTATTTTTAGTTCTTTTATGCATCTTCTTCTGGGAAATACTAATTCCTGCAGGTGGTTTTGCCCAGATTACTGAATTAATTTCTGGAATATTGGCTATGTTACGTTCAATGGGTCCACAAATTGCATTAACAGTCGTTGGTGCTATCAAAGCATACTTTTCTTTCAAGAAACCGGCTTAAATTTTTCAGAATATTTTAAGGGATTCTTTCTTTTAAATGTAAAATTAAGTAAAACATAACAAACTAATTGTAAAGCCTTTTATTTTTGCATATTATTTAAAAGTAAATTTGTTTATTTTTTTTAAATAAAATTTTGGGTCTTTTAAAATATAGAAAAAATCTTGAGAATTGTAAAATTTTCCATTAGATTAATAAAAATAAAGTTAATTTATTTTTTCAATCTTTTTCATAATATCAAATTTTTTAGTTTGTTTAAATTTCACAAACAAGTTTGTGAGAATTTTTGATTATTACAACCAATTTATTTATAAAAGATGTCTAGAAGGGTATTAATCCATCATCGATCTTTTTTGTTCCTCTATTCATTTCATCTTCGTAAATTTACCCGTCAAGGATATCCTCATATTAATTTTTTTTGAAAAGCTTTCTCTTCTTTTATAATAAATAGAATTTATTTTTATTTATAATAATTTACTAAATATTTATTTAATTTTATTAAAATTAAATTTAATCATTTTTGTTATTTTTAAACATCAATCATTTTTTAGAAAAATTATAGGAATATTTATAGAAAACGCACATATGTTTAGAATAAAAAAGGGTTATTATACATATAATCATTTCCAATTTTTTACCAAATTTAATAGTAATTATTTTATTTTAATGTTGTATATGTATTACGTCATCAATTTTTATTTAGATATTTGAAAAATATTTAATAAATTATTTCTTTCTCTTCTAATTAGTTTATTTATTTATTTAATTTATTTTAAAATCTAAAAACTAATTCTTAAAAAAATAAATGAGACAATGGTTATTTTCACAAAAATATTCTCAACAAAAATGCAAACATTGTCGTTTAAAAACTTTTTGTATAAGACATGGAAATATTCGTTTAGTTCACAGAGATGCTTTGGAACCTTGCATGTGGTAGAAAAAGAAATAAAAAAAAAATATTTTTTATTAATTAAAGGATTAATCGACATATCGAAAAACATTATAAACCTTTAGAATTACCTTGGATTTTATGTTTAAAAAGGTATAACCTTTTAAAATAATTATTTATATTTCTAAAGTATTTTTCATTGGAATAATGAAACTTTAAATATATGGAGTCATTTGGCAGGTTTTTTAATTCTTACTTATCTCCAATATTGGACTTTGTTTGAGGCATTACCTAATGTTAAAGCTCCATTAATTGATTATTTAGTAATGACTATGTCAATGCTTTGTTGTCAGGTATTTTAAACAAAAAGATTTAAATATATTCTAATTTTTAATAATTATTTTAATTAAATTTAATTAAAATTCTTCAAAAAATTAGGGATAAATTAATAATATTTTTATTAAACATTTTTATTTTATTTAATAATAATTTAAATTATTTTTGTTATAAAATTAAGGTTTGTATGTTGCTTTCTTCTGCTTATCATATTTTTGGATGTCAATCACCTACACGACGAAAACAATGGTTTTTAATTAATTTATTAAATAAATATTTGTTTAAAGGCTTAAAGCTGATCTTTTTGGTGTTTCTGCTGCTCTTGTTGGTCTTTATATGTCTGGATTATATACTTCTTTTTATAATTTTCCTGTATTTTTTAATTTTTATAATTTTATTCTTTATTAAGGAAATTCGTAGATTTTATGGAACTTTAATTGGAGCTATGGCTTTTTCTACTTCTTTATTTTCAACATTTCGTTTTTCTATTAAAGAAGGGGAAAATGTACACAAAAGAATTGGATTATTAGAATTATTATATTTATTAATGGCATTAATAGCTATGGCACCAACTTTACATTGGATACAGGCAAATATTTGTTTTATTTTTATTTAATTATCTTTTATTTAATAAAATAAATAAAATATTTAATAATTTATTTGAAAACAATTTTTTAACTTTTTTAGCTTCATGGAGGCCTTTATAATGCTCATGTTCAACGCTGGTTACCAAATCTTTGTATTTTATTTATTTTATTAGGAGGAGCTTTTATTTTTTATACAACACTCTTTCCTGAACGTTTTTATCCAGGCATTAATTTTTTTATTAAAAAAAATATTTTAAAAATAAAGGAAAATTTGATTTAATTGGTTGTTCACATCAATGGTGGCATTTATTTGTACTTGTGGCAATGGCATTTTGGCATTGGTCAGGGATTAAACTTTTAACACATTACCATTCAATTAAACCTATTTAATTAAATTTTATTTTATTTACTTTAATTTATATTTTAATTATTTTTAAAGCCATTCTTTTATAATTTGTGGGTTTAATTAATTAATAAAAAAATAAAATTTTAATTTAAAATAAAAGTATATCCTTATATTAATTTTTATTAATCAAAACAAATTAAAAAATAATATTTGGAATATAAAAATAATTAATATAAATTAATTACTATTATATATATAATTTATATTTAATTTTTAAAAATATAAAATATTTACAATAAATTAATATAAAAAAAATTATATTTATTTATTCTCTTTGTTGTGAAATTAAATAATAACGACCAATTAAACAAAGTGTTATTGCAACTATTATAACAATTAACATTGCTAATAAAACACTAATAAAAATAATTAATTTAATTTAATTTAATTTAAATATTTACATTGCCCATGTTTGTAAATTAAAACAACATTCAAATGGATAATTATCACAACAAGTCCAATAATGAATAAAAGAACCTTCACCACAACTAAATAAATTAATTAATTTTTATTTTTTAGAATTATTTAATTATTTATTTAATTTATAAATTTAAGATTTAATTTTATTTACACTTCTCCAATTCCTCCTGCCGGTCCATAATCTGGAAAAACTCCAGAAATATCAGAAATACTTGTTGGATTCAAAGGACAAGAAAATATCTTTTTTTATAAAATAAATAAATAATTTATTTATTTAAAGAATTACTGATTGTGTTGCATTATTTAAATAAGGAATAAAAATAATTATTAATGTAAATAATATTTTAGGAAATATAAAAGAATTAATTAAAAACATTCCTTATTAAAAAATAAATAAATTTAATTAAATTAAATATTATTTATTAAATAAATATTTTTAATAAATTATTTATTTAATAATAAATTGTTTTTTTATTGTTTTTATTGTAATATAAATAATAACAATAAAAGAAAAATAAAATATATCTATATACTATAAATCCTTTTAAATCCTCTTTTTTCCCTTACAATTCAATTCGTCATGGCCTTTTTTTTTTTTAACAATTTATTGAATAATAAATAAATATTTAAAATTATTGTAAATAAACAATTATTTTATATATTATTACGTAAAATGAATAAAACACACAAAACTGGATATATTTAACAGATGAACAATTGATCAAAATTATTAATAATAAAAAATGGAAATATACAAAATATATTTACATCTTTAAAAATTAAATTAAAATAAATTAAATCTTTTCTTTATAAAATAAATAAATTAATTAATTAAATTTAAAAATAATTAAATTAAAAGAATTTAAATTTTAAAACAAATTTATTAATTTAAAAATATATTATTTTAACAAACATAATTATTTAATAAATAAATACTAGCAGAGGTATTTCCAGGTTCTCTTATGTTAGTAGATGGAAACAAATCTTCAAATACTTTTCTTGCAATTTATATTTATTATTCTATTAAAAATATAATTTAAAATATTTTTGTGTTAAAAATAGGTAATCCACCGTTAATCTTAGTAAAATACACTCTCTGAATTATTAAAAAATAAAAAATAATATTTTATTTTAATATATTAATTAAAATAAATATTTATTTATGTTAATATTTAATTATCAATTATTTATTATTTTATTATTTTATCAATATATAAATTCACAAGTATTATTTTTAAATACAACAAATAGTCCAAGGCTTTGGGTAGATCCTCCAGATTTAAAAGAATTTAGAATTGGAGATAAAAGGTTTAAATTAATTAAATTAAATTATTAATTAAATTAATTAAATTAATTAAATTATTTAAAAAAGAGTCTTTTCTTTAATTAAAAATAAATTTAATTTATTAAAAAAGAACAATTTGGTTAATTGTTTATACAAATGAAACATATTGGAATGGTCAACTAATTATTAATTGTGAAAAACCAAAAATTAATTGTCCTTTAAATAACACAGAATATCCTTTAAAATATTTAATTAAATTAGAAAAAGGTAATCAATTTGCAAATTGGATAAATATTACTCTTTATGGAAATTATATTGGTCTAAATAAATTACAAATTAAAGCAGGAAAGACGTTTGTTTTTAAGAAAAAGAATTTAAATAAATTTATTTATTCTATTTATTTATTTATTTAAACAGAGAAAAGACTAATCTACTAAATATTATTTAATTTAAATTAAATTTAAATTAATTAAATTATTCATTAACATCATCATCATCATCACCACATTCAGCATCTATATCTCTTCGTTTACGTGATGGATGTGGTTTAAATGTACGGGGATGTGGATGTGGACGTTTAGTTTTATGTTTTAAATGTTTTCCTTCATTATCCTTTATTTTTTAAAAATATTTAATTAATTTAATTAAATTAAATAAATTAACCTTTTTAGCAATTGAATTACTTAAAGTAATTAATAAAATAATGAAAAAGATAAAAAAGAATTTAACATTCATTTTTATTTAATTATTAAATTTAATTTTATTAGTTTGGAATTAATTATTTCTAAAACAATTTATTTATATTTATATACTAATAATTCCAGACATTTTAATTTATTAAAAATAAATATTATTTAAATTAATATTTACATAAAGGTTAATTAAAGTGCAAAATTAAATTAACCTTAATTTATTTAAATAAATTATTTAGTTAATTAATAAAAGTACTTATACAAATAAATAAAATTTAGAAAAAAATAATAATATTTTTTTAAATTAAAAGCCTTCAATTATTAAATTTGCACTTTATTCACCTGTAAATATTTAAATAAATAATATTTGTTTTTAATTATAAAATGTCTTAAATTGTAGTATATAAACGAATTAAAATATTAAAGAAAAATATATTCAATTTGCTTAATTTAAAACTCCCAAAATAAAATTAAATTTAATAATTAAATAAAAATGAATGTTAAATTCTTTTTTATCTTTTTCATTATTTTATTAATTACTTTAAGTAATTCAATTGCTAAAAAGGTTAATTTATTTAATTTAATTAAATTAATTAAATATTTTTAAAAAATAAAGGATAATGAAGGAAAACATTTAAAACATAAAACTAAACGTCCACATCCACCACATCCACATCCCCGTACATTTAAACCACATCCATCACGTAAACGAAGAGATATAGATGCTGAATGTGGTGATGATGATGATGATGTTAATGAATAATTTAATTAATTTAAATTTAATTTAAATTAAATAGATTAAATTGTAGAATTTAAATTAAAAATATAATATTCTTCTAATAAATAAATAAATAGAATAAATAAATAGAATTAATTGTTTTAAATTTTAGAGAATTATTTTATCGAATAAGAACATCAAAGACTAAAATATATTCAAAATTAAATAATATTTTAATTATTTGTTTTGGTATTTCAATTGGTTTAGGTAATTTCCTAACAGGATTACAATTAAAAATTAATAATTTATTTCAACCTTTACCATTATTAATTATTTGTTTAACTCAATTTATTATTAATCCTTTGGTTATTTTTTTCCTTAATTTTAAATTAATTTAAATAAATAAATAGATTGGATTTTTAATATCAAAATATTTATTAATTAATTACCCTTATGTAATACAATTGTCTTTATTTATTGTTACTTGTTTACCTGTTGGTTCTTCACAAAATGGATTTTGGTAATAAAATTAAATTAAATTATTTTAAATTAAAATAAATAAATAAATATTTTAATTAATTAAGGACAATTTTATTAAATGGAGATAAAACATTAATTAGTCCAATTATATTAATACAAAGAATTGGGACATTAAGTAAAATTAAATTTTAATTTAAATTTAAATTAAATTTAAATAAAGTAATTTTCCCTTCTTGGATTTATTTTGTTGCAAAATATTCATTTTTTGTTGAACGTGTATTTATTAAAATTAATTCAATAATTTATAGTTTTATTTTATTTTTTATTCCTTTTATTATTGGTATTTTATTTAAACAATTTAATTGTCAAAATTTATTATTTAAAAAATATTCAAAATATTTAAAGGTTTTAATTATTTTTTAATTAAATTAATTAATTAATTAATAAAGGTTATTTCTTTAATTGGAACAATTCTTTTTATTTTAATTATTTTATTAATTATTTGGCAAAACTTTTTATTGTTAAGTTTTGATTTATTATTTTATATTGGTATTGTTTTACCTTTAACTACACACTTTTGTATTTATTTAATTTGTAAAATATTTTGTCTAAAATTAGAAAAAATAAAAACATTAACAATTGAATGTGGAATTCAGGTAATTAAATTTAAAATAATTAAATATTTATATTAAATTAATTAATTAATTTATTTGTTTAGTTATTTTATTTATTTATTTATTTAATTAATTAATTAATTATAAGTATTTATTTAATTAATTAGAGTTCAAGTATTTCTTCATTTATTTTATTATTATCGCTTAATGAACCTGAAAGGGATGTAGCTATTATTATTCCATTAATTACAGCTTTATTAACTGATAAACTTATTTTATTTTTTTGTTTTATTAAAATTATTTGTCGTGTATTTTTAGCTTTAACAAAAAATGAAAATAAGGTAAAAATAATTAATTTAAAAAATTAAAATTATTTTTATTTAAAGATTATTTCTTCTGAATTAATTAACAATTAAATGAAATTATAATATTTTTTAAATATGTAATTATTTTTTAATACTTAATTAATTTAATTTTAATAAATTTTTTTAAATCTTCTTTTTATTTTTTATCTAAATTAATTTAAAAAAGAAAAAAAAGTTTTATGCTAAAAAATAATAAAAATAAAGCTTTTAATTTAAAAGAATTTAAATATTTCTTCAGATGTAATATATGTATGTATGTATTTAAAGAACAAATATTAATTTCTTAATTCAGACATTTTATTTAAAAATACTTGAACAGGATCAATTGAATTTAATTGATTTTTTAAATTATTCATATGTTTATTTCCTCTTAAAATTAATAATTAAAAAAATAAATAAAAATACTACCTAAGACCAAATGAAATTCCTCGTTCAATTTTATCATGTAAATCCTCAAAATTATCGTTTTTATTTACAAGAATAGCAGCTCTACGAGAAGCTAAAGCTTCTGAAATATAATATTGATCAAACATAAAGGGAATACAAATTAATGATTTTCCATATTTAATAGCCTCTAATGCACTATTCATTCCACAATGAGAAATAAAAAGAATAGTATTTTGATTAGCTTTAATTAATTATTTAATTATTTAAATAATTTAAATTTAAAACCTAAAATAGCATTTTGGTTTATCCAATTAATTTGACGTATATTATTAATATATTGATTTAATATTGAATTATATTCATCTTCAATTTTCCAAATAAATAAATAATTAGAAAATGCATTAAAATTAGCAGCAATATTTTCTATTTGTTCATTAGTTAAATGTTGACCTCTAACAATAGTTCCAAAACTAACAAGAATTATATTTTTATTTGCTCCATTAAAATAATTTAATTCCTAGAAATAATTAAATTTAAATTAAATTTAAAATTTAAATAAACTTGTTCATTTAATTGTTCATTAATATTAAAAGGAAATGTTATTCCCCCAATATTAACAACCTTTTCAGGTTTATTTAATTCAAAATCAATAAAAGGTTGATTATTAACAAAAATAAAATTAATATTATTTTTAATTAAATCTTCAAATTTTGGTGGTTTATTAAGCTCCATTTGTTGACTAATATTTTTATAAATTCTATCCTTTAAATAAATATTAATTTTAATTTTAATTAAATTATTAATTAAATTTTACAATTAAATTAAAATTTTTTTTCATTTGATTAACTGCCAAATTATGAACATTTACAAATCCTTGTCTTCTTTGTTCATTTACTGGAATATCTATTACTGCTACAAAAATTAAAATAATTAAATTATTTAAAATTAAATTAATAACCAGGTATATTTCCATTAGAAATAATTGATGGAAGAACATCTAAATATTCATAATAAATTGATTGTAAAGGCATTGCTGATGTAGCTAAAATATTTTGACAACCAATAAATTGAAGGAATGGAATAATAGGGTAATCATGTAATTCAGCTATTCCAATAGAATAATTTTGTTGACAAAGAGAATTAATTAAATAATTATTTTTAGCCATATCTTTGTTTTTTAATTAATTAATTATTTAATAAAAAATTAAAAAGAATTAATAAATTTAATTTAAATAAATTAATTAAATTATATAAAAATTAATTTTTAAAAAACTTTACCAAAAAATATTTTAATATCAGAACTAAGATTTTTTCCATAATTTTTTTTAAAAAAGTTTAAAAAACATTTTCCCAATTTTTTACAAAAATTGGTTTGTTGTTGTTGTCTTGTTGTATTATAAACAGATGTTTGTCCTCTTTGATTTGATTGTAAAAATAAATTAATATTTAATTGTTGTTCTTCTTCATTATATGTTGGATAATAAATAATTGATAATTTATTATTTATTTGATTAGAAGAAGAAGAAGAAGAAGAAAAAGAAGAATAATTAATATTATTTCTATTATTAAAATTATCTTCAACAACAAGCATTGTCTATTTAATTTTTAATTTAAAAAAAATTAAAAAATAAAACTTACTACATTATTTACCCATTGTAATCTAACAAGACTAAGGGCAATACTTTTATTAAAATTAAAATGACTTTTATATTTATTTGGAGTAATCATTAAAATATTTACAGCAATTTTGGGTTCAAATTGGAGTAAAAAAATTAATAAAAATAAATAAATAATTATTGGACGAAACATAATAAAAATAAATATTTTTTAAATTAAATTAAATTTTTATTTTTAATTAACTCTTTAATAAATTTAAAAATTAAAAGACTAAATTTTAAAATTAATTGCTTTATTCTCTCTCTCTCTAGCTATTTTATTCACAATCGAATATACATGTGTAGAATGTTAATATTCAATATATATGGATTTTAAAGAGCTCCTCCGGAAATTAAATAATTGATTTTTATTTAATTTTATTAATTAATTTAATTTTAAATAAATTAAATATATATTAAATTATTTAAACAATTTTATAAATTATTAAAGTTAATTGAATAATAATTAAAATATAATTTTAATTTTTTTATATTTCTTCTATTATTTTTTTTAAATTAATTTTTAATTAAATCAATATTTAAATAAATAAATAAATTATTTATTTATTTATTACTAGACAAATATTTGAACATTTATTTATAATTAGAACTGATAATTAATTAAAATACTGATAATAATTTATTTAATTAATAAATAATTTTATTAAATATAAAATTAAATAATTAATTTCTTTTAAAATAAATTAAAATATTTAATAAATAAATAAATATATTTTATTAAATTTTAACATTAAAATGTACTCTTCATCTAATTTAACTAATTCATTACTTGATTCTCATTTATTTTTAACCTCTCTTCGTTTAAAATTTGGACATAATGAATTACCAGAAGGTGCAGCAGAGAAATGGGCATTAAGTGAAAGATTAGCTAAATGGTTAGATTATAAAGATAATTTAAATAATTTAAGAGAAGAATTTTATATACCTAAAATTGGAACAATTCCTAACAGTTAGTTATTTTAAATTAAAATTTAAAAGTTTAAAGTTTTAGTTAATCCTTGTTTTATTAAAAATAAAAGAAAAGAAGATGATTATTGTATTTATTTATGTTCTAATTCTGTTGGTTTACAACCAAAATATACAGAGAAATATATAAATAAAGAATTAAAACAATGGAAAGAAATGTATAGAATTAATTAATTAAATTAATTTTTTTAAATTTAATTTTAAGGGGTGTTAATGGACATTTTTGTGGAGAAGAACCTTGGATTTATTCTGATGAACGTTTACTTAAAGGAATAGCTAATTTAGTAGGAGCTAAATTAACTGAAGAAGTTGGTTTAATGAATTCAACTACAGTTAATATACATGTGGTAATTAATTAATTTAAATAGGAATTTAATTTTATATTATTTTTAAATTAATTTAATTAAAGCTATTTTCTGCTTTTTATCGTCCATCTTCAACTAAATTTAAAATATTATTAGAATCTCCAGTATTTCCATCTGATTATTATGCAATAGAATCACAATTAAAATTACAAGGAATAAATCCATTAAATGCAATTATTTGTTTAAAACCTAGAAAGGTTTTTATTTTAATTAAATATAAATTAATTTCTAAAAAGGATGAAGAATATTTGTTAATTGAAGATATTATTAATATAATTGAAGAAGAAGGTGATTCTATTGCAATTATATTTTTTAGTGGTGTTAATTATTATACTGGTCAATTATTTAATATTCAATTAATTACTGAAAAGGGACAACAAAAAGTAATTTAATTTAATTTAATTTAATTTAATTTAATTTAATT
This sequence comes from Meloidogyne exigua, assembly GCA_018905775.1. NCBI lineage: Eukaryota > Metazoa > Nematoda > Chromadorea > Rhabditida > Meloidogynidae > Meloidogyne > Meloidogyne exigua. Next base: position 802,565 of record JAGUQR010000194.1, on the reverse strand, counting down.
TAATTTAATTTAATTTAATTTAATTTAATTTAATTTAATTTAATTTAATTTAATTTAATTTAATTTAATTTAATTTAATTTAATTTAATTTAATTTAATTTAATTTAATTTAATTTAATTTAATTTAATTTAATTTAATTTAATTTAATTTAATTTAATTTAATTTAATTTAATTTAATTTAATTTAATTTAATTTAATTTAATTTAATTTAATTTAATTTAATTTAATTTAATTTAATTTAATTTAATTTAATTTAATTTAATTTAATTTAATTTAATTTAATTTAATTTAATTTAATTTAATTTAATTTAATTTAATTTAATTTAATTTAATTTAATTTAATTTAATTTAATTTAATTTAATTTAATTTAATTTAATTTAATTTAATTTAATTTAATTTAATTTAATTTAATTTAATTTAATTTAATTTAATTTAATTTAATTTAATTTAATTTAATTTAATTAATTTAATTATTTTTTACAGAAATGTTTAGTAGGTTGGGATCTGTCCCATGCTGTAGCTAATGTTCCTCTTTATTTAAATAAATGGAATGTTGATTTTGCTTGTTGGTGTAATTATAAATATGCTTGTTCAGGTCCAGGTGGTGTTGCTGGAATGGTTTTAATTTTAAACTTAAATTAGTTAATTAAAATTAATTATTTTTTATAGTTTATTCATGAACGTTATAAAAATGAAGGAATTTCAAGACAAAGACTTTCTGGTTGGTGGGGACATAAATTAGATAGTCGATTTAATATGGATAATATAATGGAGCCAGAAGAAGGAGTAGCTGGCTATAGAATGAGTACACCCTCAGCTATTTTAATGGCTAGTGTTAGAGGATTTCTTGAAGTATTTAATTTAATTAATTAAATAAACTTCTCTTTAATTTAATTAGATTTTTTCCAAAACTTCAATAATTGAATTACGTCAAAAATCTTTATTATTAACTTCTTACCTAGAATTTTTAATTGATAATAACCAATTATTTAAACAAATTAATTTATTTAAACAAATAACTCCTACTGATCAAAATCAAAGAGGATGTCAATTATCACTAAAATTTAATTGTCAAATTGATAAAATTTTTAAAATGTTAACAGAAAGGGGAATTGTGGTAATTAAATTAATTAAATATTAATTTTATTTTTTTTTCTATTTTTAGGTTGATAAAAGAAATCCTAATGTAATTCGTATTTCTCCTGTACCTTTATATAATACATTTATGGATGTTTGGTTATTTGTGCAAACATTTGAAGAAATTATTAATTTAATTAAAACTGAAATATAATTATATATAAATATATTTGTTTTTTCTATTATTTTTAAAATAATTTTTAAATTAAATTTTAAATAAATAATTAATTTTTTTAAATTTATTTTTTAATTAAATTACTAGTTTATATGTACATATATTTTAATTTATTGTTTAATAAATTACTTGTGCCAGACTAGATAGAATTATTAAAGGAAATAGGGAAAAGGAAAACATGTAAATATCCTTTAAAATAAAATAAAGGCAACAATTTTAAACAAGAAAAGACAATTTCTTCTATTCAATTAAAGAGAAGGGTAGCCAAGATAAAAGAAAAAAAAATAAAAAGAAGAACAAATTCCCTCACTGATCTTATACATATATTTACATAAAATGTCTGGCAATAAAAAAAAAAAATAAATAATAATATAATATATACATGTATGTATGTACATATATAGTAAATATATATATCTATTTTTTCCAACTAATTTTCTTTAATGAAAAAGTGAAATAAATAAAAATATAAGCACTAATATATGTATATAGTCTATGTATTTATGTAAATACTTGCGCAGGCAAAGATTTCCAAGGAAATTAGACACTAAATTCTTTTATTAATTTTTCTTTTTATGTATTATTAATTAATTAAGTAATTTATTTAAATTATTAATTTTAATTTCTTTAAAAATAAGGGGTAATTTAATGTTCCCTTTCATTTGGCCTCTTGAACGTCAGTCAGTCATTATATCTGAAGACCAGTTAGACAATTTAAGGTGACTTTCGTACCATTAAATAGAGCAGAAAATTAGCTACAAAATACCAAAAAATCTCAATTTTTTGTAGAATAGAAATAAAGTTATAATTAAAAAGATAAAAAGAAGGTCTTATTTTTTGTTAAGTTTTAATTTTTTGACTTTATCTTTTTTGCATCAACTTATTATTCTTGGCAATTTGTATTTAATTTTCTGTTCTATCTAATGATACCAAAAACATCTTAAATTAGCTAACTGTTCTTTCATTATAATTGTTGGAACTAATAGACTCAAAGACGTTGATTAATAGAAAGTATTAAACAATAAATATAAATTAATTATTTATTTACTAATTAATTATTTAATTAAAAATAACAATTAATTCTTAATATTCACTGTGTAAATAAATTTAAAATTTTCAACTCTTCTTTCCTTCTTTTTAATTTTCTTTACATATTCTAACCATATACAAATACCATCTATATACTTCTATTTATGGAGGTATATTTATATGTAATTGGTGGTGCTAAAGGAATTTAAAATAAAAATAAAAAGTACATTTTTTACTACAACAAAAAGTTTTATTAAAATAAAGTAGAAATTAATCAATAAATATATTATTAAGCTACTACATATGTATATACTAATACTAAATAAAAAAAAGGAAGGAAAAAGGCGTTCGAGCATGGCATTTTAATCCTTTTCTTCTTTCATTTATTATTATTATTATCCTTTTTATTAATATATAATGGCAATAATTTATTTAAATAATTATTAATTTTATTTTAATTATTTAATTGAAGAATAAAATGGATATTTATTTTAAATTATTTAATTAAATAAATATACCTATATTGAGAAAAACATAAATATTAATTATAATTAAATAAAAAAAAAAGAAATATATTTTAATTAATTAATTAATTAATTAAGCCTTCACTTGTTTATATTTATTTTTATTTAATTAATTAATAATCCTTTAAAAATATTTTATAAATTTAATTCTATTTTAGACAATAAATAAAAATATTCCCAATAATTTATTTCTTCTTTTTAATACTCACGCAGTCTTTTTTATTTAAATTATTTCTAAATAATTAATATATTCTATTCATGTTTTTATTTTTTTTCTTTAACCCTTTCTTTATTTTTATTATTAATTTAACACCCCCTTCTACTAAATAAATTAATTCTTTTTTATACCTAATAAGAATTATATATTTTAATTAAAATTAATAATCTTTTATTTAAATATGACGTTTTTATTTAAAATAAATTTTAATACAAAAATAATTTAATTTAATATTTAATTTTATTAAATCACACGCAATGTTTAAAAAAATATAAAATTAATTAAATATTAAATTATATTTCTAAATATTTTTTTTTTGCAATAATTAGATATACATACTACTTAATAAATAATTTTTGTTTTTTTTTGTTTCAATAAATTAATTAAATATTTATATTTTATTGAAGTATTTATTTTAAATAATTAATTAATTAATAATTATTTATTTATTTTTATTTATAATGACTGATTATTATTTAATGTATTAAATTATTTTTATGTTTTCAATTAATGTCACAATTATATTTAATACATTTATTATTTAATTTAAAAATAAATTATTTTTAGTTTATTTAAAAAATGAGTAATTTATTTTTTTTTTAAATAATAAAATTTATTTAATTTTTATTTAGAATTAATTTATAAAAATGTTTATTTATTTATTTTTATTATTAATTAATACTTTTAATTCATTTTCATCATTTAATTTAAATAATAATTGTTTATTAACAAATAAAATAACAAATGAAGGAAATAATAATTTAATAATTAAATTATTAGAATGCAATTCATTAAATGATTTAATTAATTATAATAAAAATATAACAATTAATCAATTTGAATTAAAATGTTTTAATTATAATTTAATTAATCAAACATTAATTAATACAATTATACAAAGAATTAAAAATAAATCAGAATTTAAACAAATAAGGTAAATTTAATTAATTTAATTTAATTAATTAATTAAATTAATCATTTAAATAATTTAATTATTTAATTAATTAATTTAATTATTTTATTAATTAATTAATTAATTAAATCTAATTAATTTAATTAATTAAATTAAATTTATTTAGTTATCTATCAATTAATAAATGTCCTCATAATTTAATATTTAATTTAACAAGTTTTCCAAAACTTGAAAAACTTAATTTAAGTGGAAATGAATTAAATTATTTTAATTGGCAACAAATAAATTCTTCTAAAATTTCTTTACTTGATTTAAGTAATAATCCATTAAATTGTGAAAATTGTAGAAATAAATGGATTAAAACAAAAATAAAAAATAAAAAAATAATTAATGGATGGCATTTAAGGTTATTAAATATTTATTTTATTTTTATTTAATTATTTTATTTAATTATTTTATTTTATTATTTTATTTTATTTATTTAATTTATTTAATTTAATTATTTAATTTAATTAATTTAATTTATTTAATTAATTTAATTATTTAATTTAATTTAATTTAGAACATTATTTCCAACAATTCCAGAAAATATTTTATTTTCTTTTTCATCACAAAAATGTTCATTTTCTCATTGTTTAAATGAAACTGCTAAATTTGAAGAAAATAAAAATAATTTAAAAATTAATTTAGGAGATCAAGTAGAATTAAAATGTTTATTTAAAAATACTCAAAATATATCTCCTTCAATTGATGAATTAAATAAAATATTTATTTGGCCATTTAATGGGAAAGAAATTAAAGAAAATAATTCTGTATATATTTAATTAAATTATTTAATTAATTTTTAATTAAAGTCAATAAAAACAATTTATTTACCAAAAGAAAATGCAGCAATTTTAAAAATAAATTCCTTAAATATTTTTCATCTTGGTCCAATTATTTGTCGTTGTTTGCATTGTTTAATGCCTGGAATTTTTGATTTTAAAGAATTACGTTTTCCTGTTCCTTTAAATATTTATATTTTTGGAAATGAAAAGAAAGGAGAGAAAAAAATAATTTTAAAAGGTTATCCAATTGGTCCATCAATTTATATTAAAATTATTAGAAGAGAAGATAATAAAACAGAATTAATTGAATTTAATGAAAATAATGAAGAAAGGTTAATTTAATTAAATTTAATTTTTAATTTTTAAAAATTTAAAGGGTTAATTTATTATTTAATAATTCATTAATTATTAAATTAGAAAATGCTCATTCTTCTTATTTTATTCGTTATTTTACAATTTCTGTTCATGAATGTACAAATTGTAAACATTCACAAAAAGGAGGATTTTATGATTTTAATTTTTGTATTGAAAATAATAATAATTGTAAATTAATTAATAATTTAAATATTATACCACCAATACATCCAATATCTAATAATAATAATTTAAAGGTTATTTAATTTAAATTTAAATTAATTTAATTAAATTTATTTATTTTTTAGTTTATTAATAAAAACAAAAATACTTCAAAACAATCTTCTCCTTTTATTTTAAATATTTTCCTTTCTATACCACCAATTTTAATTACTTTAGGTGTTTTAGTCCTTTGTGGACGTATTATTTGGAGATTTAAACAAAGAATTAAAATAAGGGAAAAATTAAAAAGAAGAGCACGTAGAGGGAGTAGAAATACACAAAGAACTGAAGAAACGTAAAAAGAAAAATAATATTTAAAAATTTAATTTAATTAAATATTTAGAAGTATTCCATTAGATACAATGTCACGTACTCTTTCACTTTCTAATTATATTCAAAATCAATTACATTTACCTTTAATTCCTGAAGAAGAATTACAATTAAATGAATGTATTGGAAAGGTAATTAATTAAATAAAGTTGAAAAAGAATTTTATTTTTAAATAAATATTTTTAAATAATAAAGATTTTAAATCGGAGATTATTTTTAAAAAAGAAAAAATTTATTTTGGAATTTCTTATTTTTAATTAATTAAATTATTTTTTAATTAATTAAATTTAAGGGAGCATTTGCTGAAGTTTATATTGGAATTTGGAAAAAATTATTAAAAACAACAAAAGAAGAAAAAGAAGAAGTTCAACAACCAATAATAAATAAAGAAGAAGAAGAATTAAATAATAATAAAGTAGCAATAAAAATGTTAATAAATATAAAAATAGATGAAGAAATGGAAAGAGAAGCTGCTTTATTAGCAAATCTTGAACATCCAAATGTTTTAAAAATGTTTGGAGTTTCTCAATGGAGGGGACAAGTTGCTTTAATTTTAGAATTAATGAACTTGGGAGATTTACGGTTATTTTCTTTTATTTAATTAATTAATAATAAATTAATTTTTGTAGTAATTATTTATATAATAGAAAGCCTTGTTGTACTACTAATTATACACAATTCCCTCCACCATTAATTAATGATGAATTAATTAATATTTGTATACAGGTTAATAATTAAATAAATAAAATAATTATTTTAATTAATAAGATTTTATATAGAATATTAAATATTTAAAATTAATTTGTATATTTTTAAGAAATAAAACTCTACATATATTTAATATTTTTTTTCAAAATTAAAAAAAAATAATTTAACTAATTAAACAATTAATTATTAAAATAATGGTTAATTAATTCTTAATTATTTTATTTAAAAAATAATATTTTTTTCTTTTTTTAGATTGTAGAAGGCCTTTATTACCTTTTTATTCAACAAATTGTTCATAGAGACCTTGCAGCACGTAATTGTTTAGTTTCTGGTGAATCAGATATGCGTTGTAGTTCAGCAGCTTTTAGGCCTCCAATTAATGTTAAAATTGGAGACTTTGGCATGTCAAGGAGATTATTTGCTTCTTCTGATTATTATAAAATGCAAGACAAAAGAAAAGCTTTGCCTGTTCGGTTACTTTTTTATTTTAAATTTAAAATAATTATTTTATTTTAAAGTTGGATGGCCCCAGAATGTCTTTCTACTGGAAAATTTACTTCACAATCAGATATTTGGTCTTTAGGGGTTCTTTTATTTGAAGTAATATTTAAATAATAATTAATTATTTAATTTTTATTTTTTAAAGATTTTTTCTTTTGGTTCCAAGCCTTTTTCTCCATTAGAAGATGATGAAGTTATAATTGCTGTTTTAAGTGGTATGAGGCCTAAAGTACCAGATAAATGTAAACCAGAATTGGAAGATCTAATGAAAGAATGTTGGCATAGAAATCCACAAAAACGTATTTCTGTATTAGAAGCACTCCAAAGATTAAAAAATTTTAGAAATGGGCAAATAGAAAGTATAAAGGAAAATGGAACATTAATTAATTAATTAATTAAATTATATTTTATTTAAATAATTTTATTATCAAAATTATCTCAAATTTTTATTTTGGCCAATTTATATGTGATTTTGTACATTTAACATCTTTTTTATTTTTCTTTTTAAAGTATTTAACAAAATTATTAAATAATTATTCTTTCACAAACATATCAATTTTTATTTTAAATACATATATATTTAAAAAATAAAATATATTAATTAATATAAATTAATTAAGAGAGAGTATTTATTTTTATATTAGATAAGAACAATATCTCTAGATATTTTTATATCTTTAAAAAAGATTTTTTGTTCCTTTAAATATTCAAAAAATAATTAATAAATTATATTCTAAAGTAATTCCAAACATTTTGAATGAACATAAAAAATACAGGCATTTACAGGGAATGCTCTTAAGGCAAGTAAAGTACCTCCACAGTAAAAAGCACTTAATCCATAGAATAAATTTCCTCCTTTTAACTTTCCTTCATGAAAAATTTTAAAAAATATTTCACGCCAATTTTGTTGATTTTGAAGTAAAGGATAATTTTGAAAGGATTGAAGTCTATTTTTTAATAATTCAAGAGGACAAATTATCCACCAAGAAAGGGAACCTGCTAGTCCACCAGATATTAACTAAATATTTAACAATTATTACAAACTTTGGACATTTTGAATTAAGGATTTTTTAGCATTAGACATTATTTTTTTTTAATTTCCTTGCTTTTATTAAGAGATTAAATTTTAATATTTATTTTCTTTTTTAATATAAATAATATATACTTACTTGAATAAAATCATCATTAGCTATTTTTAGTGAGCTCACTTCTATTTTAAAATTTTTTAATCTTTTCAAAATATATTCATAAACAGGAATGTAAAATAAATAGCCAATAAAATCACGCCAAAACATTATTGTTCCTCCCTAATTTTATTTAAAATATTCTTTTAAATTTTGAAAGTTTAATTACCCTATAAAGTCCAATTAAACCTTCTTCTCGAATAATTGACAAAGCACAACTTAAAGGCCCTTTAACTTTTAAGGATTTGTTAATATTATTAAGCTCTATAGACTAGAAATATTTCAATTATTATTAAATAATGTTATTTTAATATTAACCTGTAATCTAGTTTTGATTAGCTCAATTGGAATTGCTGGAATTATTTGTACACATGTTCCAATCGTTGATGCAAAAATAATCTAACAAAAGTATTAAATTAAATTTTTATAGAATATTTTAAAGGGGTCTAGGTAATAAACATTTAATTGTTAGATATTTAGAAATCATAAGGTACTTATACATAATTTGATAGAAAAGAAAAGAGGTAAAGCTCACTTTACCGCATGATCACTCTGTCGAAAAGCTATAGCTTCACGTGTAATTTCCGAATCGTATCGAATTTAGTACCGATCGGAGCAATTCGCTGTGCGCATTAAATCGGTACCAAATCATTACAGTTCGGAAATACATAAAGTTATAGCTTGCGACAGAGTGGCCTTTTCCAAAATTAGAAACTAGAGAAAGAGAAAATGTTAGAGTAATATTATAAAATAGCGAAATTTGCAAAAATGTTGAACATTTTTTGCGCACACCATTAAGATCTCATTAAAGTATTTAGTGTAAGAATGTTTGAGAATACTTCAGATGTGAATAATATTCAAGGTTGTTCTAAGGACGCAGATCTATTAATTTTATCATCAGATGAATCTTGTGATGGTTAATTTGATAAAATTATTTTCTAGATTAAATTTTGTTATTATATTTAGAAAAAGATCTTCCAATTGAGAAAACTGCTCTGAAAAGATTGGCAATAATCGACACTCTTAATTTAATTCATCACTGTGCATTAGTCAGTCCTTTCGCAAAAATACATAACCAGTTTGTTTAATTAAATAAATATAATTTTCTCCAATTATTTGGATAAATGATATTTCAATTCCCTATTTTTAAATGTTCTAACCATTCAAAATTTAAAAACACAAACCATTAGGTAAAATTATCTCAAAGATTTTAATATAATTTTATTTTCAGAAAATGTGATGCAATTTCTGTTTTATTGTTAGCACGAAATTTATTGAGAGAAATGTTTGACTTAAGGCTTTACATTCCAGATTCTTATATGACTGGAATAAATCGTGAAAAAGTTGCTAATCATTTCGTTCTTGAGGTTTATTTAATTTTTTTATTTCCAAACAAATTAAAAGGAAATGCAAAGACTTGGTTATTTGGGAACTATAACAGATCATTCACATGATGATTTAATTTTATTAGAATATGCAAAATGTACTGGAGGTTTTATAATTTCAAATGATAAATATAGAGATCATGATCAATTATATTCTACAAAAACTAAGGACAAAGCTTCTTTAGATGTTATGAGACAAAGAATTGTTAGATATAAATTTAAACGTTGTAATGTTGATAAATTAAAAGGAGGAAAATTTGGATTATGTTCATCTAAACATGGAAATGGATATTTGGGTTTAGATTGTGTTTTACAACCCCCATCATTGAGTAAGTGTTTTAAAATTTAATTGCTTAAAATCATTTTTTAGAAGCAATGTTTTCTTGGGATAGAGATTCTGATCCTACCTTTGGGGTTGTTTTTCGTGAACGTGTTTATCGAAGTCAAAGAAAGACTGAAAAGGCTCTTGAAGTACTTGATATTATGTGTGAATATTTTAGGGTTTGTTTTTATTATTGGGTTAATTCTTATTAAATATTCTCTAAATTTTAAGATGGATTTTTGTTATATTCACACATTAAAACCAGAACCTCTGCCTTGGTTTGATCCTGAAATTAATCAACTTTTGTCTTTTGATAGATTTTGGCTTCGATATATTAATTATGTTGAAGAGGAAGAACAAAAAAAGAAGAAAAATAAACAAAAAAAACAAAGAGAGTAAAAATTTTTAACTTAAATCATTAGGTAGACAATGAAAATTAACTGTTTTTTCATACTTTTAGATATTTTTCTTTTGTTGGGGATCTTAAGAAATCTCTAAAATTAAAAATCCTTTCATTGTCTACGTATATTTGAATTAGAAGAGAATAACAAGATTATTACTTTAAGAAGAACTTTTTTACATTTTTAGTCATTTTCTTATTTTATTAAATTATAAAAAAGAATTTATAAAATAAATATTTGATTGCTATTTTTAATTTATTGAAATTTGACTCTTTCCTATAATATATAATTATCAAAATTTTTAAACTAACCTCACTTATTTTGAATTCTCCTTGATTTCTTGTTCTGTTTAATTCTTTCAATGTTAATGTATATCCTGAGAATAGTAATGAATTAATTAATCCAGCAGTTAATAAAGGAGCTGCCATTCCACTATAGAATACAAAAACCTAAAAATACACCTTTATTATAAACTAATAATTATTAACTTACCCCCTCTTTTTGAAAAATTTCTTTTGCAGCTTGAACATAACCAATAGACAAATTATTGTTTAAATGAATACGAGTTTTTAATGTATCTAAAGGGTAACCAAATAAAATACCAGAGCTACCTAACAATTTAACAACGTTTAATTATTAAAATTAATTTCTTTACCTGCAATGTATCCAGCTAGCAAATCTTTGTACATTAGGAAATAATATAAAAAGAAATTAAAGGTTAATCAATAATTTATTAATTATTAAAGGTATTGAATGTAAACAGTTATCAAAAATGGTATACAAAATAAATATAAAAATAAATATTTTTGTGGTTATCTAATAAAATTTTAGAAAATTATAAAAGCACCAAAATTGTTTAATATTAGATTAAATGTTTAGTAGAGGTGATACAAAATTCTTCCGAATCGGCTTCACTGATTGTTTCTGATACGCTACTATGTCTAGGCGTCGAAAACGAAACAACTAAAAAAAGAATTTAATTATTAAATAATTATTTTTAATTATTTGGTTTCTTATATCTGAGTATTTTTAGATAGATTAATTTTCAAAACCTCGTGGTCTTTCGCCTGTACTCCCACCATGAGCTAAGGAACTCTGCGAAGGTGTAGATGATTTTGTAAGATCATTTTTGCCTGTTGATGAATATTCGTCCCCTAATGAAGCAGCAAATCTTCCCCCCGGACTTTAAAAATATTTAAACATAAAAATAATGAACAAACCTTCTTAATGATTTTGTCCGTCTTCCTACCTCGTGGCTAGCTTCCCTCATTTCTACTTTTTTTGTAATAATCTTCTCTAAACCTGTTGATGTTGTAGTAGATGAATCAGCACTAGGCAGACGGGTAGGTGGTGGTTTGCGTCTAATACCACTGACACGTAACATTGAACTTCTAACACTGAATGGTAACGAGGGACTTTTATTTACTTTATGTTGCACTGAAAAATAAAAATTTTTTAAATCGAATTTTTATCTTACTTGAAGTAGTTGGAATAGTAGAATTGTCAATTGCTTCATCCCCAGTTTCTTCCATTTCAATAATTGTTGAATTATTTTCTTGTTGTTGACTTGGGAGACTCTTTTTTGTATTTTTCTCATCTCCTCCCCCACTTCGAGTTGGCTGAATCCAACGGAGTTTTCCCAAGGCAGCAGAAGAACTTAATCGACGAGATTCTCGAGTACCAGTTCCTGAGCTACCAGAATCAGAATGAATTTCCCCTCCAATTGTTGGAGTGTGTGAACGAGGAATTTCTGTTTAGTTAAAATGAATGGTATAAATAATTTTAATGTTTACCTAAACTTCTATTGGCAAAATCTTCTCGCAATAAAATTAATTCTTTACGAAGTATTTGTAATTGATTAAAAATATTAAAAGATGTAGAAACTTGTTTATTTAAATTTTGTGTCGAATTAATTGAAAATTCTTCTCCTTTTAATTGTTTAAAGGTTAAAAGACGTTCACGCATTTCTGATTGCCAAGAAGCATCTAAATCAGTTGCTGGTCTCTGATTAAGACGAACTTGCATTAAAGGTTGAAGAATCTCAGAAATAGGTAAATTAGAAAGAATTATAAATTCCAGAAAATTAACAAGAGTAGATCCACCACATTTTTTAGCAATCATTTCTCTGACTTAAAAAAATTAATACCTTTTTAGATAAAATAAATTATTTAATAAAATTTGTCTTAATTAATTTTTCTAATTTAAATACTAACCAATCCGAGAAATTTTAAGCCAATGAGCAACGGTTAATTGTTTTTGAAAACTGAAGACAATCGCCTTTATAGCTAAAGAAAATAAAAGTAATTAAAGTTTATTTTAATTTAATACCTAAAATAACAGCCAAAGCAACAGAATCTCTAACAATTCTAGCTGTTGAAACAGTTGCAGAAAAGCCTCCCTTTTCAGTAACAGAAACAGATCCTTGTCTATAACCTCCTCCACCAACAGTATTTACACAAATACCTCCACCACCTACTCCTCCAGTACTTTCACGCATTAAGGAAGTAGCTAAACTACTTCCACTTACTGCCATTGGAACAGCACTTTGCTTAGACACTAGTGGAGGGCAAATGGCTTGTTGAAGTAAATGAAGACAAAAATGCAAATCTTTGGAATGAAATTTAGGAGAGGCTGAAAAAATTAAGATTTTAAGTTTAAAATAACAATAACAGTTGACACGAATTTATTTTAAAATTTTATTTTTTATCCTTGAAAATTAGTTAATTTTTATAAAACAATGAACATCTTCTTAAAAAGTATTTTCCTTTTAATTTATTTAAATGAAAATTCTAAATATATATAAATAATTCCCTTAACCCTTCATATGCATTTTTAAAAAATTAATACCCTTTCCAGGTATCGCTGCAAGTAAAAACATTGGAATAAGAAATTGGCAGAATAGGGCTTCGGGACGTTCAACCAACGGACCTAATGCCTCTGGTGTACAAATTAACTCCAATGAAAATGCTTGCTACAAATAAAAAATATTTATTTAGTTTTAAAAATAATATAACTGCTCCAAAATGTCCCAATCGTTGGCTTTCTGCCCAAATAGTAAAAAGTTTTAATGCAACAGAACAAAAAGTCGATGGAGGAATATGAGCATTTAAAACAGTATGTGAGTAAACTGGTGTGAAAATATGAGGCTGTTGAGGGCCTGTAGGCTCTTCTATAGGGCCTAATGTATCTCCAAGAGTTAAACGAAGACAAAGTAAAGTTATTGTCTAAAAAAATAATTAAATTAGAAAAATAATTATTAACCTTCAAAGAATGTAAATGAGCAATATGAGGAGAATGTAGCAAAGTTTGATGTAGTCCAGCTAACCAACAACTAACAGCATCCCAGTTAGAAGTACTACACCTCATAGATGGTCTTTTTGCAATTTTAACAATAGTTTTATCTAACCGTCGGAGAATAACATTAATTGATGATCTACAAGTAATTAAAAAATAATTTAAAATAAGCATAATATAACCTATTAGTTTCTACAGACCAATCAACAATTGGAAGAACGTGAGTAAAATAATCACGCAGACCACTACATGTAAGTGTTTGGGCATCATAAGGAGCTAATTTAAGTAAAGCAACAGCTACTTCACTTATTTTTGAATGACAACGATGATCAAGTAATTCAGGTAACCGTGGAGAATGTTCAGACTGACCACCACTATTTGATGCCAAAAGTTTTGAAAGTTCTTTAAAACGAATTGTTCCACGATGGATAAACAACGCACAAAGGGTTAATAACCTTAAAAAAGAAAGGAAAATAATTAAAAAATAATTAAGAAAAAGGCAGAAATAATTGGATGGAATAAAAAAAATATTTCACATAAACTTACGCATCTCTAGGCCCTCTAAATTGTTCTTTATGAATTTCAATGTCTGTTGTTATTCCAGAATCTGCCCAACCAGCTATTGTAAGCTTAGCCTTTCCAGTATTATTATGTATTATTCCTCCACCACCAGATGAATGGCTCTGACCTGTATTTGGTTGTTTACTTGGTTCATCATCAATAATTGTTGGAGGATCAAAAAATTGAGGAGAATCAGCACGTTCATTAGTTGCTAAAAATGAACGACTTTTACGTTCACGGACATTTGTAGAGAATGCTTAAAATTAATTTAAAAATGCACAATTAAAAGATACTAGCATTTGAAGAACCACCAACATTATTACTAGTTGCCAAAAAGTCCAGGGATCTAGTTGGCCCTCTAGCTAATACATCACAGCTATTTGCTAATGCACGCATTTCAACCCCTAGCGTTGCAAAAGCAGCCAATTCATGTTTTATAACAGAAGAATTATTTATTATTCCTCCAATATGTGAACGAGTATTTTCTCCAATACCACCATTTTTAGTTAAAGTAGAGGTTGCAAAATTATTACTTTCCTCTTCCATATATAATAAAAGGTGTGGAAGCATTGACTGCATACAAAGTAACATTTGGTAACTACGACGTGTTTCTGGTGCAAAGGCACAAATTGTTCTTTAAAACAAATAAATCATTTAACATAAAGACTTACACACAACTAGCCATTGCATCTGTAAGAATTGTAAAAGTATTAGGCTCGTCTTTGTAACACAAATCTAATGCTTGTAAGGGTGTTGGATAAGGAAGAACACTATAAGAAAATAAAAAATAATTTTATTAAAAAAACCTTAAAATTTGAAGCTGATCCATTGGCTCAAGCATTTTCTCCATAGCAAGTAAAAGTGTAAATAAATATTTTGCTTTAACTTTCATTGGATTAGCTTCTAAATCATTATCATTTTGATCCAAAATATCGGCTACAGAACCAAACCTTTTTATTTTAATTTAAATTTATGAGTATATTATTAAATAATACATTTGTAGCAAAAAAGGTTTTCTGTGAAGAATATAAAATTGTTTGCAAACAAATTCAACCACTTGGGTAAAGAGACGGTTTGGTTGGCGCTGACTTTAAAAAATGAATAAAAATTAATAAAATATTTATTTAAAAATATTTTTCTGTCTTTAAATATAAAAGAGGAAAAACATTTAAAATCATTTTAATTAATATAAGAAAAAACAAATCCAAAATAAAAATCTAATTTTATTACCAATAACAACGTAATATTGTTGGCATAATTAGAAAAAAGCCTTGAATAGCAAAAAGTGACTGAAAATGAATACACATTGTTAAATAAGCTGTCATACAACGACGAAGAATTAAAACATCTTCACAATGAATTATCTAAATATTTAAATATATCCATAATTAAAAGGTTTAAAATAACCATAACACCATTAATGACATTAATAAATAAATGAAGATCACCAAACATAAAAACATTCTCCATTTTTTCAAACATATTTGACATTAACTAGAAAATAAAAACAATTAAAATTCAATTAAAATATTAATTACTTACATTTACCCAAGAGAATTTATGTAAAGCATCCATTGTTTGTAGTTCATCACCCCAAACACCTTGATACATTCCAAAGCAAGACTCAACTGCTTTACGAGGAAATGATGGTAGATGGGTAAATTCATCATGAAGAAAAAATATTCTTTGGGGAATAACAGATTCAGGAGAATGACGAAGAGCATCTGAAAATTAATGAAACAAAAACGATTTCAAAAGTTAAAAATTTTTTTGTTTAAAATAATCATTAAAAAACTAACTGTGTGTAAGAAGTACTTTCCCTGTTTCAATAAGCTTTTGATAAAATGCATGTTCTCTAATACGTTGCTCAGCAGTCTGACTATTAAGACATAAAAGTTGTAATTGAGGATAAAATGAACGATGAAAGAAATAAAAATCACTAAAAAATAATTTAATTAAAATATAGTTTAAAGGAAAAACTACTAACCGAACATAAGAATTTGGATTATGTAAAACAAAAGTTTTTGGGTCATAAAGATAATATTGTTGCTTATTTTTGTTGTTTACTTCAATACCAAAAAAGTTCAGAGATTCAGTAATTAAATGTTGAAATTGTGTTTCTTCAAGTATAGGAAATTGTGCAGGAATTCCACTATATCCAATACCTTGCAATTGATCAGAAGGAAGTCCATGAACTAATACCTAGAATTTGTAAAATATATAACATATTTTAAAATAAAAGAACTTCAATCCTTAACATTGAAGTATTTTTAATACCTTCTTAGCACTAGGCAAATTAGCAGTAATCATAATAGCTTGATCACATTGTTCTTTCTTCAATGTCTGCTTCAAATCTTTGAAATAAAGGCCATGGACATATGGAACAATTAACCAACAAACACTTAATGCCAATGCTAAAGAACGATCACTTCCTCCAATTTCACTTCCTTCATTTCCTCCAATACTTCCGCCAGGTGTTCTTACATAAAACATAACAAGACCTAATAAAGCATTTAAAATTGTATGAGCAGTTTGTGGAGGTAAAGGACGAAAACGAAGGACGAGACGACGAAGAAGGGCAAGCATTTGTTTCTTAAAAATAAAATTTTATTTAAAATTTAAATATTCTCAAATACTTGTTTGTCACGATTTGTAAATTTTTCAAAAAAGTGGCGAAGAAAAAGAGCAGTATCTTCAACTAAACAATTCCAAATAATATTACGGCAAGTTTCACCAACTAAATATTTCAAAGAATGAATATTTTGAAGGGAAAATTAAGATGGATAAATTAAAAAAGGATATTAATGTTGGCAATATTTTCATTGAGAGAAAAAATAATAATATAAAAAATTACCTGAAACACCTCCATTATCAACCTGAGGGTCATCTAATAATTCCACAATTGTTGGTACAACTGACAATATTGAGGAAGGAAATAAAGGTTGTGCTACTGGTATGGCCATCTGCCGTGTAGGAAGAGGGAGTGTTGCATCTGCAATAGTATAATCATCACCACCAATTGTTCCTCCAGACGCTGCAGAATCTGTCTGGATTATTAGCTGCTGATGTTGGAAAAGAGCTGGCTCATAAGCAGCCTAAAAATTGAAGAAAAATATTTAAAAATTAATTAATTCTTCTTCTATGATTTTCTCTTTACTTGTTGAACAACAGCCGTTGCTCTAAGAGGAAATTGTTCACGTAATTCTCTCTGCCTTTCTTCAGCTCTACGTAAAGCCTTTCTAACCATTTCTTGTTTTTGTTTTCTTCTTGTTCTAGTCATTGCCATAATTGTCTGCGTAGTTGATTGTTCTTCTTCTTTTAAAGATAATTCTTCTATTTTTGTTTTTAATGGAGGTAACCATGGTGGATCAACTACAGGTACTTGACTTTGACCAATTGAAGGTGAAGGAAGTGTAAAATCTATGCTTGGTGGAGGAACCTTTTTAATTAATAAAAATATATTATTATAATATATAATCACAAAAGACATATAATTTAGGCACCTTAAACAAGAGTTGTGCCCCTTCTTCCAACTTTAACCAGACATGAAATCGTTGACGCCATAAAACATAAAAACGCTTAATAGCTAAGGTACGAACAGATGGATCAGAGGATGAAAGATCACAAAACATCAGTGTATTACATTCCTGAGGGCACTTGACTGCACAACAAATAAAAAAGGCAGCTAAAAATAAACAAAGCTAATGAAATTAATTTTAAAGAATACCTGCGGTTGCAATCAAATTAGCATCTTCTAGTCTAGTAAGTAATGTCCAAGCAATAGGAACAACAGGTGCAAGCTGTTCTCCTTTTAACAAAACAATACTTTTAAGAATTGTAGAAAGAGGTGAATGAATAAGTCCTAATAATTGCACACGTAATATTTCAAAAATAGGTGAAGTTTTTTGTTGTCTAAGCTCCTTAGGCTCAGCTATTGGTTCCATTTCCTTTTTAAAATTATTAAAATACTTTTGTTAATATAGAACTTACGTCAGACTTCTTAGATTTAACCTCCTCAATTTCCATCAATTTTTCAATAATTAAACCTCTTAGGGCTAATGGCATTCGATCTACACCACTTTGACGTACATTGGCACTCTCCCTTCGGGGAGGGTTAGAGGAATGTCTTTTCTATAAAAAATAATAAAAAAAGGCCCATAAATAAAAAGTAGAATAAATTAACCTGAGCATTATGTTGAGTATTTTGCCATCTCTCAATGTATTGTTGACGCCTGTCAATACGATTTTCAATTGATTGTTGCCCATAAATAATTGATAAAGCTTCTATAAGACGAGAGCATTGCCTTTAAGAAATATTTATTTAAATTAGTTAATTAAATTTTACCTATATATTCTTTCAAAACACCATTTTGAACAAAAATTCTCATGAGCACATGAAAATCCAAAACGTTGATTAAATGCCAAAAGTGTCTGAACTCAAAATTTTAAAAGGTAAATAATTAAAGATAAACCTTTAACCAAGGCATATTTCTAATCATTTCTTCTTCATCATCTTCCTCTTCTTGTTCTTTCTGTAAATTAGAATTAGCAGTTGCACCTGATAAACGTTCTGATGAATGAAGAGAAGGCTGATTACTTTGTTGTCCATCTAATAATGTTGGCTTAAGACGAGAACCTTAAAATATTTATAACAATATATTGTAAAAAATAAGAATAAAAAGCCAAGCAAAAAGCAACGCAAAACACCTTTTTGGGCCATACTAAGCATAAAAATAGGAGAACGAGAAGGACCTTGATTGGATGTACAAGTAGATATATTTTGATCAGAAGTAGACGTAATTTCTTCAGAATTAATATTTTCATCTTCTTTCAATTCATCATCCTTTTCTGTTGTTACACGCCCTACACGCATTGAATGCCGAGGAATTAAAGAACGAGTTACTTTAGTTCTAAATGAAGCTGTCCTACGACGACGATGTGCAAATGAAACCATTCGTTGTTGTCTCATTTTATCTACTATTAAAGGATCATCATCAGCCGTAGCACGTCGTACTAACGAAACTATAGAAGAAAAAAGCAAAAATAATTAAATAAAAACAGTTAAATTAGATCTTTATTTTACATAAAAATTTAGTTATTTAAAAAGAAATTAAGCAAAAATAATTTTAAGCAAACAAATCGAAAAAAGCGATATCTAAAGCAAAATATCCCCAGATAGAGAAAGTATTCAATTAAAACACCCAGTCTAACCATTATATCTTCAGATAACAATAAGCCAATACTAATCAAATATTAACTCTACCTGATTCACAATTTACTGCTTCTGGTATCTCTGAAGGCTCTAGTGCTGTTGTTGTTTGAGGATGCGCACTTTTTGAAGACTTTCTTAGTCTAATAGAAAATAAAAAATATTCACTTACATCAAATATACGTTACCTAAAGGATTCTCTAAATGATCTATTCGTATTTGAAGTTACAAAAGGGGATGAAGCCGAATCTATAACAGAGGAAGCACTAGGTGGAGGTGTTTGTTGTTGTTGAGCAATACCACCAGAAGGAGAACTTCTCTTGAGAAGACGCTGTCTACCTGCTAATCGGCGAACTAAAAAGTAAAAAATATATTCATTAAATAATTTAAATGAGGACCAATAAAAAATAAATAAAAGGAAAAGGAAATACATAAAAGAAATTAAAGAAAAACAAAAAATAATCGGACTCGATAGAAAAAGAACAGTTTTTAAAGGACAAGATAGAAGAAAGCAAAGTGTTGCATAATTATTTGTTGCTTCAGAACCTGATCTAGACCTGCTTTGACTGCTTCCAGAATCTTTAACACCTCCTGCGCTTCTCCGACTTTTTTCATTCCTTGACTTTTCAACCAAAAAAGGATACTTTCTTTCTTCGCTTAAACAATTTCTACGTTGAAGACTACCCAAAATATTCTTTTCTGTTTTTTCTGATATTTTTTTATAAGGCAATAATATTGTTGTTTTTAAATTAATTTCATTCTGAGTTAATGGAGAATAATCAGTTTTTCCAAACAGTCGAGAACGAGAAGCAAACCGGAGAAAAGTAGATGAAAAGGATGAAGGAGAGGGGATTTGAGTCAAAAAAGAAGAGTGAATTTGTGAATCTAGCAATTTGTCTGTTCGATTTAATTAAAGTTTTAATAAGCAAATAATAGCTTCAAGCTTTAAAAAACATTGCAAAAAAGCAATAAATAAATTAAATATACATTATTTTTAAAAATAAACTGATTACCTTTTCCACTTTTTTCCAAAAATTGTTGTTGTTGTTGAAGAAGTTGTTGATGTTGTTCTTCACTTAACAAATCATGTGATCCTCTAGGGGAATTTTCATCATCTGCTGTTGAATAACTAATACGACGTTCTGGATGTAATTCATTAATTGAATGGACTGAGCCACTAGCAACATCTAAATGTTGTAGAGGATTAAATGTGTTTGATAAAATAGACCAACGACGATTAGACTTAAGTTAGAAAAGAAAGAGGTATAAAAGTATTTATACACATATTCAAATAAATTTTAACCTGTAAACGTTCCCAACCACTAGAAACAGCACTATTTGCCTTTTGAGAGAGCTGTCTACTACGTGGTAATGATTGAAAAGTTTCACGAAGAAATGAAGTTATTTGTTGTAGAAGCATACAAACCATTAATTGTAATGCTATGGGGAATGCAGTGCCCAATACTTTTTCTGTAAAGGTGAATATAAAATTAGAAATAAAGTTAGAATACCATCTTTATCCCCATTATTGTCATTTACTGTTCCATCATCCAAAAAATCTTCTAAGTCGTCCATTAATTTTAAACGACGAATCTCAGTACTGCTTTTCAGGTCAGTTTCTAGATCCAATTGGCGTTGAAGACGAATACCTAATTGAAATGCCCAAGCATAAAAAGCTCTTCCAAGTGCCCTTTGCATTAAAGCAGTTCTTCGAGAAGCTCCAACTCCCACTCCTATACGAATTGAACTTTGTGGTTGAAGAGGTGTATGAGGAACTTCAGTATATGAAGAAGTAAATAATCTACCAGGCAAAGACATTCCACTAGAAATAGAACATGTTAAAATATTTAACGTTAAAACCTTCGAATCCAATCTGGCCATCCACCATGATTGCAACGGTGAACAAAATTGATACATTCAAGCAATAAAACAGCTCTATTAAATTTATTATTTTTTACAAATATAAAGGAATTAAAAATAGAAATTCCCAATAGATAATCTGAAACTATTTTCACCTTGAAAGTACAGTTGATTTCAATTCAGGAAGTGCAGCAATTAAGGGAGCATCCGGAAAAGTACCCGGCTTACTGTTTTCCAAAATAAATGCAAAACGTGCTGCTCCTTCTCTAATCTCTTTAATCTATACAAATAAAAATAGTAAATATATTTTTTACAACTAAATACCTGAACAAATTTTCGTTGAGGCAAAAAATTAGGTATATTTTGTCGAATACTTGTTTGATCATTATTATATCCTTTTTCTTCAATTTCTATTCCAAAATGAGCATTGGGAGCTGCTAATCTATTTGGAGGTGTTGATCGATTAGAAAGGCCAACATTAGAGGATTTTCCTTGTCCTAAACTACCCGCATCTAAAGAACCTCCACCACCTAATGAACTTTCTCTGTCATCTTCTAATACATTTGTTGTATGTTGCTGTTCATCCGATGCTGCATTTAATGAACTTTCTTCATCACCCAAATTAATAACAGTTTGATCAGAACTTGTAGTGCCATGTCGAGACTTAAAAACGAATTTAAAATTAAATAATCAATTATTTACCCCTTTAAGAAGACCAAGTAATCGTCCAGTTGCTCCAACGCTTTTATTTGTAGAAGAACCTTTAACTCCTCCCTTCTTTGGTACTGTGACTAATTGAGGTTGAGGACTTCCAATAGAAGAATCATCCATGGATGTAGAAGGATGAATCCTAGGGGGTGGAGTAGAATGAGTCGAATCACCTCCACCATGAATAGTTCCACCACCATCACTATCAGCACCACAAGATCCAGTTAGTTCATCTTTAGTTAAAGTTGTCTGCATCCATTCACGTTTTCTAAAAAGACCACGTCTTAATGAAGCTGCATATTCCCTGGCTGGAGCAAGTGATAATGCTTGTCCATTATTATTCATTGTTTTATTATTTTTAGATGCTGCCGTTAAGGTTACTGTTGTTGAAGATGATGGGGGAGGAGCTTGTTCAGACCAAGGAGAACGAGCTGAACCAATACGATTTATTGTTTTTGCGGACATTGCACTCTAAAATTAATTTTTTAATTGATAAAGGGATCATTTTTCTAAAGAAAATGCGACAACTTGATCTAATAAACAAAGTCAAATTTTTTGGAGTAAAAGAAAACAATAAAAATAAAATAAATAAAGAAAACTTTAAATTCTACCAATGCATATCGTCTTAATGAATTTCCATGATTCTCAAAGGTATAAGCTATTAACATTCTAACATCTTGTGCAAGACTCATATTTTCAGGTTGCCATAACTCAGTAGAACAAGCAGTAAGTTTTGAGAGTAAAGGCCCAAAAATAGCACTAATTAAAACACTTTCAATACCTCCAGAAGATTCATTAAAATTGTTTTTATATGTAGGGGGAATTTTTTGCACATTTGTTTTAGTAATGTGTTCAACTAAATAATTTAATTAATAATTTTTAAATAATTTTTTTCACACCGTTCCCACTACTGGTTACTCTACTACGTTGATGTAGCTTATTAAATGAAGGAGAAGCACGACAAAAAATTGTTAATGTATGCAAAGTATCAATTATTTGAGTTATAGGTGTATATTTAACTAAATGACGAAAAAGTCCAGAAAGAAGTTCAGAACTAAATTATTTTCATAGATTAAAATATTTCTTGTAGTACATATATTGAGAAGTTTTATAGAGATCGGAATTTTAAAAAGTATGCAAAGTCCCCTGATCTTAATTTATTGAATTGGTCTGAATTTTGGGATATGAATTTGGGTACAGGAAAAACAAAGGTTTTGGTCCACAAACTCAGGCCGATTTCTAAATCCCAGATTATTAATAAATTAATTTATACTTAATTCTATGCATTTGTGCAATTAAATTTCTTAATTTCATTCTTAAAAATTCTGCTTGTGGGCACTTTATACTTCCTTCATTACAACCATTTGGACAACCCAATTGAAGACAAACACGATGTAAAATATGTAAAATACTTTTGAATAAATGACTAGCTCCTTCTATACTTGGCATATTGAGTAAAATATCACAAATATTTAATACAACCTTTAATTAAATAAATTAATTAAACTTACATTTTATTAAAAAAGAATAAACCTCAGAGACTCTAACAACTGAACAGCGTTCCATCAATGTCCCAAGTGTTTTAAGTAATGCTAGAATAGATAAATACCCATTTTTTTCAATAAAAGGACCACTGCCAATTGCCTCAGTAAAGAATAATGAATATTTACGTGGACAGTTTGATTGGGGAGAAGAACTGTCTTGAATTGTTTGAAAAGGACATATAGATCCTCTTCCATTATCAAAACGTTGAGTATTAAGTACAGGTTCACTACGGCTTCGGCGGGATAAAGATAAACAACCAAGAGACATTTCTGCCCGAGAAACCTAAAAGACAAAGACAACAAAAGATTTAGTTATTTAAAATAAAACAATTCTGACTCCTTTTTAAAATTAACTCAAATACCTTTTTTGTTGGTTTTATAGGTAAAGTATTTGCAGAAATTCTTCGTCTACGCCGTTCGCTATCTAATTTTGGCAATAAAAAACCTTGCTGATCTTCTTTTTGTTTAATAGTATTTGTTGTTTGTTTTTGTTCAGCAACACTACTACGTTTTATTCCTAATAAAGATTTTCGACGTTCATTAATTTTAGGTATAATTGGTGATTGTTTTTCTTGTTGTTCTTCTTCTTGTATTTGTTGTTGAGTAGAAATATTTGTTGGTTCAGTAGTTTTTGATGTATTTTCTTGTTGTAAATCAGCCCAAGTTAAATATTGCTGAAAATAGGATTTACTTTTTAATAAATTTTTTCATTCAAATCTAGAAATTATTTGATTTAGGAATTAGAACAGCAATAAGGTAATCGAAAGTAAGGAACATTTCTATTTACTATTTTAAATAATTTACGGATTCCATAGTTGCAGTTTCATTTTTAGAAGTTTTTCTGTTTGCAGCCGTGTCTGAGTTACATCTAAAAAAGAAACAATTAAATAATCTTTTGAAAAAGGAAATAACTATAATTTAAAAGTAAATTCGAATTAAAAATTAGTGCAAAAATAAAGGGTCAACTCTGAAGGTCTAGTGACCAGAAAACCCATTCTTAACATCAGTTAACTTTTATTTGTAGACAAACAGTTAATTAATAATAATAAAACCTTGATCGAAATGTCCCTTCATGTAAAAGTCTATATTGGCGCATTGATATCAAACGATTTAATAAATAACGTACAGCCCAAAATATTCCCCTTTCTGACCAATTTTTAATTAATAAACAACGAAGAACTGCAATATCCAAATAATTAGCATCGTGAGGATCTGCTGCTAATGAAGAGGTTGACGAAGGAAAAGGAGAATCCCCTGTTGATTTTTCTCCCATTCCAGCACTCATTTCGGGATCTGAGCATTTTGTTATTATTTTTGATAGTTTAGCAGTAACTGAAGAATGTTTTTGTTGTTTAATTAATTGTTGTTGTTGTAACGGACGAGAAACAACTGTCTGTTGACTAGATTGTGATGTACTGTCATCTCCAGATAAATTGCAGACCTTAAATATATTTTATTTATAGAAAAATAAATAAAAACAAACCAATGTTCGAAGAGAAGATTTTGTTATAGTTTGTGTTATAGGAGAGCTTATCCCCAAAATGTTTTCCTTTTGTTTTTCGCATTCTTGCTTTTGTTTTTCTAAACTTATTCCATTAACAGATTCACTATCAATTGAATCACCAGAACATATTTCGTTCATTTGAACAATTGGAGCATTAGTTCCTCCACTCAAAGACAAATTAAATGTGCTAAAACCCCCATCTTCAGAATAATGAAAAAGATCATCAATTTTTTGAATTCCGGTAGAATTTATATCTTCAGTTAGTGAATCTGGAGAATTTTCGGTACTTCCAGGTGAATGGAAACCATTAGAAACTGTTCGTGATTTTTTAAAATTACTCGATTCTTGTTTATTTTGTTGTTCTGCATCAGAGGATTTGTAGTCACTTACACTTCGAACAATCCCAAAAACTAAATAATAGAGGAAGGAATTTATGAACTATTGAAATGTAAACATTTTCAGATTAAAAATCTTTTTACCTTGAGAAGAGGTGGATGGTTGTTCAATGTCTATTTTATCCTTCTTTTGTATTTCTAACTCATGCAGTACATTTAAATCAGTTCTTGGTGGTTTTGGTGGTGGAATAGTTGTAGTTAAAAAAGATAATTCATCAGAAGTTTGCAGTTTAGATTGATCATTTTTCATAACATTTTCACCACAAGTTGATGAAGAAAAGGGAATTTGTGAAGGTCTTCTAACGCTAACAAATGGATGAAATGCAGAAGATGCAAGTGGTGCTTTTTCACCAACATATATTCCTTGGTCAACAGCAGTACTTTAGATAGGAATATTATTTTATTGTTTTTTTAAAAACAAAAAAGAATAATTTTTAAATAATTTTATGAACTAATAAAATTTTACCTCTGTGTTCGTTTTGTCCATGAAGGCATTGCTGCAGTATTAAGCAGAGGCAGCTGATTACGTCGTTGTTTTACAGGTGCCGAAAAACAAAGAAGTTCAGGAAGTCGTTGCTGCCAAATTGCATTCCAAAGTTGTAAACCACTTTCTAACCGAATATGGCCTTCTATTTCCTCCTCATGTATAACGTGGAAAAGAGGAGCAAGCAAATAAACAAATAATTGGATAGAAGAAATTGGATAAGTAAGTTGACGAACATTCAAACAATTGTTACAATTAAGACTAGAAAGTGCCGTTAGTTCATTGCTCAAACTGTAAACGAGAAAATGAATCAGAAAAGAGTAATTTTAACAACTCCATCTTAAAAAATTAACACAGACCAAAACAAGATTACCCAAATCATATCTCACTAAACATCAAATTTCTGCCTTTTTAAGGCGTCCAAAAATTGCACAAAACACTGCTTTCGCAGGTCAAGGCGGGCAATTGGTAAAAGTTTTCAATCAGCAATAACAGCTCCTCGGCTAGGCCTCATTGGACGCTGTACTGCCCGAGCGCAAGGCTACGGAATTAAAGAAAAGAAGAACCTTTTAGAAACGACGTTAAACTTTTTTTGGTGCGATGTAAAATACAAAGAGAATGTAAAAGAACACTCATGCTCTTTTTCTAATATTTTTCTCTCCTTTCTATTAGATAATTTTACTTTATTTCTCTACGAATACTCATTTATTTTTCTCATCTATAATAGAGACAAAATGCCAATGACAAAAAAAACCAACCATTCAATGCTAGCATCAATTAAAAGCCAATGAAGAATATAAAGCATCTTTACTAATGAACCACTTATGGCTAAACTTTCTTCTTCCACCTCTCTTTCTGCCATTAATGTAGCTGAACATTGAATAATATGTGGAAATGATGTACGAACAAAATTCCATCGAGAAATTGAGGCAATTGCCTCTGAAAGACTTGGACTTAAACCATGCAAAATATTCTGGACAATTACACGTTCAAATGTCTTAAATAATTTTCAAAAAATTTTAATTAATATCTCATTACAACACATGAAGCATCTTGCAGTTTATTAACTCTTGATCCAAGGAATGGACTAAAAAATAACAAAAAAATATTTAACAAATATTTTTTATTTACTTTGTTTGACGCCACAGAAAGGATTGAATAGGCAATGGGATTGGCTCAGATTCATTTTCATCTTCAGAATTACTGTTTTTAAGAATAATAATATTAATTAGAACTTTAATTAATAATTTATTTTTAAATAATTAAATTATTTATAATATTTAAATAAAAATGAATTAAAAAAAAGACTTACTTTGTTTTATTATTCTCAGAATTACTACCAATTAAACCAGCACTTAATGGCATTAATAATAATTGAACAGTACCGTGACTACTGTGCTGTAAGTATCTAACATGCATTTTTTAATAAATAAATTTTATGGAAGAAGGAAAGAGAAGGAAATAAAGAGTTTTTAGCCAAAAAATAATTAGATCTAATGGTAATTTATATTAGGAAAAATAGTTATATTTTATAATTAAATATATAAAAAAAGTAGGAAATTAAACAAAATTTTCAAAAATAAAATTTATTGGAATTTAAATATTTTTAATTTAAAAAATAAATTCTAAATAAAAACTTCTTCATTCCAAAAATTTAATTTTTTAAATTAAAAGAAAGGTTGGTTAATTTTTTTAAAGACATTTAATATATATTTGGGGGATTCTTTTTTATTTAACTAAAAAAAGGACACTCTACTCTCTTAGATTGTAGTAGTTTATTTAAATTATCCTTTAAGTAATACATAGTATAGAATATATTTTTGTTGTTGACTTCTTGGTGACACTTTTAGAAAATTTTTTTTGTTTGCTTTTAGACTTTTCTTTTTATTTATTTACCAAAATATAATACATATTTTTATATGCCACACTTCTTTTTTTATTTATTTATTCATTAAATATTGCCAACTAAACATAGTTAAAATAATAGTATTCCAGCAGCTTTTTCTTTTTGTTTTAAATTAATTGCTGGGAGCAACTAAAGGTTTTTGGTATTGGAAATTATTTTTAAAAGTAAAAATAAAATAAAATTATTTAAATTCTTATAAAATAAATAAAAAAAAAAGTTCTGTTTATAAAAATTATTTTAATTATTATTTAGCTTAAAATGTTAAAAAAAAGTTTTAAAGTTCTATTTTTACCAAAATAACAAATTTTGGGGTAAATAGTGCCAAAAGTAAAAGAAAATATAAAAGTTTTTTTTAAAAAATATTTAAAAGGAGAAACTTTAAAACTGCGTGAATCTTTTTTTTTTGCCTTTCTTTTTTTTTTTGCTTTGCTTCTCCTTTATATGTATTTTTATGGTTGAGTAAAAATATGGTGAAGAAGAAAAATAGCCTTAAAAAAAGGAAGGAAATAAAGGAAAAACAAGAATAAGTGATGACAGAATAAAAAGAAAAATAAGTGTCAAAAAGTCCTTATTCGGAAAATATAAAAGAAAAAATTGGAACAGAAAAATAATATGTTAAAAAAAAACCTGAGAGATTGTCCAAAGAGAATAATTTAAAGCAAAAAAGGAAATATATTTATTTAGTTAATAAATAGAAAATAAACTAAAATATGTTAGAAATAATGAGTAAACAATTAATTATTTTTTAATAAATAAAGCATTATATTTTTTAATTAATTAATTTTTATTAGAATGATCGGGTTCTCTTAAATACAAAAATAGATTAATTATTTATACTCTATAGAGAAGCTAAGTCTAATAAAAAATTAAATATTTACTACTTTTATTATTTTTTAATTTAAATATTTTTATTTAAAGTTAAGTATATTAAAAGGTCAATGTTAACTATAATTTTCATTATTTATTTAATAAAGTAAAAAAAAATAAAAGAAAGAGTACCCAACAATTTTCCACCCTTTTAATGGAATAAAATAATTTAATTTAAAGAAATAGTAATTCAAAGTTTTGCATAAATATTAACAATTAAAAAATCAATATAATTATTTAATTTAATAGATTAAATAAAATTAGATTTATGGCACTAACAATAAGATTTAGAGACAAATAAATAATAATAACAAAATTAAAATTACCATTAGATCCTCTTTTTTTAATTTTTTAGATTTAAATTAAGGTTTAAGAACAAAAGAATAAAATAATTAAATATTAAAAAAAAACAAATAATTTTTAAAAATAAAAATATGTTATTTATTTATCTATTTATTGATATATTTGTCACAAGAAGGAAATAGACGAGAAAAAAAAAGATGGGACAAATTGTTGGAAAAGAATGAATAAAAGGGAGAGTAAAAGCTTTTTTGCCCATCTTTTTATTTTTTGGCCATAAGGATGTGCTTATATATGTATGCCATGGTTTTATGTATTAAACAGCTAGTGACTACATAAATAAATATATTTTTTAATAATAAAGAATTTATTTTTAAAAAAATAATTAAAGAAGAACGTTTAATAAAATTAAATATTTTGATTAATTTTTATTTTATTTTATACATTAACTAGCGGAGTAGGCCGCCTATCGGCGGCCTTCTTCGCTAGCAAAAACTTAAAGAATCTAAACAATTAAACATACAAAATTAAAACATTTCCAAACTAAACAAAAACACAAAACAAAACAACCATCATCAATAAAAAAATATCTAAAACATTATAACAATAAAACTTAAAATATAAACTAAACAAAAGTTTATAAAACATTTTCATCAAAAAATAAATAAAGTTTAACAAAAATAACTTAAAACTAATCAAACTTTAAACAAAACCTCATTACAGTAACTAAAATTAAAAAAAAACAAATATAAACAAAATTTTATTCAAACAAAATAAATATACAATTAAAGTGATACAATAAAAGAGAGTACAAATAAAGGGGGTATGTATGTATATATATATGTATGTATGTATCTTAAATGTATAATAAATAAATTAAACAAAAAATTTCAAAGTAATTTTATATCTCTAACTTGCGTATAAATACGCCTATTTTTCTATGAAACTAAGATTCTAATCTCTATCATCTAGGATCTCTTTGTAAACTACATTCTTGACCTTACGGTCACTATTACTATTATCTAATTTTACTTTTATCATATTCCATGATCTCGCTCTCGAAAGAGCCACATACAATTGTCCATGTCCGAAAACCTCTTTTCTAAGATCTATTCCAACTCGCTCAAGGGTTTGCCCTTGAGCCTTATTTATCGTCATAGCAAAAGCTAACACCAATGGGAATTGGTGCCTATGCAAATCAAATGGGTATTCCTCGGAACAACAAAGTGTTATCCGAGGTATATACTCAGTTTGACCTGCCTTATCTCCAGTCAGAATCCTGCAAACAATTAAGTTTGCATTCATCTCCTCAACTCTCATTCTCGTCCCATTACAGAGACCTTTTTCTATATTCAGATTTCTAATTAACATGACAGTAGCATGTTTCTTTAATCTAAGCTCATGCACTGAAAAACCATTTGGTCTCAGAGCATTCAGATACTCATCTAGGTACTCATTGACACGCTGTCGATTTTCATCCTCAGCATGATCAATGCTAGTATACAAAATCTCTTTTCCTGGCAGCATAGCCAGGACTTTACTATTAATCTCAGATACATCTATATTCTTTGGTGCTAAAATGGCACTATTGGCCATTTCTTGAAAATTCTCAGAATCAATACTATGTGCAAAAATCTCTTCAGCTAAGTCTCCAAAACTAATACACTCGGATGGTAATGTAATGGAATCATTTTCATCATTCCATTTACCATTCCCTATTTCTATTAAATCTCTTGCAAATTCTTGCTCCATTTCTAGAGCTCTCATATTTCTAGATAACTTATATTGCTTTGCAACATTCCAATACTCAGATCTCTTAATGGTCGAGTTGACCACCTCTGCTCTCGTAGCATGTTTCTGAATTGGCAGGGTTTGACGAAAGTCACCCGTCCAAAGCATAACTTTGCCACCAAATACTAAATCATTATTCATGATTTCTTTTAACTTTTCATCTAGTGTTCGCAATGCACGCTTATTTATCATAGGCGCCTCATCGCAAATGAACACCTCGGTTTCTTTTAACTCAGTCCATGCCCTACTTCTAGGGCCTATGTTCGAATTACTCATATCTAATGCTAATCCAAATCTATTATGCAAAGTCCTACCGGCAGGCATTAAAGTAGCTGCCATACCGGTAAAGGCCATAGTACTAAGTTTCTTTTTCTCTCCTCTAAGCATATGAACAATTGTATTGTTCACATGCGTCTTACCTGTTCCACCTGGTCCACTTAAAAAGTAGAACGCAGGCTCAAGAACAGGCCTATGTACTCTATTCATAATCTCATCAACTATTAATCTCTGCTCATCATACATATTATTATATGCAGATAAGCCTAATTCCTTCTCTTCTTTAGCATCGAATGTAGCTTCTACATCCTCAGCTAAATCTATTTGCTCCATGGTAGGAAAATCAGCAAGTGATTTCCCACCCTTAACAATACTAAAAGCTATTTCTCTATATGCTTTCGCATATGCTAAATCTACAGAAAAATTTCTAATAAAATCTTCTGCTAAGAAATCTCTAAACATCAACCAAAGCTCCTCCGGCTGAGCCGGGTTGCAATGGACTAAGATCAAAGCAAAAAAATCTCGCAATTTTCTAGGCATCTCAAAACTAATTGCCTCTTCCAAGGCCTTTTTCCACTCTTCATCATTTCTAATTAACCCATGTTCAAGACATGCTTCAGAAAAGGTCGTACAAACCTTAACTGAGCCATCTGAACGTCTAATAGTCTTGAGCTCTTCATAAGAAGAAGCTCCTCTAACATTCAACAACAATAGCCGCAGGTGGTATCGCTCCGGTTCTGCCGGTGACACTTTAACCATACGACCAATTGCGTTAAAATGTTTCTTACGCTCAGACCAAATTCCTTTACTAAAGCAAAACTTTTCAGGCAACTGATGGTACAGTAAAGCCCTAGAAGAATCACTTCTCTTATTCAAATCAAAATAAGCTAATAACTCAGAACAATTACTTGTCCTTTCTAAAATCTCGGCTTCACTCATAGTCTCATCAAAATAACAAATTTGCTCGCCTTCCAGATGAACTGGCAAGGCCATAATACTATGACTTCTATCATACATAGGCAATTCTAAGATCCGCCAGACTGCCTCCTGAGGGCAGACATATCTAGCGTCTATGAACTCTTTGACCTCATCATGGTCATTTCTAGGCTCTAGTTCTAATCTAGCTCTATCCGGTGGTTTATGCACATACTTATGCAAGTATTTCACCGAACTAATGCTATTAACTTTTTCAAGGTTAATATGGCATCTAAAGACTTTCAATAGATAAGGATTGTGAGGCACAACCCATCTATTATCTAATTCTATTCTCTTTCCAGAGACTAATACTTCTACTTTTCTACCATCATCTGGTCTGGCGTATAACGTCAAACCCTTCTCTAAGACCAAAGTCTTATCTTGAAATGCTTTAGGATAACCCTTAGAGCACTTCCTAATTTTCTTTCCATTTTCTAAGATCTCTTCCATGCATGGGGAGTTTGGATTCAGACTTCCACATGGGCCATGGATCATAAAACTCTTTACTAAATCAAATAACTCAGTATCTTTTTCAGGTATTCTAGCACTAATACCTCTATTATCAACATCTTCCGATGTCAATAACTTATCCTCTTCACTAAGAGTCAAAAGCAAATGAATATGAGGAAGGCCTCTGCCTTGATTTTCCACAGGATACATCCAGGCTTTGACACTTCCAAATATCCCTAATTTAACTATTTGCTGCATAACAGCCTTTACTTTCAAATAAAACACTCGAACGACCAAATCTGGCCGATCGCTAGGAACTTGTCTAGGAAACAAATTATCTACAATCTCTGACCATCTAGGATTACACGTCATAGTCAAGAAGAGATCTGGATTACCAAACCTTCTGACTATGGCCATAGCATCTTGGAAATGCTTCTCAACATATCTAGGACTGTTTGTCACACTTGGTGGAAGTATAACCTTCCTACCAAGGGGCAAACCTAATTCTAAGGATCTATTAAACAAAATGTTATCTATGTTCTTATATGCCTCAGCACATATCTTTTTCTGATTCATACGAATCCATCTCAATCTATCACCTTCTATTTTCACATACTCATCAACACAATACTGTTGAAAGAGTTTCCCCCCATATAAAATAGGGTTGAACTCCTTCCTAATAGCTAAACTGTAGCACACATACTGCAACCTAGTTACTCTTCTAGTACTATTATTATGTCTAAGCTCTGGATTCCACCCAAGAGTACCACGCGGATAAAAAAGCGGGTAAGTCATGGGTGTTACTATTGCATCAGTACTATTCAAAATCTTTAACTCTTTTCCATGTTGCCTTACGACAACCTTTGCCTCAGGTACTTCCCCGTCTGCGCCGGGTACATACACTGCTGCAACCTCATTTGCTCTTGGTACATTGTACCCTAATCTTTTATCTAATTGCCTTCCGGTTTCAAACAAAAGTTTGATCTCGGATGGC
The DNA here is from genome assembly GCA_018905775.1 of Meloidogyne exigua. Classification (NCBI taxonomy): domain Eukaryota; kingdom Metazoa; phylum Nematoda; class Chromadorea; order Rhabditida; family Meloidogynidae; genus Meloidogyne; species Meloidogyne exigua. The sequence continues at coordinate 769,216 of JAGUQR010000194.1, read as the reverse complement.
TCTCTATTATCTAATCTAGCTTTTTCGAATTCAGAAGATTCCTCTTCCTTCATCATCATATAAGCCTCTGCAAAAGGGTTGCCCCTTCTAATAATCTCATACACAATTCTAAGCAATTCAGGGTCAACTCCGGCATTAGCCTTTGTCATCGCCCTCATTGCCTCAGCAGTATCTACTATGAAAATCTGCCCGTAAGCGGGATCTTCATCTAAGTCTGGATTCAAAGCTATGTTCAATTTGTGATATACTTGACCGTATATGCGGAAGCAATACGGCCCTCTTTGCTAGGAAATCTATGTCTAAGTGGATTCATTGAAGCGAATGACACGCTACTATTCAGATGACGAATATTGTCAAAGAAGTTCACATGTCTTCTATCAATTCTCAGAAACAAATCTCTCAATTCTTCAGGAAAATCCTGCTCAGGTATATTCAAATTAACAACTTTACCATGATGGCAACAGTCATTAAATGAATTACCTCTAGTTTTCTCTTCAGCAAAATGCAAAGCACCGCAGTGCATGCACTCAATACTAAGATTACTAAGCTTATTCTCAGATGCTAATTCCAAACAACCTGCTTTATACTTACGTATAGCCTGTTGATCTAAGTTTTTCCTTTTAACTCTTCGCTCTTCTAGTCTCTTCTCTCTATCTTGACTCGATTCAAGCGATCTTTTAACCGCTCTCCTCTGCCTATCTTTTTCAAGTCTAAGATTTCTATGATTCTCGTCCTCAAGGGACCTCAGAAACTGATGCCTCTCTCTATCACTATTTAATCTAAGATTTCTAAGATTCTCATCCTCAAGGGATCTAAGATACTCATGTCTCTCTCTATCACTATTTAATCTAAGATTTCTAAGATGCTCAGGTTCCTCAGCACGGGATCTTCTTTTCCTGGCGGCGGCACTGGAGAAGCTTGTTCGTTGACGGCACGGAAGCAGCTTTGGTTGTTGACGGCACTGGAGCAGCTTTGGTCGTTGGCGGCACTGGAGCAGCATTGGTCGTTGGCAGCACTGGAGCAGCATTGGTCGTTGACGGCACTGGAGCAGAATTGTTGGTCGACAGCACGTGAGAAGCTTTGGTCGTTGGCGGCACTGAAGCAGCTTTGGTCGTTGGCGGCACTGAAGCAGCTTTGGTCGTTGGCGGCACTGAAGCAGCTTTGGTCGTTGGCGAAAGTGGAATAGCATTGGTTGTTGACGACACTGGAGCAGCTTTGGTCGTTGGCAGCAATGGAGCAGCATTGGTCGTTGGCAGCACTGGAGCAGCATTGGTCGTTGGCGGCACTGGAGCAGCATTGGTCGTCCTCCATGAGCAGATTCAGCAAAGGTGTCGGCAATAAAGCGGGACAGAAGATTTTGAAAATACAGCGTTGTTTATGTTGTATGAAGAATGTGTGGCGGTTGAGAAATGAAAAAAAATGCGGGCTTTTATAGTATCAGTCTGAGTAAAATAACGGTTTATATAGTGAAGTTCTAAAGCAACAAAAATTAACTTGTCATAGTCATGTATCTTAAACTCAAGCGGCACAGACTTAAGTTCAAAGAATCAAGTTCACGGACTCAAGTTCACAGACTCAAGTGACACAGACTTAAGTTACAGACTCAAGTTCACAGACTTAAGTTCACAGACTCAAGCGTCACAGATTCAAGTGCCACGGACTCATGTGGCACAGCTCAAGCGGTACAGACTCAAGTGGCACAAAATTAAGTCCACAGACTCAAGTGACACAGACTCAAGCGGCACAAACTCAAGATCGCAGACTCAAACGGCACAAACTCAAGTCCACAGACTCAAGTGTTATAGACTCAAGTGACACAGACTCAAGCGGCACAAACTCAAGCGCCACAAACTTAAGTATCATCCCCCACTCTACCTTATCGCACTTTATCTTATCCCACCTTCACTTCCCTCCAAACATTTTACTATAAAAACCTTCATTTTCTTTCACTCCAAACAACCTTACTATAAAAGGACAGACAGACAGACACCACTTCTCAATTATATAATTAGATTCTTTTATATGTATGTACATACATATGTTTATTAAAATTGAATAATATTAGTTATATAAAAATTGTTCTCTCTATAACTAAAAAAGTATTTTAAAATTTTTTATTTTAGCCTATTTTTATTTTCATTTCTTTGTTATCTCTCTACTACATTGCCAATATAGTCAAGAGAAAAAATATTTTTTTTAAAAAAGTGCAAAAAAATTCTCATATGTTAAGCAAGTAGAAACTAAAAAAAATAAAAAGAATTTATAAAGTTATTCTATGCGTATAAATATTCTATTTCTAAATAAAAAATACTCAATATACTAAACATAAATAAATGGGTATTTTATTAAAATAATAATTTGTAAATTAATATTAATGTTTTTTTTAAAGTTAATTAAACTTTAAATATTATTAGTTTGTTTAGAGTTTTGCATATAAAAAGGAAAGATAATTTAAATTTAAAAGTATTCAACATTTCATTATTATAAACAATTCCTAACGATATGTATTCTGAAGAGGAGGAGCTGTATGCTGGTGATGTTGGTGGAGCCGCTGCACTTTGGACATTGGGTTTTACATCTTCTCTGTTGGTTTCTTCGTACCTTCCTTGCTATCTTGTGTTTAGTATTTGTGCTTCTGCTTGTGCTGTTCATCTCAAGAAGTATAAAGATATGCAGAAGGAAAAGAACGAAGTTTTGGCACTCCAAACTAACTATATGGCCAGGAAGGAAGCTAACAAAGAACGTTCTGATACTTCCGGTTTGTTCTTTATTTTATTTAGTTCTTTTTTAATTTTTATATTTCCAGATCAATTGCTCTCTCCTTCTAATCTGAGTGACAAATATAAAGTAGTTTGAAGAACCTAGAAAGCAATAGAGGAAAAATATATAAAATTATTGTATTATAGATGTAAATGTATGTATGTAAATTTAATTAGTTATTTTCTCCTCCTATTCTGTTACCTGTTAAATAAATAATTATTGTAATAAATTATATATTCTGATTATTTAAATTGGTCTTTGAGTCTAAGTTTTTTTAAGTTGAAGTTTATTATTAAATTAATTTTTATTTAATTTTATTAATTAATCAAACTATTTAAATAAACTTAATATTTAATTAAAATTAAATAATTAATTATTTATTTTTAATTTTTTTAGTTTAAATAAATTACTAAATACATTAAAAACAATTTTGAAAATTCCAGTTTTTAACTATATTTTATTATTCCCGCTTAAACAATTTAACAGAAATAATCAAAAAAAAACATTAATTAGCTTATAGAAAATGATTGTCGTTTATTCTCGATAAATTAATTTTATTTGAATATTTAATATATTCTTTTTTTTTTATAATATTCTTTATGAAGTAATTTATTAAATTTAATTTAAAGAAATAATTTATTTATGACAAATTTCCAAGTTTATTTAATTTTTATTAATTTTCAATTTTTCTATTTATTCATTATTGCCTATACTCAACAACAACAATATTATAAAAAAGAAATTAAATTATTTAGATTATTATCTTGGTATAAGTCCTGTTAATGACAATGGAGAATTTAATGTCAAAAGTTTACAAATAATTTTAAAATAATATTATTAAATATATTTTCTTTTTAATAAAAATAAGAACAATTAATGGATAAATATATTGATATACCCTCTCAATTAAATTGTGATTTTTCTTTAAATTGTTTATGGGCAAATGCTCCTTCTGATGGATTACTTGACAATAGTGATTTTTATCTTTTTAAAAAGAATAATGATCGAACATTTCCAATACAAGTTGGACCAGGAAATTCTCACCCTAAAACTGGTTTATATTTAAATATACAACTCTTTGATTTAAATTTAATAAAAAGGTACTTATTTTGCTTTAGCTGGTAATTTAACAAAAGATTCAAATCAAGCAACATTAATTAGTGCTCCAATTGCTTGTCAAAGTACTACAGGAATTCTTTCATTTGAGTAAAATAAATTAATTTAAACATATTTTTATTTAAAGATATTGGCTTTATAATAATGCAAGAATTGAAGTTATTGTTCTTAGAGTAAATCCTACGTAAATTTTTAATTAATTTGTAGACTATATTGTTGTTTTTATTTAAAGACATGGTCATTTAACAGTAATTGAACGTCCATCAATTGATTGCCATTTTCTTAAACCAAATGGGATTTGTCAAGTAGAAATTAGACAACAATCTCAACCATTTAGACTTGCATTGAGAGCATTTAAATTAAATGACCCAATAATTGGTTCTTTTATTTTATTAAATGGAATTAAGTATGAAGCTGCTTTATGTGAATTTTATGTTAAGTTTTCCTTTCCTTTTTTATTTATTTAAAAAATAAATAAATATTTTTATAGATAAACCTCCAATATTTGATGCAATACAAACAACTAGATGGATAAATCAAAGAAGTCCAATAACTAAAACATCTGATTTAAATTGTGGAAATGAAGAAGGAAATAAAGAACAATTTCAGGTAAAAGAATAAATTAAATTAAAAGAATTTAATTTAAATTTTAAACAAATTTAAGTAAACATTTTTTCTGGAGCTTTAATTTTTTTTAATTAGAGAAGGTTAAACCCTGAAGGCCTACTATCATAAAAATTATATAGAATAACAATTGGATACCTAACTTTATTTTGGATTCAGATCTGGCCTTCAGGGATTGACTCAAAACATAATTATGTATACATGAATACATGTAATTATTTATTAATAATAATAAAAGGAATGTCTTTGGTTTGATTTTTCAAAACCTGCAAGTGTTAAGAGTATTCATTCTTCTCATTGGTCAATAGGAGAAAGAACATATTTATGGGAACAAATTGTCAAAACAAAATCTAAACCTTCTGGCCAATTTTATTTTCAATACATTGATCCAATTGCTGAATTTCCACTTCCACAATTACGTTCAGTTTTTGTTCCTTGTACTCAGATGTCATCAACACTTAGTTTTAAGTTTACATCTTTTAGATTGTTTAAATTATCTAAAATTTAATTTTTAGATTTTGGTTAAGTCCAGGAGTTCAAGCACAAATATGTACACTAGGGACTGATAATATGTCCTTATCTTGTGTTTATCTTAATGAAGAAGATGGTAAAAATAAAAAGAGAAAAATATTCTTTATTTTTTAATTTTATTTTAAGTTCCTGGACCTTTAACAGTTGATATAGACACAGCAGATAATCAACCATTTAGAGTATATTAATTAATTTTAAATTTATTTATTTAATTTCCAAGTTTGCATTTATTGTTCTACGTGTTGACAAAGTAGCAAATGGTGGGGGATCAGTAATTGCTTTAGATGAAATTAAATATTCAGGTATTAATTTATTAAAATAAAATAAATCAACAAAGGGAAAAAAATTTTTTTTTGGAAAAACAACAAAATATGAGAGAAATACATAATTATTATTATTTTAATCTAACAATATTTACACATCCATTATTTACTCTATATACCTATATATATTTATATCAATCTATTTTTTCTTTTCACCTGCTTTATCTACCATCATTGAAGACCATAACATCTTTTCTTTTGAAAAAGGCACTATTGTTGATCCAGGTCCTCCACCAAGACGACGTTGAGTAGTAGTCGTTGTTGTTTGTGATGACGGTGGAGTTGTTGCGACTTTAGGACCTTGCTTTGCTTAAAAAAATGAAGATATTTTTATTTTTAAATTTCATCTTTAAAAAAAGAAAACTAACGTGAAGCAGGAGGACTCTGTTTAACTGGCAAAGCAGGCAACTTTTCTTGTGTTTTACTATGTTGTTTCTTTGTACTTTTGCCGCAACATGTGATGATACAAACAGTGAAGCAACAAACGAATGGTAGAATTATTTGAATCCATTCCATCAATGGAAGAGTTTTCGATGAAATTGATCCTTCAATCATTAACTCATCCACCATTGTTTATAATATTAAAATTATAAGAAAGGACGAGAGAATAATGATGCCTTTACAAAGTTGAGAAGCTGTCTGTCTCTGTTTGTTTGTCTGGGTTTTTATATTAAAGTGATTATATTAAGAGAAATGTTTTAAACATTTAATTATTTTAAATATTAATTTTAATCAAATTATTTTTAGGAAATTCTAATAATTTATAATTGTTTAATCTTGTCTTTAATATTTAATTTTTAAATACCTAAACATTTTCAACAAATTTAGAATTAAATAATATTTTTTTATCTTAAAGGTTGGCTCTGTCATGAACAAATACCTACCACATCCCCAACATCAATACCATCATTATCTTCTCTTTTACAATTAAAACCCTTACCTAATGCTAATTCTGTTGATGCTTCATTGGCTTTTCCTTCAACACTGTAAAATATTAATTAATTTAAATTAATTTTGTTGTCAGAGAATGTAATTTTGAACAAGGGGATCTTTGCCCTCATTGGATGCACAGTAGTTCTAGTGATTCTGTTACAAATTATTTTATGGATGAGACAGAAGGAGAAACAAATAAGTAAATAATTTATAATTGTTTATTCTGTTAAAAATATTTTTTAGTCAACAAAGTTTCCATCTAGGAATTGTTCCCCGTAAACTTTTACCCTTACCATTCCCGATAGATGCAAGATTCCGTGGATCTCATTCTGCTGTTGCATTGCTTGATTTGCGGGCTCAAGAAGAACAATTTGCTATTTTAACTTCTCGTCCAATTGATTGTGCAGACAGGGGGAGAATTTTGGTTATTTTCATTTAAGAATTTAATAAATTAATTTTAATTAAAGATAAACTATTTTGCTTCCCCGGGTACTCAATTAAGTGTTTGTGCTAATGAACAATGTGTTTATCCAAAAAGAAAACGCTTTGGATCTTTAAAAGATGGACATTTTCCTTCAGAAATGTAAAAAAAATAATAAAATTTAATTAATTTATTATTTTTAAAAGGTCAGTTAACCTTAATTCTGCTCGTCCTTTTCGTATTAGAATAGTTGCTGAACGTAATCGTTCATTTACAATGAATTTAAATGGATTTTATGAACCTTTTGTTCTTATTAAAAGAATTGGTTTAGCAAAATTAATTTTTAAAAAAAAGTATTTTTTTAGCAGTACAAGATGAAGGTTTTTGTCGTTTAAAATCACCAGAGGAATTGACATGTTCTCAACTTAAATGTTTATTTCATAAGGATAGTTTTTGTCAATATAAGACAATGTTTCTTGCTGTTGGGGATCTTCCATTTGAATATAAAAATGGAGAAGGTATTTTAATCTAAAGATTGTTTTATTTATTCCCTTTACTTTTCTAATATTTATAGGCATTTTAATTTTCTTTCCAAATTACCCAAACAATATTTAAATTATACATATTTAAAATAAATTAAATAGGTATCTCAGCAAACTTTACTTCTGGAATGCGTCGAGCTGTTCTTCGTTCTCCAAATTTCCGAATTTCTTCAACTTCTCAACTTGAAATGCATTTATTAGCCAGTTTATCAACTTTTGGTTCTCGTTTATATGTTTGTCCAAATGATCAACAACAACAAAAAAAGAAACTTTTATTAGCAAATATTGAAGCAATTGGAGAAATGTTAGAAGATAATACACTTAAAGAATTGGGACATTGTGAACCATTACTTGGGCCAAGAGTTATAGTTTTAATTAAAAAAAAAATTTTAATTTAATTTTAAGGTTAATAGTAGTAAAATTGAACATTTAATTATTCAATTAGATGCAGAAATTAGACATTTTTCTTTAGTAGCAATTCATGATAAATATGAACAATTTGGGGAAGCAAAAGTTTTACTACACTCTGTAGAATTAATTAATTTAAATGGACAAAAAATTTGTTGAAAAATTATTTTAAAAAAAGGAACATTTTTTCATTGAAAAAAAAAATTTAAGAAACAATAAAACAAAACTAAAAAAAAATTGTTTAAAAAAATGAATATAATATGTATGTAATAAAAACAATCTTGAAACAATAAATTAATAAAAGAAAAACAATTGTAGTATTTTTTACAATGAGAGATAAAATTTTTTGTTAGTAGTCAATAGATCTTTTTTTTTTAATTAATTAATTAATTTTTCCTAAAAAGGAAAAAACTCCCCAATAAAGAAATTTTGGGAAAAAATCAAAAGAAACTTTTAAACATTTGTCATCATCATAATTATTGAATAATAAACGTTTATAAAAGTTCAAATCAATTCTTATTTTACAATAACGAAATTTAATTCTGATATTAATATGTGAAGTGAATGTATTTGACAATAAAGCTAAAAAATATTAATTAAATTTTAAAAGGGGTTTATGGACAGATTCGGATTTTTTCTAGAATCGATTAAAAATTTTTTGATTCCTAGATTTTAATTGGATTCTTAAAATGTGGATATGTATCAAAAACTAAACAATAGTTAACTCAAAAAATTCAAAAATATATTTTATTTAAAGAAAATTTAAAAAAAAACTTACCAATATCGTGAATAGCGGCTGCTGTTCCATTATAAGTATTTATTGTAGTATTTATAATATTTTTAGATGAAACAAATAAATATTTAATTTTAATTAATTGAGATATTTGTTTTTGTTCTTTTTGTTCATCAGAAATATTTTTAATAGAACAAAATTGAACTATTTCATTGATACAAAATGGCTGGATTAAATTGGGCATTCGAATAGAAAGTGCTAAAGAAAAGTATCAAAATTATATTTTTTAAAAATAATTACGATATATCTCATCAGATTTATTGTTATTTTCATTTCTTTTTAATTCATTTTCTTTTAATTTTTGAGAAAATAAATAAATCAAATAAATAAATGCCAAAACCATTAAAAGTTTTAAAAGAGTAAAAATTGTTGTTTTTATTGGTTTGCGATGTTTTATCCAAAGGAAAATTCTTAAAATATTTGAAGAAATACTTTGTTGTCCAATTTTGTTAAAATATGTTGGAGAAAAATTAAATCTCCTACAAAGTCTTGGATGTATATATTCACGACATCCAATATGTGGTTTATAAGCAAATGTATAAGAATATGTATAATTTGTTTCATAAGGACTAAATTATTCTATTTTAGTAAAAATATTAAAAGAAAAGAAAACTTTTCTAAAATTTCATTTATATCTTCTTTAGAAAGCCTTGATGATGATTCTGTTCTATAAATAAGTTTTGGAGTTGATGTTCTTGATTTTGAAGATGAAAAGCTTTAAAAAAAAAAGTTTTAATTAAAAGATAGTTAAAATAAATAATATAAAATACATACAATACTTTATAGAAAGAATCAAAAACTTCCATTCAGATATTGTTAGAAGTTGATTAAAATTAAATAGAAATATTTCCTTCTATCAAATATTTAACCTAAAATAAATAACTAGAAAAATTAAGAATAATTTAAAAAAAAGAGAAAATCAGAAATAACTTCAAGGACTAGATAGCGGTTGGGGTCAACTGAGTGCCGCCAACTGAGTGCTGCCAGGTGGAGCCGCCAACTGAGAGCTGCCAACTGAGTGCCCCCACAAAAGGGCCAACTGATGCTATATCCGTTTAATTAAAGTAATTATTAAGTATTAATTTTATATTAATATTTTATTTTTAGAGTTACATACATATATGTTTAAAGTTTTTGTGTTTTATTTTGTTTAATCCATTTTTTGTTTCAGTTATTACGTTTTTATTTTATGTCAACAAACATTAATTTAAATGTTTGGATGTTTTAAATTGTTGGATGTTTTAAATGTTTAGATGTTTTAACTGTTATAACAGTTATAACTGTTTTAACTGTTACAAATTTTTTAAATGTTTTAACTGTTATAACTGTTTTAAATGTTACTAAAAACTAAAAAAAAATGTTTTTTCAATGGGCAGTTTATTAAATTTAAAATTTCTAGTCTTAAATCAAAATTAAATAATATGACAACTTTAAAAACATTTTTAAAATTTATCAAAACAAAAAATTGACGTAAAAAATTTTTTACAATGGTAAGGGATTGACCCTACGTCCATTACAATTGAAAAAACATATTTAATAAAATTTATTAATGAAAAACATTATGTATTTGCAAAAAAAATATTTAGGTATATCAATAAAAATCCGCTCCCTATTAATAAGCTACAAAAATGGAATTAATAAAAAACTAAAACCATAGAAAAAGGACCAGCTTTTCTTTTTTGTCTATAATTTTCAAGTTAAAAATTTTAAAAAATCAAAATATCACAAAATATAAATTTTAAACAAAAACACAAAAGGATATAATTTTAGACAATGTCATTATCAATGTCATCAACTTCAAAAGGATTATTTGATTTTAGTGGCACATTTGAGGTAGCAGCAATATTGAAGGCACCACTAGCAATATATTCAGAGATTAATGCCATTGCATCTGGACAACTTTCTAACTGAAATTAGAATAGAATAGTTGCATATGAAAAACAATTTAAATGTAATTCCAATTGTTTTAATAATTGGAAATCTTGATGAAAAATAACAATTTTTAATCTTCTAATAGAGGTAAAATTCTATTATAAAGACAGACCTCATTTTTAAACTGTTGGTAGATTAATTGTTTTGGATGGTTAGCAATAGATTCTCCTTGTTCTTTTGTGTTTTTTCTAGCAGAGATAGTGCAAGCAGGACATTGATCAGATGAATTACCACTGTAAGACTCAAAACAATTTGCATGATATGAATGACGACACAGAAAATGAATAGAGGGTACTTGAAGAGGATTATTACAAACAGCACATTTACTCACTTGGAAAACTTGAACACTAAAAAACAAAAATTAATTAAAAATTAATCTCTATTATTTACTTATTTTCCAAATCATCAATTTCTGTATTCATTCCTTCTAAACGTTTTTGCTGTTCATGTAATTTATGTTCTAGGGACTTGATTGAGGCATTCTGTTTTTCAAGCCAAGCAACAATATAATCACGAATATCTCCTACTTGAAGTGAATTATCCTTTGAAAGCATTTCAAGAACAACTAAAGGATGGAGCAAATCAGACTGAGAAATTCTATAAAATTTTTAGAATTTATTTAGGATTCCATTTTTACCGTTTTAATAAAGAAATCAAATCATCTTTTTTTGTCTTACTTGGACCGGCACAAACATGCCCAATTAAGTCAATCCACATTTCACGCAATGCTTTTTCCCCACAAAGCTCAATTACCTCAAGAATATTGCCTTCACTGAGTAGATAACGTAACAAATCATCTTTTCTTAAAAGGCACAAAATCTATCATTCATTTATAAAATTATACCTATTTTGTAATCTGAGAATATGCATAACAAGTGGAGGACATTTATAACGCTTTTCCAAAAGTAATGCTTGTTCAAAGTTATCAGGTCCTATTAATTTTAATATTTCATCTATTTCTAATTTTGAAGAATCCTTTAAGTAAAAAACTTTATTATGAATACTTTCCCTCTTAATATTAATAACATTTAAATTATTATTCTATTTATAAAATACAAAATCTAACCACTCCATTTTCGATTCGTTTCAAGCGTTGTTCTATCAAAGCATTTCGAAGATGTACATCTTGCAATTGACCTGAAATGCTTAATTCTGTAAATATTTCTTCCATTCTTGCAGGCCTACTCATTAACATTTTAACAAGCTGACTATGATTTGCCTCTAAAATATTTTAATTACTAAAATGTATATTATATCCAATAAAAATAACCTTTTTCAGAAATCAATGTCCTAATAATTTTAATAGTCTCAATTTCAGCATTTTCCAATAATACAGAGCCGTATAATTCTAAAAAATTACAGGCACTAACTGATGGTAATTTTTCTATAAAGCTTAATGCTTCGGCAAATTCTTTTGTATCCTGTGTGAGAATGTCAATGAAAATGTCCGGTTTTCCACATTTTAATGCTAATCTAGCAGCAACTCTATGAAGTTGAGCAGACCGAAGAAGCTTTAAACATATTAATGGAACTTTAAAATATTTTAATTTAACCTTAATTGCTGCATCTGCATCAAAACCGTCCATAATCAGATAACGCTCATTATGGTCAATAAATTGATTAAGTTTTTGAATTGACTTAAGCTTAACATAAGCACTAATTAAAAGAGTAGTGTGTTCACCAATGGCAAGAGAACGGTTATGCAAAGTCTCCAAATAGAAACAAAGCTGAGATATTCTTGTTCCATCAAGAAACTTGAAACAAGATAACAATTTATAAAAAAATATTAAACCTTTTTAATAATTTTAGAAGGTTCCACATGCCCAATTGTTTCAGTATATTGTTTCATTGCATTATCAAAATCACCTTTACTTAAATAAAATGAATGGAGAATACAAAAATAATTAAAAACTTACGTATATAAATAATCACCATATTTCATATAAATACTATTACATTGATCAACAGAAGTAAAACGGCTTTGCTTCACAATGCTGGATTTAGTTAATATTAGAAAAAAAATTGTGAAAAGCATCAAAACCTTATTGCCAAATCGAATAAATTTTTACGTAACAAAATCTCCAATTTTGTAGTTAAACTTTCCTCAACTAATTTACAAAGAACACCTTCAGAATTTAACATATAAATATCATTATCCAATAAAAATAAATGACAAGGAGAAGGCATTGAACAAAAGAAGGCAATATAACGTTGTTCAATATCATAAATATTCAATAAATTCATTTTGGGATTTCCCTTAATGCTTGTTGACCTTAGAAAAAAATTACGAGATTTTTAAATAACAATTGCAAAACTGAATATGTGCGTCCTGTTCTGTAAGTAATGCAACAAGACCTTCGCGTTGAAGAAGTTGAACTTTGTCTTTTCCTCGACTTAGTGCATGACATCTCCCATTCTCAGCACCCATCTCAAGACAATCCTCCAAATTGTAAAAATAGACCATCTAAATAATTAACAAGAAATTAATAAAGAATAGGGATTCTAGACATATAAATAATTATATGCGTTTACGATCCTAGGGAAACTAACTATTCAAACAATAAGAATACTTATTAATTTCGTCGTCTCAAATAATCCTTCAAAAACAATATAAAACTAAAAAGTTAAACATTCGTTTTTATGAAAATCTTAACACAAAAGATTGAAACATACATCTTTATTTGAAATAAGCAGTTGATTGTTAGAAGGTGAGAAAAACCAACAATTACGTTCACACCCTTCAGCATCGTGAATTGCCTATAAATATTTAATAAGCTACATATTATGTAAGTTCTAAACTAACAGTCTGAAGTAAATTTCCATCAACATTCAATATATATGAAGTTAAAGATTTCTCCGTTATACACGTAATAATTGTTCGATCTCTGATTGATACAACGGCAATCCCAACCAATTGTCCACTTTTAAGGATGTTTGTACCATCACGAAGTGAACGAAATTTTGGCCTCTCCTTCTGCCAATCACCAACAGTATAAAAAAGAGAAGAATTCAAAAGACCTATTTAAAATTTGCAAAAAATTTAGAAAAGAAATCATAATTACCAATAACCAAGACTGACAAATTTTGGCTAATAGCTACTGCAGAAGCTTTGCTTGCATCCACTTTACGACCCAGATTCAGCGTAATAGAATGTTTACATTTTGGGGCAACAGTTTCCTTCCATTGACTAAGATCCCATAGATTAATTACAGGAAGTCCTTGTGAAGAGCTTGAAGCTGGTGAGGATGTTTGGTCATGTGAATCATCCTTTTGAATTTTATTTAAACAATGAAAATCTTACTCCAATAGCAACAAGCAGATTTCGCGCCAATGCAAAATGAACAAGCTTTTGCTTGAATACTTTGAAAAAGCGAATATCCAAATTCTTTTCCAATTGAAACACAGCTCCCTTAGGTTCACCTATAATAACATATCCATCCCCTGGTGCCCAACAAAGAATATCAATACCCTAAAGTTAAAATAAAAAGAAAAATCGCTGACACACCTGGAGTAATGTAACTTTTTTTGATGGATCATTCGGATCGCGAGCTGGACTCAAGGTGAAAAAATTAAAGGTCCGCCAACCAAGTTCGGCAAGTGATTGGGACATAAATATCTAAAACTTTTATGTGTTGTTAAAAAAATAGTTAATAAAAATGTATTTGACAATTAATCTGAGAAAAACTAAATTATTTACAACAAGAAAAAGGAAAAGTTTTATTTATCATAAATCAACAATTCCTTATAATCGACCTCTGCTTTCTTCGTTCCTATCAGCAACGGACAAATTGTTCTTCCTCGGCCAACGCACTCCCAACTTGGTTAAGGATGAGGAAACGCCTGCATTTAAAGTTGAACTTCCAGAGTTTTGGATGGTAAGAAGACGGGTGCTCATACTAAAATTAGGCAGATTCTATGTAGTATTAAAATTATTTTTCAAAATACCTTGCTTTTTGTTGTTGTTCACTGTTAACAAACAACTCAGAACTGGAAACTGCTGCTGCACGCCATTTTGTTCTCCGCTTTTTGTAATATAATTCACATAATACAAGGCAACAGACAATGCAGAAAAAGATCAAAATAATAAAGATAATCAACAATTGGATATCCAAATTATGCAGCATAATAAAATTGCATCCACTTATTATTAGCGATAAGCAGGCAGGTGGTCGAAATAAAATCCGAATGTGTAAATAAAAATAGGTCAAGTAAAATCTTTATCATGTGTTTTTATAGCAGTTTAGTAAGAAATTAAATTAATTCAAACCTGAAATTAAAATAATTATGTACGTACAAAATAAAAATAGGAGAAAACTGACAAAGAGTTTTTTAAGCTAGGAAATTGGCGTTTGAGTCCGTGTCAGTTAATCCCATAGTGTTTTTGTTAGAGACAGGAAAAATCTTTTTTTGTGATTCAGCATCTAGTTTACAATTATTTTATATTAGCTCATTTCTTAATTTTTTAGAATTTTCTAGATTTTATTTACTTGTTTCTTTCTATTTGACAATGGAGAGCCAACAATTTCAGGTTTTAAAATAGATTTTTACTTTAAATTTTTTTTAGTCTACTTCCGCAACATTTCCTCAACAAATTCAATATAAACAATCAACATCACAACAATGTATTTTATTTAATTAAAAATTTTCAATTGAATTTAATTAAAATTTTGTTTTAAAGCTGATAAATTTTATCTTCCACTTGAAAAAAGAATTAATCCAAACGGTTTACCTCCAAAAATGCTTAGTAACTATGATCAACATTCAATTGAAACTCTTTGTACATTGGGAAAAGAATTAGTTCTTGAATTAATGACTAGAATGTTTAGCATTGTAATTATTCTTAAAGAAATTTATCTTTATTATTTAAAGGTTAATACATTAAAATTAAATATCAAAGGAGAAAATAAACCAGGACAAGCAAAAACATCAATTCCTGGTGTTGCTAACGTTGACAATATTCGTTTTCAATTAGAATATTCTCGTCTTGTATTTATGGCTTTAACTGAGGTTAATTTATTAACAATTAGAAATTTTGGGACTTCAATATATTTTAAAGTTAATCTCAAAATGAGTTGATAATTTATCTTTACCCGACAATCCAAACAAAAGCTTTTTACTAGTTAATTTCTAAATTAAATAAATGCTTTCAGATTCGTTTAAGAATTGACTTAAAATTGTTTAAAGAATTAAATTCTGGCCAAACATTAAAAACCTCTAGGCCTTCAGATATGGACTTAATTGAGATGCTTTGTGATCCGAATCCTCTTAAAGAAAATTTACAAAAATTAGAAATGCAGAAAAATTTTGAAAGAAATCGCCAAAAATTACACAAAATAAGTTGTGAAATGAAAAAATTGGAATGGATTGCAATTAATTCTGACCCATCAATATTTGTTATTGGAAATGAAAATAATGAACAAAAGAAAATAAATACAACAGAAGAACGGTCAAAAAGTAGACAAAGTTGATAATAAGTTGAAAAATACATATTTAAATTTGTTAAAAGTGAATAAATATACCTATTTATACTTCTAGTTTTGAATTAATTTAATTTGATTTATTCGTTCAATTTTATTTAAACATTTCCTAATTAAATATAATTTAAATTGGTTCTGATTTCTATATTTTGAGTTAAGAAATGTCAACTTCACTTTACAATTTTAAGAAGATTACAGTTGTTCCAACATCTGTGGTTTGTTTTATTTATTTTAATGTAATTTCCAAATATATCTAGAACTTAAAAGATGCTGTTCTCTCAAAAACTCAAAGAAAAACTCCAACTGTTGTTCGCAGGAACTGGCAAATTAGTCGGATCCGAGCTTTTTATTCAAGAAAAGTTAAATTTCTTCAACAAACACTTCATGACAAATTAACAACAATTTTGACTGAATTCCCTAAAATGGAAGATGTTCATCCATTTTATGCTGATTTGATGAATATTCTTTATGACCGAGATCATTACAAAATTGCTCTTGGTCAGATGAACACAGCGAGGCATTTAATTGATGGAGTTGCTCGGGAATATGTTCGATTATTAAAATATGCTGATTCACTTTATCGATGTAAAACTCTTAAAAGGGCTGCGCTTGGACGTATGGTTAAAATTTTACGAAGGCAAAAGTCCAGTTTTGAATATTTGGAACAAGTTCGTCAACATTTAAGCCGTCTGCCAAGTATTGATCCTAATACAAGGTCTTAATTTAATTATTACCTTATAATAGACTGTTTCTATTTATAAAATGCTTCTAATTTGCATAAAGCTCTGTATAATGTACTATCAAAAATTCTAGGAGTGCCTACCATTTGTAACAATTTACTCTAATTTTCAGAACTTTAATTCTTTGTGGGTTTCCAAACGTTGGCAAATCGTCATTTATTAACAAAATCACTCGTGCTGATGTTGAAGTTCAGCCATATGCATTCACCACTAAATCGTTATATGTTGGCCATATGGATTATCGTTATTTACGTTGGCAGGTATTTTATAATAATTTACTCATTTTTTAACTCTAATTTCAGGTAATTGATACACCCGGAATTTTGGACCATCCACTTGAGCAGATGAACACCATTGAAATGCAAGCAGTCACAGCCCTTGGTCATTTAAAGGCTTCAATCCTCTATATGATGGATATTAGTGAACTTTGTGATCATTCAATCGAACAGCAAATTAAACTATTCGAAAATATCCAGCCACTATTCGCTAACAAACCTGTTTTTATTGGTCTTAATAAAATTGATGTTCTTCGTCGAAAAAATTTACCGACGGAAACAGAATCACTCTTGTGCAAATTTGAAAATGACAACATTCCAATCATTGAATTGAGTACGTTGACTGAGGAAGGTGTTATTGAATTACGAGATAAAGTTTGTTTTTTGAACAAAGTTTACTTTTATTATTTAAGATTTTAGGCGTGTGATGCATTACTAGCTCAGAGAATTGAAAGAAAACTGCAATCAAAAGGTAAAGAAATTGGTGATAGCGGGAATGTACTGGGCCGTATATTTGTTGCTTATCCTGAACCTCGTGATGACAAAATTCGTGCCCCTTTCATTCCTGAAGGGGTGCTGAAAAAACGAGCTGCAATGGATTTGACAGATGATGTAATTAAAGAGGAAAAGCCTATACGAAAATTAGAACGTGAATTGGAGTTGGAACAAGGAAAAGATTATAAATTGGATTTGAAGAAACATTATCTTTTGAAAAATGAAGAAGAAAAGTATGACAAAATTCCTGAAATTTGGGAAGGCCATAACATTTCTGATTTCATTGATCCGCAAATTGTTGAGGTCTGATTATTTTAAACTAATTTAAGAGTAAAATTCAATATATTCCAATTCTAAAAATCAATAAAAGAGTATTCTGAATTATATATGTAGAGGGGATGTAGTAATAAGAAACACTTTATATGGTAATGCATCTAAATTGACCTATTCAAATTCTAAATTTTTACTGATTCTTTCTAGAAACTTAAAAAACTGTTGGAGGAAGAAAAACGACGTGAACAAGCTGGATATTATGATGCAGATATGGATGAAGATGATGATGAAACAAAACGTTTACTTTCTTTGGCCGAGCAAATTACAGAAAAGGAAAAACTTTGTCGAATGGAATCCCAATTGAATAAAGGTACAAATCAACCGAAAATTCCGAGAAAAGCTGGACGAAAACGTGAAAGAAGTATGTCTAGACTGGAAAAAGAATTGGGTGATTTGGGTGTTCATGTTAGTGCAAAACGGATGCGTAATTTGGAGACTGAACAGCAAAGAGAGCATGTTGGTGGTATGAAAATTCGTGTTGGCCGTTCACCATCTGTTCCTGTACCTGAAAGAATTCCAAGGGATGTTAAAGGACTTCCAGATACAAAGGTTTGTTTTTAGACTTAAGACTAAATAAATATTTATTGTTAAGATTCGGATTAAAGCAAAGAAATTGGCTAGAGGAGGACTTCGTAAACTTGGTAGGGCAGCAAGAAAGGGAGAAGCAGACCGACATGTTTATGATCTTAAACCTAAACATTTGTTCAGTGGGAAAAGGAGTTCTGGGAAAACAGACAGACGCTAATTTTGGTTTTATAGTGTTAAAGGAAACATTTTTATTGTTTGATTTGTTAAATAAAACTTTATTTAAATTTGAATTAAAAAACTTCCTTCAAATACATATGTATTTTGCTTTAATTAATATATTTTTATTGCTTTTGCATTTATATATATATTGTTTTTCGAGGATGAAAGCAAAGCATTCTAATAATAAGGCAAAGGAATCATCAACACACAACCATGGTAAATTACAAAATAAGGCTGTTAGGAATATTTCTAATTATTTGTCAGAAAAATCATCGAAGGTTCCTAATGAAATACTAATGCCTTTAAATAATGAAGGAGGCTTAGCAACCAAAAAGCGAAAAAGGCCGTGGAGACAAGCAGTTCGTCATAGAGCGAAGCGGGAACGTTTAACCTCAAAAGCTTCAGAGACTGTAGTTTGTGATGATTTAGAACAGGAAGGTTTTAATTATTTTCTGATCAAAATATGTATCTTTTTTTATTCAATAGAGTGTGAAGTAAATTCACAATCAGAAGAAAGGTCACAAATAGTAAAAAGGAAAAGAAGTCGTAAAAGGCGTATTAAAGACAAAAACAGAATTCTTGCCAAATTTGACGATAAAGATAATACCAAAGAAGACAAGGAAAAGAATAAACAAGGTTCAAAAAGCGCCGATGCAAAGCTAGATGCTGCTCGATTTAGATATATTAATGAACAACTTTATACACGTCCTTCTACTAGTGCTGTTCAACTTTTTCAAGATCTAGAGGCTTTTGAAGCATACCATCGAGGCTATAAACAACAGGTTTATTTTTTGACTGTTATGTTTTTAATAGGAATTAAAAAATTAAGATCAAGAAATGGCCTTCTAATCCATTAAGTACAATACTTCTCGATATTTTATCACTTCCTCATGGTAGTGTTATTGCTGATTTAGGATGTGGGGAGGCAGAGTTATCAAAGAGTTTAGGATCAAATTACACTGTTCATTCTTTTGATCTTGTTTCAATGAATGAAAGAGTTGTTGTTGCTGATATGGCTAAACTTCCTTTGAAGAAAGAATCAGTGGATGTCTGCGTGTATTGTCTTTCACTAATGGGCACAAATTTAGCTCATTTCTTTCGTGAAGCACATAGGGTTTTAAAAATGAAGTGAGGAGTTTAATTGAGATAGCATAGTTAACCAACCTTATTTTAGCGGAAAGATCAAGATTGTTGAAGTTACTAGTCGTTTCAGAAATATCAAAAACTTTGTTGAAGCACTTGGAAAAATGGGATTCCAACTGAAGAGAAAGGTAATTCTCTATATTTTTTAAAACTTTATGTTACAATATTTTTAGAAAGAACTCGATGGTGGCTACTTCATTTCGTTAACCCTACAGAAGATTGCCAAATTTGTCAATAAAAGGCCTCTTGGTCTTCAATTGGATCCATGTCTTTATAAAAAACGTTAAAACAGAAATCAAGGAAAATATAAAAATTTCAAACATTCGTTATTGTTTTAATGGTTATTCTTCTATTTTGTTGAACTGTTAGGTAAACGAAAAAACTTGATCTCGAATCGAAGTACGAGCAGGACCGTCATGTTCCTAGAACCTTACCCGATTTGCTAACAAAGCTCAAGGAACTCTGAAAGGTTTATAACTGTAGAAACAACTTTGGTCTGAACAATTTTTAAATTTTGTGCCTTTTTAAGGCGTCCAAAAATTGCACAAGACACTGCTTTCGCAGGTCAAGGCGGGCAATTGGTAAAAGTTTTCAATCAGCAATAACAGCTCCTCGGCTAAGCCTCATTGGACGCTGTACTGCCCGAGCGCAAGGCTAAGAAAGCCGGCCGGGCACCTATTAAACAACAAATAGATAATAGAATTCTTTCATGTGTTGTATAAACGAAAGAAAAATTCTACACTATTTCTTTATATTTCTTTCTCTAATACAATGTACTCAGCATAAATTTATTTCTCTAAATAATTGTATTTTCCTTGCATACTGATGATTGAAATCTTGAAGGAGTTTTTGTTTGCGCCATTTCGGTGCATGTTTGGATTTATGCGTGTGGAATTTACTAATTGTTTACATTTTTTAAGAATCCGACATAAATGGATATTGACGAGGAAGAAGCAGTTTGGGATGTGGTCAGAGATAGTATTAATATTGATGTAGAATCTGGCGAATTTACGTCTTTAAATAAGGCATATATTTATCAAATTAATTTAACTTATTAAATTTAGCAATCGACTACCTTTTCATCTCCAGCTTCTACTTCTTTCAACACTTTGGACTTTGATGAGCAAGAAGGGTCTTCATCATTGCAAAAGTCCTTTAAGAGAGGACGTCCAACTGGTCGAAAACAAGTCGGCGTAAATGCGTAATTTTTTACATTTACATATTTGATAAAATATTTTTATAAAATATATCTAGAACACTGGAAAGTCTATTAGGTCAAGCGAATCTTGAACATTGCCGTGGTCGAACAAGACAAGCAATGACTTATCTTTTTGAGGTTAAAAATTTAATTTGTACTTATTGTTAGATTGCTTAATAAATTAGGCAATACGTCTGGCTCCATACCATGTTCAAACATATAAGGAAATTTCGGATATTTTTGCTGAACAAAATCAACCTGAAAAAAGCTTTGAATTCAAACTTTTAGCAGCTTTATTGACAGACAAAACGACAGCAGTTGAATGGGATGATATTGCAGAACTGTCTCGAACCTTTAATAGGCTTGAATTGGCTGTAGCTTGTTTAGCAAAAGGTTTGGATCATGCTTGTTTTAGAGATGACTTAATTAAAAAAGTCGATCCTGAAAGTTAAAACCTTCCAGCTTGCTGGCTTTCAATGGAGTATTTTCAGGGGTTTTTCAAAAAATTATTCACTACGAATGTTGTAGGTCCCTTTAAACATTTTTGTTTTTAGCAATTAGAAAGGATCCAGGGAATTGGCTCTATTATGAAAAAAGAATTCAAATTCTTGATTCAATAGGTGATATTGAATTAGCAATGAAGACAAGACTACAGGCGGCACAATCAATTAATTGTCAAAGTTCTCAAATTAATTTTGCTTGGATTGATAATATTATTAAAACAGTTAAAATTATTTTAAAAAATTTTTTAGTTTCGAATTACTTTAGGCTGCAGATTATTTTTGTACTCTGAAAGACGAGGAAAAAGCAACAGAGGCTTTAGAAACTTTTATTCTCAGAAGTCGTGAATTTAGTCGTCCTATTGATTTTGAACATTTGGCTTTATTAGGGTTTTTTAAAATGCTGTAAAAATATTTTAAATTTAGAATGTGGATGAGTAATGAACGTTTTGAAGATTCTGCAAAGTCTATACTTGCACTTCATCAAAATTTAATTCAAGCTATTGGTGAGGATAATTCTCCAGCAATAGAGGTAGATGACCTAAACATCTAATTTTAGTGATTTTAGATCAAAATAACAAATGCTGGTTATATGCTCGATCCATTTCCTCCTGTTGGAAATATTCGTTGGCGTATAGACCCAGCATTATCAAATATATTTATTGCTCATTTAATTATTTGTTTTATTCATTTAAATCTGTTTAATTTTAATTCTGATTTAATTGATTTACTTTTGGAACGACCAATTGGACAGAATGAAGATAATGTTTATTTGGAGATTGCAAGGTCATTACATTCTGTTGACCAAGTTGGAATGGCTGTTGGATTTATTGATAAACTTTGGAATAAAAAACCTGAATTTAAAGAGAATGCGGATGCATTGTTTCTTTTTGGATATTTTCAACAGGTTTTCTTTTAACAAAGCAGTTCTTTATTAATTTTGTTGTTTATCCTTTATTCTCTCAACCTTCAAAATTTTTTGAGGACATTTTTATGGAATTCAAAACGGAGTCTTTTCTTAAGTTTTAAAGGGAATTGATTTCTTGTCGGATAACCAAAAATTATCAATAAATTGCCTTAATTACACTTTCATTTATTTTTTAAAATAAGTTACTTGACAATCTTGAAGATGCAAAAAATGCCTATGAAAATGTTATTAGTCTTCAACCTGGACACATTGATGCCTGTATAAATTTATCAACGATCCTTCAACAAATGGGGCTAAGTGATTTAGCATTGGAAACATTAAAGGATTTAAATTTGGATTCTTGTTCCCAACTTCCAGTATTTTTATATTTTAATTTAAATTAATTGAAATTTTAGGAGGAACGGTTATTAGTTAAACAAGCAGAAGTTCTTTTAGAACAAAAGAAAACACTTCATTATATTACTACGCTTAGGCTTTTGCTTGTTCCACATTTTTATGATGTACATTTATCTGGTAATGAATTAATGCGTAAAGGAAAGAGGAAAAGTATTAAAATTTAAAAGATTAATTAAAAAAATATTTTTTAAGCTAAACTATTGCATATGAGTTTAACTAGATGTGCAATGGAAACTGTTAGAGGTAGCCCATTGGAACGAATGGTGAAGAGACTTGGTGCGATTGCTGTTACAAATCATAGACCAATGGATAATTTGGGAGCTAATGAAGTAAAAAATTATTTTCTTTTTGTTAATACTTTCAATTTGGTACTCTCTAATGCCAAAAATATTATTTTTAAAAAATTTTTTAATAATAATATAGTTATTTAGTTACACGATTATGCACTTAAACTTGCAGAAACTTTATATCTTGTTGGAGAATATGAAGAAATGCTTTGTGTTGTTTGTTATGCTTTTGTCCAGCCAAAAATTGCTAGTTTAAAGTATTTTTAAATAAATAATTGTTTAATCTTTTCTAAACATTTTTTAGCTCAAAACTATTTACTTCCTTATTATTCTTTGCCAGTATAAAAGCAAAAGAGTTTGGGCTTGCATTTGATTTTTTGCGTTTCTATATGACATTCACTTTGGTTTGATTTATTTTAAAAAATAATTTAAATAATTTTTTTCAAGCCAAAAATTGCAAAAGGTCGTGAATTAACTGAGTCAGCTTCTTCACAATCATTACTTTTACAATCTCAAATTCCTACTGAAAATTTAAATTATGTTTATGCAGCAATGAATTTTATTCTTTGTCAGCATCAGAGTATGAGTTTTTATAAGGGAATATTTGTTAATTAATTCATTTTTTAGGTGTTAATTATCACCGTTTCATTATGAGACAATTAGTTAAGCTATCAGATAGTGATTCTTTACATATTATTTCTGGGAATAATTCAATGGTTACCGGATCATATAGACATGCTCTTGGTATATTTTTTAGTTTAGTTTAGTGTTCTAATATTTAAAGGTGAATATTTTATGGTTTGGTTAAGGCACCAGGACAACCCTTTACTGGCTTTTTTGATTGCTCTTACTTTTGCACATATTTCATGTAAGAAAGATATCTCTTCTCGTCACGTTGTTGGCCTTAGGGTAACTTTTATTTTTGAAAAATTTTTTAAAATTATATTTTTTAATTTTAAGGCTCTATCTTTTATGAGCAAATATTCAAATCTTCGTTCTCCTTTCCTTTCCCAAGAAGTCGAATATAATATGGGAAGACTTTTCCATCAAATGGGTATTTTGTCAAATGCAATTTGTTGTTATGAAAAAGTACTTTATGAATGCCCAACTCCAATGATTTGGACAGAAGGCCCAAAAGGAGAAAGAAGAGCAGAATTAGCTATTAAGTAAGACAATTTTGTGAATAAATAAATTTTTTAATAAATTTTTAAGATATGATTTAAAACGACAAGCAGCATATAACCTCTCACTTATTTATGAATCAAGTGGTAATCGTTTAATGGCTAGGCACGTTCTTGAAGAGTTTTGCACAATTTAATAATTATATTATTTTTTTAATTTAATTATTATTTGAAAATGAATTTTCATAATAATTTTAATTTAAAATTTGTTATATTTCCGTAGGCCTTGGAAATTGTTTAAATTTAAATAAAATATATTTGGAAATAAAATTAATTTTTTAAAAAAGAATTTCTTCTATCTCAAAAAACTTTCCTATCTCCATATGCTTCTAAAAAAGTTTCAGTAAGTTTTCAAACAAAAACCTTCTCTATCTACTTTAACTGATCTAATCATATTTTTAAATATTATTATTCTATTTACTATGTTTATAAGTTATACCATACACACAAACACACACAATGTTGTGGTCAAATAAATTATGTTAACCAAAAGTTGTTACTACATAGATTTAAATTAATAAAAAAAAATTTTAATTTTATTTTTAGTTTTCCTTTCTTTTTACATTTTTTCTCTATTTAATTAAATGTCAATGTTTTTATATGCTAAAAATACTTGTGTGTGTTCTACATAAAGTTTTCCTCCTTTTATTATACCTTCTTTTTAGTGATACATATATTCTGTTAATTAGCATTAAATATAATTTATTTATAAAATTCTTTTATTTATTTTCATTTAATTTTACCGATTATTCAATTTGATTAGAATACTTTTTTTTAAAACAATTTTCACACTTTTTTGCCTAGTTTAAGAGAAATCTATTTTTAATTTTTCCCTTTAGTTTTTTTATTTTCTTTCGTTCATTTTATTTTTTTTGTTTTTCACAATGTTTTTTTCCAACAAAAAAATGGACAGGCTAGCTATTAAAAAGGCCGTCTATACACACAAACACTGATTCAATCACTATTAAAATTAAAAAGAGAAAAAATAGAAAAAAAAGGGGGGGGAAGATCTAAAATAAACACTAAAGGCTTATAAATGTATAAATTGTTTTTATTTGTTTTATAATTGTTTTAATTTGTATTTTTATTTATATATAAAAAACATTTCCCCTATTTTGCCAAACTATTCAGAAAAATATGGAGGCGTGTCAAAGATCAAATAATCTCTCTATATATTCTAAATAAATAAATATATTTATTATAATTGCAGCTGTGGTTATAATTTTAAACAAAGGGTAATAAAGTAATAAATAAACAAATATTTAGATTTTTAAACTTTTATTTTTAATTTTTAGGAATCTATTTTAATTAAAAATAAAAATTAATTTTTTCATACAAAATGGCTCTTCCTGTAATAATTCTTTTTACTTTTTAATTATTAAATTAGTTAAAATTAATTATATATTAATTTTTATGTTAAATATTTAAATAATTATTCTGTTGTAATTATTATTATCATTAATTTTTAGTAATTTATAAATGTTTTTATATGCCAAAAACTCATCTATTTTATTTGATATTCCTCATTTTCTTTAATATTTATTTTATTTTATCAGTAGCAACATTTATTTTATTTATTTTTCTCATAGAAAATAAAATTTTATTTTTGATCAGAAATAAAAAAAGAAATAAAAAAAGGAATAACAATAATTATTAATATTCCCGCAACTAATTAAATTACCTCTAATTATTATTTAACATTTTACTTATAATATTTATTATTAATATATACTGTAAAAGTTTAATTAATTTTATTAAACCTTTTTCTTCCTTTAACCTATTATTTTTAAATTAATCCTTTATTTTAAAAGCATTGAAAAGTTTCCATTTTCTTTAAAGTTTTAATTCACAATAAACATATTTTAAATATTAATTTATTTATTTAACCTAATTTTAGAATTAATCAAATAATGAATAATTTATTATTTTTTATTTTAAAATTAATTGTTTTTCTATTTATATTTTGGTCTTCTGCCGTTGCATTTTCTTCTGTTCCTTTTACAGCTAATAAACATTTAAATGATGAATGCAATAATAATAAAGGGGTTTATTATTTTTAATTAATTAATTAAACATATTTTTTAATTAATTAATTTTAATATATTATTTTATAGATTTATAATTATTTTTGGACATTAAGTAAAAATG
The DNA here is from genome assembly GCA_018905775.1 of Meloidogyne exigua. Lineage (NCBI taxonomy): Eukaryota > Metazoa > Nematoda > Chromadorea > Rhabditida > Meloidogynidae > Meloidogyne > Meloidogyne exigua. The sequence goes on along the minus strand of JAGUQR010000194.1, from coordinate 742,985 downwards.
GAAAAAGAAATGCTAATATTTCATACATTTTTGGTTTGATTTAAATTAATCTTTGAAAAATTAATTAATTAATTTTAAAGGAGTTTTAAAATTATCAACAATGGATGAAATAGGTAATTCATTACCAGAACAAATTTGGAAGGAATTAAATAATTCTGATAATATTTTATTGGAAGCTAATTATTTTATTAAGAAAAATGATTGGATTAATTGTTTTAATAGATTAAAAGAAGAACAAATTCCAATTAAAAAGAATATTGAAGAAAGATTACAAGAATGTATATTTTATTATTTATTCTAATTATAAGGACATTAATTAATTAATTTTTAGATTATAGTAATTATGAACGTTTTGGTCTTTTTAAATATTTTAATTGGAAAGATCTTCCAGCACAATGGATATTTCAGGGACTTATTGATTTAAGAGCTGAATTGGTTATTTTAAATTAAATTAATTAATTAAATTAATTATTTTAGGAAAAAAGATTAAATAATTTTAATGAATCAAGTTTATTATTATTAAAAGAAATTGAAGGAAAAGGCATTAAAAATTCAAAGAAAATAATTTATTTAAATAATTTAACAGAAGATTTATGTAATTATTTTCCATTATTAGCAAACAATCCAAACTTGGTTTACTTAAATATATTTAAATTAATTTAAATTTTTATTTCTAAAGATGGATTTTGCTTTATCTAAAATATTAAAGGAGATTAAAGAATTAATTAAAAAACAAAGAATAATTGGCTCTTGGCAAAGAGCAATTAAAAAATATAAATGTGGGGATTTTCAAACAACAGATGATTTAATTGGGGAAGAAAATTCATTAAAAGAGTATTTTGATCAAGTAGATTTGGATAATTTTAGAAAGGTTATAAATAAATAAATAATTATTTAAATTAATTTTAATTATAGGCAAATACTTTATTAAACAAAGATTTGACTTTACATCGTGAAAGAATTGCTAATAAAATAATTAAAAATATAGAAGATAATCCAGAAAATAAACTGTTTTTTGTTGTTGATGCAGGTAATTATTACATATTTATTTAATTTATTTAATTTAATTAATTAATTTTAATTTATTTATTTAATTAAATAAATTAATTAAATTAATTAATTTATTTATTTTATTTAAAAAGGTCATTTGGTTGGAGAAAATAATTTAATTAATATATTGGCAGAAAAAGGATTTAATTTACAACAATATAATCCTTTAAATAACTATTCTTCAATAAATAATTTATTTATTGAAGATTCTTCAAAAGAAGTTACAAAAGATGTAACAACAACATTAAACTATTTAAATAATAATAAAAAATTAAATAATTTAATTCCTTCTGAAAATAGAAGCGTTAGAGAAGAGAAGAAGAGAGAAAAAGAAAAAGAAGAAAATAAAACTTTTTTTCAATTAAAACTTGAAAATACAACAGAACTAATTATTAAAGGAGATAAAACAATTGAAGTTAATGGTAATATTAATTTAATGACTACAACAACAACAACAACAACTACTACTTCTACTACTACAAATAATAATAATAATGTTATTTTAGAAAATAATAAAAATATAGTAAAAGAGGAATTTAATAATAATAATACAACAACAAAAACAACAACAACAACTACTACTAATAATAATAATAATAAAACAATTATGTATAATAATATTAAATCTAAAAATAAATAGTTAGTTTATTATTTAAATATTTAATTTAAATAATATTTTCCCTTTAATAATAAAATTAAACAATTTTTTTTAATTAACAAAATAATATTATTTTTAAGAATTATATAATTTTTAAATAATTATTTTTTAACCTTTTAAAAATATATATATATATTTTTTAAAAATTTAATTTCAGTTCATTATCTTGGAAATATATTGTATTTATTGTAATAATTTTATTAATTACTATTTTTATTTGTTGGATTATATCTTATAATTGTTGTATTTCAATTAATCTTAAACCTCCACATATTTCTGGTTATGGAATTAATAATAATAATAACAAAAAAGAATATAATATTGAAGCAGCAAATCATATAATAGATGAACAATTTATAGTATTTAATTTAATTAAATTAATTTTAATTTTTTTAATTTTTAAAAGAAAAAGCAACCAAAAGGACAGTTATGGGCAACAACAACTTCTCTAAAAATTGAAAATTTAAATACTAATGCATATCAATTAAATAATATATCACAACCAAAGTCTTCTAAAAATAAAGAATCTATTGTTGCAGAAACAAGTTTTAATGAAGAAAATAAAAAGGAAGAAAAAATAGAAAATAATAATAATAATTTGGTAATTAATTAATTTTAATTTAAATAATTAATTTTAATTTAAATAATTAATTTTAATTTATAGATACCAACATCATTACTAAAAGAAGAAGGAAAAAAAGAAGGTAAACAACAACAGCAATATCTTTCTTCTAATTCTTTAAAATTTTCTCAATTTCCAAGAACACAATTTAGCCAAACAATAATTAATGAAGTTAATTTATACCTTAAATTAAATTTAAATAGTTTAAATATTTAGCCAGAAGAATCTAAACATTATCATCCTTATAATAAACCTCCTCTTCAACCAATTAATGAAACAAAAGAGAAAGTAGAAAATAATAATAATTTGGTAATTAATTAATTTTAATTAAAATAATTAATTTAATTTATAGATAACAACATCATTACTAGAAGAAGAAGAAGGTAAAGAAGAGGGAAAAGAAGAAGATAAACAAGAAGAAAAAGAAGAACAACAATATCTTTCTTCTAATTCCTTAAAATTTTCTCAATTTCCAAAAATACAAAATACCCAGAAAATAATTAATGAGGTTAATTTATACCTTAAATTAAATTTAAATAGTTTAAATATTTAGCCAGAACAATTTAAATATCATTGTAATAAATCTTCTCCTCCTCTTCAACCAATTAATGAATCAAAAAGAGAAGCTCCTCCACCACCTCCACCACCTCCACCACCTCCACCACCTCTACCTTCAAATATTCCTTTATTTAATAAGCATAAACAATCTTTTAATAATTCTGAAAATTTAGTAAATAAATAAATTTAAATAAAAATATACTAAATTAAATTAAATTAAGAAACCTAATAATTTGTATGCAACAATTAATAAAAACAAAAATAAAGAAATTCCTAAAGAAAAAGAAGAAAAAATAATTAATGTAAATGAATATGATTTAATTAATTCAACAACAACAACAAATGAATGTCAACAGGTTAATTTAATTATTTAATTATTTTATTTATTTATTTATAGGAATCAGAATTATTTACTAATGAAGAAAATCAAGATAATAATTCTCCTAATTTATTTCACTCTACAGAAGAAAAAAATATTTTAGATGAGAATTTAAATGAAAATAATATGGAAAATAAATAATTAAACATTTTTATTCTTTTATTTTTTAATTATTCCTTTCTTTCTTTTTATCTCATTTTTTAAAATTATTTTAAGAATTTATTTTAATTATTTAAAAAAAGGAGAAAATTAATTTTAATTTATTTTAATTATTTAAAAATATTTTTATTTAATTTTAAAACTGTTAAAAATATAACCAAACCTCAAAAATATATTTATGTATATATAATCTATTAATTAATTAATTTTTTTTTAATTTTTAAAATTTTTTTTAACATATTTTAATTTATCAAACAATAATTTTCTTTTTTAATTAAAACTTTTATTTAATTTTTTTTAAATTTATATTTAATAAATAAATATATATAATTAATTAATTTAATTTAATATATTATATTATGGCTAATATGTAGTTAATGATAATCTTTTTTCTTTATTAATTTCTTTTTCTTCTTTTATTAAAAAATATTGTCTTTCAGGAATTACTAAGCTATTAAATGAATCCTGTGAAGTAGAAGGTCTAGGGAATATAGATCTGGCAACTACTCCAGCTGGGGGGCCATTAATCCAATTTAAACGTTTAATTAAATGAATAGGTGTTAGACCATTAAATTGTTGTTGTTGTTGTTGACTAAGAGAAGAAGACTCTTTAAAAGAAAATAAAAAATAAATAATTTATTTTTACTTCTTTTTTCTTTCCCAATATTATATCCATTTCTTGAAATTATTTGTCTTTGATTAGAATCAACAAAAGCACATAATGCCCCATTTTTTAGTTCTCTTAAAGTACAATTAAATGTTCTAATTAAAGCCTTTTGTTGTTGATTATTTTGTGGTTGTTGGGGACTTGTTGTTGTTGTTGTTGTTGTAGTTAATAATAATAATTTATTTTTATTTTCTGAAGGAGAAGATAATTGATGCCAACTATAAAATTAATTAATTAATTAAATATTTAGTTAATCCATTTGATCAACATTAAATCAAGTGTTGATCAATTGGGTTTATTCTTTTAAATTACAAACATTTTTCTCTTTTTTTGTTCTTTTTCATTATTATTATTAATTACTAAATATTTATTATTATCTCCATTAATTAATAAAGAAGAAGGATTTATTCTATCATCTATTTGTATTGAATTTGTTCTTTTTGTTGTTGTTGTTGTTGTCCCATTTAATGCAAAAATTAATTTTAAACGAATTATTTTCCATTGTTCAGCATTTAAATATGAATTTATTTGAGCATATTGATAACCAATTTGACGACAAAAATCACGCCATTCAATAATATTATTTTCATCAGAATTTGGACGAGCAAGTGGAATTAATATAGACTCTATATAATTAAATTAAATTAATTTTAATTAAATTAATTAATTAAATTAATTAAAATTAATTAAATTAATTTTAATTAAATTAATTAAATTAACTAATTAAAATTAATACCAATAATATTTCCAAGAAGATTAGTATATTGATATAATTCATTTTCATTAATAAATGATTGAATATTTATATTCAATTGATTCTGAATACCTAAAGCATTTTTAATTGAAGAACAAGAATTACATAACTTAAAAATAAATTAATTATTTAAATTAAAATATTAATTAATTTTCCTTTACATTAAAAAGTATATCAGCACATATTTCATCACGTAATAATCTAAATTTATTTAATGCTTGTTCTGCTGTTGTAGCATCTATAGGGGAAGATCCTTTTAACCAATCAGCTCTAGAAGAGGCAGAAAGTGTTAAACTAGTAGCAAAACGTTTAACTTTTTTCTTTAAATTTATTTTAATTTAATTAAATTTTAATTTAAATTTTCCTACTTCTTTACATTCTGGCCATTTATAAAATATTAACCAATTAGTAGCTGAATGTATAGCTAACAACATATTTGAAAAATCAGTTAAATATAGACTACTTATATACTAAAAATAATTTAATTAATTAATTAATTATTCTAATGATTAACTTGTTCCATTTCTAATTCTGTTTGTTGACTACTTGTTTTACCTCCATATCCCATAATTTCCATTAATATTGTATTAAATAAATAAAGAGCTAAATGATTTTAATTTTATTTAATTTTATTTAATTTAAATAAACTTACTATTACAAATAATAAATTTAATTGAGAGAAACTATAAAATAATTAAATTTAAATTTAAATTTAAATTAAAAATAAACAAAACTGTTAACATTAAATGAACATTTCTCCCTAAAGCTCTTTGTCTTTGTGGAATTATATTTTGATGTCCAATAGTTCTTTGAGCTGAAGCTATTTGTAATGTTCTAACAGTTAATATTGCAATTATAATTATTGGGGTTGGGGCACGAAATATTAAATCAGGAATTAAATGGGAAAGAATTGCATAATATTGATTATTTACCTTTAAATTAAATTTAATTAAATTTAATTAATTTTTTAAACCAATTCTCTTTGTACAATCATTGTTTTAATTTCAAATCCAGTTGAACGAAATTCATAACTTTAATTAAATTATTAATTAAAATTTCTTAATTAAAATAAATTTACCAATCAATTAAAGTTCTTTCAAAAGGAACAGCAAGGAAATTTAAAGCAAAAGCACCCAATACAATACAAGAGAATATTAAACGTAAAGAGAATTTTCCTTTTCTAGTACGTTGTTCTAATGGATTAGATACAGCTTTATGCCTTTCTATTGTTATTGCTAATACTTGCCAAATCTTTATTTAATTAAATTAATTAAATTAAAATTAAATTCTTACAGTTCCAGTAACACAAAAACTAGCAAAAGGTTGAAATAAATAAAGTAAATAAGCAGTAATTCCAACAAAAGGCAAAATACCTACACAGATACAAATTATACCTTTAAATAAAAATAATTAATTAAATTAAAATAAAAACCATAAGAAAAAAGACAACAACATAATAAGGCAATATCCCAAACACATAAAGCTGTTAAATGTTTAGCTAAACGACGAGAAAAATGAGTAGATTTACTATGAAGCTATTAAATAAAAATAATTAAATTTAAATTAATTTAAATTAATTTAAAATTACTTGATAAACAAATAAAGCATTTCCAATTAATCCAAAACTAACCAATAAACAAGTAATTAATCCATTAACAACAAAAGAAAATTTTTCGTATCTTTAAGAAAGGAAAAAGGGAAATATTTAAATAAATATTTTTAAAATATTTACGCTTCTAATTCTGTTAGCATTTTCTTTGCTTGAGGATCATCTTCTCCTAGACTTCGATAAAAAAGTAATAAATCAAAACACCAAGCTATAATAAATATTAATTTAATTTAATTAAATTAATTAAAAATAAAACCTTCAACAGGAGGTTCTTCCATTAAAATATTATTATTATTTAATATTAATGTTTTTGTTGTTGTTGTTGTATTAATTAAATTAAATGAATTATTTAAAAATGTTAAAGGAGTATTATTATTAGTAATTGTTGTTGTACTACTAATTGTATTTTTAAAAGGATTTTCATTCATTTTTAAAGAAATATTAATCTAAATAATTATTTAATTAATTTTATTAGTTTAAATATTAATTAATTAATTTTTTAATTAATTTTATTTCTTATAATCTTTAATTATTTAAAGAAAATAAATAAATAATTAAAAAAAGAAGATAATTTAAATATTCCAAAACAATTTAAAAATAAATAAATAATTTAAAATTAAATTTAAAAAATAAATGTTCACAATTGGTAATTTTATTAGAAAAAAACCTCCTTTTCTTTTCTTTTCTTTTGTTTTTTTTTTTATTTAGTTAATTTTATTAAAAATTATGTTAATGGAAATGTCTCATTTTTTCTTTTCTTTTTCTATACTTAAAAAAAAGAAAAGAAAAAGTTTATTTTTTTTTTATTTTGTCCTTTTAGGTTTATTTATTTCTTTTCTCTTTTTGTTGTTGAAAAGGTGGACTTTTATTTTTTTTTAAATAATTATTCTAGTAGTTAGGTAAGTAATAATAATAATAAATAATATTAAGTAGAAAAAAAAAAGAATGAGAAAAAATAATTTCTTTTATTTTGTGGAAGGATTAGCTTTAAAAAAAAGAATAAAAACAAAAATATCTCTCTCTTCTACACCACTAAAGGAAAATATTTAAAAGAAAGGAAAAAAAAGGTGGGAAATTTTTGAACGTCTATTTTATAGATTTCCGGTATTTTCCAATAAATAAAAAAGAAGAACAATTTTTAAAAAAGAAAAAAAAGTTTTTAGCTTTAGGCATTGACTTTAAAAAATAAAAAATAAAAGAAAAAGAAATATACAAATTAGTTTATTTATTAGTCAATATTTAAATATATACATTTATGTAATTTTTAAAAAGAAAAAAAATTTTAAAAAATTTAAAAAAAAAAAAATTATTTAATTATTAAAAAAAAAGAAAAATAAAATAAAATAATTAAATGATTATTAATCTTTATTTAAAAAAGGTACATAAATATTTCTATTTATTTAAAAATATTAAATTAATTTATTGGAAAAATTTTTTAGAAGGGAAATGAGAAAGATTTAGAAAAAGGCAAATTTTTGGATATTTATTAATCATGTGGCCATTTAAAAAAATCTGTTCGTTTTACTCAATCTTTTACCTTTTACTAGAATATATTTAAAATAAATAAAAAAGGAAGAAGAAGAGAGAAAGAAAAAAGAATATTTATTTACTAATTAAATTAGCATAAAAAATTGAAGAGAATTAAAACAACCATCATGTTAAATAAGTATAGGGATGTTTAGGCGCTAGAATATTTTGGACGTTTTTTCACAAATAAATTAATTTATTTATTTTATTAAATAAAATTTAAATACTAGAAAGAAAATTAACTAAAGATTTATTAAAAAAATAATTATTAAAAAATTACTTATTTAAATAAAGATAATTAATTTAAAAATATTCTTCTTTATAATTCTTCAAAATATTATATGTTAATGAATTAATTAATTTTTAAATAAAATATAACTGCGCCGAAATATACCCTCAACAACAATAATTAAATATTCCCTTTTCTTTTAGCAGCTGCTTCTTCTGCTTCTTTTGCTTTTGTTTTAGCATATCTATCTATACATTAATATTTATTAATTAATTTCCATATATCAAAGAATCTTTTTTTTCACTCTTATTTATTTAAATTAAATTAAATTTTATGTGGAATAATATTTAAAAAAAATGACACGTTTTTTTTTCTTCTTTTGATTGACATAAAAGAATATATTTAAATAAATATAAAATTTAATTATTAATATTTTAAATAAATATATTAATTTAAAAAAATATATATTTAATTTTATTTAAAAAAAATTATTTCTTTTTATATTCAAAAAGAAAAAAGATTTACTTTTTTTAATAATTAATTAATTTAAAATAAATCTCTTTTTTTTTCTTTTGAATGCAATTAAATATATTTATTTTAGTAAATAAATACAAAATTATTTATTCTTTAATTTTTTATTCTTTTTTTCTTTATTCTTCTTATTAAAAATGTATAAAAATTAAAAAAAAAAGAAATTTATTTAAATTAAACAATTAAAGAAAATAAAATAAAAATTCTAAATTTAATTTTAAATAAATAAATAAATAATATTTTTTATTTTAATTTTGCAAATTTTAAACAAATATTTGAAATAAAAAAAAAGAATAATAATTTTTAATTATTTAAATAAATAAATATATTTAAATAATTAATTAATATATTTTTAAAAAATAAATTTTATTTTTAAAATAAATTTTAAATAAAAACAAATAAAATAAAATAACTGAGAAAATTTAAAAAAAAAAAAGATTAAAAAATTAATGTTTTTAAAAATAAAATAAAAGTCAATTTATTTAAATAAATATTTCCGGTAAAAAATAAAGTAACAAAAAAATATATTTTATTAATTTAAAAATAAATAGAAAAATAAAAATTATTTTAACATTTAATTTATTCTTTTTTTTTTATTAAAATAAAGAAATCTAGAAGATTAAAAAAAAAGAATTTTTTTTTTAATTAATTTTTATATGTCTAGAAAATTAAAAATATTTAATTTATTTATTTAAAATGAAGTTTGTTCTTAAAATTAATTTTGAATAAATTTAATGACATTTCTTCTCTTTAATTTAAAAAATAAATGTCAAAAAATAAAAGACTAAAATTTAATTAAAAAGAAAAGTTTTTTAAATTAAAAATAAAAATAATATATAAACGTCATTTAAATTAATTATTTATTTATTTTGCAAATAATTATATTAGAGAAAATAAATATTAATTTAAATATATTATTTAAAAATAATTTAATTTTTATTTATTTATTTTTGATTTTATTCTTTAAAAAAATAAAAGAAGATTTTAAAAATATTTAAAAAAAATAAATAAATAAAATATATGTATTTTTTAAAAAATGATGTAAAAAAAATAATTTTTAGATAAATATGTAATCCTTAATATATATGAGTAAATAATAAAAAGTAATATTTATTTATTTATTATCTGAAAATGAATTAATTAATTTTAAATTCCCTTTTTTAATCCTTAAAGAATTAAAAAATAATATATAATAAATAATAATTATTATTTAAATATTTTTTTAAATTAATAAAAATAAATAAATAAATAACAAATACTAAATAATTATTATTATTTTTTAAAAAATAAATAAATAATAAATAAAGCTTAATTAAAAAAAAAAGAAAAAAATATTCTAAAATATTTTTAAAATTATTTTTTTTCTCTTTTTTCTTATTAAGGACAATTTTAAAAATAAATTAAAAAATATTTAATTAATTAATATTTAAATAGTCAAATATATTTATTTTAATTTTTTCTTTCTTTTATTTTTAATAATAAATATTAAAAGAATTAAAACACAAAAATTAATTAATTATTTTCCTTTTCTTTTATGCTTCAAGAAATTAAATAAATAAATAACCTTTATTTTATTTTAATAAATAAAAAATATATCTCCAAAAATAACTTTTATTTTTTATTTTTAAAATAAATACATTCTTAGAAAAGTAATAAAATAGTTATTAGTTTATAAATTAAAATATATTAAATAAATATTTATTTATTCTAATTAATTAATTTTAAATAAAAATATTAATATTAAAAATTAAATTAATTATTTAATTAAATTAATTTAAAAGAAAATAAATTTTAATTAATAATAATAAATTAAATATAAATAAATATATTTAGGTATTGGTTAATTTAATTTAATATAAATATTTAAATTAATTTATAGAATATATATGTACTATAATAAAATAAATAAAATAAAATAAAATAAATAAATAAAAAGAAAATAATTGTTTAGTGGCATTATTTATTCAAATAAAAATTATCCCACCAATAAATTAAAACAATAAAAAAATAAAAAGAAGGTTTTTATTTTATCTAATTTTAATTTATATAAATAAAAAGAAAAAGGAATTTTCTTTAAATAAAAAAAAGGTTTTTTTTATTTCTAATTTAAAATTAAAAAAAAAAGATTTATTTTAAATAATTTAATATTTAAATAAAATAAAGAAAATAATAGAAATAAATAAATAGTATTTTATACATAGACTATGGGAAAGAAAAAAAAAAGATTTTTTTTAATTTTAGGAAAAAAGTTTTTTGTTTTAACTAAAATAAAATAAAAGGCAAATAAATAAATTAATTATTTAAAAATAATAATTATAAATATATTAATATTTGAGAAAAATAAAATATAAAAATATATATATGTATTTAGGATTTTGAAGGAAAAAAATGAATATTTTAATTAATTAAAATTATTTAATTTTAATAATTAAATTATTTAATTAATTAAATAAAATTAATTTATTAAATTAATTAATTAAACTACATAAATAAATAGTTTAATTTAAATATATAATATTAATTGAATTAATAGGTTAAATGAATATTTAATTAATTAATCTATATATTTAGAAAAATATTTATAATTTCTAAATAATAAATATTCTATTTAAAAAATAATTTTAAAAAAAATATTAAATTAAATAATGAAAACAAAATTAATTTTAAAATACATGACGTTAAAAAAATTAATTTAATTTCCTTATTTATTAAAAAATTGTTTTAATAAATTTATTTTAATATTTTAAATTAAATTAAATATTTAAATAAATATTTAAAGAATTTATTTTTCTCAAAATGTACTATTATTATTATTTTTTTAAATAAATAAATAAATAATATATAAATATTTATTTATTCGCGTGTTTTTAAAACATTTTACAAAAATATATACTATTTTCAAAAAAAATAAATAGTGTTTTATTTCCCTAAAAAATAATTGGAGAAAAACAGGAAACGTAATGAAGGAATATTTTTTATTCAAAGAAATGTGAGATCATTTTAATATATAAATATTTAAAAAAATAAATAAATAAAATTTTAATTAAATAACATAATTATATTTATTTATTTAATTATTAATTTATTTGTGGTTAATTTTAGAGAAAATAATTAAATTATTAAATAATAATAAAACAACATAATTAATTAATTAATTATTAAAAATAATATGTGCATAAATATTTAATTAATTAAATTAATTAATTAATATTTAAATTAATTAAATTAATTAATTAATTTAATTAATTAATTAATATTTAAATTAATTAAATTAATTAATTAATTTAATTAATTAATTAATATTTAAATTAATTAAATTAATTAATTAATTTAATTAATTAATTAATATTTAAATTAATTAAATTAATTAATTAATTTAATTAATTAATTAATATTTAAATTAATTAAATTAATTAATTAATTTAATTAATTAATTAATATTTAAATTAATTAAATTAATTAATTAATTTAATTAATTAATTAATATTTAAATTAATTAAATTAATTAATTAATATTTAAATTAATTAATTAATTAAATTTAAAATACAAATTAATTTTTAAAAATTAATTTAATCAATAAATTAAATTAAATGTTGATCTTGTAAAATATTTAAAATAAAAGGAATTTAAAAAAAAGATAAAAGATTTATTGTAATTGGATATTTAAAAAGTACTACCTACATAGAAATAAATAAATAAACTTTATTTTTAAAAATAAAAAATCAGACATTTTTTATTTAAAATTTTTTTTTGGTCTCTAAAATTAAATTTAAAAAATTTAAAGTATTTAATATATTAAATAATAATTATTTTTAAATAATTATTTAACCAAAAAAAAAAAAAAAAAAGAAAATTAATTAATTTATTTAAATAATTAAAATAAATATTAAAAACTGTTTTGTATTTTATAATTATTATTACTTATAATTATTTTATTTAATTTAAAACTACTTCTATTATTATTACTAGTAGTAGTATTTGATAATTTAATTTTTGAAGGTATTATTGTTTTATTATTTATATTCTTCTCTTTATTTCTTTCATTTTTTGATGTACTTAAATTAATTTAATTTAAATTAATTAATTAAATTAATTAACCTTGGTCCTTCATAATATTTATTTTCTTCTTCTAAATTAATTTCTTCAAATTCTTCTAAATTATTAATATTTGATTGATTTATTTCTTCTTCTTCTTTATTCTCTTCTTCTTCTTCTTCTTTTTCTTCTTCTTCTTCAACTAATCTAAATCTTTCCCTTTCATTTTCTTCAATTTCCATTTGTAATAATAATTCATTTGGAGATAAAGGAATATTATTATTATTATTTAAATTTTGAAAAGAAGGAGGAGGAATTTCTTGTCTTTGTGGATATACAAGATAACGAGAATTAATAGTACGAATTGGTTGTTGATTTAATGAAAACTATAATATATTTATTTATTTAATTAATTTAAAAAATACCTTTGGGTGTTTAAGTGCATCCTGATAAGTTGGGGGTGCTTCAATTAAATTACTAATAGGTGCCCTATCTGTTGGAAATAAATAAAACCTTCTGTCTCCAAGTGTTTGAATTGTTGGTTGATTATTATTTAATTGGTAATTATTATTTAAATTAGTAGAAGGACAATTATTATGATAATAATTATGAATTCCTGATGATATTATTCCTCTTCCTATTTAATTATTATTTTTAAAAAATAAATATAATTAATTAATTTATTTATTTTTTTAACCTTGATAATTTAAAGTATTTTCATTATTAGGTATTGTTGTTGTTGTTCTTGTTCTTCTTTGTTGTTGTTGCATACAATGAATAGAAGAACGTGAGGGCAATGAATGAACTAAATGATTACGAGCAGAACGTGAAACAAGTAAAACCATTAAAAGTGTTAATAATAATAAAGCTAATAAAGCAAAAATAACTGTTAGAACAGCACTTTTCCAAAGAGGGTCACTAAAATAAATAAAATTAATTATTATACATATTATTTAAAAAAAAGGTTAAAAATATTAAATTTAATTAAATAATAATATATTTAAATGTTTAGATAATTCCTATAAATTTTAAATTAAATTAAATTAAATTAACTATTCAATTTGTGTTTCTCCTTTAAAATTACATATTTCATCACTAGAATCACCACAATGGTCATAACCATTACAACGTAAAGTATTAGAAATACATTTATGATTATCACAATAAAATTCTTCAATAGAAGAGGAACATGGTGGATCTGGCCAACGATAAAAATAACTGTAAGGTATACTTAAACCAGAACTTAAATTAATTAAATTATAATATGTATGTTAAATAATATTTTTTAAAATTATAGATAAACATGTCAAAAATAAATAATTATTTAAATAAAAACCTTTAATCTATTTACTTACTTATTTTCAATTTCTCCTTGTAATCTAATATAAAATCCATTTTCTATTTTAATTTCAAATCCTTGTTCTGATTGTTTTTGAGCTAATTGTTTACTACTTTGTTCTCCTTCTAATTCAATTAAAAGTTTTCCTTCAGAATTAATTCCTTCCCTAATTTCCAAATTTAAATTTTCTCCTTTTAAATGAAATTGATCAATATGAAGATAAATATAATTAAAATTTGAAGATTTTGGTAAAGAATTATTTTGATTATTAATTATCCAAATACAATCAATTAAATGTCCAATAAGTGATTCTTGGCCATCTAAGGAAATACGTCCTCCAATAGAATTAATCTGATAACCACAATCTTTTTTTTTTTAAATTAAATTAATTAATTTATTTATTAATTTTTATTAAAAAAAAATAAATTGTTTAATAGAAAAAATTTCTTTAAAAGTACTCTTTTCATATATTTTTAATAAACAAACCTTCAATTGCCTTCTTTTCTTTATGTTCTGAATTAATTAATAAAATAATAAAATTTAAAGTAATTAAAGAATAATAAATAATATTTTTATATAAAATCATAATTAACTAAAATTTATATTTTAATAATTATTTTAATGTATTTCTAAATAAACAAATTTATTAAAAAATAATAATAAAAATGATGAATATTTTATTTTTTAATAAAATTAATTAAATATTTATTTTTAATATTGGCACGTTCTCTTCCTCTATATTATTTTAAAAATAGCGTCAATTTTATTTAAAAATAGCGTCAATTTTATTTAAAAATTATACGCAAATAATTAAAGAAAAAATTAATGGAAGATGCGCACTCCATTTTATAAATAAATAAATAAATAAAATAAAATATAAATAAATAGAGGCCAAAATATTTTTTGATTTTTGCAAAAAGGTCTGTCACTTTCTTTCTTTCTCTGGATGATATAAAATTGGAATATAAATATAAAATAGTAAATAAATAAATAAAATAAAATAGAAATAAAATATAAAAAGAGCGGAAATGCAATGAGCGGAAATAATGTAAAAATATTCTGAAGAATTAATGGCCACAGGCAGCTGTTTCTATTTTATGCGCACACTGTGAACATTTTATTTATTTAAAAAAAGGAGAGAAAATATGTTTAAAAATAAGAGGTTAAAAATAGAAAATTAATTTTAATTAATTAAAATATAAATTAATAATTTTATTTTTAAGCAAAATTTGTTTTAAACATTTAATTAAATATTATTTTTTCCAAAATAACAACGAATTTAAATTTAATTAAATATTAGATAAAATAATATAATTTTTAAAAATAATCTTTTAATGTTTTTGGTTATTAAAATGCTAAAAATATTTTAAACATTCCAAAAATATGAACAAGCAATTTGTTGATTAATATATTTTTTAAAGAAGAAAATTTAATAAAAAAAATAATCTCTAACCTTTTAAAAATTGTTAAAGAGAATATATTTGTAGACCGGAAAAGGAAAAATAACATTTAAACGTTTAACAATAAAAATAATCTTTAAAAAATGTTCTAGATAATTAAATTCAATTGTCTTCAAACAGAATTTTAAAAAAAAAGATTAAATAAAATATTAATATAATTATTTAATAAATTGAGAATAAAAGTAAAATATATGTATGTATATAAAAAAAAAGTTTATTTAATTTGTTTGATCTTTGCAAGCTGTTAGATAAAAAAAAAGAAGAGGAAGATTTAGTCTGTGGAATACTCTTGAGATATGTAATTTATTTATACATAAGTATATGTATAATATATTTTTACTTTTAGTTTATTTAATTAAAAAAGAGTTAACTTTAAAAAAAAATTTAAAATAATTTTTAATTTTAAATAAATAAAAAAAATAATATATTTACATAGTAAATATTTTTAAGGAATATATTAAATGAAAGGAAGAAAAGATTAAGAAAAGAATAAAGGTATGTGAAAGAGAACATTGTTGAGTCTAAAAATAATAATATTTTTATAGGAGAGAATGTCTTTTAAAAAAATAAAATTTATTAGGAAATTAAGGTTTTTGTTCAAATATATTTAATTTTTATAAAATATTGTAAATCAAATCTTTTATAATTTTTAAAAGAAAAATACATATTTTGTCTGGTCATAAAATATTACTTAATTCTATTCACGCTTGGTAATAGCTTAAAAATTGTTTGAGAGAAAAATATATAAAAGCAAACATAAAGCCAAGAGCAAAGGAATTCTTTTTGGGGTAAAAAGCCAGATGAAGAAATGACATACATACACAAACAGTTATACTAGGTATATATAAATATATATATAAGCTAGAAAAAGAAACTGGTAAACAACAGTTGATGCATTAAAAATATTTATTTATTATTTATTTATTATTAATTTAGTTAAATAAGAAGGGGGGATAAAACAAAATTTGAATTTAAATATAGAAAAGGAGTTTTAAAAATATTATGTAAATGATTAATAACTTTAATATTATATGTGTGTAATAACTCCTATTATGTTTGACCTACGGTTCTCAAAACCCAAAGGTACAAGGCCGAAGCCCTCAAATCCATTTATAACTTTTTAACACAAATACAATCAGCTGGCCAACAGAAAATTCCAAAATAAAATCTATGAATCAAATCTCTCAAAAAAATCAAAGTTAGGATTATTTAAAGCTGAGGCTCTGAATACTCGGTCTTTTTAACAGAAAAATCTTTTGGCAGTAGTGAATCAGCAATCCGGCTGACAAGAAAATTATTCATTTACCTATTTTCGGGAATATAGTATCGTGATTAAACTTTTTAGTTTCTCTTACTGGATTTTTTATATTAGATTTTGAAATTTATACATAATAGGTATGTATGTTGGGTTATTACAAATAGCATACTGAATTATAAGGTACAAGAGGATAAAACTTGAAGAATTTTAACTCTCTTGTCGATTCTGATACATAATGTCAATGACAAAATGCCATTATAAGCAGAATTGAACAATAAATCGAACATTTCAATGTGGGCATTTTAACTCAAAACATTTTTCTTTCTTTGTGTACTATTTCTAGAAAGTTGACATCTCTCGAGCGTAAGTCTACCCATCCTTATAAATTCAGAAAAGTCATTAGAGTCCACGGTTAATTTAAATTCTGTTAATTAAGCTCAATCTATACACTTTTAAAAGAAAGGAAAAATTCAAAGGATTCTTTTCTTACATATTTTGTTTCTTCATTCTTTATAAATTAATAATTATTAATATATGAACAAGTTCCGTATTTATAATGATTTAATTCTTTGCCTCAATCGTTCCGTTTTCAATAAAGTGTAGACCATAAGCTGGCTATATTCATCAAGCTAAATACAGACATTATATATACTACATAGTTTGTTTATTTTTCGTCAACTAGTATCTTAGGTCAATCTTTTATATCCAAAAACTATCTATTTTGCAACACTCTCTTAAGAACTACTTTATTGGATAATGTTTTAATTTTAATAGTTAATCTAATTGGATTCTTTTTATTTTTAAAGTTCTTTCTTAATATTTTAGATTTTGTCTGAATTTTTCAATCTGTAATTTTATTTTGCTGCTATATTGATTTAAGATCATATTATTTTACGTAATTTTCATCAAGTTTGTAAGTTTTTTTGCTTTTCTTTATCATAATTTATTTCAGAATTTCTTTCTGATCTGGAATCTTATTTTTTGGTTTAAAACAGTCCAGGAAAGCCAATAAAAATTATTCGACGTTGTTATTTCTCCTATTTATTTTTTGATTATTTTCTAGTCAATTTAAAGGTTTTTATTTAATTTTAATTAAATCTTATTTCAATTAAAGCTTACACTGGAGATTAGCACCTTAAACAACTTCAAAAACAAAGTAATTTCTCAAATATTATGTCAAATAGAGGCGCCACTGGCGCTGGCATTAACAAATCGCGAGTGCTAAGTAGTGTGTATACAGGCAAAACTTCCGCCGCCCAAGTGGCGGGTGGGACAAAAGGAAACGGTTTTTTAAACTTGTTTAATTTTATTATTTTTCTTACTATTAGAAAATAAGCATGTAACAACTATTGGTTCTAAAAATGTTGTTAGGCGGATGCCTCCACCAGCAACCTTACCTTCATTAAAAGCTGAACACGGTCAGGATCCAAGTATAGTTATTGTGCCACAGGGAGGTACAGGATGGAACGCAAAATCCTCAACTCCTACTTCGGGGGCACCAGATGTAAACATTGGGCAATCTTCATTAGAAACAATTACAAAGGTATAAGAATATATGTATTATTATTAATCTAAACTTTCTTTTTACTTTATTTTGTTATTTTAAAGTACTTGTTTTCTAGTTATCTTAATCAACTTTTTTCAGAGTATTTCTTCGGATTCGCGAATCTCTACTTTTGGCAGTGCAAATGCTGCGGCAGCTGGTCACGATCTACGCCCTACATGGGCAAAATCAGCTTCAGTTCATACAACTGTCGCTTCTTGTCCACCGTCTCAGTTTGTCACTTCAACGGAGACTACCCTTCCAAATGCGAATACAAAACAGACCATGAACCTAGACCTGGTTGCTCAACCGAAGAGAAGTTCAAGCGAGCGCGATTTTCCATCCTTAGAAACTGCAGCAAATACAAAATTCCAAGCAGTAATTTATTTTTTTATTATTTTAAGGAATGTATTTTGAATATCTGCTAGTTTATTTTTATTCCTTAGGATGGATTAAAGAAGTCTCCGGATTTGGATATTACTTCTACACCTATTCCTTTGATTCACCAACCACAACCAGCATGTTACATTGGCGCTTCTTGCCCAAAATCAACAATAGGTCGAAAATTACCAGATCGCTATTGTGGTGGAGGCCAGTCTTCTGGTTCAAATCCTTCTCAAAAATACGATGTGTTACAGCGTATTGCAAAGCTTTCATTAGAAAAAGAACAGACAAAGAAAGGATCTCAGAAGCAGTTTCAAAACGGTATACTTTTAATTCATTATTTTCAATTTTTACTTTTTAAGATTCATTCGAAAGTGTCGAAGAATCCTTTCAAAAACAGCAAGAAACAAAAGAAGAACCCACCCTTGGTGGAGGTACAGAAGAAAAGCATTCTTCTGCTCTTAATTCGGAAGCATTTCAATGTACCAATATACAGCCACCAGAAACTTATCAGCAACATTCAGTGACTCCAGTTGCTCCTCAACAAGTTACTCAAGTCGATCATGGCGATTTTCAACGATCCCAGCAGTTTTCAATTTCACCACAGCTGCAGCATTTACAGATGCAGCAAACATTCCAATTACCTTCTCACAATCAACAGCAGATTCCTACTACGTATGCATCAAAGCAATGCTGTCCCCAACCACAAATTTTGACAAAAATGGATCAGAAACCGATTTATCAACAAATTTATCAGCTTCCCCAGTCTCACAATCAGCAACAAATTGACCGTATGTTTATGCCTTTTTCTAATTATATTCTAACTTTTACAATTAGAACAATATCATGTGAATGTTCATCATCAAGCTGCTTCAGTTCCTAATGTCACTCTACCACTTCATTTCAATCAACCTCCCCCTCAAATTCATACACAAAATATTATTTCAAATTATCATCAACAGCAAAGAGGACAAGGGAATTTGGAACAACAGCAACGAGACGCTGTGAGTGTTGGGTCTTACGTTTGGGATGAAAATTCTTCTTTTGCTCGCAACGGTTCATTAAAACATTCGTCACAACCTATCTTTGAAAGTAATGTGCGTGTAAGTGAGTCATATGGAGGTGAAACAGAACCGGGTGTAAGGTTTATTTTTCTTCTTTATCTTGTTTTAAATATTATAGATTTCAACCTCCTCAACATACGCTCCAGTATAGTGGGCAGCAAAATATTATGGCAACACGTACCAATGACTATCCTCCATCATTAATCTCTTTGGATATATCGGACAACTTTAAAAAACCAACTTTAGATTATGAACAGGATATTGGTAGTGGTTTTCGTCATTTTACTGGAGGAAATAAACTGTTTGATCAATCACAAGCTAATACTAATGAGACTAATTCTTTTCGTGGAGGAGATATACAACTAAATGGTTTATATTTTTTGTTTTTTATATTAACCAATTAGATCTTGATCAACCGTCCTTTTCTACGCTCGCGTCAAACAATTTTGAGAGTTTTACTAATTCCTTGCAAGATATACAACGCAAAGAATCTGACCACTCGCGTATACAACTACTTAAACGAAACACAGATTCTATACAGCATTCTGATCATTCTTCACTTCAAAAATATGTTGATCAAGCTGAAAACAATATACAAAAACAGGAACAATCGAATGATTATGTTGCTTTTAATGTGAAAAATAAGAAGAAGTCTGATGAAGGCAGAGCTAGGGAGAACTCTTATCGTAAAAAGACGTAAGCTATTTGACTTATATTACATTTATTTCCCCTACTTTAGTTATTATAGTTCTGGAAAATCAAAACAAAAGAATAATGCTACGAATTCATCTTCTAGCATTTTAACACCTAGTGAACGTCCGCCTTCACTCATAAATATTTGGGAAAAACGAACAGAAGAACGTTTGTTAACGGAACGTGCTTCGCAAAAGCAACAGAACAGAAATCGTAAAGGGAAGAATGGACGACCAGCAATAAGGTTTGTTGAATTCTATATTTTGTTCAAAATTATTTTTAGTAAACTATCTGAAACTAAAACGTCTGCACCCACTGAGTTTGTTCCTGCACCACCTTCAAAAAATGTTTGGGAAAAGCGAAAAGAGGAGCGTTTATTGGCGGAACGTGGGACACTAAAACAACATAATAAAAATCCTAGAGGAAAAAGCGGAAGACCAACTTCAGGGTTTTTAACTGGTTTAATTTTCCTTAATATTTTTTAGGGAAAATAACTCACTTTCTACGCAACCAGAAGATTATGATGACGATTCTCGTTTAAAACCAAATAGTTTCCGAAAATTAACTGATAATTATTGTGGTAGAGGTCAATCAGAGCAGCTTTCATTAGAGACAAAGAAAGGATCTCAGAAGCAGTTTCAAAACGGTATACTTTTAATTCATTATTTTCAATTTTTACTTTTTAAGATTCATTCGAAAGTGTCGAAGAATCCTTTCAAAAACAGCAAGAAACAAAAGAAGAACCCACCCTTGGTGGAGGTACAGAAGAAAAGCATTCTTCTGCTCTTAATTCGGAAGCATTTCAATGTACCAATATACAGCCACCAGAAACTTATCAGCAACATTCAGTGACTCCAGTTGCTCCTCAACAAGTTACTCAAGTCGATCATGGCGATTTTCAACGATCCCAGCAGTTTTCAATTTCACCACAGCTGCAGCATTTACAGATGCAGCAAACATTCCAATTACCTTCTCACAATCAACAGCAGATTCCTACTACGTATGCATCAAAGCAATGCTGTCCCCAACCACAAATTTTGACAAAAATGGATCAGAAACCGATTTATCAACAAATTTATCAGCTTCCCCAGTCTCACAATCAGCAACAAATTGACCGTATGTTTATGCCTTTTTCTAATTATATTCTAACTTTTACAATTAGAACAATATCATGTGAATGTTCATCATCAAGCTGCTTCAGTTCCTAATGTCACTCTACCACTTCATTTCAATCAACCTCCCCCCTCAAATTCATACACAAAATATTATTTCAAATTATCATCAACAGCAAAGAGGACAAGGGAATTTGGAACAACAGCAACGAGACGCTGTGAGTGTTGGGTCTTACGTTTGGGATGAAAATTCTTCTTTTGCTCGCAACGGTTCATTAAAACATTCGTCACAACCTATCTTTGAAAGTAATGTGCGTGTAAGTGAGTCATATGGAGGTGAAACAGAACCGGGTGTAAGGTTTATTTTTCTTCTTTATCTTGTTTTAAATATTATAGATTTCAACCTCCTCAACATACGCTCCAGTATAGTGGGCAGCAAAATATTATGGCAACACGTACCAATGACTATCCTCCATCATTAATCTCTTTGGATATATCGGACAACTTTAAAAAACCAACTTTAGATTATGAACAGGATATTGGTAGTGGTTTTCGTCATTTTACTGGAGGAAATAAACTGTTTGATCAATCACAAGCTAATACTAATGAGACTAATTCTTTTCGTGGAGGAGATATACAACTAAATGGTTTATATTTTTTGTTTTTTATATTAACCAATTAACTTTAGCACAATATCACATGAATGTTCCTCATCAAACTGCTACATTCCCAAATGCTACTTTACCACTAAATTTCAATCAGCCCCCTCCTAATATACTTCCACAAAATTTCTTTTCAAACTACCCTCAACAGCAGCATCAACAAAGAGGACATGTGAATTTTGAGCAACAGCAAAGAGACGCCGTGAGCGTTGGATCTAACGTTTGGGATGAAAATTCATCTCTTGTTCGCAACCGTTGCCTATTAAAACAACCATCTCAACACAATTATGAGACTAGTGCACGTGTTCATGACCGCAAAAAGACGTACAAATTCATATAATTTTTTCTTAATAACAATTTTAGTTCTGGAAAATCGAAACAAAAACCTTCAAAAGCGTCGACTTCAACTTCTGGCATGCATTCTGAAGGTAACGCTTCATCTTCTCGACACGCTTCCTTCCAACAAATTCCTGCCCCGCCTCCTACTTTCAATATTTGGGCAAATCTCTTCTAAAGGAAATTTTAAAACGTAAATAAGTAATTATGTACTTCTTTTTATTTTGACAAATTGTAATATTTTATCCTTCCTTTAATTTTTCATGCAGCATTTATTGTTGCGATACATAATGGGATTTTGAATAAATTTTGACCTTTATTTATTGGAAGAACTAAGGTAGCCGAACATAAACTCACTTTTACCCACAACTTCTAATTTAGATTAAGCATAAAACTTTATTAAAATTTGTATAGAAAAATTACTGGGACAGAAAAAAACAATATTTTATAGCCTCAGGGAAATAATTAAATTATCCTTAAGAGATCGTTTCTTACACAAAATTAAATTACTTATACTTTTCAAGCAGCTCCTTAGCCTCCTTCAGATCCAAGTCTTCCTCAGTATCACTCGATTTGGACGCCGCTTTCTCTCCAATCTGAAAATTTCCATCTTTATTTTTACTTGCAACCTTACTACAATTCCGATTTATTTAATTAAAAAGCTTCAATAGAGTATTGGTCACTTAAATGGAAAGCTAAAATAAAGAACTTTCATGTTTTCCCGAATAAGAACTGTGATTCTACTTTTAACTTATTTTTCTATAAAATAAAAAATAACCTCAATAGCAATCTTCAAATATTTTACAGCCTCACTCTTATCTTTCTTAGCCAGATAACACTTTGCCAAAAAGACCAAATTCTCTATCCACTCGGGTTTCAATTTATATACAGCAAGGAAGTCGTTAAGAGCCTCATCATACGTTGCTTTTGGTGGTTCGGCAAAGAGTGTCGACGCAGCTTTCCTTTCAAGCCAGGAAAGGCCAGAAACTGAGAAGGCAAAACGGCCACGCA
The DNA here is from genome assembly GCA_018905775.1 of Meloidogyne exigua. Taxonomy (NCBI): domain Eukaryota; kingdom Metazoa; phylum Nematoda; class Chromadorea; order Rhabditida; family Meloidogynidae; genus Meloidogyne; species Meloidogyne exigua. Next base: position 719,344 of record JAGUQR010000194.1, on the reverse strand, counting down.
TATAAAGAAGCTTAAAGATAAACTAAATAATTAAAAGAATTACTAATTACCGCATAATCATTTGGGCTCTTGGAGAGTGCCTTATCAATGAGTTCCTAGAAAAAAGTAACGTACAAATAAAAATTTAAAAAAAACTTTGAATTTGTGGCCCTGTTTAATCTTTTCCGCTGTTCCAAGAAAATCTGTTCTTCCACCAGTACATGCAGCATACCATTTAATAACATTGAATTCTTCCGGCTCCTTTTCATAGGCAATACCCGCATGCTTATAACCTTAATTTTTTAAATTAAGGATTAAAAATATTTTACAAAAATATTCCTTACGCGACCCAAACCCATTTAAAACTGTACTAAAAGAATAAAATGACCACCCTAATTGGGCAAAAATAAATTAAAGGTCCCTGAAATGGTTCTTATCTGACGCTCATTTGTCATTTTTTTCTAGAATAATTTAAACCGCAGTAACTAAAAACAAACCTTCTTCCAGAAGATCTTTTTTCTTCTTATTCTTGTCATCTAAAGAAGAGGCCAATTGGTAACAGACTCGGGCGAGACGCCAAAGAAGTTGAACTCCATCCTTTAATCCATCTTCATTATTCAGCTTAAAACATATATATATTATTAATAAAAAGTAATAATTTTATTACGTTTACAAGCTCATCATATAATTCCTCAGAAAGACCATCCTCGTAAAGTTTGTCAAGACGATCAAACTAAAATAAAGTTTTTAGTTTCCTTAATAGAATAATAAAATTTAATGGTCATTCCATTTATCATATATTCTATATTGGACGAAAAGAACTTACCATTAAAATTTTATTATTTGAAAAGTTTTATAATAGGAAAGTTAAAAAAGATGAACAATAAAATAATATAACTAATTTTTATTATCCAATCACTTGAACTGTGATGAGTATAAAAAAGTATGATGAAGCTACAATTGTCAACAATAATTTTCAGTGTAACCTTAGCAATAGTTAGGGTTAAAAGAATGACATTTAATCAAATTAGCAATAAGCAAATAAATTCAACCGAGGAGTTCCAGCTAACAAAAAATTAATGATTGGAAAAATCTAGAAATTATATTCAATAAGTAGGCGCATGTGTGGGGCAGAACAAGAAGAAAAAGGTTGATAAAAGAGCAGCTGACAAAAAGAAAGAGAAAAAATTACACAACCCATTACCAATTATTTTTGTACTTTTAAAACTTTAAAGAGTAAAACCTCAAAATTTATAAACTCACACTAGGAGATTTATTGACCATTTTCACGGTTGAGCGATTGTTTCCTAGCAGAAGGTTTCTTGTCTCTGCTTCAGCAAATCTTTAAATTAATTAGGTTTGAATTTATGTCTGTTTTACCGATCAAAAGTTCTGTTTTCTATAGATCTATTCTCCCAGGTTTGCTCAACAGCGTCTTGATATTCGCTGTCAGATACAGTACTAGAAGCTTGAATTGCTCTTAAAGAACGCCTGATAGAGTTTATTGATGCTCTAAAAAATAAAATTATTAAGGATTAATTAAAAATTGGAATAATAATTTTGAAAAAAGTGAAAAGGGATATTTTGATTTGCATAAATACTAAATTTAGCGATAAAGGACGGTTCGGAACTAAAACTTTAGAAGGTGATAAACAGCAAAAAAAATAGTAAGTATAACTAATAATAACTAATTTTTTATTGATGTGAACATTAATGAGTCATTTCTTATTAAAAAAATTTTGTTAATCACGTAGTATGTTGTATAAATATTTGAAAAAAGATCCTACTTAATTGCAGCATTTTCTCTTTTCTTTTCTGTCTCTAATTTTAACAAAGTATTTTCAATATCTTTATATCTTCTATATAAGTGAATAAAAAAGCCAGTATTTAAAGCTGTTAGTGTTCCTATTATAATTATTCCTGTTGTAGATGAATTGTTATTTGACATTTTTTTTTTTAAATCAAAGATTAAATTCTCTGTACATATATGTTAGTAATTCTTTAAAACTTGATATAAAAATTAATAAATAATTTAAATTTTGGTTAATGGAATATTTTGTTTTTAAATAAATAAATTGCAAAGAAAGCAAAAAAAAGAGGTTTTACATATTTGGTTAGTATTTTGGCAATCGATTTGCCGATGAAGGACATTGCTGTTTGTTGTACATTTATTTATTTATTTGTACATACATATGTATTAATATATATGTATGTCTATTTATTTTTAATAATGGTCCGAATATATTAAAATCTTTAATTCTTTTTTTTAGATTAATTTGTGATAGAGAAATTAAATAAAAATTTAGAAAATTAAAATAAAATATATTATTTTTCTAAAGAAATTACTTTTAAATAAATTTATGTTTATTTTACATATTACTTAATATTTACATACCTATATTTAATTAATTAATTAATTGTTTGTTTGTTTTTATTAAAATAAATAAATTTTTATTTTTTCTGTTTTTTATCTTCATTTAAGTTTTATGAGGATTAAGTTTTTGTCTTGAGACATTAAGTTTCCATGACAATTTTTTTTTATTGGACTAAAATATTTTAATATACTAAAGAATGGACAAGGAGATCTATTCCTGAATATTAAATAAATAAAATTAAAAGGAAAAAATAAAATAAAATAAATATAAATATATATATATAAAAGCTTTTAAATTTGTTAAAAGTTGAAAAAGAACCGATTAAAATTCTCAAATTATTTTTTTCATTTTCTTTTACATTAACAAAATTATAAAAAATAAAAATATTATAAAATGTTTTTTCTACAAAAATATTTTTTTCTTCAAATAATATTAGGTTAAAAAATAATTAAAATTAATTAATTTCTTTAAATTTAGCTTTGTTATTAAATTTATTGTTTGTTTCGTCTTTTGAAAAAAATCTTGAAATATCTGAAAATTCTTGTGAATTTTCTTGTATTCATGGACAGTGTGATACAAAAAAAGGGTAATTTAATATTGAATAAAGAATTATTTTTTATTGAATTTAAAATTAAATTATTTCTTTTGTTTAATTAAATTAAATAAATAAATTATTTTATTTATTAGAAAATTAAATTAAATTAAAAAATAATTAAATTAAATAAATAAATTATTTAAAAGAAATTGTCTTTGTTCTCCTGGTTGGTTAGGTGCTGGTTGTGAGCTTTGTATTTTAGGCTTTGAATGTCAAATACCAAAATCAAAAGTTTCTTTAATTCTACCTCAAGCAGGTCCTTTAAATGAAGAAAATAATTATTTAATAAAATATATTTATGTTTATGGCAATGATTTTCCAAAGTTTTTAAAATTAAATTTAAAAGAAAAATTAATTATTTTTAGAGTAAATTATTCCTGTAATTTTGGTTCTTTAATTTATGTTAAAGGAAATTGGATTAATAATTCTTTAATACGTTGTGAATTTCCTTCAAATATTATTACTAAATTAGAACCAGCAAAATTTGCTTTTAATTTAATTAATTTAAATACAAAACAATTAATAGAAAATAATCAAAATTGGCCAATGGTTTTGTTTAGAAAATTAATTTAATTAAATATTTAATTAATTAAATAATTAATTTAATTAATTTTAGACTTATTTTACCTTTTATCTAACTTGTTCACCTTTAATATGTAAAGGTAATTGTTTTGGACCTTTTTGTTTATGTCCATATAAAAGGACAGGTTTATATTGTAATAACCCATTCTCTAAATTAAATAATAATTTAACAACATTATTTAATAATTCAATTATTAATAATAATGAATTTATTCCGTTAATTATTAAATTACCTAATGAGGTTATCTATAGAATATATTAGATTAAAATATTGGTATTTATGTAGATTGATCCATCAATTGTTCATTTAAGTATAGAATCTGATATTAAAGGAAATAATGGATTAAAATTGGATTTATTAAAAAAAATTATTTATTGGGTTAGGTAAATAAATAAATAATTATTTATATTTATATTTAAATTATTTAAAGTCCTTTTGGTCGAATTAAACCTTATTCAATTACATTAAAAATTGAAGAGAATGAAGAAAATTATAAATTAATTAATTGGACTGTTCAAATTAAACAAAGCTATTCTGTTGAATTAAATAAAAATTTTAATATTTTAAACCAAACAAATGGAAGAGAATTAAATGGAAAAATAAAATTAGGTAACTAATTAATTAAATATTTAATTTAAAATAATTTTTACAGTTAAGGGAATTTTTGAAAATAATCTCCCATTTGCATTTAATTCAACAATTCCTTTACTTGTTAATATTTATTTTAAAAATTCCTCTAATAAACATATACATATTGAAGATTTAATTATTTGGACAGAAAATAAAAGAATTAAAGAAAAAAAAGAAGAAAATAATTTTTATTGTTTTAATCAATTAATTTATCCTTATTTAGGAATTGGAGGAGAGAAAATAGCTATTGTTAGTTTATTTTTTTAAATTATTAAATAATAATTAATAAATGTTTTAAAATAAATTTTAAATTATTTTTCAGTTATTTTTACATTTATAAATAAATAATTTAATTAAATATTTAATTAATTAATTTTTTAGACAGTTAAACATCCAGGTTCTGATAATTTAGAAGAAGAATATATTAATGAAGAAATAAATAATAATTATTTAGAATGGACACAAGAACATTTAGAAATTAATAATTTTATTAAAGAAATTCAATTAAAAGAATGGGACAAAAATAATAAAACTTTATTATTAAATTATTTTTTAAAAATAGCCCCATTTGGTAGAGATTGTGGAAATGAATGGAAAATTGAAATTATTGAACCAAGAGAATTTATATTTATTATTGAAAAAGAAAAAGTTCAAGAAAATAAATTTGTTAGTTTATTTTTAATTTTTAATTAATTTTTAATTTTAATTAAATTAAAGGGAATTTATAAAATAAAACTTAAATTAAAAACAATTGTTGATCTTACAATTAAAGAAGAAAAAGAAAATAATGGTAAAGGAAGGATAGCTTTACGTATTGCTTTTATTTGTAAATCTACTGGACATAGTTTTATTACAGAGTAAATATTTTTTAAAATAATTAATTAATTTAATTACTATTTTATTTAAATAAATATATTCCTCCCTAATAATTTAAAATTTTTTAAAAATTATTTTAATTTTTAGGGGACCTTTATATTTTATAGAAATTTAAAAATAAATACACATAAACCTAAATTATACTAAAATATTTTATATTGATTATACAAAGATTAAGTATTTTATTTATATATATATATTTTAATTATTAACCTCTAAATAATTTTATTAAATTAATTTTCTTTTTATTAATTTTTCTTTGTAAAATTTATTATTTTTAATTAGACAAACATTATATGGCCTAAATATTCCAGAAAAAGAAGAATTAATTAAAACAATAAATAATAAAGAAGAAAAAGCTAAATTAGTTCCTAAACGTTTATTTGTTGATTTAAATAAAAATCCAACAAATATAATTTTGGTATAATTTAATTTAATTAATTAATTTATTTAATTAATTTAATTAATTAATTTAATCTAATTTAAAGTTAAATATTTATTTACCTATTAAATATTCTAATCAATTACAAAAAAATAATTTTAAAAAATCTGATGCTTTTTTACCTTTTATAATTGTTTGGATTAATAAATCTTCTCAAAATAATTGGAATATTTGGTTAAAATTAAAAAATGAAGAAATAGAAAAATATAAAAATTCAATAAATATTGGGAATATTGATGGAGCTATTTTAATTAAAGGAACAGAAAATGTTTATTTAATTTTTTTAAATAAAATAATTAAATTATTTTTAGTTAATTCTATCAATTCCATATAGAATACAAAAAAATGAAAAAGAAAAAAATAATTCTTTTTTATTTACTTTAATGATTAAAGGAAAAGGAATTAATAATAATAAATTAAATTATTATGCAGATATTCATTTATTTACTCAAGAAAATAAACAAAATTATGCAAAAACAATTCTTTTTAATAGTTTTTTTTTATTTAAATTAAAATTAATTTATTTTTAAGCTCCAGACCAATTTGGACCTCTTTATTCTGATTTATTCCAATTAAATATTCGTTCAAATAATTTTCTTCCTTTTAATAAATTAATTAGAATAAATCCATTAGATAATTTATTTATTATTGAATTAATTCCAAAACCATCACAATATTTTATTTTTGATGGAAAACAATTAAATTCTGAATGGCAAGGAATTAAAAAAGAAAAAGAAGAGGTAATTAAATATAATTTAAATAATATTTTCTTTCTTTTAGTTCTCTCAACCAATTGTTCAATTTATTCCTTCTTCTACCTTTGTTTCTTCTAAATCTCTTTCAAAATTTGTTGATGTAATTTATGTTCAAGGACCTCCAGAATCGTTTGTCATTGTTCGTCCAGGATGGTCTTCTAACCAATTATTAGATTTTCCTTTATTTAGAACAAATACTAGTATTTGTTTAAAATGTGGATTTAGACAATTAATTCAATTTAAACAAATTATTAAAGAAAAAGAATGTGATGCCTTTACTGTTTTTATTCCATTTGAGTCTGTTCAACCAATTGAATACTCTCCATCTATTTTATATTTTTCACAATATTTTTTAATAACATTAGATGAAATAATTGAAAATAATAATAAAGAAGAAGAAGAAAATGAAGAAGAAAAAGAAGAAATAAAAATACCAAAAATTTGTTATCAAAAAGAAGAAAATGAAGAAAACTTGGAAGAACAAAGTATTTAATTAATTAATTAATTCCTTTTTTTCTTTTTTTTTCTCAGTTATTTTACCAATAGCATTACGTACAAATATTTTAAAAAATTGTCAATTATTTAATCTTCGTTTATGTCAACAACTTTATTATCCATTTGGTCCTCGTTGTCAAAATTGGTGGCATCAAATACCAGATTCCCTTCTTTCAATTCATTCAATTGTTCAATTTATTCTTTTATCTATTGATTGTTTTAAAGAAAATAATAATTTAGAAGAAATGCTTAAATTAATTAAATGTTTAAATAAAATAGATTTTAATTGTCCTTTACTTCCAATTGAATCAGAAATGACTCCACATTTTGAAGGACAAATTTTTAATCAAGTAAAAAAGAGAGAATTTAAATTAATTAATTAAATTAAAATTAGATTGGATATACTAAACCTTTTCGTTCTTCTGGACTTGGTTTACTTTTTCCTTCTTTTGGTCTTTTAGAAAAACAATTAATTAATTTTCCTTCAATTTTGGCTGATTTTCTTCAACAACTTAAAGTAACAATAATTTTAAAAAAATTAATTTTATTTTTTTAGAAACTTTTTCCTTTATCTTTACTTATTCCTTTAACTTCTTCAGAAGATTTTTATAATCAATTTATTACATCAATTAGTACAAATTCTCAAAATGCTTCAATTATAGATTTTAAAGAATTTGATGTTTCTATTTTGGGTTAAAATTTTAATTTTAAATTAATTATTTAATTTAATTTTTAGAATCTTCAAAATTATTTATTAATAGTTGGAATTTTATAGTAAATATTTTAAATGGAGGAACTTTAGATATATTAAGAAATAATACAGAAGAGAATTTAATGTTAAATAAATTACAAGAATTAATTATTTATTCTGATCGTTTAAAAACAATTACTAGACAAGTAAATTTAAATGTTTAATTAATTTCTTTTTTTTTCTTTTTTTTAAAGTCTGGAACAGAAAATCCTTTTTTATTATTTCAAAATATTCTCGAAAAAATTTTTGAAAATATTTCTTTTAATCCTGATAAAACAAATGTAACAGCTAAAGGAGATATTGAAGAACAAATAATTGCTTTTTCTGATGTAATTGTTGAACCATTAGAACCAATTGAAGGTTTAGAATTTAGGTAAAAAATTAAATTTTATTTATTTATTTATATAATTATTTTAGTGTTTGTGTTATTATTCAAACTAGTCAGGTAATTCTTTTAATGGGGACAACCCAATTGATCAACTCCCAATTGATCAACCCCCAATTGATCAACTCCCAATTGATCAAATTACCCAATTGATCAACCCCCCAATTGATCAAATTACCCAATTGATCAAATTTTTTTTTTTTTCGATTTTTTTTTATTTTCTATCAGCTAATCTTTTTTAACTCTTTAATCTAGTCAAATATTTGTTTAAATGGCTTCTTTTGTCAATTCAAGCACGAGATCCAATTGAGTATCTTATCGCTTGCTCACATTACATTCGTTTTTAATTTATTTTTATTGCTCAAAATTATTAAATCTAGTTATTTTTGAATTTTTAAGCTAGTTTGATATATTTTTCAAGTAAATTATTCCTTTAACTTGCTTTAAAAATTTTTTTAAAAGAAAAAAAAAATTTGATCAATTGGGTAATTTGATCAATTGGGGGGTTGATCAATTGGGTAATTTGATCAATTGGGAGTTGATCAATTGGGGGTTGATCAATTGGGAGTTGATCAATTGGGGTGAACTCCTTTTAATTATTCAAAAATTAATTAAATTTTAGTCATTAATTAATAAATTAGAATTAATTAATTTAAATCTTCGTTTTGCTCAATCAAATCATCTAAAATTTCGTATAGGACCTATATTTAATTCTAAAGAAGAGCCAATTAGTCTTAATGCAGGAGAACATCTTAAAGTTGAATGGATAGTAGTACCTGTACCTGAATTTAAATTAACTTCTTCAATACAACAAAATGTTTGTTTCTTTTTAATGTATTATTTAAATAATTAGTGGAGGTGGATGCCCTTCGGGCTCTCTACTCGTTAACAAAATAAAGTAATAATGACACACAGGTATAAACACTTCCAGGTTCTCCTATGGCCCGATACCTAGTGGTCGTTCTTTATTAAGTCAAGCACACAATTGAGATCCATATACTTCTGCCTTAACTTCAGTAGTTCACCAATAACTTCATTCCCAACTTCTAGACGAAGTTCATTGTCTTCATTTGTCGATATTCATTTGCTGAACGCTTTTGTTTACCTTCATTTTTAGATTCCATCTTAATAGTAATCTGAAAAATTAAGTTAGAAAATAAATAAATGAAATGGAAATGCTCGAACAAAAACAAAAAAATCAAATAAATACAAAGAAAATAAAAAAAAATAATATAAACATAGAGAAAGCTTCTTGCGTGTTAAGGTTGATTCCCTGACGCTAATGAAGATGCAGTTAAGGTTTTTATGGAGTTCCAGCATAGTCTTGTCCGGTTTGTTCAAGTACAAAGAATGTGGCCAGTAGCAGAAAAGATGCCTCAGTAGGGTGGTGTCTCTTTCGAGAGTTTCTCATCGTTGTTGCATTTCTCTTGTTTAAATGCGAGGGTTGTTTTCGTTTATTGTTGTCTTGAATTAAATTTGTCAATTTCAGTGAGTATGGAATTTTGCTCATTGAATATAATCTTCCAGCTTTGGTGGGCCTTTCTGTAGATCGATCTACTCTTAAACTGCACACAAACCAGCGAAGACATCACCACTGGGTGTTTGGACTTCACCCACGGAGATATCCCCTTGGTCCTTATTCAAGAACTAAAGCGCGAAGCAATAGACGTCGACACTATGAAGTACCTACCAGTAGGATCCATTTTCCACCACGGGGCGTGCCTCCAACCAGCGAATGCAGCCAAGAGTGATAGATCCCCAGAAAAGTCCCACCAGAGTAGGAAGATTAGATTCAGTGAGCAGAATTCCATCTGCACTGAAATTGGCAAATCCAAACTCAAAGCAAGGCCAATGAACAAAAGCAGTCCTGGCACGTAAACAATGTACACATCAGCGTTGAGAAACACCAAGAAGAACCACTCCTAGTTCTTGCTGTAGACTAAGAGAACTAAAAATTAACTTGACAATACAATAAATTAAGAAAAATCACACCTGGCTATCTTCCCTTCTCCTTTCTCCATCGTTGTTTCCCATACCGGCCTTAGGGTTGTTTTTGTTTATTGGAGTTGTTTTGAATTCAAATTTGTTCATTTAAGTGAAGAAGGAATTTTGCTCACTGAATATAACCTTCCTACTTTGGTGGGCTTTCCTGTGGAACGATCTACTCTTAAACTGCACACAAACCAGCGAAGACATCACCACTGGGTGTTTGGACTTCACCCACGGAGATATCACCCTTGGTCCTTATACACGAACTAAAGCGCGAAGCAATAGACGTCGACACTATGAGGTACCTACCAGTAGGATCCATTTTCCACCACAGGGCGTGCCTCCAACTAGCGAATACAGTCAAGAGTGATAGATCCTCAGAAGTCCCACTAGAGTTGGAAGATTAGATAAAGTGAGCGGAATTCCGCCGCACTGAAATTAGCAAATCCAAACTCAAAGCAAGGCCAATGAACAAAAGCAGTCCTGGCACATAAACAGATGTACACATCAGCGTTGAGAAACACCAAGAAGAACCATTTCTAGTTCTTGCTGTAGACTAAGAGCAACTAAAAATTAACTTGACATACAATAAATTAAGAAAAATCACACACCTGGCTATCTTCCCTTCTCCTTTCTCCATCGTTGTTTCCCATACCGGCCTTGAATTTGATTTTGTTGTTGAAGTCACTAAGCAGATCCACAATGCAGCACTTTCCATCGTACAGAACTTCTCTAAATAATGAATAAAAATTATAAGTGGTTATAAAAATAAGAAAATAATCTTACCTAAGGCAATACTTGATTTAAACATCACAGGCACCAGGAAAGAACTCCATATTGATAGAGCGGCGCGTCGAAGACTTCGTGTCCGTCCGGTGTCGGGCCCTATTGGATGGAGGCAGTAGAAGAGCATGAAGTGCTGTTGTTTGGTTTTATGTAGACGCCGTTGGTTTTGATGATGATTTTGTGGTGAAAATAAAGAAAAGAACTTGGCTTTTATACTTAAAATCCCTCACTTTCTCTCTCTTCAAATAACTTTACTATAAAGGGACAAACAAACAGACAAACTCTTCTCAATTATATAATAGGATTATTTAAATAACTAGCGGAGGGGGATGCCCTTCCGGCGCTCTACTCTCTAATAAAATAACGTAATAATGACACACAGGTATAAACACTTACAGGTTATCCTATGTTAGATGGATAGACTATCCTCAAGTTTTTCTTCCTATTCATAAAAGGATTAATTTATATCCATTTTTTATTGTTTGGTTTGATGTAGATGACGTTGGCTTTGATGAAGATTTTGTGTGGTTAAAAATGAAGAAAATAACGGGGTTTTTATACTTAAAAACTCCAACTTTCTCCCCTTCAGATAACTTAAACAGACCAACAAACTAACTCCTCTTATTTTAAGATAAATATAATCTTTGCTTATGAACATGAAGGAAAACGTTTAGCACAAAGACTACATTCCCCTTCAATTAAAATATTACCTAAACCTTCTCTTCGTCTTTTAGCTTTTGGGCAGCCAACAATTCAAACAAATTCATTAACAGGATTACCTTCTCCTTTTACTTTAATGATTTCTGCCATAAATTCTGGATATTCATTATTAAAAGAAGTTTAAAAAAAATAAAATTTAAACATTTATTTTTTAAGGTTGAAATTCTTGAACTAAATCCGACCTTTGTTTCAATTGGAAATGAAAATAAACCTTTCCCAATTGACTTTCTAATAGAAAATATTAATTTGGAGAGTTTAGATGAAATAGGTAATATTAATGAAGGATTAACTGAATCCCTTTCTTTTGGACAAATTTTATCTGGAAAAGCTTCACATTTGTTTTTAAATATTTCTTTAAAAAATAATAATGGACAACAATATAGAAATGAAGTAAGGGAATTAAATTTAAAAAGAACTTTTAAATTTTTATTTAATTTAATTAGAATTCAGTACTCTTTAAAAGTCTTTCTTCTGTTATTTCTGTAAATGGAAAACTTCTCCCTGTTGGCCAATTTGAACAAAGATTTTTTTTAATTCATGAATCTACCCATAATAATCAAATGTTAATTATTTCAGAATATTCTAATCCTTTTCCTTTATATTTATTTTCTAAAAAACAAAATTCATTAACTCCTTTAACAACACTTCAATTAATTGAAGAAAAACAATTAAATCCAAAAATTAATGGAAAAACATTTCTTACACGTATTTTTGCCCTTCGTCGTCTTTCATTAATTTCAGCATTAGAAGAAGATGAAAATATAAATAAAATAAATTCTGGAGCAGTTTTTGCTTCAATAAATGTAGAAACTAATCAAATATTTGGAAATGGGTTAAAACTTCTTCGAATATCAGAAATAGGTCAACAAGGAAAAAGAAGGAAAATTAATATGAATTTAGTTTGGATTGGAAAAATTAGCAATGAAAAAGTAAAAAATAAAATTTAAAAATTATTTATAAAATTTAGACTACTTTAATTAATTTTATTGATTTGGATGCTTCAGTAGCCATTCCTCAATTAATTTATGAATTATTATTTGGACAACCAGAACATTTTAATTCTCCTTTCTTTTCCCAACCATTTTATCAATTAAATTTTGTTATTCCAATAAAGACTAATAAAGAACAAAAAGTTTTGGCTAGAATGGTTGCTATATCTCCAACAAATCGACCTTTAAAATATTCTTTGTTAAGTTTAAATAAAAATGATACGATTAGTATTGTTCCATCGACAGGTAAAAAAAGAATATATTTTAAAATAATTTAAATATTTTTTCTTATAATTAAAAAATACTTTTTTTTTTTAAATTAAGGTGATGTTGTTTTAACTGGTGATTTACTAGAACCTTTTGAATATTGTCTAAATATTGTTGCTACAGATATAGAAGGGTTTAATACTCAAGCTACACTTCAAATAAATGTCTTAAATAAACAAAATGGTAGAGGAATGGAAGGAGGCATGAACGAATGTAAAATATTTAATGAAGGAACTATTCTTTATAATCATGAATTTAAACGTCAAAGAGAAGAAGAAGAAAAGAAGAATTTAGACGATTTTGTTACTCTTCCTCCTTCTTTAATTTTTTCATCAGAACCTTCAATTTTAGCAAAACCAATTTTTGTTCATCAAATTCCTGGTGATGATTCTACATTATCTCCTTTAACAACATTAAAAGATGAATTAGTAACTGTTGGAGAATCTTTAATTGATAAAGAATTAACAACAAATGAAAATAGAACAGATGATGATATTTATTCTTTAGCTTCAACAAATATTCCACAACAATCAATAGGAAAAGAATTACCATTAAATTATCTTAAAACAGAACAAACTACTCTACAACAACCAATTGGATCTCATAAAATTGCCGGTCTCTCTGGTGGAGGTATTGGAACAAGAATTGGACAAAACTCGGCAATTAATTATATATTTGATTTCTAAAGTATTTTTATCTCTAAAGGGACGTAAAATAAATGGAACAATATCTGGACTTCAAGGAGAAGGTAGTAAAATTGGTGGTGGTAGTGGAGATATGACAAGTCAAGCAAGTGCTACAACAATGGCTGAAATGGCTTGTCGTCTTCGTTCTACAAAACCAATTTGGGCATTAATATGTGACATGGCCAAAACAGTATATCGTTCAACTATGATAAATGCTTAAGAAGAAAGAACAAAAATTAAATAAATAAACATTAGAATATTTAAAATTTAATAAAAATAACAAAATAGAAAGAAAACACGTCTAATAATTTTACAAACAATTAAAGGATAAGTTATAATTTTAATTGTCGTTTCTCTTCATTTTCATTATAATCTTCTGAGTCTTCTTCCTCTTCATTGCTCAATTTAATATCTTCACTCTCCTCTTCATCATCCCAAGGGTTTGAATAATAAGGAAATGGTGACAAAAACATTCTAGGATCATAAACAACATCAGCAAGGAATAGTCCATTCGGAGGCGCTGGTCTCAATCCAGATTGGTGAAATTTTGTTGGATCCGGATCTTTGAGAAGAAATTCTGCAGTCTTTTTAGCGTAGTCAAGATTATATGCTGCCTGAGAAATTAAAGCAACCATTCGACGAATCTATTAAATTTTTTCGTGAATAGAAGAATATATTCTTATTTAAAAAATATCTATAGTAACACAAAACCTGCTGTCTTAAAAAGGCATGGGCAACAAATTCAATATTGAAATATTCAGAATTCTCATCAGACAGGGCATAAGGTTCGCCTTTAAAATTAAATTTTAAGTTCATTAAAAAACTGAAGTTACCCCAAATGTCAACACCCTGTTGGATAAGGCTAAATTTAAAAAATAAGGTTATTAATGAATTGGAGAGAGTTGACCAATTGGGGTTCAAAAAACCCAATTTAAATATATTAATAACCTCTATAAATTCGCAACAATCTAGGTTGTCTTCTTCCCGTTGTAGTTTTATAATTTTTTCCATCAGACCTGTCTCTCGATCTGTGGTTGTAAAATGATGCATAATTTAATTCTGGTCTTCTCAATATTGCACACATTTCTTCCGCTTTTTCAACACAAAAAGAAGGAGGATGTGACCAACTGTAGTTAAATTCAGATAAATCAACAAGTGATTGCTCATCAATTGAACGACTTTTTAAATAAGCTTCCATGGAATGAAAACGGCGAATTCGATAAACATAACGCCTATAAAAGATTTTTTGGTAATTTCCCATTATCTTCAAACGAACTAAAGTATTTACCAGCTATTAAAATTAACTCCATTTTTAAACTTAATCTATATCAAATAAAATTAATTAAAAAAACCTATAGGAAATGTGAAAGTTTCTGTTAAATCCTTTTTCCACAGGATTAATTTCCAACAACTCCATTGCATCTTTATACCCAACTTTTTCAATTAAATCTAATAAATTTAAATATAAAATTTTTTAATGTACGAATACTATTGAATTTATTAATGAAGTTCATTCTAGAATCATGAGTTTGGATAATAGAAGAAGTACGTTCATTGGGAGTTTTAATCAAAATTGGATTGCGTAAAGCATGTACTTTGGCGTCCGTTCTAAAAATAAATTTAGCTTTGTCATAAAATATTCTAAAGAGAAAAATAAAAAAACTAGTTATGCAAAATGATTGAAGTCTTATTTAAATAAATTTGTTACTAACAAGTTAGTAGCGACTTGAATTTTACAAAAAAATTCTTGTAATTTATTAATAATAATTCTTTGTAAATTATAAAAAATAAACCTGCTAATTGTGGCCGAAAGAAATTGAGAGTTTTCTTCATCAAATAAATGAGCCAAACAACAATCAAATAATTTGTAAACACTTGCCCCTTTGTGTGGCGCTCCACCTTTGGCCATTGAAGAAAACCTAGAACCATCATATCGAAGCCAAAATAAAAATTTTCTCAAAGCATTACCTTCTTGCATTTAGTGCAAAAAATACCTAAATTTTTGGAATGAGAAAACCAAAATTAAAAAAAGAATCGAAGATTAAAATATTGTGAATTCTTTTTACGAATTTCGTTTTCCTTTTCTACATCTCCCCTCATACTCTATCATTTTCTTTTTCTCTAGGTTTTTCATACTGAGAAATAGACAGAAGACCAAAGGTGCGCGTAAAAATTTAAAATGAAATCTTCCGAAGAGAATTTGTAATATTGAAGTTAATTCTAAATTTAACTAAAACTTAAATAGGATAAAAGCAACTGTGTTTATTTAATAGCTATCATTCTTTCCTAATAAAATAAGGATTTATTTTGTCAATCTTCATAAAATATGTTGTTCCAATCTCTTGCAAATGGATGGCCAATTTGGTTAATTTACATCGCTAGCTTTTCTGTGTTTGTCGTTTTTTTTTCTTTTCTCTCTGTTCAAACTGTGCTTGATTGTTGTTGCTGTAGAAAGAAGCGCAAGGTAAAAATATATTTTTAACAAATTAATTAAATAATTTATTTAACCTAGAAACGTCAACGTAGTGAAAATCAAATTGAGGAGACAAAGTTTCCAGGTAAAAATAATAAATAATTATTTAAATTTAAATTTGTAATTTTTTAGAGGAGGAAACAGAAAAACAAAAGCATAAGCAAAAAGTTACAAAAAAATCGCCAACAAAGCCTAGCAATGATACAAAAATGACTTTAAAGGATCAAAAGGGTAAGTTAAAAAAAGGGGAAAATAAACCTGAAATGAAGGATGAGAGACTTAAAAATCAGAAAGGAATGGGTGAAGGAGTTGATTACCAAACACTTAATAATTTGAACCAAAACATATTTCTCAAAGGGGATAAAGGAGGTATTTATTTAATAAATAAATAAATAATTTATTTAATTAAAGGTAAAGATGGTCTAACTCAAAAAAATCTAGCTACTAAATTACCAAAACTAAAGGAAGAAAAACATGATTTTGGGATTGGAGGAGGTGCTGACTATCAGACATTGGGAAATTTAGACAAAAATATATTCGTGAAAAACGAGAAAAAAGGAAAGCCTTTGGCAAAGCCAAAAACAAAAAATGAAAGGGAAAATCAACAAGGTTTGGGTGAAGGAGATGACTACCAAACATTGAAGAATCTTGATAAAAATATTTTCCTTAAACGAGAAAATAAAGGAGAAGAAAGCGAAGAAGAGGTTAAATTAAAGAAAAAGCCTTCGAAAAAAATTGTAAAAGAAGAAGATGAAAAAGAGACAAAAAGGAAAATTAAAAAAATTAAAAAAAAGAATTTCGAAGATGAAGAAATTGAAGGAGGAAAAAGTGAAGAAGATGTGAAGATAAAGAAAAAGGCGAAAAAGAAAAATGAAGAAGAAGATGAGGAAGATGAAGGTGGAAGAAGTGAAGTAATTATTAAGAGAAAGAAGAAGACAAAGGAGAGAATTGAAGAAGATGAAGAAGAAGAAGAGGATAGTGAAGTTGAAAAGAAGGTAAAGAAAAGGGTAATGAAGAAGAGTGAAAAGGAAGGGAAAGAAAAGAAAAACAAGAATGTGCCGATTAAAGAAAATAAAAAGGTGGCAATGAAGAATCTAAAATCTGAATTAAGTGTATCAAGGTAATTAAATTAAATAATATTTTTAATTTATTTAATTAATATATATTAAGCACTGTTTAGTAAATAGTTTCTTTATATTTTTTAGATCAGATATTAGTTTGAACAAAGAAGACAAGGAAAGTATTATCAAATCCAAACTGCACAATAATACGTATTCTATAACTAGGATTGGCGATTTGCGAGTCCAAGATGAATCTAAATCGAAGTTTGATAAATAAATAAATATAGACATAATATAATATAGATAATAATAATAATAAATATTCTCTCTTTGTTTTATATGTAAATATTAAATCCAAAATATTAAGGTTATTTGTTTCCATTATTTAATTTACTTAGGTTCCTCTATTTATTTGTTAATAATTTAGGTAATTAATTATTGTCAGTTAAACCAAAATTATTGTTTATAAAAAGAAATATTTATTAGTATGGTAATGTATTATCTTTAAAATAAAACTAAGAACACTTTTGATAATTAAATTTTAAAAAATAAAGTCATATAATATTTAAAGTTATTTTTCTCATTAAAAATAAATATAGTATATTTAATGTCCACTTTTAATTATTTCCCCCTTTTTATTTTTTAGGAGAGAATTTATTTATTTATTTATTTTTATATAAAAGTACATAGTATAAATATTTTTGTTTTTCTTTTTTTTTATTAGGGATCTTTCCCTGAAAAACAAGCAAAAAGCCTTGAGAAAAGTCTATGCGACATTGAAAATATTTGTAAAAATAATCTACTAAATAAGAAAAATATTTAGAGATTAAACTTTTTGTTTTATTTATAAATAAATATATTTTTTTATTTCAATTAAAATTGTACTTTGTAATATTTGTATAATTTATATTTTATTAATTGAGATTTATTTATTCCAAAATTAATTTATAAAATAATTCAAAATATCTAAAAATTAAAAATTTCTTTAAAAATTAATTATTTTATTTAATTTAAAAATTAAATAAAAATCAATTAAAAATATTTACAAAACTAATAAAATTAATTTTTATCAGTAAAAGGAAAAGAATTTATTGTAAATAATTATTTTTTTAAATTAAATAGAAAACACATGTTTATTCACATTTTTTAAAGTAAAATATTAACTACAGCTACATCACAACCATTTAATTAAATTAAAAATGAATGCTGTAGTTTATGGATATTTAAATTTTGATGGAAATAATAATAATAATGAAGATGATGAAAATCAAATTAAAATAAGTAAAGAAGCTTTTGAAGTAATAAAAAATAATAAAAAAATTGAAGAAAATGCAACTGAAAATACAACAAATGGGAAATTAATAATAATAAATGAATCAAAGAATTCTTTAATAGAAAAGAGAAATTTATATTTAGGGTTATTTTTGATATTTAATTATTAATTTTTAATTTAAATATTTTAGTAGTAAATGCCAAACATTTTATTCTTCTGATCCATTTATTGTCTCAAGGGCTTTTATGCAATATGTTTATGATGAACAAGGAAATCGTTTTATTGATTGTATTTCTAATGTTCAAAGTTTGTTAAAATAACCTTTAAAATAAATTTTAAAATTTATTTTGTATGTAGATGTTGGTCATTGTCATCCACTTACTGTTCAAGCAATAGCAACACAATCTAGTTTATCAACATGTAATATTCGTTTTGTTTGTCCTTTATTAGGAGAATGTTCAAAATTATTAATTAATACTTTATCTTCATCTAATTTTGATACAATCTTTTATTGCAATTCTGGTTCTGAAGCAAATGATTTAGCCTTACAATTAGCTAGGGATTGGACTAAAGCTAATGATGTTATTGTTTTGGAAAATGCTTATCATGGACATATTACTACTACAGTAAATTAATTAATTAATTAATAATTAAAGAATATTTTTTTTTTAATTTAGGGGTAATTAAATAAAAATAAAAAGAAAAAAATTCTTCAAATTAATTAATTAATTATTTAAATAAATAAAATAAAATTTTATTTTTAAGGCTCAATTAAGTCCATATAAATCAGAACGTGGTGCTAATATAAAAAAACCTGATTGGGTGCATATTGTATGTATTTAATTTTTATTTTATTTATTTATTTAATTAATTAAAAGGCTCCAGCCCCAGATGTTTATAGAGGAAAGTATAGACTTCCTGATTCAGAACTAGTTTCTCCAGAAGCACTTTTCCGTGCTGGAGAATTTTATTCAAAAGATGTTTGTACCCTAATTGAACAAATTAATAAAGAAGGCAGAAAAATAGCTGCTTTTTTTGCTGAGGCCTTACAAAGTTGTGGGGGACAGATTATCCCCCCTTCAGGATATTTTAAATCTGTGGCAAAGGAAATACATAATAATGGGGGTTTAATAGTTATAGATGAAGTTCAGACAGGTTTTGGAAGAGTTGGAAATACTTTCTGGGCACATCAATTATATAAAGATGAAGAAGGTAAATAATTTAATTAATAATTAAATTCCTTTTTTATTTTAAAGAATTTATCCCTGATATTATAACAATGGGTAAATCAATGGGTAATGGTTATCCAGTAGCAGCAGTTGTTACTAGAAAAGAAATTGCTAATAAATTATGTGGAAATGTTGAATATTTTAATACAGTTAATTAATTAATTTTAATTAATTTAATTTTAAAGTATGGAGGTAATCCAGTAGCCTGTGCTGCAACTTTATCTGTTCTACAAATTATTGAAAAAGAGAATTTATTAAAACATTCAAAAGAAATGGGAATTTTGTTTAAACAAAAATTGGAAATATTAAAATCTAAACATTTATGTATTGGAGATATTAGAGGTATTGGAATGTTTTGGGGATTAGATTTAGTTAAATGTAGACAAACAAGGGAACCAGCAACTAATTTAGCTTCAAAATTGGTAATTAAATATTTTTAATTTATTTAAGATTAATTATTTAATTTAATTAATTTTTTTAATTAATTAATTTAAAATCAACACACTAGAAAATAATTAAATATTTAGCTTCTGTGTATTTATTAAAGAGACAAATTTAATTTAATTACAAAATAAAAGCCCTAATAATTAAAAATTAATTTAAATAAAATTAAATATTTATTTTAAAAATTAATATTTTTATTTGTATATTTAGATATTAAAACTAAGAAAAGAATATGGAATATTATTAAATGCAGATGGACCTTTTGGAAATATTTTAAAATTTAAACCTCCACTTTGTTTTAATTCTGAGAATTTAATTAATGTTATTAAATCATTAGATGAATGTTTAAATGAATTAAAAAATGAAAATATTTAATTAATTAAATATTTATTTATTCTTATTTATATTTTTAAAAATAAATATATATTTCTTTTTATTAAAATAAATTTTAGTTTATTATTTATTTTTAAATTAAACTACCTAATAAAATTGAATTTTAAATTTTAAAGTATTTAAATAAAAATTTTTTTTTATTAAAAATAAAATATTTTTATTAGAGTAAATTTACCTCTAGATGACCTTTAAAAAAAATAAATTAAAAAGAATATTTTTTTTATTGTTACAATAATTTTTATTTAATTATTAATAATAATAAAATAACAATTTTAAAGTATCCTCTCTTTCTCTTTTTCTATTTCAATTGTTTGTATAAAATACGAAAAATATTTACATTTTTAACCAATCAATTATTTTTTAAAAAATGAAAAATAAATTTATTTATCCTTTGCCAAGCATTGAAATTAATTTTTATTTTTTTGTTTGGATTTTACATTCTTTATTAGCATTTATAATTGCAATTATATCTACATTAAATATTAATAAAATAGGTAATTGGTTAAAACATTGGTTAGAACCTGGGCAAGTTTATTTATTTTTAATTAATTATTAATTAAAAGAATATTTAATTATTTAGTTATATTTCTGGTTATTTTATTGATAATTCTGATGTTGAATGGAAATTATTTAAATTATCTTTTCCTTTAATTTTTGTTACATTTTTATTAAATTCAAGTAAATAATAATTTTAAATTTATTAATTAATTTTAGTTGTATTAAATATTGTAAAAAAGAATAAATTTATTAAATAAACAATTAATAACAATTATTATTTTAATTCCTTTTTGGATTATTTTACATATAAATTGGACTAGGTTAATTTAAATAAATAAATATAAATATGTAGAAAAATAATTAGAATAATAATAATTAATTATATTTTAATTTAAACCTTTTAATTTAATTAATATTAATTTAATACATATTCAAAGGAATAATTTAATTTAATAAACAATAATTATCTTTTAATAATTTATTTATTTTTTTTTAGTTTAAAATGTATTTCTTTAATATTTATTTTTTCTTTTATTTTAATTTTTATAATTAATTTAACTAAAAATCAATTAATTGGATGGATATTTTGTATTATTTTTATTATTAAAATTTTTGATTTAATTTCATTTTCAAAAGAACCAACAAAATATTATTTAGAATTTAATTTATATCTTTATTCAACAATTAAAGTATTTAATAATTAATTAAATTAATTATTAATTAAATATTTAGTTAATTAATTTATCAATTTATTTGAGCAAATATAAAGAGAATTTTAATTTAAATTTATTTTGTTCAATTTCAGAATATTTATTATATCCTCCTTATTCAATTAGTTTAATTGTTCTTTATGAGGTAAAAAAGAAAGTTTAATTTAAATTAAAAATAAGTTTATTTTTTAAAAGGATTTTCAAAAACAATTTTCTTCTTTTAATTCTTCAAATAATTCAATTAATAATATTAATGCAATATTTAAATCATTTTTAAAACTTTTTTGTTATTTTTTTCTATTAGAATTATTTCTACATTTTTGTAGAGTAAATGCTTTATTTAATTCTCCTTTTGTTATGTTACAAAATTTTAATAATTATGAATGTAATTAATTAATTAATTAATTAATATTTATTTTTTAAAGTAATTTCAATTGCTTATGTTGCTGGTCAATTATTTTATTTAAAATATTATTTAATTTTTGGAATTGCAAATATTTTTGCTAAAATTGATGGAATGAAACCTAATTCATTACCTATTTGTATTTCACATATTTCAAAATATTCACAAATGTGGAGATATTTTGATAGAGGTCTTTATTTATTTCTTAAAAATCAGGTAATTTTTTAAATTAAGAATATTATTTATTTAATTATTTTTTAATTGTTTTTGAAACAGAAAAAGAATTTAATTATTATTTTTTATATGTAGAGAAAAAATAATTTTTTTAATATTTATTTATATAAATAAATATTTATTTATTCTTTTTTTTATTTAAATATTTATCATAAAATAAAAATTAAATATATTATGTACATATTAAATAAATAATTTAATAATAAAAATAATTGTTTAATTTTTTTAAGCTTTATATTCCTATTTTAAATTATCAATTTAATAATTGTAAAATTTCTCAATTAAATTTATTTATTAATTTAACAATATTTCGTAAAATAATAGCTACTTTATTTGTTTTTATTTTTGTTTTGGTTTGGCATGGTTTTAATTCAAATTTTTGTTGGTGGGTAACATTAAGTGGTTTAAGTCTTTTAATTGAACGTTTACCAATTAATCAATTTATTCAACAAAAAATAATTAAAAGAAAATTATCTTCTGCTGCAAATATTCGATTAAAATCTGTTTTGATGTTAATAGCACTTATTCCTGGTTATTTATTTTTATTTATTTAATTTAATTATTAGGAATTTTTGGAATTTTCTTTTTTCTTGGACATGGTTTAATTGGCAATTATATTTTCTTTAAAATACTTTTACAAGGATTTAAACAAATTTTAACTTTACAAATTATTATTGGAAACTCTGGATGGGTAATGATACATTTAATTATTTTAGGTTATTTCTTTAATAATATATCTTTATTTATTGAAAAAAAAGAAGAAAAAAGAAAATAATTAAAATAAAAATATTTTAACATTTTCTTAACAAAAAAATTTTTAATTTTTGTAAAAATATTTATGTAATTATCACAAATAAATATAACAAGCGAAGAGAAACTTTTTTTTAAAAATCTTATAGATTTAAATTAAAATAAAGGTATTTTAAATAAATATAGAATCTTAAGTGAAATGAGCACTTTTAAAGTATATTTTAGTAAAGAAATAATATTTAAAAAAAAATATTTGTTCATTTTAAAAGGATAAAGGACTGAAAAATAATAAAAGAAAATAAAGGTATATTTAATTAAATATCCATGTATACATAATTAAAAATAATTTAAAGTTTAAGTGAAAGAGAAAAAATTAACAAAAAATTAAATTAACCTCATTTTTATATAGCTTTATTTCCAACCTTTTTCTGTTCTTTATTTTCTTTTTTTAATTCCCATTCAGTCAATACTTTCTCAAAAACATTTTGCCATTCCCATTTTTGTGAATCAGAATTAGGACTACAAGGATTCATAAAAACATCTCCTGTAGAAGCATCACAATCCAAACATAAACTTGTCAATACATGAATAAGTTTTTTAGTTTTTGGTTGATATTTAAAATGCTAAAGAATTAAAAAAAAGGAAATCTTTAAATTTAAATAACCTGATTTCCTTTCATTCCGTGACAAGCAAAAAGAGTAACTGGTGATTTTTCATGATTTTGAGAAACATCAAAACACATAGTTCTCCCTTTAGGTCGAATATCTTGCCAAAAAGAGAAACGAAAATCCTAAAATTTAAGAATTAAAGTTTGAAGAAATAAGCAATCAAAGGCAAAAGTAAAGAATCCAAGTCCTAGATTTCCTTTAATTTTCCTGTAAATCTTTATATTTTCAGGTTACCGAATGATACGAAAAATAAAGTAATGAATTAGAATTAATAGCTAATATCTTATTGTTAGAGCAGATTTGTGCTCATGTCAGCGTGTCCATAAACTCTGAATTCTAACAGGAAAATAAAGAATGGATAGAATTCTTCACCTTTACTCAATCAACTCTGTTATATAAAAGTTAATTTATAAACAAGTTAAAATATCTATAAGGCTAATAAAAAACCCGTGTTAAAATAATATATTTCATTACCTGTTCACCATGTACAGAACTATCCTCACTTTTACATTTAGCTAAAATCAATTTAGTCCCAGTTCCTTCATATCCTGTGTCTATACATTTATTTGCTGCTAAATTCTTTAATTCACCTATTTAAATAATAGATTTAAATATTATTAAAAATGAAAATAACCATTAGCTCCATCAGGTGGTTCTACAGCTGGATAAAAGTGATCTTGATCAAAAGCTATTTCCTTCATAAACCAATCAAAAGATTTACATTTAAGACGTTCCCTAACAGCTTTTTGTTTGATTAAATCACCTAGTTGTTGAAGTTTATTTAAAATTTAAAAAACGATTAATTTTTAAATTAAATATTCTATCATAAAAGAACACAAAGTTTAATCCACATATCGAATATATTTTCGATATATTTTTCTTTGACGAGTTACTTATGCTGATTATAGAAAGAAGTTCATACCCTCCTCGGCGGTTTCCAATGCTGGTCTTCTTTTGTATAAATGTTTTTTATATTCATCCATCCAAACTTCTGCTACTCGACGATAATTTCTTGAAATAAAATCTCCAACACCAGGATTCCTTTTTAAAATAATTAATTTTTAAAATAAAGTTTCTCTATAAAAACCTACGGGAAAGGAATATATTTGCATCTATAAATATGACCAACACGAGAACAAGGAGCATCTACTAATTCCCCATGACATTGCCAAATTTTAAAGCTTAATTCATACTGTTCTCCTCCCCAAATATCCAAACCTTCATCATAACCTCCCAATTCCCAAAACCATTTTGTACTTATTGCAAAATAACCACCAGCCATTACTGGACTTTTGAATGGTTCTGTTGGAGATTTTAGATCTTCATCAGTTAATGGTAAACGTTTATAATTAAATTCCCAATCAAATGAACCTATAAAAAAATCATTAAAAAATATACAGCAAATACACATAAATAAAAATATTCTAACTAGATAACAAATTAAATAAAGAAATCAAGTAACAAGTACACACCTATGTACTAAATAACTCAAAAAGGATGGGTAAACTAGTTAATCTATGCTTTAAAAAACCTCTTGCTCCTTCATCCTGTGCTCTATATTCATAAGTATCACAATCAATTACATCAACAAATGGACATACAACTGTCCGATAATTTAATGCAATTGGTTCTATTAAAGGAGGCAACCAGTTATAATTAGCTTCAGAATGCGCATCTAAGAATACAATAATTTCAGCTTTAGCAGAACGAGCACCAATAGCACGAGCTCTAATTAATCCTTCCCTTTTACTAAAAATATTAAATTAAAAATATATTTGATTGTGAGTTTAAAATTTTAGATAGCCGAATCCCTTTCAACAAAATAAAATTTACCTTGTTCTAACAATTTTTACAATATGGTCTAACTTTTTAGCTTTCCAATGTTGTTCAAAAGGTTCTCCTAATTCTGGTTTAGTACTTGCATCATCAACAAAAACGATTTCTTTGAGTACATCGGATGGTGATCGATTAATTATAGAATATCCACTCCTTAGTAATGTTGAATAATGCTTGAATTTTTTAAAATAATTTTGGATTAAAAAACAGATTACTTCGTCATGAAACGGTAGAATAACAGAAACGGAAGGAAGACGTTCAATATAAGTCTTTGTTTTACATCCCGGATGTCTAATATCCTTAACACTTCTATCAAGTGAAATATGGTCACTAACATAAGCATTGTAACCATTAGCACGATATAGAGTGTCCTTAAATTAATTGGATGTACAATTATTTTATTTAATTTTAATAATAAAAATTTAATGTTAAAAATACATAAACAATAAAATGAGCTAAGAACCCCGTTTTAAAATCAATTTTGAATTACTTAACTGCTACACTCTTTCGAATCAAAAATTAACTTTTATGAAAATATTTTAATATAATTTTTTCATTAAAAAATTTAAAATAAATATACCACAACTTTCTCCAGTGTTTGATTATTTTCCTTTTTAATAACAAATCCTTTACCAACTTCACCATTTCCTTCTCTTTTTTGCTCTTTTTCATAAAAACTTCTATCTAACCAATCCTTTTTAGGAAGAGATCTATAAGACAAAAAAGGGTCAACTCCATCAGGAAGATCTAAAGAAAGAAATAAAATGTTTAAAATAGAAAATTAAAAATATATACTTTGCTCTTGTTGTGAAAGTTCATCAATTGTTTTATTTAATTCACGTTCAACAGTCACAGTTTTGTAGAAATATACAATAAAAATAATAAATACAGCATAAATAAATGTATATACTAAACGTCTGGGCAAATAACGCGAAATTAACCGAAGTCTTCTTTTATTCTTCATTTAAAAACTAGAATATTTAAGTTTACCTTAAGATTAATATTTAGATTGTAATTTAAATAAGAATAAATGTTGCCGATTAACTAATAATAAAAATCAATATAATAAAGCAAATTTTAGTTATATTTTAGGCATTGTTACAAGCCACGTTTTAATGTGATCTAAATGTTGTAAATGTAAAATAAAAAAAACAGTTAAATGAAGTAATAAATAAAAAATATTTCTAAAAATAAAGATTTGTTTTACATTAAAATCAACCAAAAGAATTCAGGGTCGATAGAAAGCCCAGTATTTTTAGATTCTTAATCCACTTATATACATAAAAAAAGGGAGAACTAATTGTAAGCTGTACATATGTAAAAATTTACTTCAAATCCCAACAGGTTTAAACAAAAAACGAAAAAAATAAAATTAATATTTATCAAAATAGGTATATAATTTAATTAATAAATTACCAAAAAAATGTAAAAAATAATAAATTAAAAAATAGATTACTACAAAAATAAATTAATTGTTAAAAATATTTTCAATTATTAATCAATATTGGAATAATTCCATAATATTGATTTTAAAGCAGAAAATTAAATATAGGTTTTTAAATAAAAATTCTGGTAATGATTCAATCCAAAATCTATATTTTCTTAAATTTAGTTTCAATTTAGATGAAAGGAAACAAAACTATACTATATAACAACTGGCAAATAAAAGTAATTCTAATATTAGTAAGACAAACATATTCTATGTATGTTTAGAATAAATAAATGGCAGTGAATAAATTAATTCTGATCCTTTTAAATGAATTAAGCATTGAAACGAGTCCTGGCAAGAACACTGTTACCATAAGGAACACGCTCATTGAGCTGAACAAAGTTGATCTTACGTTCTCCGGCGACTCGGGGAATGTATTGTGGCGTAGTTCTAAAAGAATCATATTAAAAATATTAAACAATAAAGAAAAGAAACCGTTTCATTTCCAAATAATTGTTGCTACCACGCTTAGCAAGCTCTTTTGCCTGAAGAACTGGCGAAGGAAGAGCTGGTGGCATATTGACAATTTGCCACATGTTACATAAACCGAGAATGAACGACTGCAATTCATCATTATTAGCTCGGATCTCGTTTATTGGAATCATGTATTGAGGAATTTTTGAAGTTCCCTATAAAATGAAAAACCAATTAAAGATAATTGTTTAAACCTTCAGTGGATAATGTGATTGAAGAAAGAATTCGTGAAGATCAACACGAACAAACTTTTTGTCAATAACAGAACCTGGAGTAGTGTTGCGAATTGGTCCAGTATTTAAGAAGAAACGCTTTGTATGGCGTTTATCAACAATAACAAAGACAAATTTTGGTGACCATTCTTGGCTACAGCCCTTAAAGGTCTGCATAATTCGAGTAAATTCTCCACTAACAGCCTTTAATAACATAATAGATAAATAAAAAATTAACAATAAAAAATACATTTGGAACCATTCCCTCACTAATTCCATCACGAATAACAAAAACAGTAGAAGGAAGCTTCTTACGGTTAGTCTTAAGAGCTCCAAAAATCCAGTTAATTCTCTCACTAAAGTAATCAACGTCAAGAACATCCTGCTTGCATGGCTGATAGATATAATCACCAATAAATTTAACTGGATTTCCCAAATAATTCCCACAATACTAAAATTAATATTAAAATTTATACAAGCGTAAACAACCCCAATAGTCAATGGATCTTCCGAAGTATATCCCTCCATTCCTTGTTTACTCAACTTAAACTTCTCGAAAGCAGTAGCCTTAGCGGGACGAGAAGTATCGATTCCAAGCACGAGAATTTCTCCAGAGCCCAAATCCAGTTTATTTTTTCTTAAAAAATCACATAAAATAAATTAAATAGGTCTCACGTGACAGGGTCGAAGATAGGCATGTAGTTAAGTCCAAACAGCCTAGAAAAAATAGAAAATTAAATTTATCGAATTTAACCAACTTCATATTCATCTTCGCAAGAACGTTACCGACTGAAGCTGGACCAGCCTTTCTAATCATTTCAACATTGACATGTTGAGTAAGAACACTATAACGACGCTCACAAAGTTTGAGTTTACCTGAAAAGAAGATTAGAAATAAAAACATTTATTGTTATTACCATGAGATTTTACAAAACGTTCATCAATGTAGAGAACAAATTGTATTTTTGCCTTAGAGAACTCCTCAAAACGTTGTTCAAGTACATTCAATTCAACATTCTCATAATTAGGCTGAGGAAGTTTCATTCCTCGTTGAGAAGCCATTCTTTGTAAATCAGAAATGAACTTTCTGTATTTATTTCATTAAAAAATAGAAAGAAAGGAAAAACATACCCAAATTTATCTTCAGTAACTCTACGCGGAAAGGCAATAATCCATGAACGGAGAACATCAGAAGGTTCCAAATAACGAAAGGGACCACGAACGTCGAAACTGCCCTTAAAAATCAATTGATAATTCTTAAGATAAGGCACGATAAATATGATCAACATAATATTCAATGAAAGCATGAGGCCACTAATAAAATTAATGACTCTGAAAGTCACGATCTTGAAAGTCAAAAACTGGCTTTCATAGTTGACTTAATGGTTGGGTTCTAAAAAACTAAATGTGTTTATGAAAGTCTAAACCTTTTCGTTGTCATTAGGATTGGCTTCAGAATTACCAAAGCGAATAACAGGCAATTTACGAACTCCAATTGGAACGTTATTCTGATCACCTCTTAGTTTAACGCCAAAATGGAACATAAATTTAGCGCATTCACCATCTCTGCCAATACGGCGCATTTGTTCTTTAATTATTTCACTGCGAACATCGGGCTTCATAGCATTAGCCTAAAAATACTAGAAAACAAAAATGGATTTCAAAAACCGCAAGAAGATCACTAGATATTTTGGCCATCTCCTCAGTCATTTGCATCTTATCCAGAGAAACACGCTGAAATGGTAATATTTCGAGACATTGTAGTGGATAGAGGGCCTGAAAAATAATTAAAAAAATAGTTTAATTAATAAAAATACATCTCGGTCAACATGTTGACGCACTGCAGGCATGCTACCATCAATTTTAACATTCTTCTTCTCGGCAAAATATTGTATCATTGGAACATTGCGTCCATCAACTTCAAAGCTATAAAGAATTTATTTGTAAATTAATTTAATAAACCTAATTTCAGAAACAAGGCGAGCAGTGATAGAGTCAATAACAATAACTCGAGAAGGAGCATAAGTTAAGTAGGCACTAATCCCTTTGTAAAGATGACCGAAATCAATCCAAAATGCTTCCATTGCTTTGCGATCATTTGGTCTAAGAGGATTCTGACGGCGATTCATAGCAGACCTAATCATCGACTTGGCAATCTCACCCAAATTCCCAGCAACAAAGAAGGCACAGGTTTTGACTAGAAAATAAAATAAAAAAATTTAAAAAATGTTACTATCGGCAATTAAAGCGGGACATGGTTTCACATCTCCATTAACGATAATACGTACACCCTTAGCCAATCCATTATGTGTTGTAATAGCGTCATTTAATCGTTTAGCCTCGGCGACTTCAAAAAGCCTTCCAGGTCCAACAATACGATGTGTTCGTCTAAAATATAATTAAAATGTTCTTTAATCAGATCTTAAAAATATTAAGAATAGAAGAGTAATTTATACAAGTAGTTTTTATGGGTAATTAGGTGACAAGTCCACAACTTTTATCGAAGTAATATAATAATATTCTAAAATAATCGTTTCATTTACTGAAAGGTAATAGGGAAACCTAATTACTATTTCGGAAAACCCCTGAACTTAGGAATACAATTAAACAGTACCTTAATTACATAGTATTAGAAAATAAAAATAAAACCAAAAATTTGTAACAAAAAATAAACTAATAAATGGACATTAGAATACCAATAGCAGAAAGAATCATAACAACCATAATTGTACCTCTTATTTGTATTTAAAATTTACTCATTAATGAAGGACTGAGAGGTCAACATCTCAAAAAATGTTCGAAGTGAATGATCTGCCTGTAAATGCGGTGCAGGACAAAGAGAAGACGAAACGTCATTCAAGTTCAATTCATGACTCGAACCCTTACAAGGCTGCAATTCAAAGGTGATTGTTGCATTGTACAGGAATTTCCGACAGAATTCATTCATGCGCTCCGGTTTGATTTCACATGTCTAAATAAATAAATAACATTTTTAATGAATACTAATTTTCCTATCTATAATAAATATTAATACAAATATGGAATAGATCCAAAACTAACCAGCGCGGGAACACGACAATTCGTAAACAAAATCTTTCGGTTGTCGTAAACAAACAAGACCTAATAAAAATAAACAAACTGTTAGTCCATTATATTAAAAATTACTTTTCCATTACTACCAAAGCCTTGCGTATTGTCGAAAACCTCCTTTACCAACTCGAAACAAATATCTCTAAGCAATCCTCTTTTCCCATCATCCCCAGATCCTTTAGTCAGACTCTTGTTTTTAACCTTGTCTGATAGTTCGACGTCGTAACGATAAACCATAACAGTACCAGGCTTGACATCGAACCTGTAAATTGAATCTTAAATTAATTAAAAAATTTTATTTAACGTATAAAAGTTCGCAAGTCCATCAATGTTTTTGATAAACTGTGAAGCCTGCGGTGGAATGTTCTGAAAGTTAGATTATACTTTTACAAGTCAAAACTTCAACTTACGGCAGCAACCCGAATATTTGAAACCACTTGAGATAAATCCGGCATGTTAGATTTTGAATGTTAAAACTGAAATTAAATAATTAAACGCTGAAAAGAACAAATTTTATATTCCAACAGCCGTAACTTAATAGAGTAATTGAGCCTAATTAATAGTAAAATAAATTATAATTTAAAATTAAATACATATGTATATAATTAGTTAATTGACTGCCCGCTTTGAAAATATACTAAACAATAAGGGGAGGAGCAAAACATTCATTATAACAACGTTTCTTACAAACGATCAAAATTAAGCTGGGAAAGAATTAATGCAAAACCAACTTAAAACCGTGAAATAGAAAAGAACAAATGAAAGGAAAATTCCTTAGACTTTTAAGGAGAAAAAGGTAAAAACTAATCCAATATTCGTCTGATTAGAAATCAAATTAAAAATAAGGTTAATTTTTCTAGATATGTATGCCTATACTACATATGTACATGCAACATATATAGGCAAAATGTAACACAAAATTATCTAGAAACCTAAAAAATTTACTCATCATTTACTTAGTCTACATTGCCTTTATGCGACCTGCAAGCAAAGCGTTCGAAAATGAAAATAACCAAGTGGGCGGAATGGGAAGGTCATTGACTAAACTAAGTTAAGAGTAAGAAAGAAAACGCCTAGGTAAAGGGAATTTTTACATTGAATATATACATGTTGACCAAAGAATGGGTTTTTGTCAAGGAAGTAGGCTTATGTCTTTTAGACGAAAAATCTAAAGAAAAAAGTAAGATCTGAACACAAAAATAGTAATTAGTAACCAACCTTTCGATTTTTTTATTGAAAAAACATTTAAAAATAAGTTTGCTTCAGAAGTAAGCATCAAAATAAATTAGGGACAAAAGTAGACAAAAAATTTAAAACATATAATCTAAATAACGTAAAAAAAATTTTTAATTTTCACTAGGTCAAATTCTTTATATTCTACCCAAAATCAAACCAATTAAGCATTGAAACGAGTTTTACCCAAAACACTGTTACCATAAGGAACACGCTCATTGAGCTGAGTAAAGTTGATCTTACTCTCTCCAGCAACATGAGGAATGTATTGTGGAGAATTTCTAGGGAAAAAGCATAAAAATACTAATAAAGAAAAAGAAACCGTTTCATTTCCAAATAATTGTTGCTACCACGCTTAGCAAGCTCTTTTGCTTGAAGAACTGGCGAAGGAAGAGCTGGTGGCATATTGACAATTTGCCACATATTACACAAACCGAGAATGAACGATTGCAATTCGTCATTATTAGCTCGGATCTCGTTTATCGGAATCATGTATTGAGGAATTTTTGAAGTTCCCTATAAAAATGAAAAACCAATTAAAGATAATTGTTTAAACCTTCAGTGGATAATGTGATTGAAGAAAGAATTCGTGAAGATCAACACGAACAAACTTTTTGTCAATAACAGAACCTGGAGTAGTGTTGCGAATTGGTCCAGTATTTAAGAAGAAACGCTTTGTATGGCGTTTATCAACAATAACAAAGACAAATTTTGGTGACCATTCTTGGCTACAGCCCTTAAAGGTCTGCATAATTCGAGTAAATTCTCCACTAACAGCCTTTAATAACATAATAGATAAATAAAAAATTAACAATAAAAAATACATTTGGAACCATTCCCTCACTAATTCCATCACGAATAACAAAAACAGTAGAAGGAAGCTTCTTACGGTTAGTCTTAAGAGCTCCAAAAATCCAGTTAATTCTCTCACTAAAGTAATCAACGTCAAGAACATCCTGCTTGCATGGCTGATAGATATAATCACCAATAAATTTAACTGGATTTCCCAAATAATTCCCACAATACTAAAATTAATATTAAAATTTATACAAGCGTAAACAACCCCAATAGTCAATGGATCTTCCGAAGTATATCCCTCCATTCCTTGTTTACTCAACTTAAACTTCTCGAAAGCAGTAGCCTTAGCGGGACGAGAAGTATCGATTCCAAGCACGAGAATTTCTCCAGAGCCCAAATCCAGTTTATTTTTTCTTAAAAAATCACATAAAATAAATTAAATAGGTCTCACGTGACAGGGTCGAAGATAGGCATGTAGTTAAGTCCAAACAGCCTAGAAAAAATAGAAAATTAAATTTATCGAATTTAACCAACTTCATATTCATCTTCGCAAGAACGTTACCGACTGAAGCTGGACCAGCCTTTCTAATCATTTCAACATTGACATGTTGAGTAAGAACACTATAACGACGCTCACATAGTTTGAGTTTACCTAAAAAGAAGATTAGAAATAAAAACATTTATTGTTATTACCATGAGATTTTACAAAACGTTCATCTATGTAGAGAACAAATTGTATTTTTGCCTTAGAGAACTCCTCAAAACGTTGTTCAAGCACATTCAATTCAACATTTTCATAATTAGGCTGAGGAAGTTTCATTCCTCGTTGAGAAGCCATTCTTTGTAGATCAGAAATGAACTTTCTGTATTTATTTCATTAAAAAATAGAAAGAAAGGAAAAACATACCCAAATTTATCCTCAGTAACTCTACGCGGAAAGGCAATAATCCAAGAACGGAGAACATCAGAAGGTTCCAAATAACGAAAGGGACCACGAACGTCAAAACTTCCCTTAAAAGATTAATTGATAATATAGTTAAAGAACTCATAGTCTGGAAAGAGATAATTAGTAAAGTTCAAATGTATTTAACGGCCTCGATACTATCTATTAGGGCTATAATTCTGCAGAATGTAACAAATACTCCTATAGAATAGCATACTTAATATTTAACACAGACCGGTGGAAAGAAAAATTGAAATAAAATATGTAAAATGGGGGTTTGTTCTCTTTAGAAAAATTTAATTAAATTACAAATCTTTCCCTGCCGTGTTACGACATAAAAGAATAAAAATCTAAGGGAATAAACCAGGAAAAATAACGTCGATACCGCATGTACCTATTTCTTTTTAACGGTAATATGAGTATAAAAGGTAATTCCGAACCAAGGATAAACTAGAATATGAAATTGGAATGAGTTAACTTATATCAAGTTCATTCATTTCTGTTATTTATGCAAATTTAAACCTTTTCGTTGTCATTAGGATTGACTTCAGTATTACCAAAGCGAATAACAGGCAATTTACGAACTCCAATCTGCACGTTGTTCTGATTACCCCGCATTTTAACTCCAAAGTTAAGCATAAAAGTAGCGCATTCCCCATCCTTGCCAATACGACGCATTTGTTCCTTAATTAACTCACAACGCACATCAGGTTTGACAGCATTAGCCTAAACTAATATATAAAAAAAGAATCTTAACAAACCGCAAGAAGATCACTAGATATTTTGGCCATATCATCATTAAGTTGCATTTTATCCAGAGAAACACGCTGAAATGGTAATATTTCGAGACATTGTAGTGGATAGAGGGCCTGAAAAATAATAAAATTTAATGTTATAACATTAATTAACATTTCGATCAACATGTTGACGGACTGCAGGCATATTTCCATCAATTTTAACATTCTTCTTCTCGGCAAAATATTGTATCATAGAAACATTGCATCCACCGAGCTCAAAGCTGTAGAGAATTTATTTGTAAATTAATTTAATAAACCTAATTTCAGAAACAAGGCGAGCAGTGATAGAGTCAATAACAATAACTCGAGAAGGAGCATAAGTTAAGTAGGCACTAATCCCTTTGTAAAGATGACCGAAATCAATCCAAAATGCTTCCATTGCTTTGCGATCATTTGGTCTAAGAGGATTCTGACGGCGATTCATAGCAGACCTAATCATCGACTTGGCAATCTCACCCAAATTCCCAGCAACAAAGAAGGCACAGGTTTTGACTAGAAAATAATCAAACAAAAGGCTATATAAAAGTTAATAAAAAACAGAATTTTACCATCAGCAACGAGGGATGGAGATGGTTTAGCCCCGCCATTAGCGATAAAACGCACACCCTTAGCCACTCCATTATGTGTAGTAATAGCCTCATTTAATCGCTTAGCCTCTGCGACTTCAAAAAGCCTCCCAGGTCCAACAATACGATGTGTTCGTCTAAAGTATAATTTTAAAATATATCAAAGCTGCTAAGGATCGTAATAATTAAAGTAAACTACAAGAGTACCGAACTAATAATAGAATAATTAAAAGAGTATCTATAACAGTTTAACCGACTAAACTACCAGTTAAGATCAGAAACTTACGCATTAATGAAGGACTGTGAAGTCAGCATCTCAAAAAATGTTCGAAGTGAATGATCTGCCTGTAAATGCGGTGCAGGACAAAGAGAAGACGAAACGTCATTCAAGTTCAATTCATGACTCGAACCCTTACAAGGCTGCAATTCAAAGGTGATTGTTGCATTGTACAGGAATTTCCGACAGAATTCATTCATGCGCTCCGGTTTGATTTCACATGTCTAAATAAATAAATAACATTTTTAATGAATACTAATTTTCCTATCTATAATAAATATTAATACAAATATGGAATAGATCCAAAACTAACCAGCGCGGGAACACGACAATTCGTAAACAAAATCTTTCGGTTGTCGTAAACAAACAAGACCTAATAAAAATAAACAAACTGTTAGTCCATTATATTAAAAATTACTTTTCCATTACTACCAAAGCCTTGCGTATTGTCGAAAACCTCCTTTACCAACTCGAAACAAATATCTCTAAGCAATCCTCTTTTCCCATCATCCCCAGATCCTTTAGTCAGACTCTTGTTTTTAACCTTGTCTGATAGTTCGACGTCGTAACGATAAACCATAACAGTACCAGGCTTGACATCGAACCTGTAAATTGAATCTTAAATTAATTAAAAATTTTTATTTAACGTATAAAAGTTCGCAAGTCCATCAATGTTTTTGATAAACTGTGAAGCCTGCGGTGGAATGTTCTGAAAGTTAGATTATATTTTTACAAGTCAAAACTTCAACTTACGGCAGCAACCCGAATATTTGAAACAACTTGAGATATATCCAGCATGTTAGTGTTGGAATTTTAAAACGGAAAACTAGATTATATAATTCAACGCTAAAAGTAATAGTTATTAAAATTAATTTTGTCACAACCCTAACTAAATAAACGTTAAATTTAATGAACTACCAAACTATGTACTATGTATTTATAGAAAATAACTTATAATTAAAAAAAAAGAAAGGTTTCTGAACTTAAATACTAAGAATTTGCATAAAATTAACATAATGCCAAATTAATTAGGAAATTATTTTTAGTTAAAAGCCTGTTTGTCGTGAATAGTTGTCACCGATCTTTTGCAGCCGATTAAAACTCTTTTCTTATTTTAATATGTACTTACCTGTAAATATGTATTTAATACTTTTTTATTTTAATTTAGGAAGTAATTTTAGAATTTTATCTTTGTTATGTCGTTACAGAGTTTGCTTTCTGAAATTCTACCAAATTTGGAAATTTTTCAGGTTAATATATAGCTTACTTCAATATATTCATAAAAAATTACAGGCGATTAAAGCGGCTGATCAACTTTTTTACAAAGACAAAGTCCATTATGTGGAATTTTCACCTATTTATATTTCTGCTACTGAGAGGGTCAGAATTGAAGGAGGTCATAATGTTGTCTATCCAACAAATAAATCTTCTGAAAATACTAATGGTTTTATTATTCTAATATTTTTATTTTGACATAACCATTTTTTATATTCAAAAGGCCAAAGTTTCCTTTTATAACCGGGTCTTTTACTTGAAAATTAGTAAAAATAAAATTTTAACGTTCACTGACTAAGTCTTCTCTTTACCTTCAATGTTTTCTTTTATTCTAATTTTAATTTTTAAGATGTTTTGAAGGAAAAAGGAGAAATCCAGAATGTTAAAAAAATGAAGAAAGAAGTTAAGAAGGGAAAAATAGATGTTCAGAATATTAAAAAGGAAGAAATTGAGACTCAAAATTCTTATATGAAAGAAGAAAAGACTTCCAATCTGAATAAGTTTAGTAATTCTGGAGGTTCTACAAGTAAACTACAAGAAGCCATTATTCAAGCTCAAAAGACTATTGAAAATGCTCGAAACGTCGGGAGCAAATCTTCTATTAAGATTTCTAAAATCTGCGAGCCGACTAACTCCGCCATTGAAGAGCTTCAACATTTACGGTCGGAGAATTCCTTTTTGTGCAAAAAAGTGAAATTGCAAGAGGAAAAAATCATCAGATTGGAGAAAATGACTAAAAAGGTATAAATGTTGACATTTACATTTTTAATTTTACAGCTTTTGCAAAACTCTAACATGACGGAGGCGGATTTTTCTGATTGAGATGAATTAATTCTGTTAAAGGTTCGAAGAATATAAATATTTTTTGTAGTTGTAGAACTTTAATATTATCCTGAACTCTTTTAAAATCTCTTCAGGATAATGTCTTATTACCCATAACTTTTATTACGGGGAAAATGGATGGTACTTCTTCTGTTATATATGATTCACTCGTTAAAAATTAATAGATATGAAATTCAATTAATCTCTAACTAGAAATATAGAATTAAAAACGGATTTAATTCAATAACAAAAAATTATGGTTTCCATGATTTGGGCGTTAACGGGAAAGTACAGATATTGGAGATCTTGTTTTATCTTTTTATAAAAATATTAAATTTTTTGTTACGCTAAGTTCCCTTTAAAATTAAAAAGAGTTGTTCTTTTTTAATTTTTGAGCTTCATGAAATCTATTCTGGAATGATCAAAATTATTGGTCCATTTTTCATTAAATTGATCGTCATTACTATCCGCCATCTGAAGTCAATACTTCTCTTATGTTAGATATATTTTTGTACTCCGATATACATATTTTCTTCTCTTTTTATTTTAGTTGATTTTTCTTTTATATTAGTTATTTTAAATAAAACTATTTTAATATGTATTCTTCAATTACCGGTTATGATTGTAAATCCTTTGAATAAATTTAGTTAAATATTTATATTTTTCCTTAACAGTTTTGTTTATTTTCATATATATTTTTTTCTTTTTATAAAAATATAATTCCCTTTTCATCATACAATTATAGATGGGGCCTTGGAGAGCATGTCTTGGAAAGGTTGGAAGACCTGAATCAATTAAACTTTATAAAGTTCGGTGAGTATCTCCATTTATTTTTTAATGTAAGTTTGGTAATCAAAACATCCGTTTAAGTTTAATGAAGCCAGACGGAAGTGTTGTATTTGCTAGAAGTTCTGAACCTCGAGTTCTTATTCAACTCCCAGTTGATCTTCGAACTGCTGATGAATATGAGAGAAGAATTCGCACTGCCGAACGGAGACCAACAATGAAACAGGCCTTTCAGGTTTTTTAAGTCTATTTATGGCAAAGGTTTAGGCTCTTTTGTTAGGGTGCGTCCTATCAAAATCTTTGTGTCCCAAATCGGATAACTCAGAATCTCAAAACCCTGCCGCCTCGTTGTTCCAAATTGTTTTTAAATATTTTCTTTTGACATTTTAGCTTTCAATATATTTATTGAGTATTTGATGTATAGGAAATCTAGAATTTAAGTAATTGATTTAAATCAGAATGTTCAGGCCTGTTGTATAAAGTTTGATATTCCGGGACCCTTTGGGACGAATACCTTGTGGGACGCACGTCTTAAACTGAAGCCAGAGTTTTTACCACATATCTGACTTTTACGTTTATTTTTTTTCTAGGATCTTGGAGAGGATAATTTTAATCATAAAGAATACACCACATATTGGAAACGTTGATAGCTGTTTTTTAATAAAAATTTTATTTTATTAATCTTGTTTTTATGTTTTTCTTGAAATTAGAAAATTGAATTATTTTAAACAAATTTCATTAATTAAAATTATTAATTTGAATAGTTTGAGGATACAAATGCAGGCAGATGATATTGTTTGGAATCAATTAAATAACGGGCATTGTTCCTTCAAAATTGTGTATGTTTTTTGTTTCTATAGATTAAAATACTGGTTTATTTTTAGTACAAAAACAAAAAAGTTTTGTCGAAATGAGTACAATCTTACTGGAATATGTGACAAAGTTTCCTGTCCTTTAGCTAATAGTCAATATGCAACAGTGCGAGAGGAAAAAGGTTTTTAAAATCTCATGTTTTATTTTTAAATTAGTTGGGGAGAAATGAGCAGTAGCTTTATAAAGTAAAAATGTAGGTGTCTGTTACCTGTACATGAAAGTGATTGAACGAAGTCATTTTCCTGCCCGTTTATGGGAAAAAGTCAAATTGAATAGAAATATGGTGAAAGCTGTTGAACAAATAAATTTGAATTTGTTACATTGGAGTGATTACATTAGGCAAAAATGTAAGGCTAGAGTTGTTCGAATTCATCAGTATTTGGCACGAATGAGGAAAATGAAATTAAGAGGAAGGCAACCAAAGATAATCCCAATTCAGGTAATTTTGCAGTTTACGTTACATTAAGTTCTTAATTGCTCTGATAGAATCATTGCCAAATTAAAATAATTCCTTTTAATTTCTAGAGAAAGATTGAACGGAGAGAAAAACGAAGAGAAGAAAAGGCTTTAATTGCTGCAAAACTTGACAATGCTATTGAGAGGGAATTACTTGAAAGGCTCAAACAGGGTAATTATGGTGAAATGTACAAATTTAGTCAAAAAGCAATTGATAAAACTGCTGATAGAATGAGGGAGGAGGAGGTGGAAGATGAAGAAGAAATTGAATATGAGGTTGAACAGGAGGATCAACGCCAATTCGTTGAAGATTTTGAAGAATCTGACGAGGAGGAGGAACAAGACATTGAAGACCTTTAATGAGAACATATTGTTACACCTTTCAAGATTTTTGTTTATTTATAAAATTCAAAATTTTAAGATAAGTTAAGTCTTTTATTTAAGGCCGTTTTTGTAAAATAAGAAAATCACAGAAATTAATAATATAAGTGGAAAAAGGGATGTTACTATATTATATACATAGAATATTAAATAGTATCATCGGTAGTCTTGCGATAATTTGCCAGTTTATAAAAGAGTCAAGGGGATGCATGGTTTTTAACAAGATAAAACGAGAAAATACAAAATCGGGCGAAAAACCATGCATCCTTTCTATATATTAAAAATGGTCATACCTTCCTGTTTGTTTGATCCTAATTAAGAGTATGTGTTTTTAATTGTCTAAAAATTAAGTAGATTTCTAATCACAAGAAAAGCATTAAAAATCATCAGCTACTTGCAATTTTAGAAGGAGACTTTCCATTAAACTGAAAAAATGACGGAAGAGAGGACGTAGGTCACCAACAATTGCACATAAAGTAGCTTTCTGTACAGAGTTAGTTTGTTCATTTGAAGAAAATATAGGAGGTAAAGAGTAGAAATTTAATAAAATATCGGCAAGAAGTCGAGCAGTCTTATCTGCGTTGTTTTTAAATGGTTGTATGTGTTTCTAAAAAAGAAAACAAAAGAAAGTCTCTTATTGTTAGAGTGGAAATCTAATAAAATAATTACTAAAAAGAAAAATGATAAAACTCCAAATTCCAAAGGATGAATCTGTCTCTCTTCAACCATTTTTATTCCTTCAATCAAAAATAAACAGAATTTTTTCATTTCTTCTTCGATTAGTTTATAATCAAGTAAAGTAAATAATTCATAATTTTCATAGGAATCTTCTATTTTATTAGAACAACGTAAATTATCTAAAATATTGTCTTCTTTTTTCTTACTAGACAATAAATGATTTATTTCAACAATTTTCTGTAAATTAAAAAAAAATATTAAAATAAAGGAAATCTTACCTCAAAAGTTATTTGTTTAATATCATCAGGTTCTTTAAATGGAAAAATAATATTTTTAAGGTCTTCATTATTTATATGATCTAAAAGATGCGGGGGTTTAGTACTTTTTAAATTGCTATCTAAGAGTTGGTCAATTCTATCAAGAATTGCATCGTCTTCTTCATCTACACGGTCGATCAGTAATTGTCGCATACTAAAAATATTAAAAAAATATGAAACTAGTGTTAAACCTTTTATGTGACAAATAAGGGTTGATGAAAAGTAAACGACATAAAAGACCTTCTGATATAGTAAATCGACATAATGCCATTTCAATAATACATAAATGGTCAAGTAATTGAAAGTTTGAAGGAACTTCCAAAAGTATTTGTTTATGAATAACATCGAGCAATTGTTTACATTTTAAATGTTCTTTGGGATTCTCTAATAGTAATTCTATTTCACACAATTGTCTTTCAATCTTTTCTGAAACTGAAGAAGATGAATCTTTTAAAAGTCGGCGATGAAAACCTTAATTATTTTGTAGAAATGAATGCCTAATTAACAAAAATAAATTCAAACCAAAATAGTGAACTTTAGAAGGTGGATCCATCCAAAATCGACGACGTCCATAACCACCACCACCAGGAGTTTCCATTTCTAGAATATCCTAAAAAGACAATTTGCTTAATTAACTTATTCAAATTAATTCTCTACCCCAGGATTAACATTCAAGCTAATTTTTGATCCAAGGTTGGCTCGAATATCATTTGATGGACGCAATAAAACATTTTTACCAGTCTTGCCTGGTCGTCCACCATTCAATCCATAAGGAAGAAATACTCGACGTTCAGTAAGCAAGGAAAGACGCACATCGTTACGAAATTGAAGATAACGGCAAATTCCGTCTCCCCCGTGCCATTTTCCAGCGCCTCCTGAACCTTTACGGAGATGGAAGCTGCGAGCAATGACAGCCTCAAAAATTCAATTCATAAATAAAAAAAATAAAATAACCGAATAATGTCTTTCCAAAATCTCCACGTCTGTAATGCGTGTATTTGTCATATGCGAATGTACGCCAGCTCTGCCATGGAAACCATAACCAGCACCGACACCACCACCAATCGTTTCATAATATCCATACGAATCATTTCCGAATGTTAAATTATTCATGCAACCTTGAGAAGCAGCAATAGCATCAAAGGCATGAAGAATGACATCACAAAGACGTTGGGACGTAAGAACATTTCCACCAACTACTGCTGCTTCATCACTAGGATTGAGAATTGTTCCATGAGGAACGCGAATCTAAAAATAAATTATTTATTTATATTAAAAGATTAAATAAACTTTAACAGGAGCCAGACAGCCTTGATTTAAAGGAATATCTCGACCAACAAGACAACGAAGACAATAAATAACAGCAGCCATTAAAACAGCTGGTGGAGTGTTGCAGCTGTTATGAACCTGAAGACCAGTTCCAGTAAAGTCGAACAGAACATCTCCCTAATGGAAGAAATTTAAAAATAAAATTAATGTAAACGACTGTTTCTTTGTCAATTTCCAATGCAAGCTTAATCTGAGTGCCATCATCCATTTTATCCTCAGCGAATTTTCTTACAATCTTATTTTCTTCAGTACCTCCAGCAGTAAATGCTACATTTTTAATTAATTGCCGGACTGCTAATTCAGCATTTTGTTGAATATGTGACATATAAGAACGAACAACAGGCAGAGAATATGAAGAAACCAATTCTCGTAAAAGAAGAATTCCCTTATGATTAGCAGCAATTTGAGCATTTAAATCAGCCAAATTATCATCTATATTTCGGGCACTTGAACATCCAGGTACTTTACATGGAGCATTCAATATATCTTTTAATTCCTGTTCATTTAGACGACCTTCGGAAACAAGTTTAAAAGAAATGAAAACAACACCTTCTTGTTCCAAATGAGTTGAGTGTGGAGGCATAGACCCTTAAAATAATAGAAAAATTAATTTGTAAAAAATAAAATGTTTAATTCCAACAATGGTAATAGAGAACTTAAAAGACCAGTAATAAAAAAAACCTACCAGGGACAAGACCGCCAATATCTGAAAAAGGAAAACATTTAAATTTATTTAATATTTACAATATCAAAAAATTACCAGAATGATGTCCACGATTAGCAAGA
Source organism: Meloidogyne exigua (assembly GCA_018905775.1). NCBI lineage: Eukaryota > Metazoa > Nematoda > Chromadorea > Rhabditida > Meloidogynidae > Meloidogyne > Meloidogyne exigua. Next base: position 676,487 of record JAGUQR010000194.1, on the reverse strand, counting down.
AAAAAGTCAGGAATTTTTGATTCGTCGGAGATAAATACCTGATAAATAAAAAATTATTTTACATAAACATAATAAAATGAGGCAAAATAAAAAATGCCTAAATTATTTAAGGTCAATCTATAAAATATTCATACCAACCGGAGTAATAACAGTCAAATCTGGCAAATGAGATCCTCCAGCTTTTGGATGATTTGATAGAAATACATCACCTCTCTTGAAGTTCTGGGATCCAATATGCTTTATTTGGAAACGAACAGCCGCCTGCATACCACCCAAATGGACAGGTATATGTGGAGCATTTGCTACAAGGCCACCATTATGACAGAATAATGCACAAGAAAAATCCAGACGATCTTTAATATTCACGGAGAAGGCAGAACGCTGCAAAGCTGTGCCCATTTGTTCAGCAATTGACATGAAACGATGTGAAAAGATAGACAACTGTATTGGATCTAATTCTGTACCAATTGCATCTTTTGAAACAGAAGAAAGATGGATAAGTACGTTGCCTTGTGAAGTGATTTCCGCATGACAATTAGGCTCAACAAGTATTGTACTGAAAATGTTAGAATCAAAATTAAATTATAATATATTCTAGAATCAATTTAAAAAATAAAATAAGTACCAATTGGCGTCAACAATAATAGCAGGTCCAGGAATTTTATGACCAAACCGGAGTTCTTTTAACTCATAAACATTTGTATCCAGTTCTCCTTCCTAAAAGGTAATATTTTTATACATTTTTCTAGACTTTATTTACTTCGAAGAAGCATTTTGTAACCAGTTTACATGATGGAGAAGTGCAAGAGTATTCTTGAATTTGTTCAGACTGCAATAAAAAACGTTTACCAATACCGCGAACACTTAAAATTTTAATAAACAAAAATACTTGAAAATTTTATGAAATACAAACCGAATGTCGTGTGCAATAATTGCTCTCTTAGGTAAAGTAAACCCAAATTCTCTCGTAAATTTCTCTTCAAATGCCACAATAAAATGAGAATAGTTATCTCCTTTAGCATTCCCAACTGGTTGACACATTAAAGAATAACCAGAATACTCATACCCCATATTCAAAATTCGTTCAAATTTGCATCGTTTTGGACTAAATCCTTGGGATATAAGTTCATTAAGTGAAGCCTCTTCAAGACATTCAAAACGTTGATTTAACATGGGAAAATTTTCAGCTAAATTTGTTAAATAATTTAAATTAATAAAATAAATAACCATTAAATTTATGAATCCAGGACTCTTGTTTTTCATTGACAACATCAGCCAATACTAAACCATAAGCAGAGAGAACACCAGCATGTTTGTGAACCTTTACTTTGCTCATTCCTTTTTAGATAAAGATAATTTCCCCTTAACTAGGTATATTATACACGATCCGAAAATGCGTCAATAGAAACATATATTAACGCATTTCCAGAAGCTATTATATAGAAGATACCAAGTGCTCGAGAGATTGCACATGCATGCTGAGCACCAGCACCACCAAAACAACTTAAGATGTGACGGCTTGTGTCAAAACCTTTTGCCTAAGATTAGTTTAAATTTAAATAAAAAGCAGACAAACTTCTGTTAGAGTTCTAATTGGCCGGCACATAGCCTCATTGGCAACACGAATAAAACCAAGAGCACATTCTTGGATGGAAATAGGCGGACACCCGTTAGCTAACATATGAGCATTTACTTGTTTAGTTAAAGATTCAAATGTCTTCAAAGAAGCCGACCTTTAAAAAAATTTGATGGAAAAAAGGTATTTATAAAGACAAACTTATCCAAAGATTGTTGCTCATCTGGTCCAAAAATTTTTGGAAAAAATTCAGGAAGCACACGACCCAAAACTAAATTAGCATCAGTCACTGCCAAAGGACCTCCTTTGCCATAACAAACGGGACCAGGATTTGACCCTGCAGATTCAGGGCCAACGACGAAAAGGCCATCACGAAAGAAAAGTTGAGAACCTCCACCAGCAGCTACTGTTTTAATTTCCAATTGTGGAGCCTGAATTGCAATCCCAGCAGTCACTGAATCAACAACATGCACAAAGCATCCATCGTAACGAGAAACATCTTTAAATTTTTAAAGTAAAAAAGGTTTAAAATAAATGCTTTATCAAAAAATGAGGGTTAACCCATCGGAAATTGACTAAAAAAGATTGATCAAGCAATTTTTAAACTAACAAATAAATTACCAGTAGAAGTTCCACCCATATCAAAGCCAATTACTGGCTCTTTATTTTCAAGTTCATAGGCAGTAAAAGAAACGCCGACAACACCGCCTGCTGGACCACTTAAAATTGCTCTGCTTCCAATGAAGCTAAATAATGTTTAAAAATTCTTGGGAATTAATCAAAACCTTTCTACAGGACATAGACCTCCGTCAGATTGCATAAATTCCACTTGGACTCCAGCCAGATTATTCACAAACCCAGAACAAAAGCTTTGAATATATTTTTTAATAATTGGTGTTAAATAAGCATCAGAACAGGCTAAAAATAAAGCCAAAAATAAAAAAGAAAGAACTTGTAAATCCTCGAGGTACAGCTTTAACCATTGGAATAACTTTGCTAGATAATGAAACATTTAAAAAACCAATTTCACGTGCCAATTGACCAACAGTTTCTTCATGGTTGGAATAACTTAAGAAACTTTTTAATTAATAATAGAATAGTTTAGTACATATAAGAGTGAATAAATAGAACAGCCAAGGAGCGAATTCCCTTTGAATAGATTGAATTTAATTGTTGCCGAACCTTGTCCAAATCCAATGATTTTTCAATAATAATCTTACAATTTAATTATTTTAATATAAAAAAAATTTAACTGGTTGTCCATTTGAAGCTTTAATACGCTGCCCAGAAATATTCATTTTACAAGAAGAATGATCAATCAAAATTCGTTCCTCAATTTCAACAACTTCAGTATAGAGGGTCGGTGGAATTTTTATATCAAATTCAAAAATACGAGGCCTTGACTGATTTCCAATATATAATAAATCCTAATCATAATTAGATTAAAAAATTAAGAATAAACAACCTTAAATCCTTTAGTAATTAACAAAGCCATTGGTTCTCCTTTTCTTTCAAGTAATGCATTAGTAGCAACCGTCGTACCCATTCGAATCCAGGAAATGTGTTTAACATCAATTAGTTGTCCTTTTGGTATTTCTTTCCCTGTATATTCACTCAAAATTCTTCTAATTGCTTCTGTTGGAGCATCAATATAATTTTGTTGATCTTCAGAAAGTAATTTAAATGTCCGGCAATTACCATCAGGGTAAACAACAAAAACATCTGTGAAAGTCCCCCCTCTATCAATGCCAAATCCAAGACGGCCAATATTTTTATCAAACATTATTCCCTTTGAAATACAAATAAATATGGGAAAAAAGTGATTAACAAACAACAAATATTTTTTATTTTGTGCTTATCAGAAAATTAAAATTATATAAGGTGGTGTGCGCCAAAATTATTTTATAACATGTAGTACATAATTACCTCAAAATTAAAAGTTCTTTATTGTTTTATTTAATTAGTTTCTATCTTTTACTTTCAGAAAAGAATAACTAAACCTGTATTTCTTTTTTCAAATTTCATATTTTTTTCATGTTTGTTTTAATTTTACAAATTTATTTTTCTGTCCTATTGTTAGTTAAATATTTTACCATCTTTTATTTATTTAATTAATTTAAATTAATTTTAATTAGAATTTTATTTCCATCTACATGTAATTTTATATCTTTAAAATTATATTTCTCACATCCTCTATTTATTTATGAAAACAATTTAAATAATAATTTTTGTACATTTTTTCCTATTAAAAAAAATTAATTCACTAAATATTTTTAATTTTTTAGTTTTTTTTATTTATTTATTCTAATCTTTATTTTTATTTAAATTACAGGTTTAATTGTTTTTGCACTCGTTTAGAGGCCAAAATATTAAACATTTATTTCTCACATGTTTTTCACTTTTTTCTTTATCATTTTTGTTTTAAAGGTTATTAATAAGAAAAACATAATATTTTCAGCTGAACATTTTATGTACAAATTAAATTTATAAATTTGTTCCCAAATAATAAAATTTATTTATATTTAAATAATCAACGATAGTAATTATTATTCTCTTCTTTTTCTTTTTTTTGATAAAAAAAAAATTAAAAAATAACTTTTGTAGAGAATATTTTTAAATTAGGAAAAAATTATTTAAAAGAAGAAAAAATTATTTTTAAATTAATTTTTGCTATTTTCATTATTTAAAAAATTAATTTTAAATTTAAATTATTTATTCTGTACATACTTTAAAAAAAATATTAAATTATATTTTTTTTGTTAATCAAAATATTCTCTTCAATTAATTAATTAATTATACATTTATTTTACACTTTTCTAATTTTTTCAAAATAATAAAAATTGTTTTTTTATTTTTTTTTATCAGTTTAATGTATTTGTTTATTGTTTTTTTACTTTTTTTATCTTTATTTTAATCAAAATAAATTTATTTCCTTTCTTATCACAAAAGCAAAATTATGTAAAAAAATGGCCCTTTTTATAGCTCGTTTTTAGCGGTCGTCAATAAAAGTAAAAATAAAATAAAGTAATTTTTTGATTAAATTAATTAGAAAAGAAAGATAAAAATAAGAAAATAATATTTTTATGTTTTGTACATATAGTACACATTAACTAACTAACTACTAGTTGGCATAAATAAATAAAACATTTAATTGAATTCATTGAAATTAATTAAAATTTGTAAAGAAATGTTTTTTCAAATTTATAAAAATAATTTCATTTTTTTAAATTCTTTTTTTCTTTAATTTTTAACTTTAAATAAAAATAAATATATTTAAAAATAATTTAATTAAATTATTTAATAGCTTCCTTGTAATAAAATAATATCTAAAAAAAACTTTCTTCTCATAATAAAATATTTTAATTATTTAATTGATTTCTTCTCTTTTCTGTATTTTTAACTTTCTTTTCACACAAATTACAATTATAAATACGTTCAGATATTTATTTATTTATTTCTATTCAAAATAATCATTTTAACATAATTAGAAGCTAAAAGTATTAATTTTAATTATTTCTTTATTTTTTAAAAGTTATTTAAAAAAGTTTCATTATTTTTATGCTTTAAACTTTGATAATACATAGAGTGGTGTATTTCCATACTTTGGAAATTTTGATATTTTTTAAAAATATTATCAAAATTTAAAAAACAGACAAATAATCGTTTTTGACATTTTCCTGACTCTTTTCTGGATTTTTTTTTTTGCTTTTATATTTTTTCTCCTTTAATTCTATATATTTTTTAAAAACAACAATAACAACATTTTTAAAACCACGTGTTAGAATATTTATCAATTTTTATGAAATAAAATATTTAAAAAAGATATATGTATGTGTATGTATACATGTAAACACTCGTCATTCTAACTACTATTTTTTTAAATTTTATTTATTTTCTCTTTTCCAATAAATTTTTTAGTGCACTGCTGACTTCTTTAATATACTACAACATAGATTTTTTATTAATCATTATGACGTAATATTAATTAATTTTAAATTAAATATTGTGATTTTTTAATAAAATAGATCAAGAGTGATTTTAATTAATTAATGCAATTTTAATTAAATTAATAGATCAATAATTTAATTCTTTTAAAATAAAAGTTAAAGACAAGTGGAAATAATTTTAAATAAAATTATTTAATATTTTGAGAATATTTTAATTCATTTTGATATTTTTTTACTTTAAAGTCCTTATCCTTTTTCTTTATTTATTTAAATCAATCTTTTTTTTTAATTAAAACTTTATTTTAGAACCTTTCCTTTCATTACTACCTGTAATTTTCCCTAGCATTTTCCCCCCAATAATATTATATTCCTTTAACGGATTATTTACCAAGGTCAAATCAATGTTTTATTTTCATTAATAATCATATCAATCTTATATTTTTAGCTTTCCCTTTATTCTTTTTTTAACCTTTTTTTTTCTTTCTGCACATGACTGGCAGAGCCCATCAAATACATCAACAGCCTTTCTTTTTTTCGCTCTTTAAATAAATACACTTCCTAAACCGCGTGTTGGGTAAAATCAATTAGTTTATATTTTTTAATTTACGTTGATTGCTACTTAAAATATTAACAATTTATTTATTTTTATCAAAAATCAATACTAAAAATTAAATTTTTATTTAATTTTACATCAATGATATTTATGTAAAGATATCGAACCAATATTTTTTCGGTATATAAAATGATCAAAACTCTAGTTTATTATCTAAGTTTGATTGGTCTTTAGATTAAATTAAATTTTTTCTAAAACAAAAACTTTTATTAATTTATTTCTTTTAATATTTTCAATTTTAATATTTTTATAATCTTCTCTTACTTAGAACTTATTATTTTTTAATTTGCACTAATGGGTTAAGCATTAAGTCGCAAATTGTGACTATTATTTTCCCCTTTTAATGTGTGGTTTAATTTTTACTTTTCTTGGAAATATTTATTTTATGTTATATACTAAATCTTTTGAAGAATTTTACAGATTAGATTGTAATTTTACAAATAAAAAAATTAAAAAATATCTTACCAAAAATTCTATTTGAATGTAAGGCCTAGAGAAAACCCATCTAAATATTTAAACAATTAACAAAACAGTACAGTATTGACCTATTTATTTTTGTTTTTCTGGTTTTTATTTATAGCTTTAAATTCTTTAAAATCCTTAATATTTACAGATTTATTTCTACTGTATTTAGTAAATATTTAAGCATATAAATTAATAACTATTTAGCACGTGTACTACTAAAAAATCTTTTTCAGTGCCAATTTTATCCTTTCTCATTATTTTCACTTTCACATTACTCACATTCATTTCATACAATTTAATGTAATCCTCTAAAGTTTATCAAAAAAAAGGGATGAAAAAAATATAGTCAGCAAACAACGAGACACTACTGCATAGCTGCTTTAGGAAAAAAATAAATACATACACCCTCTCTATTTATATTTACTCTAATCTCTTTTTATTTTTAAACGAGGGGGTTATTTCGGCGTAACAATAAGGGAATTTTTTTTCTGCTAAACTTCTGAAGTTTTGCATGCTTATCAATTAAATTGTAGCCTCCTTTTTTAACAATATTTTTAAACAATTATGTTATAAAGCAATTTATCAATTTTCGAAAAGCTAGTAATTTTTATCATTTAATGGTCCCAAAAATTCTTTATTATTTAGGTAGAGATAGTAGGTAATGTAACAACTTCTTTCGATTTAAATAAAATTTGGGGGCTACTTCATTTAATAGAAAACAAATTTTAAAAAAATGCCAAATTTTGTCCTTAAATGAATTGAGGAGATTGAGGTATTTTAAATATTAATCCTAAATTATTTTTAATAATTTTATACGTCCACGCCCTACCAACCCTTGACGTTTTATTTGGTTGACATTTTGTAATCTCCAGTTCCTTATTTGTCTTCCTTTTCTCTTTTTCCTTTTTTCAATTTAAAATACTTATACATAGTAGTATTAAAATTGCAAATTTGCGGATGTTGGTTTGCGGATCAATAAAAATTATTAAAAGAGTAAATAATGTTACTTTTTTGATATAAAAATATTTAAAAAATTTATTTTTAAAATAACTTTTAAACATTTAACATTTTCTTTATTTTTTTAAAAATAATTACAGAATTATGTTGTTCTAATATTTGTTAATGTACTATTATTCTTACACGGCCTCCTATTTAATTTTGATAAAGAACGATTCAGTCTTTTTGCCCATAACTTTTTCTTTACTTCTTAACCTATCTGGATAGTTTTTTAACAAAATTTTCCTATTTTTATGGCATTTATTTTTTGATGTCTTTACTGATCTGACTGGCCATTAGGAAAATATTGAATCATTTAAACATATAAAGTTATATATATAATTATTTAGTTTGAAATAAAGAAAGTTTTAAGAGATACTCCCAACTCTTTATCATCATTTACCCTGTCTGCTTTCTTTGTTGTTATCTAGACTTTTTTCGTAATTAAACAATTATTATTTTTTATTTTATTTTTTCGTTTTATTTCCAAATCTGGCATCTTTTTCTTTAAATTTTCCCAGTGAAGAAATGTTTAAATAATTACATAGTAAATATGTACTTTAAATAAACTTTACTTTATTTGAATAAATAATATTCCCAATAAATATGTTTAATTATTTTATTTACGTAAATGGCACAATTCTTTTATATATTTTTTAGACTTTTATTTTCTTTTAATTTTCTTCTATTTTTGTGTTAAAATTTGTAACTAAACACCTGCATCTTTTTATAATTATTTTATTTTTAATAAAAATTTTAAGCCTTTTTTATATTTAGTCATTTAATAAATAAATTGGATATTTATTTAAATTAAAGTGTGAATACATTTTTACTATTTTTTAAAAAATATTTTTAAAAAATAAATATTTTATTTAAAAATTCATTTATTTACATGGCTACTTTGTTTAATTACTGTATTTTTAGATTAAAAAATATTTCCAAAATTATAGGAAAATGGTAGATGAACAACTAAAACATCATAATAATAATAATAAAAGAATATTTTCACAATTAGTTTGTCCAAAAATTGAAGATGTTGGTGGGATTTACTGTGGAACAACATCAACAAATTTACCAGTAAATTCTGATCAAATTGATGGGAATATTTATAATAATCAAATGACATTTTCTGGTCAAAAGGCTCAATGTAAATTTTTATTTATTTTTTAATTAATTCCCTGAGGGTATGAAAAGGTTTTGGCTTTTTATTTGACTCATAAACTAGACAAGTTAATTTTATTTAAATAAATTTAGTACAAAACACTTCTCAATGTGAAATTTTTTCAAAAACAACAATGAATGAAGAAATTGTAAATAATAATAATATTCAACCTTCTTCTATTAATTGCCTTTCAGAACAAAATTTATCTCAACATCAAAATATTCAACCTTTTAATAATAGTAATATTTCTTCAAATTCAATTGAAAGAAGTAATAATACTACTACTGGTGGAGGACCTTCTTTAACCTGTACAGTTTGTGGAGATGTTGCTACTGGAAGGCATTATGGATCAGTTGCTTGTAATGGATGTAAAGGATTTTTTCGTAGAACAATTAGAAGAAATTATAAATATTCTTGCCGTTTTAATTCAAATTGTCAGATAGATAAACGTTAGTGATTTTTAGAAGTTTTTTTGCATATGCGGGACCTTTTTATTCACTTAAAAATAAAGGAGAAAGTTGGAGTGGGAAATAACATAAAGTACCAAAGATTAGATTTACTTTCTTTTCTTAATTTAGCCTAGATTTTATATTATCTATTTATTTTAGATAATCGTGCCGTCTGTCGAGCTTGTCGATATGCTCGTTGTATTATGTTTGGGATGAAAGTAGATGGTATTTTTTAAGTTTTTGAACAAGCTTTTCCTTATTTTAGCTGTTCAAAGTGAGAGGGACTTAATAGGAAAACGTTCACGTTATTCTTCTGCATCTGGTACGCCTGGACCTTCCGTTATTCCAAACACTTCTTCCCCTCAATCTCTTCAACAGCAACAAAGTTTAGAAGAAGAGAGACAGCATTCTCCTTTGTCAAAAGATGAACACATACATCAACAAACACAACAAAGTATGTATTAATTATTAGAGGAAATTCTCAATATAATTTTTAATTAAAAGAAAATGTTTTGTTATTTAAGTTGTACAACAATCACAAAATAATATTTTATCAACGTCATCACATCAATCTGATGGCGTTATTATTCATTCTGCTAATCCTTTAATGGCACAACAGGCAAATAATTCTCAATTTTGTGAGACAACAGAAGAACTTACTTCAAGGAAGAGATCGTTATCTAGTGGTAATCATTATGAGCAGATTAAGCCAGCAAGAAGGTATTTATTTATTCCAAATTTAAAAATTTAATTCATTTAGAGAAGATAGATTACCCGCTCTATTTAAATAATTATTACTAAAATATATTTTTTAGAAATTTTTCCAATAACAAATCGATGCCTTCACACCTTCTAACAACAACACAATCAGAACAAATAAACCAAATTCATCAACCAGCACAATCAGAATTAAATTCAATTAATGAAAATAATGACCCATGGAGTGGACAAAGTGGAAGGGCATTACTACGTCATTTGCTTTGTTCAGAAGATAAAATTAGTAATATGAGAGATACAGTTGTTGCTCATGCTTGTACACTTCAATATTCAACTAGAGGGGTGCTTTTATTATTTCATTTTATTAAAATTTTAAAGTCCAATAATTGGTATAAATTGTTAATAATTAATTTTAGTCAAGATTTCCATTTACTGGCGATGGGACAAGAAAGGCTAGTGAAAATGATATTTTACAATCTTTACACACACAACTGCTTTTAGTTATTGGTAAGTTAGAAAATTAAATAAAGAATACTTTTTTAAGAATGGGCAAAGACATTAAAACCTTTTGCTGATTTACCTACAGAAGATCAGGTTAATTAAATAAATTTTTTTTTTAATTAAATTAAATTAAAAGACTGCATTACTTAAAAACTTTGCTGCTCAACATGTTGTTTTGTGTGTTGCATATCGTTCTACGACAGATTTTTTAAAGTTAATAAACGATTCTTGTATTCCTCGAGTAGTTAATGGAGCCGAAAAGGAGTATGTTTTTATGCTAAAAAATTATTTTTCTAAAATATTTTTCATTGATTTTTTAGTGTTTTTAACATCATATTTAATTATTGTTAAAATTATTTCTTTTTCAAGTCTATTCTATCGAAGAGATGCTGAGCGTGTAATGGATATGTTAGTTTCGCCTATGCGTTTCCTTAGAATGGATGATGTTGAATTTGTAGCTCTGAAGGCGTGTATTCTTTTTAATCCTGTAGCTCGTGGTCTTTCATCAAATAGTGTTATGAGTATACTTCAAACTAGAAGACATATTTTTAGAGCTCTTCAAAATTATGTACGCGCAAAGTCTCCAAATGATGAAGATCGAATTGGCGACTTAACTTTCTTTGTTTTATCTCCTTTACAAGTATTTTTTCATTAAATAAATAATTTTAACTAAAGGTGCCTTCCTTTTATTTCCCTATCCATCTTATTAAAAATAGTCAAAAGACATAATGGTAGGCAGTCATTAAACCTCTGTTTCTTCTGCCCAACTTCATGATAATTTACTTAAAATGTTTTAATGACTGTTTGACCATTATTTCCTTGACCATTTTGTAAGAGAATAGGAAAAGGAGGAAAAAATAAGGGAAATGACAGGAAAGTAGAATAACTAAATAAATTTCTAGTCATTAGCAAAAGCAGTATCAGAGGATGTATTGGTTAGTAAAATAACAGGAATTGCTAGATTAGACCAACTAATGGAGGAACTAATGCTTGAAGGTTGGGGAGGTTTTTGTTATTTTTAATCTTTCCTTTTCCTTTCTTTTTGTTTTTTAGATCTTGATCTTAAAGAAATGTCAATGGGAAATGATTCAAATCAAGGGGAAGAAACTACTACTTCATTTTCACAACAACAACAAGAAGAGGAACAAAGTCCAATTAATATTCAAGGACATGTTAATTCTTCTAATACAACCTGTAATAAAATAATTAATAAACTTTTATTTATTTTTAGCGATTTCTGGACCTATTAACAACCATCCACAATCAATTAATACACATTGGGGAAATTCAGGGATAATTCAACCTAATTCCCCAACTTCCAACCAGCGTGGGCGAAATGTCTCTTCAGCATCAGATTCTTCTCAAGCAACTTCCTCCTCTTCAGGTTCACCTACCCAAACATTTTTACAGCCTGTTCCAGGCACTCCTTCGCCTTATTCTGGTGTAACAACAACAACAACTGGAGTAGGTGTTTCACCTATCAGTGAATCTGAATTTTCTTCATCTGCTCTTTCTAGTTATGTTTTTGGCAATTCACTTTCTTGGTAAGCATACTATATGTGAATAATGTAAAAATTAAAGTTATTTTAGTAACAATTATATGCAACCTCCATTTGCTTGGAATTCTCCTACTATGCAGTCCAATGATATTTGTTTTACATCAAATAATGCAGCTTCAACCTCAACAAAATTAATTTCTCAAACTTCTCCAAATTCTTCATCATCTTCAACTGCTCTTCCAATTTATAATAGTTCTGGACATTCAGCACAATATTATAATCCTGTGCAAGAGAATTCAAATTATTGTACAGGTCAAGGGAGTATTCAACAAACACAAGAAGAAAGAATTCTTCCAAGAGGAGAATTAAATAATCATTTAAATCACCAAACCTGGGGAGTTGTTAACACACAAATGCAACATCATTTTGTGCCAACACCTCCTACACCTGTTCCAGCAATTTATAGTGGTACAAGTCCATCGCCTCCACAACGCTTTGGAGTTGGTGGTGTTGGAGGAGGGGCAAGATAAAAAAATATCTGTAATATAGACAAAACACATATGTATTTTTATTGGGTTAGGGATTTCCCAACCCCTTTTAAAGATTGTTTTTCTTTTTCAATTTTATTTTCCTTCAAATATTTTAGATAAACATGAATAAAATATGTATGTATGATACTTGTATACTTATTGGATTTAATCACTAAATGATTATTATATCGAAGGATTGTTTACCGAAAATTATCATTTGAGTTCAGAATTGCTCGATAAAAATTTCTGTTTTAAACCATGAGGAAATAAGTCTATATTTATGTATGTTTTAAAGATTTGAATTTACGCGTAATTTTGTCTTTATTGATAGAAGTTTAAATTTATTTAAAATTTTGTCTCGGATCTTGCACAAAAATTTGTTTAAATTTTTCGAGACTCGAGATTTTCCGATATTTATCCCGCGGGATCTCGTCTCGGTGGAAATGCAGTTTTACCGGTCTCTACCACCTAAATGTAAAAGAAAAAGTTTAAATTGACAATTTTTTGATTTCTCTTTATTATTTTTGGAGTTACGTATTTCTAAATTTCGATTTATTTTGTATACATACATATTACATACATTTGTATTCTATTTAGGTATTTTCCTTTTATTTTTCATCTTCCTAACAATGCTTTCACGTCATGATTCGCAAGATTCATTTACCTCATGTCATTCTTCACGATCCTCAAATCAACAAACTGAATGGAACAATAATCGTAAAAGTAAAGAAGAATTAAATGTTCTGGCTGTTTCATATCCAAAGGGACAAGGAAGAGTTATCATACTTCGTGATGTAACTTTTACCAATTATTGATTACTTAAATTCTTTTTAGCTTTTTTATGTTTTTAATCTTAATGCACGAACAGATGATGACAATGTTGACAAAATTGACAGTGTTATTGATATCCGATTTCTCCATGACTGTGCTCTTGTTAAGGTTTTAAATTTTGTTCTTGTTAATTTGCTTAGAGCAAAAATATTTTAGATGTCGACAAATGAGGCTGCTTGTAGAGCAAAATCTTCATTAAATGAGAGTTGGCTTTTTGACAAATTTATTAAAGTTGTTTGGGCTACTCCCGCTCAATGTCAACTTATTAATTCTAATAGGCCACCTTTGGCGCAAGTATTTAGAAGAAGAAATGATGAAGCGAAGAGATATTCAGGACGGACAACTACTAATCGGCGCGGAGGCGAAGATTTTGGTGATATTGATGATATTCAGGTTAGTGTTTTAAACCTTTAAATCTTTTCATTAATTTCTTCAAATAATTAAAAATCTTTTATTTTGAGTTCATAAGGGTTATTTCCATTCCTTTTTCTTTTTTGGACACAAAAGTGGAGTCTTTATTCATGAGTTAAATGTTTCTTTTTTTAAATTATTCTGGAGAGTTTATCTTTTATTTTTAGGCACAACTTGCTTATTACGCGACCAATTTACCTTCAAAAAGAACACGCTTTTTACTTTACGGAACTGGACTAAATGAAATTCAAAATTTGAGGTTTTTCTTTTAATTTGTTAGTTTAATCCTGTTTTATTTAAGTTATGTTCGTCACTATTCTTCGAATAATAAATCAAACCAAACGAAAAAGGAAGGAACTAATGCAGGTTGTAGCCAAAGTAAACAACTATTATCTCCTACTAAACGCTTTTTATCATCTGAATGCACGCGAGCGGTTACAAGAGATCGAAATCCACCATCGGCTGTTTTAGAAGTTGAAGGACTGGAATATTCTGCAGATTTAGGAAGCAATATATTGGCTCGGACTGACGTATGTAAAGTAAATTTTACCTTGGTAAAATTCATTTTTTAGGAATTAATTTATTACAGCATACCCGATATTTCTGTTTATTTTAATTTTATAAGTATTTAAATGTTTATATGACATTCTGATTTTATTTTCTTTTTAAATTTTCGGGATTGCTTTTTTTCTATTGTTCTATTTTTCTCATAATTTATTTTTAGCTAATCACTCTTTTCACTTTCTGTGGAGTAGTTAAAGATATTGATATTGGACTTTGCATGCAGGACGGTATTGTTGAACAATGCTTAGGACGCTGCAAGCGTCGTGCATTGGTTCAGATGGAAACCGTCGAACAAGCAACACGAGGTTACAAAATTTATTTAAAACTTTAAAAATATTTTGTTTAAGCAATAAACGAATTTGACCACAGTTGGCAAATGGGACGTTTTATTATGGTTTTATAAATATTTCTTTCATTTTATATTATTCTATTTTTAGGTTACCTATGCTCTTGAGCAATGTATTAAACATAATCGTAACGTTAATCGAAAGGACCATTATTCACACCATCGTTTTGTATACTATTAATTATTTATTATCATCTATGTATTTAATATTTAAATCCATCTCCAATCATTTATTTTTTGTTAGCATGTTGTTCAAAATTAAAAAATGGAGTTGGGTAATTATTTCTAACATAAAATAAATATTTTTTGACTGCTTTAAATGAATTTAACATTTTTTGTTTTATTTATTGCCGAATAAATTAAACAAAAGTGATTATTTATATACTTTTATATTCAGATATGATTTTTAGTTTTGTTGTAGTGTGTAAAGTTATTAGACCTGCTGTTTATGTTTTATTTAACAATTTTCTTCATCAGGCTCTTTTTGGCGGTGTCGTCGTCCAAGTCCTGCTACTCGAGCAATTGCCAAAAGCATTCCTTCTCTTCTTATTTTCTTTAATTTTCTTTTTACTACTATTTCATTGTTTTGTTGTTGTTCCTCTTCTACATTATCCAATAATCTTTGAGAATTATTTAAAATTTTTATTGCATTATCAGAATCATTGTAAAGGTTTATCACTTCTTTTTTAGGAAGAGATAATTCTTTAAACTGAAAAATAAAATTATTAAAATTATGGCTCTAAGATTTACTTGAATTCTTTCAACATCCCCATTTTCATATTTATTTCTACAATTAAAATCTCCAAGAGAGCTTCTGTATTTTTCTTCTATAATAATATTATTATTATTTTCCTCTAATTCTTTTAATGTTTTTTCTTCATTTTTATAATATTTTCCACGTAATGAACCTCCTTTCTTTAACAATTTTATATTTTCATCCTCATCCTTTTTTCTATTTTCGTCTTTTTTATTATATTCTTTACTTAAAAATACTTGTAATTCTTCTCCTTCTTCTTTACATAAAAGACTTAAATTACGTGTCCATTTTCGACGTTGAGCGATAAGAAGCATTTGCTTTTCGCCAACAGACGTATTTATCTGTTAACTCAAAATTATAAAAAATAATATTATTTAATTATTTTTAAATTAAAAATACTAAAACAAACAAAGTCTTCTTATAATTTAAATATTTTCCTCTAAAATGAACCCCTCAAATAAGTTTAAACCATTTTATTTAATATTATTTCTTTACTAACCGGGATATCTTTTTCATATTTAACTCTTTCTGTTTCCTCGGTTGTAGTAGTTTCACCTCCACCCCCAATTGGAGAACCACCACTATCTGAGAAGAACGTACTTAGAACAATACTTTTCTTCTTCTTTGGAGGATTTGTTATGGGAGAATCATCTTCTTTAACTTAAAAAATGTAAATATTATTTAGTAAATGATTTTCCTTTAAGTCCCCACAATTACTAATATTGTTCTTTTTTATATTTAAATTATCTTAACAGAAAAAATAAAAGAAATATACCAATATTTGTAGTTCTAAATGATCCAATAGATTTTGCAGATCTATTAATTTGTGTTCCACCCCCTCCCCCTCCACCACCTCCAACACCAACAACTCCCTGTGCAAAAATAGATCCACTACTTCCACTGCCATTATAACGACGAGTTCTGGTCCTTACACCCAAACAACAGGCTAATCGACGAAATTCTTTCATCCGAAAATAGCAAAGAGGTTGACAAACAGAATGAATTCCAATTAAAATCTTTAATTAAATAAAGATTGCTTTAATAAAAAATAAATAAACCCTTACCTGAAGCCCCCAACGTATTAATGTACTCATTTGTGATGTTGCAAGTAAATTATTTAAATGTAAAAGTGCCACCATTTGAATCCCTGAATATGGAAAAAGAAAAAGAATATCAACAAATAGAACAGTTCCAATAACAATCAAATATTTATGTCGAGACATTAAGTGACTTTTCCACTTTCTATGTGAATTACAACGACGACTGCTTTAATTAATAATTAAAAACATTTTACCTAATAAATCTTTCTTTAAATTTAATACAATTATTAGATCAATCAATACATTTTTATTAAAAAAACAACCTTTGTTCATTATTATTGTTAGTACTAATTATAGTACAATAATGGCATTGTCCACAAACTCCTCCTCCACCTTCTCCTTGTTCAATACAAACACAACTACCTATACTTTGAGGGCTTGTATCAGCTGTTGAAATTGTTGAAAATTTTTTTCGATTATATTGGTCTATTAATAATTGTTTTTGTTGTTTTTCTGATTTTCCAATTTGTTGTGATGTTGAATGACTAGAAGAAGGGGAAAATGAGGGTGAAGGTTGTAAATTAGTAGAAGATTGTAGTTGTGTTCTCTGTCTATGCATTGATCTTTATAAATATTTAAATTAAATTTTTGAGGGAATTTAAATAATGGAAAAAGATAAAGAGTCTCTTTTTCAAGGTTATTTTTCTCTTAAAAATATTTTTCTTTTCGTAAAAATACCTTTTATGATAAAGTGAAGTTCCATGTCCTATATTTCTACTACTATTATTATTATTATTATTCTGTGAATTTAAAAATAAAGCAGTAGTTTCTTCTTCTCGATTTTCTCCTCCTACATTTTTTAAAATACGCCTAGAACCAACTCCTCCACACTTTTGGAATTGTCGGATTGTTCTAAGGATTATTCCATAACAAATAAGAACGGTAAATAAGCAAACATAACAAAGGACAAAAATCATTAACATCTAAAAAACAAATAATTAATATTTTTTAATATAATTTAATTAAATTCTTTTGTATATCACAAAAATAAAATAGTAAATAGATTTTTAATTAAATAAATTAATTTAATTTAATTATTTCATACACTCAAAACATTAATAGATAAACCAGCAGTTTGTCTTCTAGTAAAATCTTTTGGGTGAACAAAAATATTAGAAGAAGAAAAAGAAGAAGAATTTTGATTTTTCCAATTAAATTCTTCTTTAATATTTTCAATATTAATTTCTTGAAAAATACTTTCTTTTCTAACCATTAAAGAATGTGCTGAATCAAAGAAATTAGAAAATATAGAACCAATACCAAAAAGTAAACTTATTAACCAACTTTAAATAAAAATAAAATTAAATTAAAATTAAAAATAAACCAAAATGTAAGAATAAAAAGAACAATTCTTCTTCGAAAATATCTTCTATAATGTAATGGATATTTAATTACAATAAATTCATTTGTAGTAAAAACAAGTAAATTAAATATTGTTAATAAATTACATGAACGAAGTATAACCAAAGTAACTTGATTTATCTTTAAAAAAAAAAAATTATTATTTAAATTGTTAAAAGGTAAGAAAAAAAAAAAGAAAAATATTTTTCAATCGAGAGAAAAATAATTAATTTAAATAAATAATTAATTAATTTTCTTAAAGAAAATAATGAAAATAAATATATTTAATTTTCCTTTTATTTTAATTTTTACCTTTAATGCTGTAAGTCTGTCCTGTATTGACTTCATTGTATGTACTAATAAATGAGGCATTCCCCAAGCAATTAAACAACCCCCACGAATTAAATCAACAATAGCACAATGAAGTACCATTACATAAAAAACATTTACAAGAACCCGACGACGGTTACGGATAAGGGCAATAATTACAAAAACATTGAGAAAAATGCAAAGAACACCTAAAACATCACAGAGTAGAATGGCTGCCATTTTTGCCTTAAATTAAAAAATTAAATTATTTTAAATAATTAAATGGTTAAAATAAATTATTAATTTTCTAACAATTAATTCTCTAGTCTTTTAATAATTATTTAATAATTAAACAAACATCATTAGAATATTTAGGTAAAGAAGATAAGGATATATCTTCTTCTTCTTCTTCTATTATTATTCTTTCTTCATTATCTTCAAATTTATTATTACCAATATTCTTATTCCATTCAAAATTATTTTCATTAATTTTAAAATTTTTTAAATCTGTTTGGAAAATAATATTCATTCTTTAATTAAAATCTGAAAAAAAGAATAATAAAAATAATATTATTATTTAAAATAATTACATATATTTAATTAAAAAATAAATGTTTAAATAAAATTAAAAAATTTTTATTTAATATATAAAAAAATAATATTTATTATTTTAATAAATATATTGTCTATATATTTATTTATTTAATGCCTATTAATATTACCATCAAAAAAAACTTCCATCTAATTGTGTCAGTTAATATTATTTTTGGCATTATTTTTTAAAAAATATAAGGGAAAATAATATTTTGCTATAAATATTTAATAAAAAATAATATTTTGAGTTTGATTAAATATGAAACAAAAATTTTATTAAAAAAAAGGAAAGAGAAAAAAATTAAATTAAAATGGACATAATAAAGTAGAGGAGTTATAAATATATTTTTTTATTTAAAAATATATAAATAAATATTTAAAAAAAGATATTTACATATATATTTAATTAAAAATAAATATAAAATTAAATAAAATAATTAATTAATTAATATTTAATTAAAAATAAATATTTTAGTCTTAAAAAGGACCTTTTATATTTAAAAAATAAATTGAGATAAATAATAAAGAAAAACAAAGCATATATACATATACTATGTACATAAATATAAACATAAAATTGAGTTGGAGAACAAAATAAGTAAATTACTTTAAAAGCAAAAAATAAGAAAAAATACTTCAAAATTTTATAAATTAAATTTATATGACCGAGAATAAAAAAATAAAAACTTAAAGAATTTTTTTTTTTAGAAATTTTTTGAAAGAAATAAATAAATAGACCTAAGAAGAAAACAAAAAATAAATTAATAAATTACTATTAAATATATAATAATTTAAATATTTGTTTATATATATATATATTTAAATTAAATAAAAACATATTTATTAAATTAAAATTAAAATAATTAATTATTTAATATTAATTTATTTGTTTATATTTAATTTTTAAAAATAAAAAAATTAATTAAATAAAAAGCATATTTTAATTAAAAATATATTTACTAATAAAAAATAATGAAATACAGAAATTCAATCGTTTTTAATAATTCTTTTCTTTATGACGTAATTTTTGTGTTTTAGAAGCAATTTATGAGAAAGGTTTTTTTTTTAAATATATTTTTAGGTTTAAAAAATAAAAAATATTATTTAATTTTTATTTTTAAAATTAAATTTTAGATTTTTAAAGGAAACATAAATAAATAAATTATTAAATAAATAAATAAATCTTTTTAAGAATATAAATATACCAAACCTTAACTTTTTTTTTTCTTGGAATAAATTAAATTAATTTATATATATATACATATATATATGTATGTATAAATTAAATAAATATGTTAAATAATTTTTATTTAAAAAAATCTGTACCAAATTTATAAATAAATAAATTAATTTAAAATAAAAATATTTATTTTTCAATTAAATTCAAAGAAATAATTTTTTGTTAAAATTATTAAATAATAAAAAAAAGTTTAATTTAAAATTAAATAATTAAAATTCTGTAGATAATGAAGATGACCCTATTTTAGCTTTAGGAATTGTTAATGTTCCATTTCCATAAATATTAAAAGGTGGAGGTAAAGGAAATTGAAATTCATCAGAATTAGTTGATTTCCATCTAAAAAATAATTAATTAAAATTAATTAAATTATTTAACCTTAATTGTTGTTTTATTAAATAATTATTATTTTCATTAATTAAAAAATCAGAAAATAAATATTTATTTTTTATTTTATTTAATTGTAATTCTTTATTATTATTTTTATTTTTTGTTGAATTTTTAAACAATTTTTTAATTAATTTAAATAAAAGAAAAGAACAATAAATTAAAGGTAATAATAAAATTAAAATTAATAAAAATAAAAATATTAAAATCTTTAATGAATAAGTAGAAGTAAATAATTGTTTAATTATTAAATTATTTGAAGAAGAAGAATATTCATTATTAAATAACTAAATTAAAAATTAAATTATTTATTTAATTTTTAAATTAATTAAAATAATAATTTATTTAATTTATTTATTTATTCAGTTATTACCTTTTCTTTTTCTTCTTCTAATTTAATAATTCCAAATTCTTTATTTAATTTATTTATTGTATTATTATTTAATTTAATTATATTTCTAATTATTTTTAATCCAATAAAAGCATTTATTGGCTTTAATAATTTATCCAAAAAATAAATATTTAATATTGTACAATTTTCTTTTCCACTTTGAAATAAACGATAAATAGGAATATATTTAATTAATTTAGTATAATTTTGAACAATAGATGATAAAATGCTTTGAATAAATTTTATTAAATAAATTAAATTAATTTAAATATTTTAAAAATTAATTATTAAATAAATAAATTAATTAATTTTACCTTTCTAATTGACCCAAATTTATTTCATTATTATTAGTTCTAAATAAATATAATTCCAATAAATGTTCATTTGGATTAATTAAAGAAACCTTTAAAAGTATAAAATAAAATAAAATAATAAATTTAAAAATAAATATATTTACAGTAACAGTTGCCTGATCTTCATGTTCTGCTTGATCATAAACACGAATTTGAAAGGAATATCTAAATATATAATTATTTAAATAATTAAATTAATTTAATTATTTAATAAACAATTATTTAAAATTAAATTTAATTAATTAAAATTAAAACAAACGAATTAGCTATTTTATTATTTAAATTAAAATCTTCTTTAATAGACAATTCTCCAGTTGAACTATTTAATTTAAAAGGAATATCAGCCATTGAAAAAGGCTATTTAAATAATTAATTTAATTTAATTAATTAAAACTTCTCCTAATGTTTGAATTACTAAACCTTCTCCCCATTCATATTTTAATTTTTCTTCATCTTTATCTAAAGCTTTTAATTGAAGAAAAGTTTCTTGTTCTCTTTTATTTGTTTTATTATTATTATTATTATTTATTATTGCAGCAAAGAAATGTTTAAAAATAAAATAAGGGTAATTATCATTAATATCAATTATATTTATATTTAAATTAATTATTGAATTAATTATTAATTGTTTATCTTCTTTTTGACATTTATGTTTAATATTAGGACAATCATTAGCTAATATTTGTAGTTGATAGAATGATTTATATTCTCTATCTAATTCTATAAATTAATTTAAATAAATTAATTTAAATAATTTAAATTAAATAAATAAATTAAATAATTTAAATAAATAATTAAATAAATTAAATAAATAGATTAATTAAATTAAATAATTAATTATTTAAATTAATTAATTATTTATTTAATTTAAAAAATAAAACCTTTAATTAAATAAATTTCAGGTTTTTCAGGTATTAAAATATCAAAATAATTATAATTATTATTAATTAATTTATAACATATAGATTGTTGTTCTCTACTTCCATCTAAATCTATTGCTTTAGGAAATTTAGCTATTGGAATATTTCTATTTAAATGTTCATTTTCTTTAATTTTAATATTTAATTCTTTTTGTTTTAAATAATTAAATATTGGACAATTATCATTTTCATCAATAATTTGAATTTTTAAAAATAAATTTAAACAATTAATATTTAAACAAATATTAATTAAAATTAAATAAATATTTTGACGTTCATAATCAAATAAATTATTCGAAGAATTATTATTTAAATATTCATTATAATAAAGTTTTCCATTAATTGAATTAATTGAGAATTTATTTCCATCCTTTATTTTTTAAATAAATTAAAATTAAAATTAAATTAATTTACTTTAAAGTTTTTATCAATAGAATAATTAATTAATTTATTATTAGAAATAATAGCAAGTAGAGCAGGTAATTGTTGATTCTATAATTAATTAATTAATTAATTAAATTTAATTAATTATTTTTTACTTCAGGAAATAAATGTATTGAATTATTTAAAGGCCAAAGAATTTTAATTTTATTAAATTGATCCTCTTCTAATATTGGAATTTCAACACAAATATTTTTAAATAAATATTTTTCACGAAAAAATAATTTTAAAATTCCACAATGAATATTATTAGTTAAATTATTATTTAATATTAATTCATTGTTCTTTAATTCTAATAAATCTAAAAATAATTAATTAATTAAATTAATTATTTATTTAATTAATTAATTAATTTAATTAAATAATTAAATATTTAAATAAATAATTAAAATTAAATTAATTTAAATATTTATTTATTTACCATTTTCTCCTCTTTTATTAAAAATTAAATATTTTTCAAATTCTTTTGGAATTGACAATATTTTAATATTATTATTTAATATTCCTTTATTAAAATCATTTTTATTTAATTTAATTATTATTGTTCCATTTTCATTATTTTCTTCTTTAAATTTATTTTCTAACCATTTTTTAAAATTATTAATTATTGAATTTATTTTAATATTTATTTTAGCTAAAAGAATATTTTCTTTATTTATTCTAATTTCAGCCTTTAAAATTGGAGTAATTTCAGCATTTAAAGATTTAATAATTTTAATAGTTCCATTAGGTAACATTTTTAAATAATTAATTTTATTTAATTGAATTAATTGAATTAAATTAATTTTATCTATTAAATTTAATTTAATTTAAATTAATTTAAATTTTAAATTTACTTTTAGGTAAAGGAATATTTAAAAGTTCTAGTCCAACAGGGGAATCTTCATTAAGTGATTCTATATTATAAATATTTGGTTTTATTATTTCTTCTTCTTCTTTATTTGTATTATTATTATTAATTGTTGTTATTGTTTTTGTTGTTGTTCTAGTAATAGGTTTTGATTCATTTAAATTATTTCTTTTCAAAAAAGTAATTAAAGGTACTAAATAATTAATTAAATAAAAAAATAAAGAAAAATTAAAATAAATTTAAAAATTAAAAATATAAGAAAATCTATTTAATTTAATTATTTTTATTCTTTTTTATTTAAATATACATTTAATTAATTAATTATTTTTTAAATAAAAAAGAAATTATTTATTTATTTTTAAATATACCTGTATTTAATTCTTCTTTTTCTGTAGTTGTTATTAATAATAATTGTTCATAAAAAGAATTATTATTTAATTTATTATTATTAATAGATAATATATTAATTTGTATTTGTGCTGTATTTGACCTTTTATGTGTAATTCCAGCTCCATCTGTTGCTAAAATATAAATTGTTTCTTTTTCTCCTTCAAACATTGATTGATTTAGATTTAATTTTACTGAACATTTTGGCCATTGACAAAAAGGAGAATTTAATGAAAATAATGATGTTGAATTATTTTTAGATTTTAAAGAAAATTTAACAATTCCACCAATACCTTGATCTAAATCTAAGACTTCTAAATGACAGAGAAGAAAGCCTGGAGGTGAATTCTGAAATAATTAATATTCTTTTATTATTAAATAAATTAATATAAATTTAAATAAATAAATAAATAATTAATTAAATAATTAATTTAAATAATTAATTAAATAATTAATTTAAATAATTAAATAATAAACTAACAGATGGAATAATTAATTCCAAAGGAAAAGGACCTCCCAAAAATTGTGGTGTATTATCATTTACATCAACAACTTCAATTTGTAATGTTGCCCTTTCTTTGGTAAATAAATCTTCAAATAAAAGAGAATAAGATAATTGAAAAGGATAATTGTTATTATTAATTAATTCTTGATTTTCTTGATTAATTGAAATTGGGGAAATTAACTGAAAATAAATGTAATTATTTAAATTTAATGTTCAAAAGAAATAACAAAAAATAAATAATTATTTTACCTTATCAACATCTAATTCTTTAATTAAAATTAATCCATAACAACTTTCATTTAACCGAAAAAGTTCAAAAGGTAATTTATTATTATTATTTGAAATATTTAAATTTAATGGATATTTAATTGAATCAGAATCAGAACAGATTTGTACATCTAATAATTTATTAATTGGCCAGTCTTCATTAAGGAAAAGAATATCAGGTGGAAAAACAAATAAATTGGCATAAACTTAATTAAATATAAAATTATAATTATTAATTAAATTATTTAATTTAAATAAATTAATTAATTTAAATATAATTAAATTTAATTACCAGTCTTAAATGTTAAATAAATTAAATATAAAGAAATAAAATTAATTAAATTAAATATTGCATAAATTTGAATCATTTTCTAATAAAAATACTAAAAAAAAGAAGATTTAATAAATAAAAAAGAGAGGCAAAAACAATAAATAAATAAATATATTTATTTATTTATGAGTGGATTTATTTAATAAAATAATTAATTCATTTAATTAATTCTATTTTTTAATTGTTTGGACAAAATTATTATTTTTTATTTTGTTTCATTTATTTAATTTTATTGTTAAATAAAAGAAGAAAAAAGTCCTCTAAATATTATTTGGTTTTATCTACTAAAAGTCCTTTTCTTTTATTTAAAAAATATTTCTTCTTCTTTTTTTCAAAATAAAATTGAATAAAATATTACATAAAAATTCTGATTTAAAAACAAAGATTTTTCTTTATTTTATTTAATCCCCGAATAATCGGCTTTTTCTATTTATTAATTAAAATAATTAAAATATAAAAATATTATTTTGTAGAAGAAATTAAATTTTAATTATTTTTTAAAATTAAAACTTTTTTTTAATAAATAGGGGTTAATTTTTAAATTTAAATTAAAAATAATTTTTAAATTTAAAAATATACAACAAATAATAATAATAATTATTTATATATATATGCATATAATTTAATAAATAAATTAATTTTAAAGTAAATTATTTCTCTTTTACTCATATTTTATTAATTTTTATTTTATCCTTATTAATACATAGTATGTAAAAGTAAAAGCAATTCACTCATCTTCTTCTTGCGCATCTAATTAAAAAGTAAAAGTATATAGAAAGGAAAATATTGTTTTGATCAAAAATAAATTACTGAAAATATGAAGATTAATACAACTTTTTAAGAAGAAATAAATAAAAATTAAATAAAAATACATTTATTTTATTAAATAAAAAAAAGTAAAATTAAAAAAATAATATTTTAAAATAAAATAATAAATACTACTAAATATTAGTTTATTTAAAATTAAATATTAGGTAGATAACATAAACATTAATAATTAATTAAATAAACACATAATATGAATTATATTTAAAAAATAAAAGCTAAATATAGACTATTTAATTAATTAATTATTTAATTAATTGATTTAACGTAAAATACTTTTATGATCTAATACAGAATTAATTAATAATTCATTATATTCTGCTCTAAGTTCAAGTACCTAAAACAAAAATTAAAGGTTAATTTAAATTAATTTCCATTTAATTACCTTTTGTTTAGAAGGTCCGTAATCTAATTTATTACGTAATTCAGTTAATTTTTCATCTAATTCTCCCCTTTCTGATTCCATTTGATCAACAACACTTTTTAATTCTTTTAACTAAAAAATATAAATATTTAATTAATTATTATTTTAAAAAAACATTTAAATTACTTTAATTAAGTCAAAACCTCCACCACCACCAAATCTATTTTCTTCAGTTTTAATTTGAGTCTTTAATCTCTCATTTTCTGATTCTAATCTATTAAATTCTTCTTTTAGAGAATCCTTTTTTGATTGAAGTTCCTTTAATTTTAAATTAATTAATTTAATTTAAATTTAAAATTAACTCTAATTTTTAATCTAAATTCTTTCTTTTTATCTTCTATATTAATTAATTTATTAAAATTTTCATCAATTTCATTTTGTTTTGTTTTCATTGAAATTAATTCAGAATTTAAAAGAGTCTTATTTTGATTAATTGTTATTAATTCTTCTTGAAGACGAACATGTACTTTAAATATTTAAATGATTAAATTTTTAAATTAAAAACTAAACAATCTTGTAATTCATTTGCATTAATAGATGAACTACCCAATGCTAATAAAGATTCATCTAATCCAGTTATATTAGTTATTATTTCTCCATGACGACAATTTAATGAAATTAATTGTAATTGACGTATAATTTGATTAGATAAAGCATTAATTCTTTCTTCAATTTGTTTTTTAGATTCATCAAAATTATCCTTTTATTTTTAATTTAAATAATTAATTAAATTAAATAAAAATAATTTAACCAAAAAATTATCCATTTGTGTTCCTCTTGTCTTTAATTCTCTAAACTTTTCACTTTTATCCCCTGCCAATAATTCAAATTCATTTTGAAATTCCTGAAGTTCTTCCTGTGCTTGTGACATTCTTTCATTAATTTCTTTTAATCTATTAACACATTATTAATTTATTTATTATTTTTTGAAAATTACTGTTCTTGCATATGCCCAATTTCTTTATTATCTTTTTGTATTTTTTGAATAAAATTATCTCTTTGTTCTTCTGGTGTTTCTTCTGATTGAAGTTCAGCAAAGATTTGTGCTCTTTTATCACGTAATTCTTGTAATTGTTCTTCCATTAACACTTCAATAAATAAATTAAATTTAATTAATTTAATTAAATAAATTAATTTATTTTAATTAAATAAATTAAATTAATTTAATTAAATAAATTAATTTATTTTAATTAAATAAATTAATTAACTAATTAAATTAATTTAATTAAATAAATTAATTTATTTTAATTAAATAAATTAATTAACTAATTAAATTTAATTAATTTAATTAAATAAATTAATTTATTTTAATTAAATAAATTAATTAACTAATAAATTTAATTAATTTAATTTAATTAATTAATTAATTTAATTAATACTTGTTTGTCTTTTAAGAGGAGAATTAGCTAATGACATATCCATTTCTTCTTTATTTTTTGTTAATTCTGCTAATTCAACCTTTTTTCTATCCATTTCATTACGTAATTCTTCTACTTCAATATTAACTTGTTCAAATTCTTCTTTGACTTCTTTTTCCTTTAAAAAATAATTATTTATTTATTTTTTAAAGACTTACTAAAACTCTCATTCTTTCATTATTTTCATTTTTTAATCTTTCTGTTCTTTGTTCTAATTCCTGTACTTGTTCTTCTCGTAGTCGTCGTTCACGAAATAATTCCTCTACTTCTAACATTAATTCTTTAAAAAATAAATAAAAATAAATATAATAATTAAATTAATTAATTAAACTTTGATTAGTTAAAGCTGCTTGATCAGCCTCTGAATCTAAAGAACGTAAATTTATATTGGAATGAGTATTTTGTCTATCAATTATCTAAATAAAATTAATTATTTTCTTTAATTTTAGAATTTTATAAAAATAATTTAATAATAATTTTTAGGTTCTTTTTTTAAAAATAATTTTCTTTTTATTTACTAACCAAATTATAATCAGCCAAAAGGCCTTGTAATTGTTTTAATTCTTGTGCCTGTTCCTCTGCTCTATAAGAAAAAAGTTTCTTTAAAAATAATTATTAAATACTTTTGTTCATAAATTAATAAATTTTCTTTTCCTTTTTCTGCTTTTTCCAATTCTGAATTTAAATTATTTAATTCAATTTCCAATGTATTTAATTTATTATGTAAAAGTCCCAAATAATAATTAGTATCTGCTATCATTCTTCCACCTCCTATTGCTGCTAAAATTATTTTATTTTAATTAAATTAATTAATTATTCTAAATTACTTCCCATTCTACTACTACTACCCATTCTAGTTGCAATAACAGAAGCACGAGCTCCACTAACTCCTTGTTGAGTAATTGGGCGTTGTTGAGCAGCTCCTAAAGGAATTTGATTAACAAGCATTTGACGGCCAATTGTCCCTGGACGTTGCTCCATAGAAGTAGTAGAACGATTTAAAGATGAACGATTACCCTTTAATTATATAAAAGGTTATTTATTTAAATAATCAATACATACAATAGATGTCCCTGGAACACCAACAGCTGTTCCAATTCTAGAACCTAAACAATAGAAACAATGTGAGAATATTAAAGAAGGAGATCTCTAAAAGATTAATTAATTAACCCCTTATTTAACACAACAGTTCTAGGCATATTTTATAATAAAAGGGTTAATTAAACAATTGTTGATCAATTAAAGTGTTGATTTACCTGCTCTACTATATCCTCTTGAAGGAAGTGTAGAAGACACTATAGAATTTGCTACCATACCAATTCTACTCAGTGGACGTGTAGAAGCAGTTGGTGGGGCAATTGACATTTGTCTTGATGGAGGAACTGGACCAAAAGAAGAAGATGAAGATGGAGGTCTTTCAGCATCTATTTTATTATTTAAAAATTATTTAAAAAATATTTAAACTTCTTCCAGCAGTTTTTGGTCTTCGTTGAGAAGTTGCAGGTCTACTTTGTTGTTGACGAGTACCTGGACGAGCAGAGGGTGGTCTATGTCTATATTGATGGTCCATTTAATTATATAGAATTTATATTTTAATTTATTTATTTAAAAAAGATTTTTTTAAGAGAATTAAAAATAAAAGAAAATTTAATGTTAAAATAATAATGTAAATTTAGTTACCTAGCAACAACATTATTTAAATAAATAAAAGAACTTTTTATTATAAATAAACTTTTTTATAAAAATATAATAAGGAATTAAGTTGTATTTTTGTTTAGTATATTTATTATAATTCTAAACATATTTATTAAATAAAAATATTTATTTTATTTATTTATTTTATTATTCTTCATCATTATCATTATCTTCTTCTTCTTCTTTTGTTTCTATAACTGTTGAATTTATTTTATTATTATTTTCTAAACTATTATTATTTTCATCTTCTAATTTTAAACTAGGTAATGTTCCTTCTCCTTCATTAATTGTTGTTATATTATTATTCCAATTATTAAATGGAGGAAAACATATTGAAGGTGGTGGTCCTGGAATTACAGAATGAGGGATTGGAATAAGACAACGAAGTTTTGGATCAGTAGATTCCAATAATTGATTAATTTGTTTACATTCATCAGAACGTGTTATTGACATATCTTTACTTATATCCTTTTAAAATAAATAAAAGAATAATTAATTAATTAATATAGGGTTATATTTAAATTTAATATTTTTACCCAAAGTTTCTTTAATAAAATTAAAGCTTCTCCATTTAACCATTTATTATAATTATTATAATTATTTGCCATATGTTGCTGTACTGTTAAACTAAAATTTTCATATTGTTGTTGTATTTTATTATCAATTGCCCAATTATTTAATTTTGTTTCTATTTGTGATTTTGTATCATTTATTGAAGAAATTATTTTAAAAAAATTACGACGAGCAGGAACAGAAATATTTCTAATTAATGATGTTGGGTAATGGGGAAAATTAAAATCTGGACATTTATGGGGTAATGGAGGATGGAAAGGAATAAATGTTAAAACATTAATTGGAAGTAATAATAATAATATAAATAAATAAAACATACCTTAATTAATTAATTTATTTAATTATAAAGATATAATAATTTTAATAATAAATTAATTTTTATTTAAAAAATTTTTTTTCTAGGTATTTTTTTTAAATTAAAAAAAAATTTAAAAATATTTTTTATTAAATTATGAAAATAATATTAAAAATGATAACTTTTATTAATATTTATTTATTTATATATATTTAATTTTTATAATAATTATTAAAATAATTCCCATATTTTAATTGTATTTAATTGCCAATTAAAAATATTAAATAAATAACATTCCTATTATTTTTAATAAAAATTCCCGTGACCGTTAAAAAATAATTTACAACTTGTGAGCAAAATAAGAATATAAAATAAAGGATTAGAAAACATAGAAAAAGGATTAAATAAATAACAATAAAAAGTTTGTTTAAAAAATATTAGAAAATTTAATTAACAAAATTTAATAATTAAAAAATATTTTTAAAAAATAATAATTAATGCCAAATATTTAATAAAAATATTCTAAATGCTTTATTTATGTTTCTTAAAGAATTACAGTTAAATTAAATAAAACTATTATTATTAAACATTAAATAATTTTTATTAAAATTATTTTAATTATTAAATATTTTAATTTAATTTATTTTCTTCAATTTAAAATTTTTTATTTTAATTTTTATTAATTTATTAAAAATTGTGTAAAAAGTGCTTTTAATATTTTTAAATATCTTAACAATTTCTCACACAGAAAATCACCAGAATTAAATTCTCACAAGTGTAAATATATTCATTAATTATTTAATCTAATTAAATTAAATAATTCTCACATACACATATACATATATTTAATTTTAAAACCTTAAAATATTAAAAATCTTATTTAAAATAAATTTTAAAAAAATGTTTGATTTAAATTTAATATTTAATTTAACCTATTGGTTTTGTTTATTAATTGGTTTTGCTTTAAATATTTTATTAATTATTTTAATTATTTTTAAAACACCAAAGGAAATGAAAATACACAGTCAAATTTTATTACAAAATTGTATGTATTTTAGATATTTTATTTTTAATTGCTCAAATGTTCTTACAAATGGTACATATATTTACAAAGAAAAAATCAGAATTTTAAGATACAGAATAAACGTTTCTTTTTTATTTTAAGTTTTATATAACTGATATAAATGGAATTACAACCTTTATTTTTACTAATGGTATTTTGGTTAATTTTATTAAAGAAAACTTTAATTCATATATTTATTATCATTTTATTATGATCATTATTTTTATTTATCTATTAACTTTGAATGGATTATGTACTCAATATGTTTATAGATATTTAGTTTTAAATAGGTTAATTAATTAATTTAATTATTTAATTTTATTTAATTAAAATTAAAAAATAGAAATATTAATATTAGCTTCTGTAAATATTTATTTATGTTCTCTATTGCTTTAATTATTACCCTATTTTATTGGTTAGATAATATTTATTTTATTATTCCATATTCTAATGGAGGTATTAAACAATTTATTTTTGGAAATTTCAGTATAGAATTGTCTTTTGTTCAATGCAAAATGGAACGAGTAAAAAATAAAATAATTTAATTATATTTATTAAATAAAAAATATTTAATTAATTATTTTAAAATATATTTAATCTTTTAAAGAAAGAATTAATAAAAATTAATTAATTAATTCCTTTATTTAAAAAATTAAATATAAATAAATATTAGTTATATTTTAGATAACATTTTTGACTCAATTTCCACAAGTAATTCTTAACATAATTCAATATTTTATTATATTTGTTTGTGCTTTTAAAATGATTAAATATGTTAATGCACACACTAGTCTTGATGAGAATATGAAAAGATTACTTAAACAATTAACAAAAACTTTAATACTTTTGGTAATTTAATTAATTTAAATTTAAGTTCAATTTATTTAGACATTAGTTCCTTTTTTAAATCAAGCAGAACTTTTAATTCTTTCTTTTACCGTTAACAATGAAGAATATATAACAAATATTATTAAAATATTTATTTTCTCAACATTTTATTTTGTACCTATATTTAATTCAATTATTTGTATTTTAACTAATAGACCTTATAGAAATTCTATTTTTAATCGTTTAAGAATATATCCACAATTATAAAATAAATAAGGGAATGTGAGCAGTGCTGGGTATAGCTCCGGATTTTGGCTCCGGAGCCGGCTCCGGTTGGCTCCAGCTCCGGAGCCGGAGCTGGAGCCGGAGCTTAATTTTGGAAATGCCCGGAGCCGGAGCTGGAGCCGGAGCTTAATTTTTGAAATGCCCGGAGCCGGAGCTGGAGCCGGAGCTAAGCTTTTTCAATTTCCCATAGCTCCGGCCTGACAAGAGAGAGAGGAATTTTATGAGTGAGAAGAGAGCGCAATAAATAAATAGAACGACGACAGATTAAAATATAGATAAATAATCTATTTAGGGCGGTTGGAGTCAACTGAGCGCCGCCAACTGAGCGCTGCCAATTGAGCGCCGCCAACTGAGAGCGGGGCCAACTGAGCGCGAGCCAAATGAGCGCCAATGATATATCTTACTAAAAGCTAAAAAACATTTTTTCAATGGACAAAGTTTATTAAATTAAAAAATTTCTAATTTTAAATCAAAATTAAATAATCAGACAACTCTAAAAACATTTTTAAAAATTTATCAAAGCAAAAAATTGGCGTAAAAAAATTTGACAATGGCAAGGGATTGTAGTGGGGTGCTCAGTTGGCCGCGCTCAGTTGGCTCGCGCTCAGTTGGCCCGATCCGTATTTAGGGTACACCCGGTTTGTGTGACCAGTTTGTGGTGGGCCGGTTTGTGGTGGCTGCCTTATTAATTAAAAAAATTAAAGATTGTAAAAAATAGCATAAATTTAATGATAGTTTGATAAAGATTTAAGGGGTGACAATTTTTAAACTATTTTTCCATGTTTCAACTTTAATATAAAATTGTCAATTATGTTAATTTTTTGTCAGAAATAAAGTTTTTATAAAACGGATTTTCTTAACATATTTGGTCCGGAGCCAACCGGAGCCGGCTCCGGAGACGGAGCTGGAGCCGGAGCTTAATTTTGGAAATGCCCGGAGCCGGAGCTGGAGCCGGAGCTTAATTTTTGAAATGCCCGGAGCCGGAGCTGGAGCCGGAGCTTAATTTTGGAAATGCCCGGAGCCGGAGCTGGAGCCGGAGCTTAATTTTTGAAATGCCCGGAGCCGGAGCTGGAGCCGGAGCTTAATTTTTGAAATGCCCGGAGCCGGAGCTGGAGCCGGAGCCATAAAACATCAAATACCCAGCACTGAATGTGAGTAAACATTTAAAGGTTTTAACCATTTATTCGTATTTATTTGTATTTATTTATTTAAGCATAATTATTGCCAAATATTGCTGTACTGCTAGATTAACATTTACATATTATTGTTGTTGTATTATTTCTATTTGAAGATAAATCCATCAATAAAACAATGTATAAGGTGACCGAAATGTCATTTACCAAAATGTCGGGACATGGAAATAAATAATATTTAAAGAATTTTTATTTTTTTTATTACTTTTGTATATTTAATTAATTAATTGTTTTTTTAAATATTTGATTAAATTTTAAATAATTAATAATAAATTTATTTACATATAAATATTAATTGTTTAACTAAACTATAAATAAATAAAATAATTAATTTATTTATTTATAATTGAAGTTTAATTAATTTTTCTAAAAATTAACAATTTATTTTCAGCCTTTTTACAACATATTTCCACAACACTTTTTTTTAACAGTTTTTTTAAAATAATTTTTTCATTCCCTAAAATTATTTTTAAATTTCTAATTTAATTTAATTATTTACCATTAAATTAACAATTCAAGTGTAATAAAAATATATTACTTATAATTTAAAATAATTCTTTGTTCATTTTATTTTTATTTAATTAATTTTAACAAAAAATAAAATTAATTTTAAAAAATCATAAAACAAAAAAAAAAGAATAAAATTAAAATTTTAATTAAATTATATTCTTACCTCTTCATAATTATTTTTGTTAAAAATGAATAGAGCAATTCTTTATCAAGTTTATTTTCTAACAAAAATTAATTTCTTTCCAAGTCCAATTTTCCTAATTTATTAATTATTTATTATTAGAAAATAATTAAATTACCTAATTAAAATTAATTAAAAATTTTTTTAAAGAAAATATTATTTAATTTTAATTTATTTTTTATTTAATAAATTTAAAAAGATTAATTATTAAAAATCAGAGTATTTATTAATTTTTTAAAGACCTACAGAATTAAGTAAATGTCCGTGTACCTATTAAAAAATTAGCAAATTAGTTTAAAAAATTATTTATTATTTTAATTAAATAAAAACAAATATTTTATTATTTTTTATAAATTAATTTTTAATTAAATAATCAACAACTACAAATATAAACTATTAATGCTTTAAATAAAAACAAATAAAAATAAAATTGTAATGCTACAATAAATGTATTTAATTTATCTAAAACATAATTAAATATATTTAAATATATATTTATGGTTTCCTTAGAGCTTTATTGTATTTTTTTTTAATAAAATTATGAACATTTATTCTTTTAATGTGAATTTGTATTTATGTTCATATATATTTTAACTGCCATTCGTCGCTAAGTAATATAATATTTTCTTTTAAAAAAACTAAAATATTCTCTTTAAATGTTTTAATTTTAAATAAATTTAGAAAATATTTGAACCTTTTTATTAAACATTTTTTGAGTTTTTTTATTTTAAAAATCCAATAATTAAATTAATTAATATTTAAATAAATAATATGTTTAATTAATAATTAATTTTTAAATTTAAAATTAATAAACCTAAACTTTAGTTAAATTTTAAAAATCATTGCATCATTTAAAGCTTTTCCTTTAGAAATTTATTAAGCAGATTGCATCATTCCCCCTTACTCATAAAATATATTTTAACCTTTTTTCTATTTTTTAGAAATAAATAGCTAATATTTATCCACACTAAATACTAGCTCTACTATTTTTAATTTTAAACAGAAGCTTTTTATATTATTTCTCTTTCCTTTTTTCTTTTATATTTATATGTATGTATGTATTATATATAAATAATATAATTTCTAAACTAAAAATTATTTTAAATATTATTTAGATATTTAACTCTTTTATTTATTTATTTATTAAAAATGCTTTATTTATATTTAATTTTTTATTTATTTAATCATTTTTCTTTAGTTTTTTTTATTAAAAAGATTTTCTTGTCTATACATAATTATAAATAAATATTTATTATAAAATATTTAAATTAAATCAAAGCTTTATTAAAATAATTAATTAATATTTTTAATTATTTTAAAGGGAATATATAAATAATTATTTAAATTAATGACTCTTTCTAAAAAATCTTCAATTTCCTCAATGTCTAAAGCAAAATGGTTAAAACAAAATTCTTTATTAATATTAACTATTGGAGCTGTATTTGTTGGTGTTTTTAGTGGATGTATTGGTCGATTAGGTAAACCTAATGTTAATATTATTCGTTTAATTGGATTTCCTGGAGAGGTAATTTTCTAATTTAATTTAATTTTAATTGTTAAGTTATTAATGAGAATGCTTAAATGTGTAATACTTCCACTTATTTCTTCTTCTTTAATTACTGGACTTTCTCAGCTTGATATTCGTCAATCAGGTAGAATGGGAATTATAGCTATTTTATATTATTTGGTTACTACTGGAATTGCTGTTACTGTTAGTTTTTATTTAATTATAATAAATCTATAGTTTAGACTGGTATATTTCTTGTAATTGCAATTCATCCAGGCAATCCTGATCAATACCCTGGACAACAAAATAATAAAAATAAAGAAGCAATGAATAGTGTAACAAATACTTTATTAGATTTAATTAGGTTAATTAATTAAATTAAATAATTAAATAAAATAATTATTTATTTAATTAAAGAAATATATTTCCGGATAATCTTATACAAGCAACAATACAACAAACACAAACAAAAATAGAAATAATTAATGGAACTAATGGAATTTTAATTGAAAAATATAAATTAGTAAATATTGATGGAATGAATATTTTAGGTAATTTAATTAATTTAATTAAATTATTTATTTTTAGGTTTAATTGTTTTTTGCATTGCTTTTGGTACAATTTTAAGCCAACTTGGACCTAAAGGCCGTTTAATGGCTAGTTTAGAATTTTTAAAAAATAAAACATTTTTTTAGGTTGATTTTTTTGCCATTCTTGATTTAATTAGTATGAAATTGGTATCTTTAATTATGTGGTTAGTTTTATATTTATAATATTAATAAACTAAAAATTAAGGTATTCTCCAATTGGTATTTCTTCTTTAATTGCTAGTAAAATACTTTCTGTTGAAAATCTAAATGAAACTGCTAATAGCCTTGCAATGGTTAATATTTAATTAAAAATAAACCTTTTTCTTTAATTAAAAATTAATAAATTTATTTTTTAAAAATAATTAACTTTTTAATAATTAAATAAATAATTATTATTAATTTTTGTTTATTTAAAGTATTGTTTAACAATTATTATTGGATTATCTGTTCATTCTCTTATTTCTCTTCCTTTGCTTTATTTCTTCCTAACAGGCAAAAATCCATTTATTTTTGCCAAAGGTCTACTTCAAGCAATTGCGATAGCCTTTGGAACTGCTTCTTCTGCAGCTACACTTCCAGCTACTTTTCGTTGTCTTGAACAGAATTTAGGTATTGATAAGAGAATAACACGTTTTGTTTTACCTATTGGAGCAACAATTAATATGGTAATTATTTAATTAATTAATTCTTAATTAATTTTTAAAAGGATGGAACAGCCTTATATGAAGCTGTTGCTACTATTTTTATTGCACAAATGAATGGAATAGAACTTGAATTAACCAGAATTATTATTGTTAGGTTAGAACTTTAATTGGATTAACAAAAAATATTTTATTATTGTTTACAGTTTAACAGCTACTTTGGCATCCATTGGAGCTGCTTCTGTACCTCATGGAGGATTAGTAACTGTTGTTGTTGTTCTTACAGCTGTTGGATTACCTGTTGGAGATGTTTCTTTAATTGTTGCTGTTGATTGGTTTATGTAAGGATTTTTTTCTTTTTTTAAATCTTTCTTTCTTTAGTGATCGTTTCCGAACATCAATTAATGTTCTTGGAGATGCTTATGGGGCTGCTATTGTCTATAATTATTGCAAAGATTATTTACCTTTTGAGAAAGATGTTCTTTTAGAAAAACAAGAAGGAGGAAGTGAATTAATGGTTTTACCTGAAAATGGACGTCTTTTGGTTGAAAAAGATGGAATAAAAGGGAAAGGGGATTATTATGATTATTTAAATATTAACCCAGTTTAGGATTAATTCTAAAGAGAATTTTACTTTTTATTTTTATTCCGCACATTTTTGCCAGTGAATTTAATAACAATACTATAAGAGCTTAAAAATATTTTATTTTTGCATTTTAATTAAATAAATAAAATTAAATATATTTTTCTTAATATTATTGTTAATTTTATAGTTTATTTTTTAGTGTATTAATTACCATTTTTTATATAAAATTAAAAATATTTTTTAATAGAAGACTAAAGAAATTATTTAAAAAAAAATTAAATAAAATAAACTTAATTTATTTTTTTATTTTTATTTAAATGTTTAGAACCTTCCCTTTCTCTGTTAAATATTTTTTTTAATTATAATAATTATTTTTTAATTATTTAAAATTAATTTTTAAAATTTATTCAATTAAAAAAAAAGTACTTTTATCTTCACGTGGTAAATCAATTTTATATAGCCAATTAAGAAATAATCTTTACAGACGTCTTTCTCCCCTTAATTTACACTTTTAATTTTAAATATATTAAATAACATTTTTATTTTTAAACTTTTTTAAATTAAAGAAATATAATTTTATTTAAATTTTTAATTAAGATAAAAATTTTAATTTAATTAACTTTATCATATTAATTAAATTATTTAAATATGAAAAAAGTTAAAATTTGTTTAATTAATTTATTAATATTTTTTCCTTTATTTTTAAATGCTGTTAAATGTCCTAGAGGTTTGTTTTAATAAATAAATTTGTATAAATTAATTAAATTTGAAAATATTTATTTTCAGGAATTTCTAATTTATGGAATACCGTTTGTACAATAATTATTCCAAATTTAAATATTAGAGTTATGGAAACATATTATAAAGAATTCCTTTTAACTGAACATTCAAAAGGCATTTCTGAAGATGCAAAAATAAAAATTATGTTATATTCACAATTAAATGTTTCTAAATTAATTGGAGAAAAATTCTTTAATAGGTAATAAATATTATTTAATTAAATTAAACTCTCCTATTTTTTTTTAATTTTTAATAAAATAAAATAAATAATTTCTTTTTTAGAATTATTTCTCAATTTTTAAAAAATTTCGGGAAATGGGGAATTTGTTTAATTTTAGAACATAAAGAAGAATATAATGAAACAAAAAAACAATTTATTAATCCTTTATATGTTAAAGAAAAAACAATTAAATGTAAATTTAATATGTCAGATAATGAATTAAATTTATTAATAGAAGAAAATA
The DNA here is from genome assembly GCA_018905775.1 of Meloidogyne exigua. Classification (NCBI taxonomy): domain Eukaryota; kingdom Metazoa; phylum Nematoda; class Chromadorea; order Rhabditida; family Meloidogynidae; genus Meloidogyne; species Meloidogyne exigua. The sequence goes on along the minus strand of JAGUQR010000194.1, from coordinate 637,852 downwards.
AATTTGCTTTATTTGATGCTAATTTTGAAAGTTTTACTTTAACCCTTTATAAAGAAAAAAAGTTTTTAGATTTTTTAAAGTTTAATTTTCTTTTAATTTTAAATTATAATATATATAATTTTAGAAATTATTTAAATAAATACCCAAAATTGGCAAAAGAAAAATTTATTGAACTTTTTGGAATTGTTAGGTATTATTATATTAAAATAATATTACCAAACATTTTTGGAGTATTAAGTAAGTCTTTTATTTTTTATTAAATTATTTTTATTTTTTAAAGAAAAAGAAGATCAACAACAATTAATTATTTATTCTTATACTAATTATTTTAATGAAAATAAAGTTGAAAAATGGAGAACTAAAGGCTTACTTGATTATATTTTATTTAAAAATAATAAAAGTATTATAAATAGTATTGAAGGTTAATTAAATAATTAATTTAAATAAATAATTAATTTAATTTAAATAATTAATTTAATTAATTAAATAAATAATTAAATAATTAATTTAAATAATTAATTAATTTAATTAATTGATTTAAATAAATATTAATTTAATTAATTAAATAAATAATTAAATAATTAATTTAAATAATTAATTTAATTAATTAATTTAAATAAATAATTTAATTAATTTAAAGGTTTAAATAAATATTGGAATGAAATATTAGACGATTATATTTTATGTCAAATTCTTCAAAAATTAATTAGTGTAAAAGTCCTTACAAAAGAGAATAGACTAAACTATAGTGTAGAAGAATATAAAGTAAACATTTTTATTTTAAGTAAAAAATAGGAGAAAAATATTTTTTATTTAAAAAAATATTATTAAATTAAAAATAAATAATTTCTTCTATTTTTTAATTAATTAGTTAATTAATATTTTACAAACTTTCTTAGGAATGGTTTTTTGATATTAATAAATTTGCTCAATTATCATTAGATTCAAAGCCTATAGCATTTTTATATTATACACAAAAATGTTTATTTAATTTAATTAATAAGAATAGAAAAAGAATTAATTTAATGACAAATAATGAAATTAATCCTTTTTACAAAAAATGTTTAGAAAAAAACATTCCTTTAAATAAAAATGAAAATTTTAATGAAATACATAAAAATAAATTAATTGAAATTTTTAATAATGAAGATAATTTATTTGGCCCTGAAACTGATCTTTTACTTTTAAAAATTAAAAATGCAAAAGGTAAGAAAGAAAATAATTTATTTATTTATTTATTTGGATTATTTAAAAATTATTTCTAAAAAATTAAAAATTATTAATAAAATATTATCTGAGAGGTCCAGAGATTTAAATAATTTTTAATTATTTAATTTTATATTTTTTTAAGATGAAGATATTTTGATGTTAACAGATATACATAAGAATGAATTAATTAAAAATATTTATTTAAAAAAAGAAAAAGGTCAACAATTATCTATTGGTAGTAGTAGTAGTAATAGTTCAACTAATTCATTAGTAAATTAATTTTAATCTTTAATTATTATTTTTAAAGTCATCAATGTCTCAAGAAATTAATACAAATAAAAAAGAGAATGGAAAATATAAACAAAAAGAAGAAAAGGAAAAACAAATAATTAATGAAAAAGAAGTTTTAATTATTGGAAATAAGGAAAACAGAAGAAATAAATGTTTGTTGTAAAAATAAATAATTAAATAAATAAACTTTTATTTAAGTTCAAAGACAAAACAATCAGTTAAAAATACAAGAAAATAAAGAAAGGGCTGAGAAGAAAAATCAACTTGCCTATTTAAATATAAAAGAAGATAAAAAAAGTTTGTCCATTTTTTTTCTTTAATTAATTAATAATTAATTATTTTATTAAATATATAAAGAAAATATTATTTTTTTTAATAAATATTTTAATTAATTTTTTCGTCTTCAAAACATTTAAAGTCGTTATTTAAATTAATTATTATATTTAAATAAATGACCATATTCTTAATTAATTCATTAAAGTTGTAATACTTATATATAAAAATAAAAACAATTATTTATTCATTTAAATTTCTTTATAATTAACAGCTAATCAAACTTCTTACAAAAAAATGAAGGAATTAATAAATGAATTTATTAATGATTTGGGCTTTTATTCTAAAGAAATAAATAAAGAAAATGGCCAAGAAAAAAATATATTTAATACAACCACTAAAGAATTTATTAATGAAATTATGGAAAAAGAAAATAGAAATAAAATTATAGAAAATATAAAAATTTTTAAAGAATTAAATAATTCTGGAGGGTCAGAAATGAATATTTTTACAAACTTTTTATTTGAGTATTTTGTGAAAATAAATAATTTAAACAGTAAAATGGATGAAGAAAAAAAAGAAAATTTATGTGGTTGGATTATTTATTGGATAACTAACCAACTTTTTTTAAATTTAAATGAAAAAGATTTGAAAAATATTGGGAAGGTAATTTAATAAATAAATTCAAAAAGGGAATTAATTAATTAATATAACATTATTAAATTATAATAAAAATAGACATTCTTTAACTGTAATTTAATATTTTAGAATTATGATATTGAAATTGATATAAATAAATTAAATAAAAGCTTTGATGTGTTAAACAAACATATTGGGTAATTTAAATATAATTTTATATTTAAATTATTTGTTTTTATTTTTAGAGAAGGACAAATGAAACATTTTAAGGATAAATTTATAAAACTTAAAGAAAAGGTTGGAATGTATTAAACGAATATGTGCATAATAGTGATCACTTTATTTAATTTATAGTTTATTAAACAATTGGTAATATTTTAGAAACAAATAAAATATTATCAATTAAACGCCTAAATATGTATTACAGAGAAAATATTTTATTTGTAGCCAAATAAATTTTTAATTTTTACCATAAAATCTGACAATGTTTAATATGTAGTATGACTAAAAAAAGAAATAAAAATAAAATTAATAAATACAAAAGAGGCAAGAAATGGTCGAAAAACTGTTCTTTTTCTCTCAAACCAATTATCATTTTTTCCATCTTTTTCCTTCCCATTCTTTTGTCAATAAATTTAAAATAAAATATGAGTGACCATTTACATAATAGTATATTAATTTTTTTATAGACATTCTTTGTGTCAGTAGTTGAGAGACAAATAGGAGTTTCAAGGCACTCGCTGGTAGATTGGCATAATTTTTTGAGGGATTTAACCTTTACTATGAAGAAAAGTATGATTGGAGGAGATTCTGTAGTGGGTGAGTTGGACGAAACGTGTGTATCACGTAGGAAATATAATAGAGGAAGAAGAATTAACACCAATAGTGGATTGTTGGTGGAGTTAAGCATGGTAGTGAAGGAAGGAGATGTTTTGTTGAATTAGTTAAGGACAGGAAGAGGGCAACTCTGGAACGATTAATTAGAAGAAAAGTTCTACCAGGTTTGAATTAAATTTGTTTACCATTTCCCTTTTGGTTTTAGGTAGTATAATAGTAACTGATTAGTGGAGCGTCACTCTCCTTATGTCGTGCCCAACCGTCCGTCCATCCACCAACGCACTTCTGGTCTTCGCACGAAAAAGGCCACTCCGCTCAACAAGGTGATCGTGCCGAACATCATGTACACAAAACCGGTCCCTTTGAACTCCATCATCTTCACGAAGCCGTCCCCGCCCCAATAAACTCTGGTGCCGGTATGTCGCGAAGCGAAGAAAAATTAAATTAATTAATTTATGTATTTATTTATATTTAATCTTATTTTTAAAATCAATCCCCCGATTGGCTTTTTCTTTTTCTGTAACCCTTTCTTTGCTTATATTCTTTGGACTTCACCCCCCCCCCTTTCTTTTCTATTAAAATAAAATATTCCTGCTCTTAAAACATCTTTCGCTTAATCTACATTGTTTTACTGTTACTGCTAACAGTTTATTTTTTAGTAAAGATTTAAATTAAGTTTGAGTTGTATTCTCAAACTCCTTTAATTTTATTTCAAACAATTTTTAATAAAATAATAATTTTTTTAAAAAACAAACCAATGACTAAAAGCTTATTTTATAAATCGATAAAATAGGCAAAAATTATTTAAAGGTAAAAATATTTAAAAAAAGGAATAAAAGGGAAGAGGTCGTAAAAATGGGAGGTTAAGCAAACATTTATACATACAATTAAAGATATATTTTAATTTTTATTATGGAATAAAATAAAAATATGTAGATTAATTCTAATTATTTTAAAATAGTAAATAAATAAATATGTATGTATATAAATAATCTGAAAATACAAATTTAAATTAAAGTCTTTTAAATTTAACTTTAAATAAATGGATATTATTAATTAAATTAAGATAAAATGAAGACAAAAGTATGTATAAATATAAATATTTATTATAGTATGTATGTAGTATATACCTATTAATTATTTTTTTATTTTACTAAATTTTAATTAAAAAATGCAAATTAAAATTAACTTTAAATTTGTTATTTTAATTAATTCACTATAGAATAAATAAGTTTAAATTTCTCCCTTTAAAACTTAGTATAAAAGTTTAATTTATTTAAAACTTTTTTTCATTAAATTAATCAAATAAATTTCTCTTTATTCGTTTAGTTTATTATTCTGTTTCTTTTCTACTCCCGCTTTTAAAATGGCAGGACAACAAACAGTATGTTTTTTTAATAATTTTTTCCTTTTTTTTTTAAGATATCCTATATTGATAGACAAGTAGCAAATGGTGGAAATATTAATCAAATTTATTTTAATGGAATGCAAATTCTGCTCCTTAAGGTAATTAAATTTTAGATTTAAAAAATATTTTAAATTTACAGTCCAATGAAATAAACAGTTCAATTGAAAAGTTAGTCTACGTAATGAGGTTATTTTTATTATTTTTTAATTTTATTAAATTTTAAGATGCTACATCAAACTCAAGAATAAGGCTGAAGCAAAAAGGACTTACAAACAAATTAAAAGAATGCATCCAAAAAATGTCTACGAGAATGTAAGCCAAATTTATTTAAGAGTTTACTTAAATTTTTATTTTTAAGGGAACTTCTAGGACTGGCTTACACGAAGATAAAGAAACTCTGATGTAAAAGAAAATATAGTATATAGAATATATAGGTATATAAACTTTTAGTTAATAGTATTTAATTCCTAGAAAATGTTTTAAGTAATTTAATTTTTTCTGATTGTTTTAATGTAATTTTGTTTTCTTAAATGTATGTTATTTAAATACCTTTTTAACATTAAATTTTATAAATAAATTGAAGACACAATCCAATTAAATTTAAATTGTTGGGTAAAAAATAAAAAGAAAAATAATCCAGAATTTTGGTAAAAAAACGAAAAAGCTTTAAATTAAAATAAACCATTCCAAAGCGTATTCTAGGTGGCCTTCCCTCATTCCTCCTGAGCCTCTTTTCTTCAGAAATAATACGTCGAATAGCATTTTCCATAGAACCATGTTCATCTTCTTGAAGTGCAGATTGAATACAAATATCTTTAAAATATAGAATTAAATAAAATTTAAAATTAAAGAAACCATCCGTATAAGCCTCTTACCATTTAAATGGATCTTTAGCCATTCTTTTTTGAAAAATAAAAAAACTTCGTTAAAAGCGGAAAATGTTAAAATAATTCAAAAAGTAAAGGAATGACAGAAAAAAGAATTAGAGAGTCAGAGAAAGCCACTTTGTCACGACTATTTTAGTGTAGATAATTCTAGGTCATTTATTCGCGAAGCTTCTTTACAATTAAATTTATATAAATTTTCCTTATTTTTCTTTAAGATCGTCAATCTTTACAAAAATTTTTCAGCAGTACGATGGATTGTTTCGATATTTTATCAGGAGTGATTGCACAAAAGAGGAAGCAACTCGAGAATATTGCAATTGAAAATTCGGTATTTTTTCTTAAATTAAAGAAAAATAAATTAAATTCTAGAGAGGTTCTAAAATGATAAAACATGCAGATTTATTCAAAAAAAAAAGGAAGCTTATTTAGAGAAGCAAAAACAATTAGAAAATGAACAAAAGCTTGTATTGTCTAGCAAAATAGTTGATCAACTTAATGATGAAAAAATGACTACAAATACCATTGACACAATACCTCGAAGCGAATTTATTAAAAGTTAAGATGGAAAAGCTAGTCGTTTAGTTCTGTCTAAAAGTATTTCAAAAAATTTGAAAAATGGAGAAAATGGTGAAGCAGGCCATTGACCCTAAAAAAGAGGGGAAAATTATGGAAAGTTGTGAAAGAAGAGAATAATTTTTATTAAAATATTTTTGAGTTTTCGAGGCAAAGGTTTTTTATTTATTTTATTTTTAATATTGAGGGAATTAAAAAAAGAAAAGAATTAAATTAAATGAGTAGATTGCTTTTTTTCAGATTTTTTTTTGCGGACTTTTTTAAATTTTTTTATCAAAAAAAGCAAATGCACAGCATTTATTAAAAAATTCCTAGTACAAATTTTTAAAAAATTAATTAATTAAAATTCCTTTCTTTTTTCTTTTGTTTTCTTTTACATTTTTCTATGTGGATTATATTTGCATTGTTCAACTATACATTTGTAATATTTGTCATGTTTAAATTTACTTTTGCATTCCTTCTCACAAGCTGTTGGGTTTTTCGGATCTCGTTTGGATCTGTTAAAGAAACTAAACAAAAAAAGAATTTTTTTTAATTTAAATAATTAAACTCTGTTTTGGCTGCATTAATTCCTCCTAATAAAAATATAATTAAGAAGAAGAAGAAAAATAATTTCATTTTTATTTTAAATAATGAAGAAAGCTTTAAATTATTTAATTTCCTTTAAAAGAAAAATAATTATTTATTTTTTTAAACATCTTTTAAAATTAATTTAATGATATCCACATTCTTTTTTGGCACATTCAATGTATGCAAAACTTTTGTAACGTTGATGACATGATTTTTCACAGGGTCCTGGATTTGCTGGATCTGCCAAACTTTAAAGGAGAATTAAAAATACCATTAAAAATTTTTTTTTATTTTTTATGCTTACCTTAGACTGAAGAAAAGTAAAGAAATAGAGACAATTAAAATAATAAAAATTAATAATAATTTGACGCCCATGTTTTTAATTATTTTAATAATATTAATTTAACACTAAAATTGTTTGCTTAAAAATAGGCCTTTTTTTAATAAACTTGTTTTTATTAAATTTAAAAATTTTACTTTAAAATTTATTAAAAAAATAAAAATAAAGTAAAGAATTAACCACTCCCAAAAGATCACCACTCAAAGGAATTTTAATTAGTTGGTGATCTTTTGGATAAAATCATTTTTAAAAATAATTAAGGGTATCCGCACACTTGTTTCATACATTTTGTAAATTCTTTTCCTTTATAATTCTGATTACATTTTTTTTTCACAAGAGCCAGGGCCAAGCAGTACAAAATCACGTTTTGAAATTTCTATTAATTCAACACTAAAAATTTTAAAAATTAATTAAAAAAGAAGGTAATAATTAATTTACTTTGAAGAAGAAAATACTAATAAAGGACAAAAAATAATTAAAAATAATACTTTCATTTTTTTATTAAAAATTTTATAATTAAATTAATTATTTTTGTTGGAGAGAATTATTTGTTTTTAAAGGCCAAGAAAAAACTGGTTTATTTTTAAATTAATGTAAAATTAAAAATAAACATTTATTTAGAAAATAATTGAAGAATTAAAAAATAGACATTTTTAATTAAATTGAATAACTTACACAACTAAGGATGCGCCTGTCATAGTAGTGGTAAAAAGAAAGATGATTCGCTTGCGATTATACTTTCCAGTTCATAAAAACAAAAAGGAGAAAAAAATTTAAATATTTGGTTTATAGTCTCGTTTCTTGAAAATTCAAATTTATCTCCAAGAAAAATTGTTTTATTTACATTTCTTTGGTCTTATGGCGTTTCTCCAGCGTGTCAGCGCCCTTAACATTAAGTTGTATTAAACTTAAAATCTTTTTTTGTAAAAAAATACGATTTTTTAAAAATCAAGTACTTGACAAAAAATCATAGACAAATCTAAGATAGACAAAATCAGAGCTCAGATTCGTAATCAGCGCCTAAAACTACCCCTAGAAATGTGTTTTTAAATTTTTTAAATTTATTTTCCGCAGGGACCGCAATTCGACACGATTGCCAATTTATCTACATATTTACAGAGAAGTAAAATATTTGAGTTTCTTATCTTCTTAAATCACTTATTTACCATATCCCTCTACGAGTTCTTTTAATTTTATATTCTTTTGCTGTCCAGAATTCATAACAAGTATTTCCAATAACAATAGCATCAATGAAGAATTCAATGCCTAAATGTGTTCGCCAAAAAGAATTATGAGACTAAACATTAAATTTAAAAAACCTCTAAATAATTAATTAATAACTTACATATCCGTGAATGAAGGCCACGAGAATAATACATAAATAAAGTAGCAGAAGAAGAAGAAGAATTAAATACATAAGTATTCTGAGAATACTAAAAAGAATATAATACCACATTTTGGTTTTGACTAATTGAAGATGAGTTATTTTGTGAATAAATAACTTAAAAATTAAACTAATTTTTATAGTAAAGAATATTAATACTAGAAACTTTATTTTTAAATTTTAAAACATTAAATATAGGAACAAGTACTCGGACCGGATTAATCCAAAAAGATCATGCAGGATCCGGTCCGGCTTTACATACCAAAATCTGGTCATGATTTAGATCCAGAAAAAGCGATTTTGCTGTATTTAATTTTTATAATTTTGAGAATTGGCAAAATGTCTTTATTTTTATTTATAATTTTTTAAGCTTTCCAGCTGCAGCTGATCCGTTTGTTTGACACTTTATTTTATTTATTTAAAAGGGAAAGAGAAATAATTTTTGTTTATAAATTTATCTAATTAGATTTAAAATATTTAGAAGATGAATATTGGCAACTGCAGTATTTGCCTTGATAACTTTAAAACATCTGAAATGACTGTTCTTCGGAATTGTGGCCACTCATTTCATCAAAAATGTATTTGTCGAGCAATTAAAATTAAGAAAGAATGTCCACTTTGTCGGACACCTAATAACACAGTCGATCTTATTTTGCCGAAATTTGATGGCCCAGTTTTGAGTCTTCCTTTTATTAAAAAGGAGGTTTATTGTTAGTTCAAAAAATTATAGTTTTAATATTTAATTTGTCTATTCTAGAATATCAAGAAATTCTAATACTTTTTAAATTTAGGCACTTAGCATTGCATTTGGCTATTATGATCGAATTTATAAACAGAATGAGTGTGTATCATCAACTGCTATTTCACTTTCGTCAGATGAGCAGCGGGAGCAGTTGCATTCATGCCTTTTAGTATTTAAATATTTCTAATTTAATACTTAATTACAAAATATATTCCTAAATAAAATTTCAGAATCTATTAACTACGATTGAAGCTAAAACGGAAGAGGAGGAAAAACATTGGGAAAGTCTATGTAATTTCATTAAGGTAGCAAGTATTGCGTCAGCCTGTGCTATTCTTGCTTTTTTCTGTTATCTCTATTGGCCGGTATTTTTAATGATTTTCAAATGACTGAATAGTTTCTAAGGTTATTTCCCCAATTGCTGGACGTATTGCTTCAATTGTCTGGTCATTTATCAAAGGACTACGTGATTTTGTTAGAGGACATCAACCCGAAATTTTGGCGGGAATTTTTGCCTTAATGGAATTTGGTTTAGCTTGGAAGGTTTCAGAAATTTCAGAGGAAGAGAACGAATAAATTAAATACAAAATTATATTTATGAGTTTATTAATTATGCAAACAAAAGTCAACATTTTTTGTCTGTAAGTAATTTCTTAAATTATTTTGGACATAAAGTCGACCATTTTTTAATAAAATATCATATGCTGTCTCAACTTCTCTTTAAATTATGCATATATTTGTATATTTGCTTGTACATAAGTTGATTGTTTGCATAATTATGTAATTACTAATTATTTATCAATTTACTTATAAAATCTTTTTTTGTTTTTTTTAATTTTATAAATTCATATTTTCTTTTATCTCCGAGAATGAATATTACTTCATGAGTAATTTTACTGAAATAATTTAAGTATTATTTTAATAATTTTTTAATTTAGTATAATTAAAATGGGTGATAACTGCTTTCCACAAAAAACTGAAGACTATTATTTGAAGGCTATTGATGACAAAACCCCTATAATCAATATTAGTGGATGTTTTAATAACATTGTTGGACAGCCTCTTCCAAAATCTAACATTGTATGTTTTTAATTACAAGTTTATTTAATATTTAATCTGGGCGACCTATTAAATTTTAAAGTTTGAAGACGAAGGAATTAATTCTGCTGACAATGAAGCTTTACCAAAGAAATCATACAACTCAACTGCACTAAAAAATGCAATTTATCGGAATAAAGGTCTATTTCTTAAGAAAGAATTTTTTAGCTCTGATAGTGTCTATTTTTGTTTTTCCTTTGGGCATGAACTATACGCCTATGTTTTTAATTTTTTTATTATAAGAATACTTTTAGTCAATCAGCACAAATATAAGGCTCCTAAAAAGTCTCAGGATCAACTATTTCGAGAGGTTGTTTATTCTAAAATTTCTTTAAAAATGTCTATTTTAGAATGCAGGCAATGTCCATGCTGGCCCTGAATTTGACCAAATTAATTCGGACGAAAGCAGAATTTGTTCAATAGGAGGAGATGGAACTTCTCCGAGAATTAGGTACCTTGAAACTTTTGAGTTTTATTGCTTTACTTTTATTAAAAATTGCTTTAACTTCTAAAGCATTTAATCTTTTCAATTTTTTATAGGGATTTTAATCATTTTGTTGATCCACTTAAAACTAATTTATTGGAAAAGGGCTACACCAAACCAACACTTGTGCAGCGTTCTGTAATTCCTATTATCGAGAAAAAGAGGGGTATCGAAATATTTTATTACCAATTTTAATAATTATTTTGGATATTTAATTCGAATCCTTAATTTCCATTTTTGTACTTTTCCTCTTTGCGACCTCGTGTAGGCAAATTTCTATCCGCAGTAATAATATGTTTCTTACAAATTTAAGGATTAAGTACCTTTCTGGTTGTCTTCAAATTTAGCCAGACGAATTTCTAGTAAATTTTAGTTAAAACCGCCTGAACCAGACCTATTTCAGTATCAACTTCTCGGTGCTTCAAATTCTTTCCTTTTATTAAATATATTATTATTTGCGGATAAAAAGTTGTGTACTCATGTTCGCAATAGTCAATTATTATATTTTAATTAAAATAACTAATTAACTTTACAATTTATTTTTAATTATTTTTTGCAGATTTCGACATGATAGCTAGAGCACAAACTGGAACTGGTAAATCTGGTGCTTTTCTTTTTCCAATTATTCATTTGTTACATAGACGGAAGCAACGAATGAATATTAATGATAGTCCAATGTACGAACCAAATGTATTTTTTTATTTTTTTTTTAATTTTCTTTTTAAAAAATTAGGCAATAATTATTGCCCCAACCAGAGAATTAACACAACAACTTGGTGACACCGCAAAAGTTTTTACTCGCGGTATGGATTTAATTTAAAATAAAAACTAATTAAATCTAGGAACTTCTCTAAAGGTAGTTTGTTCTTATGGGGAAATTCGAATAGCTGAATCAATGGAAGATATGCGCGGAGGATCTGATATTTTTGTGAGCACGATGGGCAGAATTATGCAATTTATAGCTGAAGAAAAAGTTTTCTTTAACAAATATCTTAAAATTTTATAAATTCAAAATAAAGGTAAAATTGTCTGGATTAAATTTTTTGGTGTTAGATGAGGCAGATAAATTATTGAAGGATGAAGTTTTCTTCAGAGATTTAATGAAGATACAAGAAATTGCAGAAAAAGTAGTTTTTAAATAATTTTTTAAATTGAAATATTTTAGAATAAACAAAAGCACAGAACTTTAATGTTCTCTGCTACATTTGAAGGAATTGTAGAAGAATATGCTGAACGTATTTTAAGACCAAATTATTTTATGATCTCAGTTGGTGGTAGAGAAATATTGCCACAAACTGTTAAACAAAAATTTGTTGTAGTAAGTTTTTAAATATTTTTAAAAAATATTTTGAATATTTAATTCTAAAATAAGACAATTTTTAATCTTTTAAGAATTTAAGGCAACAAAATACCAAAAGCTTTCTATTTTGTGTGATGAAATTCTTTCAAAGTTACGTCCAAAATGTAATGGAATATTTAAAGATAAAAATGGAGTAGCTTGGAGAAGATTGAGCAAAAAGGTTTGATTAAAATATTTTTATAAATAAATTCTTAAAAATAATATTTAAGGTTAAAATTTGACAATAATAATTTTTTTAGATTTTGGTTAAAAATTCTAATAACTTTTCAATTTATTAAATATTATTTTTAATTTAATATTTTTTAATTTACAATAGGTTGCAATTTTTTGTAATTCTCGACGAATGACAAATTGGTTGGCATTAAAATTATCCATACGAGGATGGAAAACAATTCCAACTAGCGGGTTCTAAATTAAATAAGTTTTATTCAGAACAGATAAAATTAAGTGAACGTTCACAAAGACAAAGACAAGAAGCTTTAGTTGCATTTGAAAAGGGCGATTGTGATATAATTGTTTCTACAAGTGTAATAGCTCGTGGTTTAAATTTACTTGGCCTAGAAGTTGTTATTAATTATGAGGTTTAAATATTTTTATTTTCTTTAAAAAGTCTTTAGATGCCAAAAACTTTTGATGATTTTGTACATAGAACAGGGAGAACGGGTAGAGCTGGTAACTCTGGCAGAGCTATTACAATAATTGATCCTGATTGTTTAATGGATCTAAAGCTTGTTACGGAATTAATTAGAGTAGGAAAGATATTAATTAAAATGTTAAGAATTTTTAGGAGATGCATAATGAAAATATTGAAGTGCCTTCAGCCTTATTAGAATTAAATGTTTCGAGGAATATCTGACTATAAGTATTAATAAATTAATTTGTTTGTTTTGTATGTATATTTAAATTATTATAACCTTATTTTAATTTTTTATTTGATAGAAAAAAGCTTTCGTTACTCTTACTGGCTCACCTTTTGTCGTTGACCTTTTTGTATTATTTTCTTTATGACCTTTAGGGGTGATTTTAGGTTAACAATAAGCTTTTATATCTTTTTATTATAAATTTTTTATTCATTAAATTTTTTATTCCTTGATTTTTGTTAGTATATTGAAATGTTGTATAGACAGGGACTTGCTTCTGTAGCTGCAGCTTATGCAAACCCAACCCTCTTATTGAACCAATTCAAAAGAAAGCATCACGTTTGCCTAATGGGATGACCATTTCTTCTGCGCACTTCCTTGCTATACATGTTTAAATTTACAGAAGTTAGATAGAAGATAATAATTAATTTATTTAGTATTTTAAAATTAGAGTTTATTCATAAAAAGGAAATATAATTTTAATAATTATTTTATTTTTTATTATCTTCGTTTATTCCAGTCAAATTTTCTTATATTTTACCAATCTCCTCCTCCACTATCAAAACCCCCACTATCATAACCTCCGAAACTGTCTTCATATCCACCTCCAGAATCAAAAGTATTCCCTCCATCATAATCATAAGTATTACTATAGTCATTTACCGTTGGATTGGTAGAATAATCTAAAAGAATTAATTAAATATAGATTAATTTTATTATTTAAAGGTTATTTATTTAAATACAAAAATTACCTGTATTATCAGTAACATCATTTACCACAGGATGTGAATTGTGATTATTATCATCATTCATATAATAATTATTAGTTATATAAGTATCATTATCCTTTTAAATATAATTATTAGTAATTAAATAATTACAAATAACTTGAATATATCCACCACCAAATCCACTTCCTCCATAACCACTTCCACCCCATCCACCTCCACCCCAACCTCCATGTGGGGCAAACATACTTCCAATTCCATACCCTAAAAGGGAGCCTAGAAGAGCACCCCCAGCACCGGCTGCTAAACCAGTACCGAATGTAGAAGTGGAACTTGGCCTAGAAATTATAATTTAATAAAGATTAAAATAAGTTTTTAACTGTGCATAAGCTGTAGTTGTTCTATCAATAATTACAGTTTGAGGCTGCTGGGGCGGGTAATAAGGTTGCTGTTGTGGATATTGTTGTGGTCGTGCTCCATAAGGGATCTAAATTTAATATTTTGACCGTTTATTAAGTATTATTGCCTGTTGTGTTTGTTGATTACCAGATGAATAAGTTGGGCCATAAGGAGGAGGTGCATCTGGATATTTAGCTGGTGGAACTGTATTTAATTAATTTAAATTAAAAAAAATTAAAAACCAAAAGAAGGTAATTCTCCACTTATTGGTTGTTGAGGAATATTTTGAGGATTAGCTTGAGGTTTAGGTAAAGTTGAAAGAATAGCATTCATCCATTCTCTAAATAAATTTAAAATTATAACATTAATTATCTAAAATTACTCCAAAATTTGTTCTGATGGAAAAAGAATCCAATGAACTTTAGAAGCTTGTGGATCCAATCCAATACCAACTAAACGTTGAATAGCAACGCCAGAAGGTAAAGAAGGACGACGAACAGGCATTCGATCACACATGAATCCAACACAAGTGTATGGAACTACATTTTTTAGGAAAACTGTTTCAGATGGTCTTGGGTTACCCTATGAGAATTAAAGAATATTAATTATATAATCATATTTATTTATTTATTTTAATATGTACCCTTTCATTATAGAATGCTAATGCAGAGTCAGAATAAAGAATAGCATAGTTGCTTTTCCATTTATTTGATAAAAATCCTGATTTGTACCGTTGAACAAATCCTTCTTTAATAATTGAACTTGGATTTAATGACATAAATTTAAAAGGATTTTAAACAATAAAGAAAATTTAAATTAAATCAATTAATTATTTTTTCTAAAATTAAAAAAAAAATTAAAATTGTGTTTAATTTATAATAATAACAAACAAACAACATATTAAATAAATAAATATAGCTAATATTTTTAGGTTAAGGTACACACATTGTATGTACATATGTATGTATAGTATTTAATTTTAAAGGTTTCCATAGTGTTTTTATTAAATTTTGATATTATTACATACATATTATTATTATTTAATTTTAGGAATATTAAGTAAGTTATACATAAATATTGTGAGATAAAAATTTTAATTAAGGGTTAAGTGTATTTTAATTAAATTTGTTTTCAAAATACATTAAGTGTAAAACTTAAAAAATTTTTTAAATAAAAATTTAAAAAATCACGTAAACGTAATATATATATGTACATATACATATAGTATGTGCTTAAAAATTTTATATAATTCATAAGTTGCCATATTTTTATTTAAGTATGTAGTTACTTATGTTCTATTCTTGTAATATATTTCTCTTTATTCTCGGGCATCGATTTTTTCACTTTCTAGGGGTAATAGTTGGCCCAGTAATCAATAAAATTTCGTAATTATCTCATGTCATGCAAACATTTATTTACTAATTTTAAATTAATTACTTTGAATCGAATTATAAAACATTTATAAAGTGTTTGAGCATTAAAGCTGGATCCGAACTTAGTGGATCTTTGATAATACATATCTCAAAAAATATTAATACAATACCTATATTTGTTATAATAGTTGTTCAGGCTCCTACATACATATACTATAAATAAAATATTAATTAAATTAATGTACGTACATACATGTATATAAAATTAATTTTCAATTTAAATATTAATATTTAGGATATAATCAGTGTTGGTTTTATCCATTAAACAAGGATTTAAAAGAAATAAAAATAACTATACAAAACAAATAAACATAAAAACATCAAAATATTATAGAAACAACAATTAAACGAACAATTATAAACAAAACAAACACAATAGTAAACAAAAACATGAACAGTGTAAATATAAACAAAACATCAAAAACATGAAAACAACCAGAACCTTATTAGAACAAAAACATTTAAAAAACAAATTGTATAGAAATAATAACAACAACCATTTTACCTTTTAACATTTTTTCGATTCCTTTTTTTGTTATTTTCTAAAGTATTTTTAAAAAATGAAAATAAAATATTTTCATTTAATAAACCAATCTCTATAACAACAACAACAAAAAAAACATTTCTTTAGCTATATATATTGCTTTTTGACCAACAAAGTGAATGAACAGAAATTCTCTAGGAAATTTATTTAAAAAAGAATTGTGTGTTTATAAAGCTTTTTTAAAAGAAAAAATACTTGGTTAAAAGGGCAAAAAATCTGAAGAATTGAAAAAATTGTTTTTTTTTTCTAACAGATAGTAAAATTAATAATAAGGATTAACATATTAATAAATTTTTTTAGCTTTCACATATTCAATCTATGTAAAAGTGCTTTTACATTTATTCACCTGTATTTTTAATTTTATGATTTTTTTAAATTTGTTTTATTTATTTTTGTCTATTAAGATACATCTAGGGTATTATTTTCTTATTTTTATAAACAATTCACCCTTAAAAATTAAGAATTAGTTTTTTACTTTAATTTTGCAAAAAAAATTTTTCAATTCATTAGAAGAGATTTTTAACCTTTTCTGTGCACTGAAAACCCCGCGATGACATAGGTACCAAAATTAATATCAAATTCATACTGACAGTAACATATGTTCCCTTGTCAGAATAAATATATTTTTATTTGTTTGAAATATTTTAAATGAAAATTAAATATTTTTATAACTGTTTTCGAGAAAATGGACCGTAAATAATTTCAAGATGTTTTATATAGTTTGTCCTGACTAATTGCTATATGATTCTCTGCCAAGTATTTAAATTAATAAAAAGTAAATCTGCTAAAAATAAACCGCTGGTGCCGTTTTCAAAAAATTCCCACTATCACATAAGAGAAATTGCTTATCTTGTTATTCAATATTCATCTAAAAATAGGTAATAATTAAAAGAAAAAGAATTAATTACTTAAGAAATATCTTTAAAAATTAATAAAAACATCGATGGAGACTCATATGGCCATTTTTAATGAAGACTCTTTCAGCGAGACTCTTTTGGCGGAGACTCTTTTGGCAAGGACTCTTTTGGCCAAGACCCTTCGGCGAGACTCTTTTGGTGAGACTCTTTCGTTCCCTGTCCGATTTTAGGTTAAGCTTTTTATATCTTTTTATTATAAATTTTTTACGAATTAAATTTATTCTTTATTCCTTGATTTTTGTTAGTATATTGAAATGTTGTCTAAACGAGGACTTGCTTCTGTAGCTGCAGCTTATGCGAAACCCAACCCTCTTATTGAACCAATTCAACAGAAAACATCACGTTTGCCTAACGGAATGACCATTTCTTCTGTTGATCTTCAGGTCCTTTAAATTTAATTAAATTCTTAACATTTTCATTTTTAGGGTGCAGTATCTCAGCTTTTGTTTGCTTTCCGTTCAGGTTCGCGTTATCAACAGCATGATGAGGGAGGGGTTGCTCATTTATTGCGTAATTGTATTGGTAGTGACTCTGATAATTATTTGGGACTTCGTCTTCTTTGGCAAACAGCTCAAACTGGGGCTAATCTATATTCTAAACTTTCAAAAGACTTGCTTTGTGTTCAAATGAGCGTGGTTCGTTATTGTTTTTTTTAAATATTAAACTGTTAAAAAGAATCGCACTCAAGCACCAATTGCCCTTTCTGTTCTTGGTGAGATTGTGCAACCTGCAATTAAACCATGGGATATTCTACAAGTTCATCAAGGATTGGAAAGCGATCTTAATCATCAGACCGCCGAGGATATTACTTTTGAAAATTTGCATAAGGCTGCTTTTAGGTTTTTATTTAATGTTTAGCCTCATATTTGAATGGTTTAAGGGCAACTTGAATTCATTTTTTCAGTGATGGGCTAAAAAAATTAACAAAATTTTTTAGTGTAAAATATTTCTAATATAGGAACGGCTCTCTTTCGAATTCTCTTCTCTGTAAACCCTTTGAAATAGGTTCTGACACAAGTGTTGGGCATAAAAGACTGCAAGCTTACGTGCTTTCTCGTTGGAAGAGTGCTGAAACATCATTGATTGGGGTTAATATTGACCATTCTCTTTTATTGGAATATGCGGTTAGAATATTTTTAATCTTATCTAATTTTTACAATTAAGTCGGATCATCGTGTAGTGCCGGACGGGGCTGGTCATCCAGCTAATCCGAGTCCTTTTCTAGGTGGTGATATTCGTCAATATGGACCTGGTCATTTGGCTCATATTGCGATTGTTGGCGAAGGAGCACCCCTTAAAGATGAGAAGGCTGTTGCCATTCAAGATGTGCTTGCATATTTAATCGGGAAAACAGGTTATTCGAATATGCTAAATTTTGATCTTTTCTAAAGTCGGAGTGGAATACCTGGTGGCCTACACCAAAGCTTCTTCTCGGTTGACTTTAATTGTGTAGGTGTAAGGTGTACTAATTTCTAGATCTCTAGGTATGGGCTTGTAGGATCAAGGAAATCATTGAATTTATTAATTATCAGATTTTTTAAAATAACTTATTAACATTATAACATAATATTTTTGTAAATATTTATAGGACAATATACAAATTATGAAAATATTGCACAGCCATCAATTGTTCATAGAGCTCTTTTTAAAGCATCGAACCATAATCCATTCCATTTGTCACCAATAAATATTTCGCATTCTGATGTTGGACTTATTGGTTTTTATCTTGTTGCTGAAGGCGAAAAAGTTAGGATTTTTAATTAAATTAAATAAAAATTTATTTAAGGTTTTCCCTTATGTTAAAGAGGCTGTTAAAGGTCTTCGGCAGCTTTCTGTCAACTCTGTTGATCAAGAACTGCTCCAGGTTAGAACTTTAAATTTTAAATTGTAGGAATGTTTAACTGCTTTAATAATCACATCATTTTTATATTAATATATTTAGATAGCCAAACAAACATTGGCATTACAAACAATAAGCAAATATGACTCTAGTGAATTTTTGGCTTTAGATCAAGCTTCTCAAGTAATGGCCAAAGGAACTGCTCAAACACCAGAAGAGTTTGTAAATATTGTACAGAGTGTTAATGCTGAGGATGTTAAAAAAGTAAAAATAGATTGTAAAATTTAATTTTAGTTATTAAATTTTATAGGCAGCAATAAAACTTTGTGCAAAACTTGCATTATCTGCGTATGGACAAATTCATCAAGTTCCTTACTTAGATGAGATGTGATGGATTAAAAAATAATAAAAAAATTTCATTAATTTCTAGGCTGTTGTATACCCTTTTTTTGAAAAATAGGAATATTGTTTGGTTTTTTGCTTTAATTTTAAATGGTTACTATTCTAATAAGACTTGAACAATACAGACTTTAGTATATTTAGTAGCTAAAATATTTGATTCTTCATTGCGTTGCATCAACTCGTGCCAAGACTGATTTATTTTAACAGTAAGATTATTATTATCTCATGATTTTTCTTTTACTGTGAACCACTCATAAGTCCATCTGAAGTTTTTAAATTTTTTTCTAAGTCATGGAGGATTAGAGTATAATTGTAAAATTAATAATTTCTGTAATCATTTCAAAAAATATTTATGAAAACTACATATTTATTTTTAACAATAAGAATTGATAATGCGGGGAAAAAAATAAAATTTATTTAGAATTTATTTTTATTAGTTATTTGCATTATTGTCTTCCCCTTCATCACCATTACTTGAATTATCCGATTCCTCTTCTTCGTTATTGTCATTATCATCATTATCTGTAATTGTTTCATCATTGTCATGAATTCTTTCCATTCGCGCAAAGTTGTTTTGGTATTCACGACGGGTTCGGTAGGTTCCATTATCAATTTCATCAGGAAGGAATTCATAGCCATAGTTGAAGCGCATGTAAGTATTGGTGAACTATAAAATGTGTAAATAAATATTTTAATTAAATAAGAATTACTTACATAGCCAAAGACGAACGCAAATTGAACAATGAATATCATTGCCAATATATACATGAGAATAGTTAACAAACCCATCACTCCCTTTATGTTGTGGAATAAAGTACAGATAGTGATTAGATAAATGATTCTACGGAAGAAATTTTATTTTTATATAATTTTGTGGCTACTTGATTCTTCTGTCCACTAATAATTCCAGAACTAATGATTTAATTCATTAATAAAATTTTAGGTTTATTATTTTATTTATTATAATCTAAGTAAGCTTATTTTATGGCTTATCTAGACAATTCAAACACATCAATTTCTGGCACAGATGGGAGTGCAAATATCCTTGAATATTCTCAATATAAAAGAAAAGAGATTTTACTCGTTCGAATCACTAGCAATAAATTTACTTATTTCTAATAGTCTAATTATTTTATCTACATTATGTATAACCTCTTAATAAATATAACGATTATAATTCTTTTTATTCTGTATTTAATTATTGTGTTGTGTGCCTTCGTTTTTGGCTATGTAAGTATTAAATAATTAAATTAATATTCTAAACTTTATTTTTTCTTTCAAGGTATTAAATTCTCATTTGCGAGATGAACATAAAATTGAATTCTTCTTAGGTGCAATTGTTGTTGATGATGTTTTGTATGACCTCGTCTATCTTAAAAAAGATCTACTCGAGGATTAGAGAATAAGAAGAACTTAAGAATTATAGTTGTACATGAATTCATAAAATTAATAATTGTTTCTTGTTTAATCTTATTATATAGATATTTTGTGTTTTTGTAACAAATATTCTGAAATAAATTCTTAATGATTATTTAAGCAATATGTACATATATAATAAAATACCATGTGGATGACGTTTTCATGAGCTATTAAAAAGGAAATAAATTTTTAACTCTTCCTTAAAAGCATTCATCTTTGATAGAATTTTATATTTTATTTAACATTATGTATAATAATATTTTAATAATATTTTTAACAAATTTATTTATTTATTACGTTTCTTTGTAAGTTTTTAAATTTTTACATAAATGTGCATATATTAAATTAATTAATTATTTATATTACAGAAACCTTTTTTCTTCTGGAAATGGTAAAATTTAATTTTTAATTTAATTTATTTAATCTATTGATAGGTATATTAATTTAAATATATAATTTTATTATTTCTAAAAAAACTAGATTCTTTATCGTAATATAATTGTAAAAATTTTTATTAAACTAATAATGTTTATTATTTATATATCAGGAATAAAAAGCTATCCTTTATGTCAACCAACAGAAGAATATGTTAATTGTACAAAACCTTCTTGTGAGCAAACTTGTTTAACAACATTTAATAAAACTAAAGAATGTTGTGAAGAATGCGGACCACCAGGATGTCAATGTAAAAAGAATTATGTGAGATCAGGCAAATATTGTATTAATAATATGTTTTGTCCAGGAAGTAGGTTTTTGTTTTTTATATTTAATTAAATATTTTATTTAAATAATTTTTAATTTAAAAAATTAAATAATTAAAATTATAACTTAATTTATTTAATTACTTTATTATAAAAATACGGAATATTAAATATAATATTTATATTTTTGTTATAAAATGTAAATTAAAAAATAATATTATTTCTTTTAATTAGGTAATTAATTTTATTTTTTCAGTTTGTTGTAGTATAACAGATCCTATAAATAGGACTTGTATTATTTGTCCAATAAATACTACTTGTAGTTACAAACATCCAAATAATACCAACTCTAGAGAGAATTATTGTAAATTTATTAATTCTACAATTACTATTGGAGAATAATAATTTTTAAAAAAATATTTAAATTTATTTAACTATTCATTATTTAAATTAATTAATTAAATAAAAATATAATTTTTAAAATTCTGATTTTTTAATAATTCTGAATAATTATAAATTACCGTATTTATTCGATTAATTACCCCGGGTAATTATTGTTTCAACCCTTCTCTGGAGAGGGTAGTTAATCGAGGGAGGGAAACTAATCAAGGGAGGGTAATTATTGTTTCAACCTATTTTTGTAATCTAACTAAATAAATTTTGGCATTATGAAGTCGATAAAATAGGGGGTAATTAATCGAGGGAGGGAAACTAACGAAGGGAGGGCAATTATTATTTCGACCTATCGCTGGATGGGGTAATTAATCGAGGGAGGGTAACTAACGAAGGGAGTGTAATTAACCGAATAAATACGGTAGGTTTAATAAAATAATAAAAGGAAAAAGAGAATTAATAGAATTATGTAAAATATAAGTAAAATGCTTAATTTTCTTTTATTTAAAAATATAATTTTAATTAATTAAATAAATAAATATATCTAATATTTACACAATAAAAAATAACAAAATTTTTTAAAAATATTTAGTGGTTTCCTAGGTAACAATAATTGAGAAGAAGATGTTTTTAAATCTTCTTTTATATTTAAACAATTTTTAATTTAAAAAATGAGAAAATTAATTCTTGCATTTTTTGTTTTATATTCATCATTTTTGTTATTATTTTTAACTCTTTATTTATCTGAACTTGAAGGAGTTGGACTTTTTTGGAATAAAGAAATCAAAGGAAAAAATTAAAATTAAAGAAAAAAAGTAATTATTATTTTTTATTTGCCTATTTATTATTATTTTTTTAAAAAAATAAAATTAAATATTTATTTAATCTTTAATGTTTTAAATATTCAAAACACAACATTTAAATTTATAATATTTTAAATACTTTTATTTTATGTAAAGTTTACCAAGTTTATTAATCATAAGATATTTTTAAATAAATGAATATATTTTTTACTCTATTTTTTCTATTTTTATTTATTTTATTGTGCTAATATGTTTTAATAAAAAAATTTTTTTACCCGTTTTATTATGTAAATGTAACAAATATGAATATAAATATGACTAAATAAAATTTTATTTTAACGAAATATTTTTTCTAATAAATAGTAAAATTTAGAAAAAAAATTCCATTACTTTCCATATTTATTTAAATTTTAATATTTTCTAAAAAAAATTAATTAACTGACAACAATAAATGGAATTAAATTATTTAATTTTTTTATCAATTTTAATATTATTATTTTTATATTCAGAATGTCGTTTGGTTCCAACTGGCCCAAATCCTGACAAGAATTAATTAAAAATAATTTAATATAAAGAAATGTTTTTTTAGGGTTATTTTTGTTTTTGAGACAATAAACAATTAAATAATTATTTATTTTAATAAAATATTTTAAATTAATATTTGTTTTAAAAAACATTGTTATATTTAAATAATTATTTTAAATAATATATAAATTAAATAAATTAATTTATTAATTAATAGTTTAAATTATTTTATTATTTATTTTATAGAAAAACAATTTAATTATTTTTAATTTAGTTTAAACAACTAATTCTTTAAAAATGAAAATAAATGAAATCTTTCTCTTAATTATTTTAATTTTATTTATTAATAATTTAGAATGTCATGAAGTTCCAAATGGACCTAATCCTGAAGGAAATTAATTTATTAACAAAAATGAATTGAAGAAGGCTTAATATTAAATACAAATAAATATTAACAATTTTTAAATTTTGTTAAAAGAAATTATTTAATTTATTTTAATAAATTTGTAAAAACTAAAGATATGTTATTTTCTTCCTGCTCTTCTTCAAAAACACCATTAATAATATTTTTTACAAATTAATAGATTTTAAAAATTTCAAGGCATAATCTTTATAAATATTTAGAAAAGTTTAAATTTATTAAAATAAAAGGCAAATATATTTGCTGAAAAATCAAGCCAAAAATAGCATTTCTACGTAAAAGTTTTACCTATTTAATGTACATTAATAATTTTTAATTCAATTTTTATTATAATTTTTGTTATTTACATTAAATAATCATGCCTGTCGTCTCGAGCGTAATCAGCCTTGCGTCTAACTGGCCTCACGTCTAAATGACCTCGCGACTAACCGGCTTTCGCGCAACGGAGCTTGTCCTTAAATCCGCATTATTCCGCTAAATATTTTTATACATAAATATAAATGGATCAACACCTGAAAAAGGCGAAGGTATAGGCATTTTTAAAATGATTATTTTTGTTTCAGGTTTATATACCTGGCATGAGTCGCTCATTAAAGGACTCGGAAGAGCTTATTTATGATCCAAAGGCTTATCTTCTTTTACACAATTTTGAAACAGGTTAATTTTTCACTTTCTATTTTTTTTGTAAATTTTAAGATTATCCTTGTCTGAGTTTTGACATAATTCACGATACTTTGGGCAATAATAGGCAGAGTTATCCAATGACAGCATGGATTGTCTCCGGAACTCAGGTTCATTAAATAAAATCTACATAGGCTTATGACTTCTCGTGTTATTTTAAACATAAATAAAAAAATTTACAAAGTTTGACATCCTTTTATTTAGGCAGATAAATCCAATTCCAATCAGCTTTTGGTAATGCGTTTATCAAATATGCATGCAAATAAAAGTGCCTTGAAAGCAAAGGCGCATGATTCTAGCAATAATGATGACGAATGTAGTTCTAGTAGTAGTGATGAAACCAGTGATGAAGATGAGGAAGACGAAGCTAATATTAATAATGATCGACTAAGAAAGAAGGAACCAAGAATGCATGCTTCTTTAATTTCTCATTTTGGTGGTGTTAATCGAATTAAGGTTTGGAAGCAATCAGTAAATTTATATTTAATTTTTTTAAGTTTCAAAGACTTGGTTCCAGTGATTTATGTGCTGTTTGGAATGATCAAAGGAAAGTTCAAATTTGGAATTTAAATCCTTTTATTTCTTCTGTTGAAAATATCTCACCCTCCGAGCCAACCAGAAGCATAATGCTTAAGGATGAAAAACCTCTCTTTAGCAAAGAATATTCGGCTGAAGGTTTTGCACTTGCTTGGTCTTCTTTACAAACAGGTGCTTTGGCTACTGGTGATTATCATAAAAAGGTCTTCCTTTTATTTATTTGTTTCTTTATTTTTTTTAGATTTTTCTTTGGAATATGGCAGAAGGAGGGAAATGGGTTGTTAGTTCAACCGCTCTAACCGATCATCGAGGATCTATAGAAGACATAGGTTGTTATTTTGTAAAATTTAATTTTTAAAGTAATTTTAGTTTGGTCACCTACTGAAGAATCTTTGCTTGTTTCTTGTTCAACTGATCGAACAATGTTATATTTTTAGAATTATAAACCATTGAAATTTTAAAAATAATTTTAGTCGTCTTTGGGATGTTCGTTCTCAACCTAAGCAGGCATGTGTTTATACAATTAAAGATGCACATGAGGCAGATGTGAATGTTTTAAGTTGGAATACAGGCTCAGATCCATTAATTGTATCTGGAGGGGACGATGGTGCTTTGAAAATTTGGTCTTTAAAAACAATTCAGGTCATTATATCTTTATTTAAACATTTATTTGTATACTTTTAATTATGTGACCAAAAAGTCTGAGAGTAGATAGGATTTACAGCAAAGAACTTACACATACTCATAAAATGGTTGATTCTACCTAGGCGAAGAATTATGTTTTATTATTGTGTAAAAAAATATTGAATTTTGCATCTATATTACTCTCGGAAAAAATTTTCAGATTTCTGGAACACATACTTAATAAGTCCCTTAATTTGGACTACAGGATTTTTGACATATTTTTGCATACATTTATAATAAATTTTTTAGAATACTTTGTTGATGAGATAGATTTTTTTTATTTTTAGTATAATCAACCCGTCGCCAAATTCCTTCATCATCAGAAACCTATAACTTCTGTTGAATGGAGCACTCATGATAGCACTGTATTTATGGCTTCTGGGGAGGACGATCAAACAACTATATGGGATCTGGCTTTAGAGGCTGATGAACCAAACTGTTCTAATGAAATTGAAAACGATGAGGAAATGGAAGAGGATAATAATGCGGAGAAGAAGGTAAAAAAGGGTGAAGAAGTTGAACAGCTTCCTCCACAGCTTCTTTTTATTCATATGGGTCAAAAAGGTAATTAATTGCTTAAAAATTGATTGAATTTTATTTAAAATTTTAGAAGTAAAAGAAGTCCATTGGCATAAACAATGCCCTGGTTTGGCCTTAACAACATCTTTAGATGGATTTCACGTATTTAAGACGACCAATAGTTGTTAATTAAAGCAGACCCCTAGATTAAAGTACTTTTTGTTGTTGAACAATTTAATAATTTATACCAATTTTTATTTTTAATTTAAAATAAAATATATTTTTTCTTTAAAAGTTTACTATTGGCTTTACCCAAGACATTCCAACTATTAATTCTATTTTAAGATTTAATTATTTTTTTAGCTGTTATGAACTGTGGATTATTGGTACGGACGATAACCAAGGCGGGTATGAATTAAATATTTAAATACAGGCTTCAGGCCTAGACTTTAGGAAATTTTATAGATTTTTTTTATTTTAAATAAAGTTACTTGCATTGGTAACCCAATGTCACAGTTGCGATGTCTTTCGATTTCGTCCGATCCCATTGGTTCTGATGGCGAAGTTTTACTTGAACGAATTAAACAAAAATTAATAATTACACTTAATCGCCCAAAAGCTTTACATGCAGTTAGTTTACCGATGATAAAACAAATTTATGAGGCATTGAAGGTTTTATTTTCTGTTTTTATTAAATAAAAACATACAATTTAGGAGCCTTATGATCTTGTTATTATTAAAGGTCAGGGTCGAAAAGCATTCTGTGCAGGTGGAGATGTCGTTGGTTAGATTAATTAAACAAATTAACTTGAATATTTTAGCTGTTTCAAAATCTTTTAATTCTGGAGATAAAGATAGGATATTTGACCAGTTTTTCCGGCATGAATATCAGTTAAATCATCTAATTGGAACACTAAATAGGCCCTATATTGCACTAATTAATGGCATAACGATGGGAGGAGTTCGTTTTTTTTTTTAATATTTTTAATTAATTTTTAAACATATAATTTACATCTAGGGGTGTGGACTTTCAATAAACGGTCCTTTTCGCGTTGCTACAGAACGGACAATTTTGGCTATGCCTGAAACCGCTCTTGGATTATTTCCTGATGTTGGAGCGACACATTTCCTTCCAAGGCTCTCTGGACAGCTTGGAATGTTTCTTGGATTAACTGGTATTTTAAATATTTAAAATTACATACTAATTGTAAGTAACCTAATGTTTGGATAACCTCTAATTCTATTTTTAAAAATTAATACAAAATAAAAGGTTATCGTCTTTATGGCTCTGATGTTTTTCATTCTGGACTTGCAACACATTACATTGAATCTTGTGATCTAGTCCGTCTTAGTACAGAATTAATTAATTTATCTACTGAACAATGCACTAATGAAAATATTAGTTTAACTATACAGCAGTTTCAACCTAAAGAAATTGCTTCATTTTCATTAGACCCTTATCTGGATTTAATTGATGAATGTTTTGATGCTAATAGTGTAGAAGAAATTATGGAGAAGTTAGACAAAAAAGTATTAAAAGGTGAAGATGGAAGTGATTTTGCTAAACAACAATTAGAAGCTTTAGAAAAAATGGTTAGTAGGGAAAATTAATTACCTAAGAATAATTTTTCATTATATACGGACATAAAAGCCCAAATTTTTATATATCTTTTTGAACAATTTAATAAAAATATTTTGAGAAAGCTGTTTAAACAGGCAAGCTTAAATATGATCATATATTTTATTTAAAAAATGTTATTTTTAATCTCCTTCAAATTTAGAGTCCTACATCATTAAAGGTCACATTTCGGCAAATTCAGTACGGCAATAAATTGAATTTTTCTGAGGTTTAATTAATAAAAATATATATTTTCCTAATCTAAATGTATTTATTAGGTTTTCCCAATTGAGTTCCGACTTTCTCAACGTTTTATTGCTGATCATGATTTTCATGAAGGTTGTCGTGCTAGTAAGTTTAATTTTAAAAAATTATCTATTTCTAATCTAAAACATTTTATAGTTCTAATTGATAAAGATAAAAGTCCAAAATGGAAGCCTGCAACAATTAAAGAAGTTAGGGAATCAAGTATTGATTATTATTTTTCAAAATTTGATAAAAACGAAGACGAATTAATTATTTCCAAATAAAGAATATATTCTTGGATATTTTTTTATAATTTAATATAGTTACTTTTATTATTGTGGTATTTTTATTTTAATTTATTAAATTATTTAGACAAAGGAAATAAATATAATTTATATTTTTAATTTATTAAAATGGATATTTAAATATGATTAAATAATTAATATAATGTTTAATTAAGATTAAATTATTTTTAAAAGTCTGAGAATAATTTATCACAGCATTGAATTTGAGTGCTCTTTAGAATTATATTTTATATAATTCCACATTTACATATTTTCTGCTTAATTTCCATTAACATTGCCTACAGGATTGCTTCCTTCAGGAACTTCATGGGATAAAGTATGAGCAAATATCAAGGAAATAAATAATATATGGATAATAATTAATGCAAATTTCATTATTATTTTTCAAATAGAGAATAATTCTAATTTAATTTAAATTTTAGGTTTAATAAATAATTTGTTGAACAAACTCGTTTTTAAATAAAAATTTTCCTTCCAAAACTTGGAATAATCCCACGTTTATTTAACGCAAATAACAAAATTATAATAAAAATTGAATAAAAAATTATTAATGTACATTAAAATTGCAAATTATGTAAAACTTTTACGTAGATAATTCTATTTTTGGTTTAAATCTTTTCAGCAATAAATTTTTACAAAACGATTGCGTCAATTAATTTTAATTCTTTAGAATTATAAAAAAAAGCACTAGTCAAAAGATAAAATCATCAACAAATTTCACCTTTATTTTTTACAATAATATTTAAATACAAGGAGAATATACCTATAAATATACATATGTATGTACATCTTAATACAATAATATATAGAGAAAAACATGTCTTTTTAATTTTTCTATTCATCTTTTCTAAGAGGCACTTTTACATTGTAGACATCAGAAGACAACTTTATTCTTCATCCTCAGTAGCATTAGATGGTGGCGATGACTTTGTCGTACTCTTAGTGAATATATTTTGGTCGAGATTGCTCAACGTCTTAAAAAATTAATTAAAAACAAAATAATAAGAACAAATTCACCTCATAATCACCACCACCAGCCATTCCCTCCTTTTTTCCAGCTTCTTCTTTTAGAGATGGCTTAGATGTTGTTTTACTAGTGCCCTTCTTTTTATGATGTTTCTTTTTCTTCTTTGTGTCACTCTTCTTCTTTTTGTGAGTACTTTTAGGTTTACTTTTCTGTTGGTTCTTATTGTTAGATGTTTTTTTCTTACTTTTTTTAGACAAGATCGTATCTTCGCTTTTTGTTTTCTCGATTGTTGATTCTCCCTCCGTATATTCGGTTTCATCTGTCTTGTCAGCTGTATCCTGCGTTAAGTTGGTCTCCGACTTTGGCTTATTTTTTGACTAAAAATTAAAAAATATAAATTTTAAAACAAAAATGAATTAATTTATACCTCCCTTTCTCTTTTTTCTTATCGATAACCGCTGACAGGAAAATATTATTATCCAGCCTTCCAAGAGTTTGGTATTCTTCTCCATCAGCAATTCCCTTCTCTTTTGGGGTCTCATCAACCATTTTTGGACGAGCTTGTTTTGCCCTACCTTTCTTTAAAAGGTCTCCGACAAATATATCTTTATCTAATTTGTCCAATGTCATGTAGCCCGCGTCCTCTGCCATTCCTTTGTCGTGTTTATCGTCCTTCATTTTAGGAATGGGAACTGCTGTTTTTGCCAAGGCCTTTTCCCGTTCTTCTTTCTTTTCATCAACCATTTCTGATCCTTTAGATGACTTGCTTTTTGAGCCTCCTTTCTCTCCCTTTGAAGATTTGGCCTTTTCACTCTTCGGGGTCTTGACAACCTTCTTAACTGCTTGTGTTTGTTGCGGTGCTTGAGCTAAAAATTAATTTAATATTTGAATGTAAAATATTTAAAAAATTTGAACATACTAGAAGTTTCAACTTCAACAGGCTGTGGTCGTAGTATTTTCTTAAAAGAAAGATTTACAAAAAAATATTTAAAATAAGATATACCTTCTTCTTCTTACCTTTACAGCAACACTGCATAGGCAGAAATATCCCAAAAAGCATCAACAGAATGACAATTAACAGCAGCCTCGCATCGGTTGAAAAAACAGAGAATTCAGCGGTAGAAAGCGAACCTAGTCCTTGAGAAAACATAAGCATATAGAATTGAGTTGAACACAATACTTAATTGCAGAAGTTGATAAGAGCAGATTCCAGTACTGATGTTTTTATAGTACATAAATTATATTATTTGGATGAGTTAAAGAATATGGAGTCATAAAATCCTTTTTAACAACAAAACAATTAAAATAACCCTGTTTCCAAATTATGTTTAGAACTCAACTGAATTTTAAAGAAATTTAAATATGTATTTTTTAATAATTTAATTAAATCAATTCCTTCCACTCAATTAGATTCGCTTATAACATCACGTTCTTAAAAATAAGCATTGTCTTATAAATGTATAATAGTAGTTAAAATAAATAAACTTTAAGTGCTCTCCTACCGCATTATTTACAATTTTAACAATAATTATTTCTATAATTATATTTTTTTAATTGTTAAAATTTTTTATTTTTTAATATAAATATGTATGTACATAAGTTTTAAAATATTAAAAAACAGTTTCTATGTTTTCGGTAAAGTTGTCGCAGTAAAATAGCTAGAAAAATCTTTCGCGGCAAATTGGCGTGCCCTATAAAATCATTTTTTGACGTTTAAATCTTTTTTATCCTCATCCTAAATATATAATTGATCCTAAATCTTGTATGATGGAAAAGATTACAATAATTGGTTCTAATAACTTTTTGGGTAAACATTTAATTAATGCAACTGACAACAATTATAATAATTTCGACAAAAATTTTTGGAATTATAACGAGAAACTGGAGGGATTGAAGGAATCAATTGAAGGCTCTGTCATGGTTTGTTTTAAATATTTGTTAATATTTCTATCGATTATTTTGAGGTTATTAATGTACACGAGATACAGGATATGTCTTTATCACCTAATGTGGGACAACTGAACAAAAATAATGCTGAATGTATTTATTTTTAAACATTATGTTTAATTATTTTAAATTACAGTTGTTTCTCAGCTCCTAACTTGTTGCAAAGTAGCGAATGTTTCTGTATTAGTTCATTTGAGTACTACTTTTCTTCAATGCTCTACAAAATGGCCAAACATTTTTGGACGAGAATCTGAGATACAATCTGTTGAGGACAGTCCATTTGATGAATATTGCAAAAGTAAATTTATGGCCGAACAATTATTGAGAGATAATTTAGGTTTGCTTTTTTTAGATCACTTACAATAATATAAGAGTGGGCCTAAACAGAAATTAGTGACCTATATTTAGACAGTAAAATTTCAATTGTTATTGCTCGTGTTGGTCCGATTTATGGGGAAGGAGATCGTCGTTCTTTGGTATGTGATACCCTTCTGCTCAATCGCCATTTTGGGTTTATCCCTCGTATTGGAAAACATGGAGATATGGGGGTGTTACAGGTTCTTAAACATTTAACATACGATTTAATAAACTTAAATATTTACTTTTATTAATCTTCTTATTATTTTACAGTTTACATACGTTGGTAATGCTGCATCTGCTTTAATTAAGGTTGGCGAAAAGCTTCTCCACTCTTCTGAAAAATACCCTTGTGAGACAGTTATTATTTGTGACAATACACCATTACATGATTTTTATACCTTGATTATTGGAGGAATATGTGATTCAAAGGAGGGAAAGGTAGTAGAGGAGAATGTGGAATTAGAAGAAAAAAAGTAAGTTTTAGGATTTAAAAGAAAAGTCCTTTTCCCTCTATTTCTCAGCTGGGTTAGATATTATTTAATCATTACTAATGTAAACATTAAAGGACATTTTGACAGAAATTAGGGTTGATATAATTTTAAAAATTAAAATAACAGGACAAATGATAGGGAACAAAATATTAATATTGGAAATTGGTCAATCTCCTTCTGGATTTTCTTTTTGCCTTATTTGTTTATCTGTTGGATTATTCGGGTTATTAGCAGTTTGTTTTGTTTCCATTCGACTCTCAATAAGGTTTTTTTTTATCTAATTCTATTATTCTAATTTTTAGCTTCCATCTCCAAATTTGTTTTATTTATTATTGCGGCACTGGACTTTTTATTGTGGTTATAAATTACGTGTGTTTTTTGACTTTACACCTTTTTATGATTGGGAGACCTGTCTGAAACGTTCTCGTCTATATTACACAAATTTGAAGATTGAAGATATTGATGGACCTTCTTGGTTACCTTCTACGCATTAATTAAGTCTTTTTTAGATTCTTTGTTTTTAGGACTTTTTATTTTGTTTTAAATTAGGGTTCGGAGATGGATTTTTTATTTAATTAGTTTAAGTAGAAATTTTATTTTTTCCCCATTTCTTCTTTAATTAATTAAAAGTCTACATCTTCAAAATGTTAATTTCCCTTTAGAGAATTAAAATAATTTTAATAATGAGATCCTCGAGCCCATTCATAAATTGACATTCTCAAATCTATAGAATTTTATTTAATAATCTCACAGACTGGCATAGTATTTATAAAATAATTAATTTATATCTTTTATTTATTAAACTATTATTTTATATTTAAAATAAAATTTAATTAGAATAAGAATTTATTTAGAAAAATTTATTTCAACAAAAATGGACAGATGTGTAATTGAGGAGTAGAAGAGAGTAATGGTTTATATGTGGTTCTCATCTGTACGACTAGCCTCTTTTTTGCACTTTTCTCTAATATATTTAGTTAAAATGGGTTGACCATTCTTCGGTCGATATTATTTTTAGTAAAGCCCTTTCTTCATCTGCATTTGGATTTATTGAATATTTGTCGATAAAGCGCTTTTTGCCAAAATTAATTCAATTAAGTTGGTTTTTTCCTTTAAATTTTATTTAAATTTTATTAATTTTTAGGAAGCTTAAAAAATATTTAATAAATATGCAACGACGAAGTGCACCTCCTAATTTAATTTCAAATCTAATTTCTAAATCATCGAATATCTTTAATAAAATAACAAATGAGGATACAAATTCTAGGTTGGAAATAGAAAAATTACCAGAAGAAAATAATCAGGTATTTTTTGAAACAAAATTTAAAAAATAAATTTTATGTTTAGTTGCTAGCAAGTATTGAAGCATTATGTTCTGTTACGTAAGTTTTTAATCTAAATTTAAAAAGTATTTAATCTCAGATTGTTTACACATAAAATAGCTGAAGCTCAAGAAAAAAGTGCAAATTCTTTAGAAAAATGGGTAAAACAAACGCCAAATAATGCAATTGGTGATATTGTAGGATGGACTTGTGAACTTCTTAGAGTACACGCTGAACAGCAACGAACATTTGCAAACAATTACGGACATTTTATTGAGGTAACTTATTAAGAAAGAAATAAATAAATAATTTATATTAAATTCTAAGGATAATCTAAAGTTAATATTTTTACAGGAATTTAAAAAAGTTTCTGTGATTGAAAATAATATACAAGAAGAAGAAGAAAAAATTAAAAAATTAGCAGAGAATGAGCGTAGTCTTAATTTTGCTTATAATAATAATAATAAAATTAATGAAAACAATAAAGAAGATGGCCGAAAATTTTTATGTTTATTAAAATCTCCTTCTTTAACAAAAGATAAAAGTGAAGTTAAAAATCATTGGTATGATGCAGTTGGGGAACTTATGGTCAGAGAGGAAGAACTTGAAGATGAGAAAGAAAAGGCTGAAATAATTAAAATGGAATATTTACGTTTAGCTCTTAAAGTAAAAATTAATTAATTTTAAAAATTATATTTTAATTTTATTTTTAAGGGAATTTCTGATTCATACTGCAATTTTGCAAATATTACAAATTTAATATTTTCTTGTCAGACTGATTTGGTTGAATTTATTCCTAAAGTCTCAAACGTTAAAGAATTGCGTAGTATGAAATATGAGGGAATACCTAGAACTAGAAAAATTATGAAGAATTTAGAAAAGCAACTTTTTGATAAAAAGGTATTTAAAATAAATTATTTATCCCATTTTTCATTGACTAAAAATATATTTTTTTAATTTAAATAAATAATATTAAATTTAGATTCAAATACTATCTCAAAATTTTACACCACCTTGTTTACCACAAACTTTTAATAATCGGCGTCGAAGTGACCCTTTGTCTTTAAATTCTAATAAAATTATTAAAAGTAATTTAATTCAACGTTTACCTAAGATTTCTTTAACTAAAACAAACAAAAAACAATTTGAAATACCTCCACCACCTTATACACCAAGTGCTCCAACTGTAGAACAAATTGAATCAAGCGAAGATGAAAAGGAAGGAAAAGAGGTATTTTTAAAAATAAATTATTTTATTAAAATATTTTTATTTTAAAGTATCCAAGAAGGCGTATTTATCCTCAATTGGACGTTTAAAACAAAATTAATGAAATTAAATATTTAATTATTTTTAATTCGTATTTTGCTTTATTTTAATTTTATTTAATTAATTTATTTTTTATTTAATGTATTTTTATTTTTTCTTTTTTATTTAATCTTATATTGCTTAAATAAATAAATTATTAATGTAGACATTTTTTTTTCTCGAAAAATAGATACAAAGAGATTATTAAACAAATGCTTTGAATTGTCAAAAAATATATTTATTAAAAAATTTTATTTTAATTGACAATAGCACTTGTTGCCATTTCATGAATGCCACAAACATTACTACCTCTATAAAGACGATAATATCCATGTTCACCTAAATATATATTAAATGATATTAATAATTAAATAAAAAAATTACCCCATTTTTTGCCCCAACTATTTTTAATTATCCAAAATGGTTTATTTCCATCTTGACCAAATCCAACAATAAGAACTCCATGATTAAGCATTTCAGGAGAGCATAAAAATCGTAAAGGATGAGAAATTCCTCGATGATAAAATTGTAAAGGAAAAGCATTAACTCCTAATTAAATTAAATAATTAATTTAAATTTTAATTAAATAAATAAATTAATTTAAATTAAAAAATAAAACTTACCAACAGATATTGGTCCATTTTTAATTAACCATTTAGCCATTTGTATTTCATCTTTTTCTAATTGTAATGAACCATTAATATAAGCAGCAATATCAGAACGATTTAAATTACAATGTTCTTTTCTAGCATCATAAGGATAATCTTTTTCTGGTTCAATACCTCCAATACGTATAATTTCTCTTTTAATTAATTAAATAAATTTAAATTAATTATTTTTATAAAAGAACTTATAAGCCTGTAAAGGAAGACCACCATTACATGCCATATCTACATGGTCACAATCCTATTAAATTAATTAATAAATTTATTAATAAAATAAATGAATTATATAGGTAATTAAATAAATACAATTAAAAAATAATATTAAATTAATAAATAGATTTATTATTAAAATTAATAATTTTTTTAATATTTATTCTCCAATTCAATATAAAAAATACCAATAATTCCTGTTCTGACAATGCTTGTAATTTTCCCTTTTTTAATGCCCATTGTCCTTCAATATTTCCTGTAACACTAAATGCCCAACAACTACCACATTGACCCTTTAATATATTTAATTAATTAAATTAATTTTATTTACCTGATTTTTTACTTCTGTTACAACATTTTTAGTACGCCAATCCCAAGAAGAGGGCAAATCATTATCTTCAATATGTGGAGCTATTTGTACATTTTCTACTTTTAAAGGCCATTGGAAAGGTAAATAAATCTTTATAATTTAATTAAATTAAATTAATTAATTATTTACTTTTCTAAATTCTTCTTTGCTTAAATCCATAAATTTTGTTTCTCCATAAATTGCATCTCCCAACTCTTTCTTCTGATATTTTTGTGCTCGTTGAATATTTTTAAGATAATTATTGAAACGTTTTGATATTTCAGAAGCTTTGGTATAATTAGGACCATATCTTTTAAATTAAATTAAATTAATTAAAATTAATTTAAATTTAAATTACTTTCTAACAAATCTTTTAAATTTTGTCCATCCTTCTTTATTAATTTCTTTAAATAAATGTTCAACAGAATTAATTAATTTATTTGTTAATTCATTAGCTTTTGAACATATAATTAAATTATTATTATTATTAATTGTATTATTTAAAGGAAAACATTCCCAATTTAATATTTCAATTTCTTGATTATTAACAATTAAATCAAATGAACATTCCTATTTTTAAATAAAAAATAAAATAAAAAATATTTAAATAAACCTTTTTAGTTGTAGTTATTATTTCATTAGAATTTAAAAGGCAAAAAGTATCATCATCATTCTGAATAATTAATTTTAAAATTAAAATTAATTTTCTTTAAATTTTTTTAATTATTAAAGAGCTTTAAATAATTAATTTTAAAAATTAAATAATTAATTAAAAAAAACATTTAATTTCTTAGAACATTTTGTTTGAATAATAGAAAATTCAAATTCATATCCAATTATTTGTTCTTCATTATTTTTAATATTTTTATTTTTATTATTATAATCTTTATCACAAATATACAATTCTTTGTCTAATTTCCAAATAAATTCATCTTTAAATTCTTCATTTAAAAATGCAAGAATATATTTATAAATTGGATTATTAATGGAATATTTTGTAAAGGCCTGCACTTTTAGTAATAAAAATAAAAAAGAAAATATAAAAAAATATTTTTTAGTCATTTTAATTAAAACTAAAATTTAAAAATGATAAAAATAAAAACTTTATTAAAGGACTATTTTTTAATATATGTACACATTTATTTGTAATTAAAAATTGTAACAAATATTAATAATTACAAAAATTACCTTTATATAAATAAATAAATAAATAACACAAATAAATATTAATATGTATGTATATTAAAGATAAGAAATGCAAATTTGTGAATGACCCAAAAAAATATTAATTTAGAAAAATGATAAGCCTAAATAATTATTAGAGCTATAAAAATAATAAGTAAAAAAATTAAAGATGGAAAAAAAATGACAAATATTTTTAGAATTAAAGCACTCTCTAGCAGCTCTCCTATTAATTTATTTATTAAATAAAAAGAATTTTTTTCTTTTAAAAAATAAAATCAGTGAATGACAATAAATCAATCTTTTAAATAAAAAGCCTTTTTTATTCACAGATGCCTAGCACAAAATAATTAAACTTTTCTCATATGACATTTAATGCAATAATAAAGAAAAAATAAAGGCTATTTTATATTGTTTGGAAAATAAATAAATATATTTAGTTTTTGGGGGACTTTTTTTTTTAAATTAATTTATTTTATTAATTTATTTAATTATTTAATTAGTTAATTATTTAATCTAATTAATTATTTAATTAATCTTCCTTCTTTCTTCAAAAAATTTTTTATACCAAAGATGAAATTTCCAAGCAATTGAAATACCTATTTGTATTATAGAACAAACAGAAAGTCCAACAAATAATCCAGATTGTCCACCTAATTGTGAAACAAACCCAGGCAATGTTGTTGTTAAAACTTCTTGATATACTTCAATCTATTTATTTTTAAAAATTAATAAAAAATAAATAAACTTCTAAATTAATAAAAGATATTTCAACTCTAAATGCTGGCATATAATTCTTTTTCATAACTGAACCTTTTGGTCTAAATTCTTGGAATAAATATTCAGAACGATTACAGGCAGGTTTACACTAATTAATTAAATTATTTAATAAAGAGGAGTTAATAACTCTTTTCTTTATGTCATTGTCCAATCTTAGATTTGTAACATCTAAATAATTCTTAACAATAGTAATGGGTTCACATATAGGTAAATAATTATATCTATTTCTTCCAAGATAGAACACTGTACAGTTATAAGGTTCAACTACTTTTTCATACAACCAACAACGAAGCCAACAAGAACTTCTACCTTTATTAACCTAAATAAATAGGTAAATAATTAAATAGAATAAAAAGGTAACTTCCTTCCCTGTATTGCTTTGGCATTGATCATTATCTGGTAACATACTAATCTGTCTATTCCGAGCACGTAATAATACAGCTGAATGGAAATGTACATAATAACGAGGAAATGTTCCAACAGCTTGGTGTTCATCAGTTAAATAGGCAACAATTTGTGGCTTTAAATTTAATTTTAAAGAATTAATTAATTAATTTATTTATTTAAATTAATTTTACTTGCATTCCTGTCTTTTCAGTTAATCGACTGGGTAATTGATTCTTTAAATTAAAATTAAATTAATTAATTAAATTAATTAATTAATTAACCAAATAAACATCAATTCTTCCAATATCTGCAGGGTCAGATTGATGTATAATATAATTTAGTCTCATACATCTCCCTCTTAACATAACATAATGGGGACGAAAAATATCACAACAAGGTATTTCTTCATAGCCATAAAGACATTTTTGAAATAACTTTTAATTTAAATTAATGTAAAATAAATTAAATTAAATACATCTTGACATGTATATCCATATTTATTAAATAAAGTATTATAAAATTCACTCAAGGTTCTGTGACCACGCCAACGTCGAAATAATGAATAAAGGTATTGAATTTAAAAAAATAATTAATTTAATTAATTAATTAAAGAACATAAATAATTTAATTTTAAAATTATTATTAAAGTTTATATTATTTAAAACAATAATTAAAAAATTAAATTAAACCTGTTGATCAGTAATATTTTCAATAATTCTTCTACGCATAAATTGACCAACATTACTAAACCCTGCCCCAGCAATTGCAAAGCTAATTAATTTGCCTATAGTAATTCTGTCCAAATGAGGTAATCTTTTACCTATATCTTTAAGTATTAAATTATATTTTAAAGTATCTGGATTCTTTGGACAAATAACTAAAACAGGCATTGGTAATCCTCTTTCTCTTAAATTAATTTAAATTAATTTAAATTAAAATAGTGGTTAACCCTTGATTGCGTTGTTTTTGTTCAATAGTTATTAAAGTAGCTGTTTGATGTTCTAAATAATCATTAAACATCCATTCTGTTGTTATTATTGACATTAAAATACAAATAGTTATTATAAATCCCCAAAATATACGTTCTGCCATTGTACGGCACTAAAGGTATTTAATTAGTTAAATAAAATAATAAAGTATATATTTAATTAATTTAAAATATTATTTATATTTTGTAGTGTATTTAGGAACTAACAGACAAAAATTTAATTTTAATTTAATTAGAAAATATATTTTTAATTAAATTAAAATAAATATTTAATTTAAAAATTAAACTCTTAAAAATGTTGTAAGCCCATGTAATTCAGCATTCCATAAAAATCTACATGTACATTTATTTTCATTTTTTAATTTTTTATTTTTATTTTCTTTAAATTTTGTTGGTCTTTTATTTAATAATAAATCTGTATTTAATAAATTTGGAGTAATTATAATTTTATTTTTTAAACTTCTTTTAATTGAAGAAAATAAAGTTTTTGATTTTATTTGTTGATATTTATTTTTAAATAACATTTCTAAAGATTAATTAATTAATTTTAAAAAATATTTTTTAAATAAATAAATTTATTTATTTTGTTATGAGAATATATAAAAATATACTCTTTATATATGTAAAGAAATTAATATTTATAAATAAATATGTAAATAAATATCTATATTTTTGTTAGTAAATAAATAAAAAAAAAATAATTGCCAAGTTTATTTATTTTTCTTAAGTTTCTTTTACTTTAGCCCTTTTTTTAACCTATTTATAAAAATTAATTTAAATTAAATATTAAAGAGATAAAATTAATTTTTTTAAAACATTTATTAATTAAAATAATTATTTTATTTAAAAATATATTTAATTCTTTTTATCAGGCTAATATATGCATATTTATTTATTTTTCTTTTTATTTTAAATTCCTTTGATTTTTATTCATTTTTATTTAAATTGTTGAGAAATAGTTCACGAACTTTTCCTCTAGCTATTTTACCAAAAGGTGTTTTTGGTAAATTCTAAATAATTTAAAAAAGGAAAATATTAAAATAATTAAAATGGACTTTAACAGAAATAATTCCTCCAGTAATTTTTTGATAATCTTCAAGCTGTTCTAAATAAATAATTAATTAAATTAAATAAATTAAATAAATTACCATTAGCAAAGTTTAATATTTCCTGTAATAATAAACATTCATTTTCTTCATTAATATTTTTTAAAACAATTAAAGCCTTTGGAATATCGTCAATTGTTTTATTTTTATTTGATTTAATTCCTAAAATACAAGCTTCTTTAACTTTTGGATGTAAAATTAAAATATTTTCCTTAAAAATTAATTAATTAAATTAAAATTTTATTTTTTAAAAACTATTTCTGTAGGCCAAACTTGATGACCATTAACATTAATTAAATTAGATAATCTATCAACAACAAAAAAGAAACCATCAATATCTTTATAAACAATATCACCTTTTAATTAATAAATTAATTAATTTAAATTAATTAATTTAAATTAATTTAAATTTTAACCAGTATGTAACCATCCATCTTTATCAATTATTTCTTCATTTAATAAAGGTTCATTTAAATAACCAGACATTATACATTGTGAACGAAGCCAAAGTTCTCCTTTTATATTTTTATTTAAATTTAAATTATCTTCATTATAAAGGTTGTTAACAATCTAAATTAATATTTAATATATATTTTTCTATTATTAATTAATAGAGAAAGAAACACTTAAATAAAATAATTAAAAAAAGAAAGAAGAAAATAATTTAATTAAAATAATTAAATACTTTATATTCAAAACCAGGTAATAAACATCCAATAGATTTTGTTATTTTTGCATTTTTAATTCCTAAAGGAGTCATATGACTAACCAAAACAATTTCAGTCATTCCATAACCTTTATTTTTAATTAATTTAATTTAATATTAAAATAAAATTAAAAAAGACTATTTATAAAATTTTTTAATAAAGAACAATAATTAATTAATTTAATAGTAGAATTAGTTGAATCCATCCAACCACCACTTATTATTGTTTTAACAGATAACTTAAATATTTTATTAATTAATTTAAAATATATTAATACTAAATTAGATTTATTTTTATCAAGTTGTTCAACTAATGATGAAATCATTAAAGGATTTAATGAGAGACATTCAATCTATAAATTAAATAATTAAATAATTTTTTTAATTAATTAATTTATTTAAATAAATAGATTATTTATTTATTTTATTTAAACAAATAAATAAATTAATTATTAATTATTTATTAATTAATTATTTAATTAATTATTTATTTATTATTTATTTAATTAATTATTTATTTATTATTTATTTAATTAATTAATTAATTAATTAATTATTTAATTAATTAATTATTTAATTAATTATTTAATTAATTAATTAATTAATTAATTATTTATTTATTTAATTATTTAATTAATTACTTTATATTCTTCAATTAAATTTAAATATTTAATTGGTTCAAATTCATTCAATACTAAAGAATGATGTCCATTTAATAAACAATAACAAAGAATCCAAAGACCTTAAAAAATAATATTAAATAATTAAATATTTATTTTTAAACCAGAAGCATGATAAAATGGTTGAGCTGCAATTGTATTTATTCTTTTATTATTTAATAATTTTTCAAAAATAGGCATAAAATTATAAATAATTTAATTTTTAAAATTTAATTAAAATAATTACTTTAATATTTCTGTTGCTGAAATATAATTTTGATGTGTCTATTTATTTAAAATTAAAATTAATTAATTTAATTAATTACCAATAAAACAATTTTAGCAAAACCACTAAATTAATATATTTAATTTAATATTTAAAATTAAAAAAAAACCTTGTAGAACTACTTAATGGAGCTACAAAATAATTATTTAAATTATTATTATTTTTTATTTCTTCTAAAAAATTGTCAATTTTTAATTCCTTATTTAATTCTAAAATTTCAAAAAAATCAATTCCTTTTTGTTTTTTATTTTTATTAATTAAAATAATTGGAATATTCAAATAATTAGCCTTTGAAATTAACCAATTAATATTTGGCCCATTTTCTGTTAGAATTGCTTTACAGCAACTTTTCTTTATAAAATGTTCTAATTCTTCTAAAATTAAATTTAAATTAAATTAATTAATTAATTTAAATATTTATTTAAATTAATAATATAAATAAAAGGGGTATTATTAATTAAATTAATACCTTTAGTTGAATTAGGTGAAGCTCCTGTTATTAAACTTCCATTTAAAGAACTTCCCAATAAAATAACAGGAAAATAAATATTATTATTTAATACACAAAGAAGAATATCTTCTCTTTTATTTAAATAATTATTTTGTTTAAAATAATTGGCTAATTTAATTGATTTTAAATAAATATCAGAAAATGTTAATTTATAACCAGTAATTACATCAGTCTAAAATTTAAATAAAATTTAAATTAATTTATTAATTTATTACAATTGCAATATCATCCTTATATTTTTCTATTGATTTTAAAATTTGTAGATTAAAATATTTTTTAGACATTTTTAAATTTAATAATAAAAAATATATTTTTTTAAATTGTATATTTTATTTAAAGATTTTATTTAATAAAAATGTAAAAAATAATATTCTTATTAAATTAGCTGTATTTTATAATATATTTTATTATTAGAAAAATTCAAAAGAATTTTTAAGTTCAACTAATTTTATCTAATTTTAATATATAAAAAAATAAAAAATAATTTTTAAAATAATAAATAATATTTTAATATTTTAAGATATACTTTAAATTAATTATAATTAATTAAAAAAAAATATATTTTAATTTATTTTTTAATTTAATTTATTTTTCAATTATGACATTTAATTATATATTTTATTTATTAATTAATTAATTAAAATTAAATTAAAAATAAATAATTATTTAATCAATTATTTAGACATTTTTATTTATTTAAACAACAGCAGATGAAATTAAATAAATAAATAATAAAATAATAATAGTATTTTTGTTGAACAAAAATATTATTTAATTAATTTCTTTGTATTATTTTTATTTAAAAAATTGTTTTCCAATTTTGGATAATTTTTATTAAAACAAAAGAACTAAAAATAATTTAATTTAATTTTTAAATATTTAAATAAACGGTTTATTTTATTTAATAATTAAAAATGAAATTAATAATTAATTTAAATTTATTTTTATTATTTTTTAATATTTATTTAATTAAATATATTTTAACATTAAATGAACAACAAAATCAACAACCATTAGATAATGCTCCACATATGTTAGAAGGATTATTAAATAATAATAAAAATATTAATCTTGAAGGTTTAATAAATAAATTAATTAATTAATTATTAATTTAATTTTTTTAAATAAATTACAAAACTTTTTTTTTTAATTAAATTAAAGCCTTTTTAATATTTTAAATTAAATAATATTTAATTAATTTT
Organism: Meloidogyne exigua; assembly: GCA_018905775.1. NCBI lineage: Eukaryota > Metazoa > Nematoda > Chromadorea > Rhabditida > Meloidogynidae > Meloidogyne > Meloidogyne exigua. Next base: position 594,358 of record JAGUQR010000194.1, on the reverse strand, counting down.
TATTTAATAAAAAAAATATAAAGATAATAATAAAACAACAACTACCACTACTACTACTAATATTCCAATTAATTCTTCTTCTTTAAATAATAATAAAAATAAAGAAGATTTAATTTCTTTAATTCCTATAGAAGGAGGGGGAGAATATTTAATAATAAATAATACTACAAATAATAATAATAGTAATGAAATAGAAGAACAACCATTAATTTTACCAATTCCTAATTTACCTAAAACCTTAATAAATTGTACAGATGAACATAAAAAGTAAGAGGAAATAATTTAATTAATTTAATTTAATTTATAGTTGTCAATATTGGGTAAACAATGGATTTTGTAAAAATTTATTTTATACACAAAAAGTACGTCTACAATTTTGTGTTAAAAGTTGTGAACTTTGTTAAGGCATAAAATATTTAATTTAATTATTTATATAATATTTAATTTTAAATAAAATAAAACTTTGTATTTTTTAATATTTATTCTATTTAATTAATTAATTAATAAGTAAATTTAATTAAATTAATTTTTTAAAATTTCCCTCCTCTAATTAAATCCCAAATATGTCCATATTTAATTAATATTCTTTGATAAAATTCATATCTTTCAAGTAAATCTAAATCAAATTGTTTTACAAGTTTTGGTTCAGAAAATATTCTCATATGTCTAGTTGGTAATTTATTTGTTGCTTTATACCATTTAATTGAATAAATTGAAGGATTTCTAGATTTAAATATTTAATTAATTAAAATTTAATTTTTACCCAAATTTAATAAAATTAACAAAAGATTTAATTAAAAATTGTTGAATAATTAAATCATCTTCATTTAAAGTAAAATTTAAACTACTAAAGAGAAGATTTTCGTCATTTGTATGAAAACTTTCTATAAATTAATTAAATTAAATTAAATTAAATTAAATTAAATTAAATTAAATTAAATTAAATTAAATTAAATTAAATTAAATTAAATTAAATTAAATTAAATTAAATTAAATTAAATTAAATTAAATTAAATTAAATTAAATTAAATTAAATTAAATTAAATTAAATTAAATTAAATTAAATTAAATTAAATTAAATTAAATTAAATTAAATTAAATTAAATTAAATTAAATTAAATTAAATTAAATTAAATTAAATTAAATTAAATTAAATTAAATTAAATTAAATTAAATTAAATTAAATTAAATTAAATTAAATTAAATTAAATTAAATTAAATTAAATTAAATTAAATTAAATTAAATTAAATTAAATTAAATTAAATTAAATTAAATTAAATTAAATTAAATTAAATTAAATTAAATTAAATTAAATTAAATTAAATTAAATTAAATTAAATTAAATTAAATTAAATTAAATTAAATTAAATTAAATTAAATTAAATTAAATTAAATTAAATTAAATTAAATTAAATTAAATTAAATTAAATTAAATTAAATTAAATTAAATTAAATTAAATTAAATTAAATTAAATTAAATTAAATTAAATTAAATTAAATTAAATTAAATTAAATTAAATTAAATTAAATTAAATTAAATTTCTTACGATGTATTTTAACTTGTTTAGGAAATTCTTCTGGATTATAGTGAAGGTTATAATAAAGATAAATAGGCCAATTATTTATTATTTTTAATTGAGCTTCTTTTATTATTGACATTATAAATTGTATATCACTTAATAACTAAATAAATAAATAAATAGAATTATTTAATTATTTATTTAATTAATTTAAAAGTATTTACCAAAGTATATCTTTGTAAATAATAATTAGATGTTTTTGTATTTTCTAAATAATTAAATTCATTAAGTGGATCATTATTTAAATAAAAATCAATAATTTCTTGACTTAATTCCTTTGTATTTTTCTCCCCAAAAAATTCACTTTTAGCAACAATATTATCAACTTTATATTTAAATTGAGTAAGTCCAAAATTATTTGTTTCATTCCAGGGAATTGCATAAGCAGCTAAAGAATTATTACGGCCCATAAATAAAGCTATATAAAATAAATTAATTTAATTTAAATTATTTAATTAATTAATTTACTCCATAATAATGACTCCAAATCAGTAAAGCCCATTAACGTTTCTTTAGGTTTAGCATTCTTAATTAATTCAGGAAAATCTTGAGGCAAAAAATCTCCATCAATACGTGGACTCCATCTTGAGAAATTAACATCATCAATACGTGTTGAACCATTAAAATAAATTAATTAAATTAAATAATTATTTGTTGTTGTTGTAAAATTTATTTAAATTTATTTTCCCTTTTTTTAAAAAATAAACAAACAATTTTATTCTCTACAATATTCCAAACATCAGAAATACGTTTATTTGTTAAACAATTTTTAATTAAATTTTTATCAGAACATCCCATAATATTTGCTAAATTAAATGTCTCATTTATTGTTCTTTCATTTAATGCCCATGCAGCTAAAGGAGAACCACTCATTTGAATACATTGATTAAAAAGATATAAAATTAAATAATTTAAATAAAATTAAATTTATTTAAATTAAACTATTGCTATGTGGAGAAACTGATAAAAGGGAAACACTTGCACCCCCAGCACTATAACCATAAATTGTTATTTTATTTGGATCTCCACCAAAATATTTAATATATTTATTTACAAATTTTAAAGCTTCAACCATATCCCACAAACCCAAATTTCCTTTAAATTAAAGTTTAAAGTTTAATTTAATTTAATTAAAAATACCAGGCATATTATTATCACCAGTAGAACCAAATCCTTTTTTAAATAATTTAATTTAATTTTAATTAAATTTACCAATCCATCCAAGTCTATAATTAATAGAAATAACTAAAATTCCTTGAGAAACAAATTTATTTCCAATTTCTTTAAAATTATGATAGCTATGAGATGAACCAACTTCAAACCCTCCACCATGAATTATAAATAAAATAGGGTAAAGTAATACAGATTTATTCCTCTTTTAATAATTAATATTTAATAAATATTATTTTTTAATTTTATTACAATTTTTGGTGCAAAAATATTCATATAAAGACAATCTTCAGAATAATTTTTTTCTTTTGTATCAAATCCTTCAGGCCATGAATGATAAATACATGCAGGTGGTGGTTGTATTGCTAATTTAATACCTTCCCATTTATTAATTGTTTTAGGTTTCTTTTTAATTAAATTTAATTAATTAATTAAATTAAGTTAATTAAATTAATTATTTATAATAAATAAATTAATTTAATTTAATTAAGGTTAATTAATTAATTAATAAATAATTAATTAATTAACATTAATTAAATTAATTAAATGAATAAATTAATTCAATTTACTTCAAATCTTAATTTTTCAATTGGAGGTAAAGCAAAAGGAATACCAAAAAATACATCAATTAATTTATATTCATTATTATATGAATTAATACAATGTCTTCTTCCTTCAATAAATCCTAGAGAAGTTTTTATTTTTATTGGCTCAATTAATTTTTCTTTTGTTAAAATATTACAAGGAAAAGAAAAAATAGGAAAAATTGGGAGAATTAAAAATTTAATAATTTTAAAAATTAATAGTAACATTATTTAATTAATTAAATAAATATGTTTATTTAATAATAAAATTATTTATATTTAATTTTCTTATCAATTATTATTTTTGTTTTTTATTTATTTAATTTATTAAAAGATAAAAACATTAATTGATTTTTTATTTAAATATTAAAAGTCCAATATTATTTAAAAAATATTTATTTTTACTTTATTAAATTAAATAATAACAATTTAATAAACAATTAATTAATTAATAATTAATATTTATTTTTAATCATTTTAATTATGTAGAGGATTTGAATCAGAAGGAACTTCACGATTTATTGAATAATTTAATAAAATAAAAAATAAAAATAATTTAATAAAATAAATAAATAAAATATTAATAAATTTTAACATTTTATTTTTTTTAATTTATTTAATAAAAAATATTTTCTTTTATTTAAATTAATATTTTTATTTATTTTATTATTTTAAACTGCTTTTATATATTAAAAATAAAAACATTAAACAAACAAACTTTAAATAAACTTTGGTTTTAAATAATCATAAAATTCTTTTAAAAAAGTTTTATTGGGAAAATACATAAAATAAATATTTTTTCTTTTTTAAATTTATTTTTATTAAATATTTTATATTAAAAAAAAGGTTTGAAAATAATAAATAAATTTTTACACTTTACAAAAATTAAGGCTTTACATAAAATTTATTGTTAAGTTTTTATTATAAATAAATAAATAAAATAAAACTTTAAATAAATATTTAACATATTTTGAAAGTGCAAACTTTTCTCTTTTTTTTTAATTTTTAAAAATTAAAAATATTTTTAAAAAAATATTTAAATATTTATGTCTATGCACTTTTAAAAATTATTTAAAAAAAAACAAAAATATTTTTGTCAATTTATTTATATCATCTAACATTTAAATAGCTACTAACTGTTTTTATTTATGTAAATATTATTGTTTATATTTTCTATTTATTTTTATCAAACATTTTTGTTTGTTTACCTTTAATTTATTTATTTTAATTGATGTATAAATATTCTAATTATTTTATTTTTTTTCTTTTAATTAAATAAAATATTTAATAATTCTTTATTTTATTTTTCAGATAAAATATAAAAATGATTAATTTATTCTTTCTTTTATTAATTAATATTTATTTTCCTTTATTAATTAATTCTTTTATGGGTATAGATTTAAGTTCTCCAATTAATTTAGAGCAAGCAAAGTGTTTTAATAAAAATGGTTATAAATCTATTTATATTCGTGTTTGGCAATCAAACAATAAATTTGATGTTAATTCAATTAATTCAATTATAAATGCTCGTAAAGCAGGTATTGACAATGTTGATTGTTATATATTCCCTTGTGCTAAATGTGGAGATGGAAAGTATTTTTAATTTAATTTAATTTAAATAACTATAATTTATATTTAGAAAACAAATTTCAACATTAATAAATAATTTAAAATCTAAAAATGTTAAATGTGATAGATTTTGGGTGGACGTAGAAGGTCCAAAATATTGGTCTACAAACAAAGAAAGTAATATTAATTTTATTCAGGTAATTAAATTTAAATTAATTAAATTAATTTAATTAAATAGCAATTAATTAATGAATTAAATAATAATAAACAAAACATTGGTATTTATACCTCAAATTCTCAATGGCAACCAATAACTGGTGGTTCTACTAAATTTAATAATTATCCTCTTTGGTATCCACATTATGATGCTAAATCAAATTTTGAAGACTTTAAACCTTTTGGAGGATGGAAAAAGCCAAAAATTAAACAATACAGTGAAAATAAAAAAATATGTAATGTTAATGTTGATTTAAATTATTTTAATTAATTTAATTTTAATTTAAAAAAATAAATAAATATTTAAATTAAATTAAAATTTATTAAATAAAAATTATAATTTTTATACAAATAAAAATAATATTTAAAATATGTATTTATATGTAAATTAAAAAACAAAGGCACAAAAATAATAATATTTTTAATTTTAGTTTAATTAAAGTAAAATATCATTATTAATATCTTGACTACCTAATAATCTTTGTTTTGCCTCTTTCTCCAAATTATTTAAATTTTCTGGTTGTTTAATAGAAGTAAAATTAATTGTCCTTAATGGTGCTGATATTGATGAAATTGAACGTCCACTACTTAAACTAGGAGAAAATGTTGTTGTTAAACCATTCTTTTGACAAATTAATTGGCCATTAATTAATGAAGATTTTTTAACTTTAAAAAAAATAAAATAAATTATTTGAATAATTATTTAAATTTATTAATTTATAAAATAAATAAATTAATTAATTTACTATAAAAATTAATTTTTTTAAAAATTCCCTTACCATTTTTTCCTTTTATTTTTCCATTAGTAAATAATATTGGTGAATTATTACAATATTTACCATTATTTACTAATTTGGTTGTAATAGCTAAACTATTAGAATTTTTAGATTGAGGAGAAGATTCTAATTTAATTTGTGAAGGAGGTGGTGGAGTATTTCCATTAATTAAATTTCTTCCTATAAAACCATTTTCTGTCATTCCATTAATATTATAATAATTATCATTTGTATATTTAGCACGACGTAATAATTGGCTATTTAAAAGGCCATAAAAAAGCCAATTAGAGGCAGAATTAACATAAGGTAATGCGTGGATACCATACATTATATAAATAAACTTATCAGAACTTTAATTTAATTTAAATTTAATCTAAATTTAATTTAAATTAATTTACCTAAAAATATCTTCATTATTTTGTTTTTCATTATCTTCATTTTCCCAATGAATAAAATTAAAATAAAGCATACTAATCCAATAAGGACTCCAACAGATAACAAAAAATACTGAAATAGCTATTGTATATCCTGCAATTCTGTTAACTGGAAGCTAAAAAATTTAAATTTAATTAAATTAATTAAATTAAAAAATGAACCTTTGAACTAGAAAGTGATCTTGAACGTTTAAATAATCTTCTCATCATTAAAGCATAAAATACAGTTATTAATAAAATAGGTAAAAAGAAGCCAATAAGGAACATATAAGAAATAAAAAATGCTAAAAATAATTTAATTAAATTTATTTATTTATTTATCTATTTAGGTATATTTATTTATCTATTTACTTAAATTAATTAATAATAATTTACTTAAATTAATTAATAATAATTTAATTAATTTACTTAATTAAATTAATTAATTGATTTAATTAGTTAATTAATCTAATTAATATTACTTTAATTAATAAAAAAATAAACAAACATAAAAGAGTTCCTTCTAAATGATCCATACATTTAAATATTCTAACCCTAGCTAATCTATAAGGATTTTCTAATAAAACTTCTTTTAAAACAATTTCCCTTGATGAAGATTTTATAAGTAAAGGTGAAAGAAGAACAAAAGTTAATAGAGTTAATAAAAGTAATTGAATAAAGACCATTCGTCGACTAAACAAAAATTAATTATTAATTCAATAAATATATAAACCTAGTCTTTCTATGAGGATAACAAACACGCATAAAACGATCTAAAAAAGAAAGGAATTATTTAAATAAATTAATTAAATTAATTAATTACCAAAGGCCATAGCTGCCAGTACAAAAGTACTTAAAGCTCTTCCGACATGTTCAAGTGCCCTATAAATTTTACAAAGTGCAGTGCCAAACATCCAAAAGCCAAGAAGCTTTAAAATTAATTTTTAAATAAATTATTAAAATTAAATAAATACTTGGTCCATAATAGCCATAGGAAGGGGGACAACAGAAGCTAAGTCAACAAAACAAAGAAATAATACATAAACCATTGTATTATCATAACAAGTATTTGAATGTAAATGTCTTTAAATTTTAATTAATTTAATTAAATATAGATTACCTAATTAAAGTAATTACACTAATATTTCCACAAACACCAACAAGAAAAAGAATTGCATAAAGCTAGTTAATTTAATTAATTAATTAATTAAAAAATATATATTATTTAAATACCAATGCATAAAGAATAACATGATTCTCATCTCCATTACTTAGAGGGAACATATCAAAAACTGGCAAAGTTGCAAAGAATCTTTAAAAAATTAAAAAATAAATTTAATTAAATAAATAAATTAATTAAATAAATAAATTAAAAATTATTTTTAATTTTTTAAGAAAAGAAAGTTTTTATTTTTTTAACTCAAAAAAATCATAAAATTGTCAATTTTTTATTTTTTGTTAAAAAACTGTCCTTTCTATTGGAATAGTTAAATTAAATTTACTCGTCTTCACTAATTTTTTGGTGTTGCCAAGGTGCTAAAGGTTCAGAAATTTGTGAGGGAATTCTTTTAAACAAAATATTATTTTCATCATTTACATCCCCTGCTAATTGTAGTGCTGAAGCAGCTGCTAAATAATTTTCAGATTGATCATCTGATGCTAAGGAAATAATTTGTTTTTGATTTAAATTAGAAGAGGAAGAAGTAGAATTATTTAAAATTAATTTAGAAGAATTCATTTAATTTAATTATTTTAATTATTTAATTAATTAATTATGTAGAGAAAATTGACATTTTTAATAAAAATTATTATTTATTATTTTTTAAATTAAATACTAAAAATAAATATAATTATTTAATTTTAAATATTCTTTTATTTTTTTTTAATATTAAAAGAAAATAAATTAAAGTAAACTTAAGAAAAAAAATGTTTTAAATATTAAAATAAATAAAAAACTAGTGAATTATTTATTTCTTAATGTACTATTAAAAGCTAAATAATTAGGTAGGTAATTTAAAGGGATTTGGAAAAATATAAAAAATTATTACGAATTAAAAGATATTTATATTTTTATTTATTTTTTAGTTTAATGACATTTAATAATTTATTTATTAAAAAAAAAGATTTATTAAAATAATATTTGAATTAATATATATTTATTATTTAAAATAATATTTAAGGTTAATATGTAAATTTATATCTATGCAAACAAATTAAAAATAAATTAATTAAAATATTTTATATTTAAATTAAATCTTTCAGGAAATTTTAAAATAAAAAGGACAAAATTTGGGGAAATGAAAGAAGAATAAATAATGAGAAGAAAAAAGGAAATAAAATAATACATATGTACATATTTGTGCTAATAAATATTTAATAAAATAAAAAATATTCTAAAAATAATATAAATAAATAAATAAATTAATTAATTAATTATTTGATATTTTAATTAAATTAATTTCTATTAATTAATTAAAAAATAAATAAAATATTTAAATATCAAAAAATTAAATTTTATTTCCATTTTTTAATATTTTAAACAAATAAGTATTATTCAATTAATTCACACGGATATCTTCTCCTTTTAAAAAAAAGAGAATATTATCCTACAAACAAATAATTAAATAAAATAATTAATTTAATTATTTTGTTAATTCTTCTTATATTTTAATTAAAATAAATAAATATATGTACATAATATTTTTTTTTTTATTTTTTAATTTGAAAACAATAGAATAATAATAATGTGTGTATATATCCAGTCCAAATAATATCCATTGGGAAATGTTTTTTTTAAAAAGAGTAAGTAAATATATACATAAGTATATTTTTACATAAAAAAATGACAAAAAAATTAGAATAAAAATAAAGGTTATTTTCTAGTAATAAAAAAAAGTGTGTATTTATTTTACTACCACTATGTATTTGTAATATATAAAAAATTAAATAAAATGAAACGGTAACCAATTTACATATTATAAAATATTTAAATAAATAATAAAAAATAAACTTCTTAATTATTAAAATTTATTTTAAATTAAAGAGTAAAAATAATAATTAATTTAAATTTTTTTTATTTGTCCTTATAATAATAATTAAATTAAAAATAAATGAATTTTTTCTATTAAATATTTTAAATATTTATTTATTTAATTTGTAGTATTTCGTGTTATTAACATTAAATAATTTATTTAAATTTAATTTTATTTTTAAATTTATTTATTGTTTTAAAATCATTTTAATTTTATTAAACTAATAAAATTATTTATTTAATTAAAACCACTAAAAAATAATAAAAATTTAAAAATTAATAGACAGATAAGATAAATTTTATTTTTTGTTTTATTTCTCTAGAGAATAAGTAATGTTTATTATTATTATTTTTAGTCACGCAATATTATTTTTTTTAAATTATTGGGAATAAATTAATAATAATAATAGAAATATTTTTTTGAAGGAAAAAAAAACTAAGGAAGTAAAAATAAAAAAAAGTTGATTAAAAGTTTTTAGATTAATTGGTTCACACATTTACTAACTTAAAAAAATATCAGAAATTCTGATTTTTAATTATCAGAATTTTTTAAATAAAATTATTATTTATCTAAATATTTTTTATTTTTATATTTTATTATTAAATATATTTTAATTTTAATTAAAAATAAAAATAAATAAAATATTAATTTAATTTTTATTTATTTATAAAAGAAAAATAAAATAATTAAAACTTAATTAATTAATTTAAAAATAAATATAATTTTTTAAAGGCAATCGATGCATCTGTGGCATTTACTTTTATTTTTTGCCTTTCTTTTTTACATTTATTTATTAATAAAAATTGTTGGGAATATTCTCATTTTATTTATTTATTTACACACACATTTTTAAATAAATTAATAGTAAATATGTAATAGTAGTATATATAAATAAATAAATATACAACTATATATAATCTTTTAAATTAATAAAATAAATATATTCCATTAAAAAATAATTATTATTTTTTTTTAGTTTTATATATGTCAAAATATTATTAAATAAAAAATTACTAATGTATTTTTAAATTAAAAAAATATATATATTAATAAAAGGATTTGTAAAAAGAAAAAAAAACTTTTTCTTTTTTTAGTTTAAATATTTAAATATATTTTTAACAATTTAAATAAATATATTAAATGTTAATTTTAATAAATAAAATAAAGTCTGAATAAACATTTAATTTTTTTTTCTTTTTATTTTTTGTCCATTTAATTATAAAATAAAAAGAAAATAATTTTATGCAAATAATTATTTAATTACATCATACTACTACTTAGTAGCTGATATTGAGGTCATAGTATATTCTAAATAATTTAAAAATAAATAAAATAAAAGTTATGTAATCCCTTTCTTTTTAATTATTTAAATAAATAAATGCATTAATAAAGTAAAATAAATAAATAAATTTATTTTTTTTAACTTACCCTTTTTTTAATAAATAATTTAAAATTTAATTGTTTTAAATAAATAAATAATTAATTACTTTAAATATGTAGTAGTACATTTATTATAAAAGATTAATAAAAATAAATAAATAATTATTTTATTTTATTTTATTTTATTAAAATAATTAAATAAATTTTTATTTATTTACTTTATTTTATAAAATAAATTGAATTTTAAGAAAAATAAAAAAAACCTTCTTTTTTCTTAGAAAATTTGTTTAAAAAAGTGTAGCGCACGAAAGAATATAGAATTATTAGAAAAAAAGGAAAAACTTAGAGTTTTATAAAATAAATTAGTTAAAAAATAAAGGAAAGTTTTTTTGCACTTTTTAGTAAATATTTTATTTTCACATAAATAAATATTTAAAAACAAAAAAAAATATTTAAATAATAAATTCATTTAATTAAAAAAAGAATTAGAATGTCTTTATTTTTTAAATTCCAAAAAATTCATTTAAATTTAAAAATAAATTTATTTTTAATTTTAAAAAGCAAATAAAAATGCATGAAAAATAAAGGCCTTTTTTTATTAATAAATAATTAAAAAATAAAAAAAGCTTTTAAAATAAAAAGGAAATAAATTAAATATGTACACAATATTTAAATATTTTTATATAAAAAAGAAAAAAAATAATTAATGAAAAAATAGCCTTATTAAAAAATAAATAAATAGAAAGTAGAAACGAATAAAAGAAAATAAATGTATTAAAAAATGTTTAAATATTAAATAGTCATTTAAATTAAATAAATTATTTAAGAAATAAATACTATTTAAGGCTAAAGGTTAGTCAGATATTTTTAGGCATTTTCTTTCCTTTTTTTTTAAAGAAGAAAATAATTTTCTAGATAAATGCTTTTTCCTTATTTAAAATTTAATGAAAATTAAAAGGATAAAAATGGAAATAAATATTTTTTATTTAAAGAGAATAATTATAAAAAGAAAAAAAAGGATCGAAAATTTTATTTTATTCTAAATGAGAAGCATTTTCCTTGAAAAAAAAAATTAAAATAATACTAAAAATAATTTTTAAAAAATTAATTCAAAGAAAAATAGAAAATAAATTTTATAATTTAAAGTATCAAAAACCAAAAAAGGATAAGCAATTTTAAAAGAAAAAAATTGATAAACAAGGTAACCTTTTAATTAAAAAATAAGGGTCTTATAAAATAACCAATTTAACAATCTGTTAGTAATAATTATTTCCTAATTTTATTGGAGAGTAATAATTATATTAATTAAATGTAAATATACTTTATTTGAAGGTAAAAGCTTAGACAACAATAAAAATTATACAATTAAATAAATAAAATTTTTTTTTCGGTTTCTATTAGAATATTTATTTTTAAATTATTAAATTAAATTAAAAAAAAATTATTTTAAAATTTTTTCCTAAAAATGAAAATATTTAAATTAATTTTAAAATATATTTTCCTAAATTAGTTAATATTTATTTAAGATAATTTAAATAAAACTTTGAGTAAAAATATTTTTATTTTTAAATTTAATTTTAAATGGTTCATTTAACACAAAAACATTACTAACAAATAAATTTAAAAAAATAAATTTAAAAATTATTTTTAAATTTTAAACTAAAAAAGGTTTATTTGAATTATTTTTAAATTTAATTTAAAATAATATACATAGAACAAAGTTTAATTAAAATATAAAGCATCTGCTTGTAAATATTTCGGAAGTAAAATTTGAACATTTTTAATTATAATTGGGTGGTTTTTCTAATTGCATAGTTTTTAATTAAATTTATTTTTTAATAAAAAAAAGGAAGGAATGTCTGGAAATTTTTTTTTTAAAAACTTTTCAAATTGTGTGTGAATATTTTTATTAATAAAAAATAAATAAATATATATAATTATTTATTAAAATTAAAAAAAAAATTTTTTAGTAAAAAAAAGGTTAAGTACAAATAATAAATTAATTAAAATAAAATAAAAAAATAATAAATATTAAATTATTCTAATAATGTACATACATATATTAATTGTTTTTCTTTAATAAAATAATTAAATTAAAGATATATAAGTACATGGTAATAATTCCCTGAATATTTAAAAATTTTAATTAAATTATTTATTTTATTCTATTTATTATTATATAATTCTAATTAATTAAAAATAATAATTTTAATTACTGATATATTTAATTACAATTAACATTAGAAATAAATATAAAAAAATAAATAAAAAAATATTAACTTTTAAAAATATATGTATATCAGAATATTATTAAATATATTCTTAAAATAAATAATTATTATCTATTAAATAAAATATTATTTAATTTTTAAATAATAATTAATTTTATTACATAATTGTATATTTTAATATTTATTTAAAAAAGAGAAATATTATAATTAATTTAAATAAAAAAGAAAAAATAAATTACGTAAATATAGACAAATAAAAACATTAAATTATAAAGAGGTCATCATCACAAGATTAAACAAAAATTGTTTCGAGTAAAGGACTTCTTCTTTTAATATTTTCTTGAAGAATAAATAAAAAAATTAATTAATTAATTTAAAAATATTTAATTAAAATTTTAAAAATTAAAGTGTTTTGGTGTTCATTATAGGTTTTCTGACATTTCTTAGTGGCAAGAAAATTGGCAAAGATCCAAATAAATTATAATAAAATAAATAAATAAATCTAAATTAATAAATATAAATTTTTTTTAATTAATTAAAATAAATTAAATTAATATTTAATGATTAAAAGAGCCCTTGTTTAAAATCCAAAAAAATATTTAAAAATAAATGTATCAGATATATCAATATTCACTACAAAATAAAATTAAATTAAAAAATTAATATTTTAATTTAATCAAATAAAATTTAAAACTAATTATTATTTTTCATTTAATTCTCTTGGATATATAAATAAATCCTTTTTAACTATTTTATTGTTTTTTAATTTTATTTATTTTTATTTAATTTTAATAATTTTATTTAATTAAATCATATGATTAATTGCACTTTTATTAATAATTAAAGGGAAATATTGAGAAATAACAGACAACATCTAAAGGACATTTATCCAAAATGTAAATATTTAGCAATAATTCTCCTTTAATTTTTTATCAGGAAATTAATTAATTATTTATTTAATTATTTACTTTATAATGTTTAAGTTAACAATGAAAGCTTTCCTTTTTAAAATTTAATAGCTAAACAAGAAGTAAACTTCAACAGGCTTTAGTACCCTTAAATGTTATTTTTCTAGTGAATGATATTTAAAAAATATTTTATTTGTTTTGAACTTTTTATTTATTCTTTACTGATTAAAACATAAAAAAATACTTTTTAAAGAATGATGCAATTATAAATTCAATGAATTAATATTTTCTTCATTTTCTCTATCTTTTCTAAGGATGACTTTTATCTTTCATCTTATCCGAATTAGGAAATAAGTAAAGGGAAAAGTAAAGGACATAAGGCTAGACATATAAGAATTAATAAATAAATTAATGGAGTGTATACATTAATTAAATTTAATTAAATTAATTAATTATTATTAAACAATTTACCTAAATACTAAAATATTCATAGAACTTTTCTAAATAAATAGAAGATTAGTCTTTGTATACTACTATTTATTTAATATAAATTATTTATTTTACAATAAAATATTTTAGTAAAGGAAGTGTTGTCCTGCTGACATTAAAAATGTATCCAAAAATTAAAAATTTTTCAATAATTTTTCCTTTTTTATTTTTTTATTCTCTGGCGAATATTCAAATTGATCAATATTTTAATATTAAAAAATATACAAAATATATTAATTTAAAAAGAATTGAATTTAATAAAACGGATAATCAAAATAATAATTTAGAAATAATAATTGAATTTATACCAATAAAGAAATTTAATTATCTTTTTATATCTCCAATTGGATGTGATACAAAAATAGTAGTAATTAATTATTATTATATTGAAAGAACTGATGCTAATAATTTAATAAAGAATATAGTACATTTTAAAGAAGATGTTGAAAATAATTATAGAAGAGAGTTTAGTATTTGTTTAATAAATAAAAAAGAATTAAACAAAACTGCTAAGGTTTAATATTTTAAAGTTTAAAATTAAATTATTTATTTTTAGCAATTAATGGAAGTAAAACCACTTTTTCATAAAAAATTAAATTTTTTCCCAAATATAGTAGATAAGGAAAATAAATTAACAACATTAGAATGGTTATTAGATATAGAAGAAAAAGAAAAAAGTTTTATACAATTTTGTATAAAATTAAAAGAAAAAGGGAATTATTTAATTAAAATAAGAAACTTTAATGATAATGTATTTCACTTAGATTCTAATTTTACAATAGAAGATGAAGAAATACAAAAATGTTTTGAAATAAAATTAAATAATGAAAATGAAGCAGTTGCGAAGGACATATTTTTACTTTTTAAACAAGGCTTTTATATTTCTGCAGTATTAGAAGAGCATGAAAATGAAGAATACAACCAAGAAGATATAAATAATGTAAATTAATTAATTAATTATTTATTTAAATTTTAATAATTTTAAATAAATAATTAAATAGTATTTTATTTGTTTGATTATTAAAGCAAAATATAAAGAAAAAGTACATCAAAAATTTAATTAAAAAATGTTTTAATTTCTAATAAATAAATAAATTAATTAATTTAGGAAATATTTATTTCATTTATTGATCCTTTAATTAATGATGGAAATTATGAATTTAATGAAGATTTAGAAGGAAATATTAAACATAAAGTTTTCTCTAAAAATATAATAAAAAATTATTTAAATCTGAGAGAAGTAAATAGTTCAATTAATAAAAATATTATTTTATTTAATGATTGGGAAAAATGGATTGGACACAATGGAAAATATTTTATAATTGATAAAAATGGAAAAACTGAAGAACTAAACTAACAACATTTATGAATAAAAAATATATTAAAAATTATAAACTTTGCATTTAGTTTTAATTAATTTGTAGAAATTTTAATTAATTAGTTGTTGTTCATTTAGTTTATGAAATAAATAGATGTGTAATGTAAAATAAATTCCTATTTAATTGTATTATAATTGTATTAGCATACAAAAACTTCAGGAATGATTAGGCAAAATCCCTGTTATGTACTAATAATTTGTTGACTTTATTTTGTTGACAAAATTTAAAAGAACTCCTCTTAATTTTTTAGATTTAGTTAAAAATGTTCCTGATGGACTTTTTGGAATTTTGTCAATAAATTCAACACCTCCTTTTAATTGCTTATAATAAACAGCTTTAGCTAAATAATTAAATCAAAAAGGAATCGTTATCAAAAAATAATAGGCCTTAAACTCCTTAAATAAGATAATCAAGATATAATTGATAAAAAACAAAAGACAAAATATTTAACAAGAAAAATATTCTGAATCAATTATATAAAGTCATTAATTCACTAAGCGAAACATGAGTACGTTCTAAAATCCCAGGCTCCACATTAAAAAGGATTTCATCATTAACCGACAAGATACGATCCATAAGCCTTATAGTCAATACAGCAGAACGAGAGCCATTATTACGAAGCTGCAAATAGGTAAATTAAAATTTCTAAAATAAATATTCAAAATAATTCCTATTTAATTAGTTAATAATTGCTAAAATCAATTAACGAAAAAAACCAAACACTTTTTTAAAAACATAAAATTAACCAAAACTTACTTGAGATACTGTTCTACCATCTGGGATGGCAGCGTATTGATTAGAGAACTCCAAAAAAGTATTATTGAACGCTGGATCAAAATTTGATATTGCTTCAGAGAGTTCTGTTAAATCTTAAATAAAAGGAAATTCTATTTAAAAAATAAAAAAATACGTGGCCAAAACTGTTTGATAGCAAAATTAAAAAATTCAAGATGAATCTTTTGCTGATTAGTTCCAAGCCTTTGATTAAGATTATTCAGTCTTTCTCTAGCTTGTTGAATAACTTCACGAACCTAAATTCAGATGTTATTAAGGTATTGAAATTTGTAAAAAATAACTATACTTTAGTGCCTCAAAACCATATTTTAAAACTTACAGGATTTACAACTTTCTTAATAAAACAAATATTAAGATGTTTTAATAAAAAAACATCAAAAACGAGTGAAATTCGTAGATTAATCCATTTTGAGTTTAAAGGGATTACATTAATAATATTGACTAATAATTCATTTGGAAATGTAATTTTTTCTTTTTTGCTTTGTGGACTGGAGGACATGGATCATAAAAAAACACACATCCAAAAATTTCAAATGGTGGTATTTAAATAAAGTTGTTATTTACTTATAAAAAACAAATTATAAATTCAAAGATATATTTAATTAAATTTTTGAAATTAATTTTTTCTCCTTATTTTTAATTCTTTCTCTAAGTAATCTTCTTAGAATTTTGCCTGATGGACTTTTTGGAATTTTGTCAATAAATTCAACACCTCCTTTTAATTGCTTATAATAAACAGCTTTTGCTAAATAATTAAATTTAAAAAAAATTTTTAAAATAAATTAAAATTACTTTTTACAAATTCTTTAACGTCTTTTTCATTAAGAGAACTACCCTCTCGAGAAACAATAAAAGCATAAGGTAATTCTCCAGCCATTGAGTCTTTAATACCAACAACTGCACAATCCACAATATCTGGATGTGAAAGAAGTAAATCCTCTAATTCTGCAGGTGCTACCTTATTTTAAAATTAACTCAAAAAGGTTATAGTGGATAAATAAGACAAATAATTAGGTATGTATTATGAATTTTCTATCTTGATATACATATGTAATTCCCAGAAAATGCGTTCGTGGAAAATAGGTTTTAGAAACTATTAATAAAACAAAAATTTTTTATGAATTTTTGTTTCCAATTGATTTATGTATTTTTCCTTTAGTACCAGAGATATGTTTTTAATAGAATTTAGAAAACCCAGAATAGAATATTTAAAAAAAATTAATTTACCTGAAGACCATTAACCTTTATTAATTCTTTTAATCTATCAAGTACATTAATAAAACCTTCATTATCAACATAAACAACATCACCTTTAAATATATTCAATTATTTTTGATAAGTATTTTTTTTTAATTTACCAGTCCTTAACCATCCATCAGAATTAATTATTTTTTCCGTTTCTTCAGATTTTCCTAAATATCCTAACATAATAGTTGGACCTCTAAGGAAAAGTTCACCCGGCATTCCCTTTTCAACTTCAACATCATTACCGGAATTAATTTCAATTATCTAATTGAAAGTAAAAATAATATAAAAATTAAATTTCCTTTTAAATGAAAAATATTTCAAAAAATATTTTTTTTAATTTTTTACCTTCATTTCTAAATTAGAAAGTAATTTCCCCGTTGACTTATAACGTTGTTTATCCAAAACAGGAAAATGTGAAGCAACTGTTAGTTCTGTCATTCCATAACCTTTAAATTTTAAATGTTTAATATTTTCTTTTGATTAAAACTTTTATTTAAATATTTATTTATTAATTATTATTTACATACTAAAATAATTTTCATGCCTTGACAAATATGCTGAACAGTTGATAGTCTATACATAACTTCTTCACAAAGATCTGCACCTGCTGGGGCTGCACCAGAAAAAATAACGTGTAAAGAGGATAGGTCATAATTAGAGACAATTGGATTTTTGGCCAAAAAAACAAGAATTGGAGGTACAGTTTTTAAAAGACGAATCTAACTTTTTTTATTTAAATTTTGTTAAATCCTTTTGTGTTAAAACCTTAAAATTCTGAACAGTTTCACAGAAAAGTGTTGGCTCAAATCCAGCCATTACCAAACCAGTAGAGCCATTTAAAAGACAAGCCTGTAACATACAAAAACCATAGCAATGAAAGAAAGGAAGAAGAAGAAGTTCATTTTCCTTTTTCTCAATAAATATTGGTTGCATATAAGAATGAATTTGATTACGAAAATGTTCAATTAAAATATTTAACATTGTTCCTACATTTTGATGACTAATAAGTACCCCTTTAGGAGAACCTGTTGTTCCTCTAGAATTTAAAAATAAAATTAAAAAAAAATATTTTTTAATCTACGATGAAAAAGGTAATAATAAAATGTCTTTTTCAGCATTACAATTCATTACTGGAAATTTATTGGTCATTAATGGTTCTGTTCTAAGTATTTGACTAAAATGAATAACATCGAAAGGAAATTTATGTTGTGTATAATTTAAAGGTTTTTTAGAATAACCACACTCAACAAGAACAACTGCCTGAAATAATTATTAGTTGATAAATATAGAAAATACACCTTTATAGTTTCAACACTTTTAACAGCATTAATTACATTATCAAGGCTTATTTCAGAGCAAAAGACAATATTGGCATTAGATTCGTTGAACTGATGTTGAAGTTCTCCTAATATAGATATTAAATTAATTGAAATATTTGTAAAAAAATCTCTAGGTTTATCAGATAAGGTTAACCTGAATATGAATAACGTCAACTCCTTTTCTATTAACATAATTAACGAAAATGACTGATTAAAGTAGTTGCGTTATTTACAAATTAAATTTGGGTGCTATTAAATAATATTAAAATTTATTTTTAAATCCTTGCCAACTTTCAGTAAAGTATGGATTAGCACCACTAATCACTCCTCCCTGAAGACCAACACCCAAAAATATTGGTACATATTCCCAACAGTTTTGTAGTACTAAGCAAGCAACATCACGAGAGAAACCTCTATTTTGTAAAAAAGCAGCAGTAGCAAGTGAAAAGACATAAAGTTCACCATAAGTGACAGAATCATTGCTAGGTTCTTTTGAATTAATCTGATCATAAATAACATTTAGATAAAAATGTAAGGAATAATAAAAAATAAAAACCAGTGCAATCTTTTCAGGACATTCAGAGAAATTGTCCCAAAAGGCGGAAAGCAATCGAGGAGGATAAGGCTCATTAGCAGCCTCTACTGGTGGAAAATCAGATTTATAAGGCATTTAAAGAAATTATGTAAAAGATGAATCGAAAAAGTTTAATAATTTTAAATTTGCTAAAATTTAAAAAACAAATTTAAAATAAATTACATTTTTTAAATTAGAAATCGAAATACTTTCCAAATTAACACAAATAAAAACTAATTTGAGCGTTCAAATAGGTATAAATTATGAGCATAATATTGATTGCATGCGCTAAAAAAATAAACATTTCAATGTTAATTAAAATAAAGATAATAAAAAACAGTTTTGATCAATTAAATATTTAATATTACTTAAAGAAACTTGTCAAAAATCGTTATCAAAAAATAATAGGCCTTAAACTCCTTAAATAAGATAATCAAGATATAATTGATAAAAAAGAAAAGACAAAAATATTTAACAAGAAAAATATTCTGAATCAATTATATAAAGTCAGGAATTCACTAAGCGATTCACGAGTACGCTCCAATATCCCAAGCTGGACATTAAAAAATATTTCATCATTAACCGACAAGATACTATCTATAAGCCTCATAGTCAATACAGCAGAACGAGAGCCATTATTACGAAGCTGCAAATAGGGAAATTAAAATTTCTAAAATAAATATTCAAAATAATTCCTATTTAATTAGTTAATAATTGCTAAAATCAATAACGAAAAAACCAAACACTTCTTTAAAAACATAAAATTAACCAAAACTTACTTGAGCTATCGTTCCACCATCTGGGATGGCAGTGTATTGATTAGAGAACTCCAAAAAAGTATTATTGAACGCAGGATCAAAATTTGATATTGCTACAGAGAGTTCTGTTAAATCTTAAATAAAAGGAAATTCTATTTAAAAAATAAAAAAATACGTGACCAAAACTGTTTGATAGCAAAATTTAAAAATTCAAGATTAATTTTTTGCTGATTAGTTCCCAGCCTTTGATTAAGATTATTCAGTCTTTCTCTAGCTTGTTGAATAACTTCACGAACCTAAATTCAGGTGTTATTAAGGTATTGAAATTATTAAAAAATAACTATACTTTAGTGCCTCAAAACCATATTTTAAAACTTACAGGATTTACAACTTTCTTAATAAAACAAATATTAAGATGTTTTAATAAAAAAAGATCAAAAACGAGTGAAATTCGTAGATTAATCCATTTTGAGTTTAAAGGGATTACATTAATAATATTGACTAATAATTCATTTGGAAATGTAATTTTTCCTTTTTTGCTTTGTGGACTGGAGAACATGATCACAAAAAAACATACTCCCAAAAATTTCAAATGGTGGTAGGAATATTATTCATATTACTCGTAAACCTCAAATATTATAGTAAATAAAGCAAAAGGTAAAATCCTTTCTATTTTCAATTATCCCCAATTCCTATACACGACCAGTTTTGTAGCCCTCAGATTTAGAAGACCGCCGGTTTGTTGCAAAACATGGAAAATTGAGGAGAAAAGATAAATGCTCCTTAAAAATTAAAGGACCTCGAGAATAATTAAACTACAAAATAACTAACAATAAGACTGGGATTTTTGGACATTAAACTCAAATAACCACCTATTTTAATCAAAAATAGTATTTAAGAAGAGTACAAAACCGTTATATTTATTAAACCTGTCCTTGTTCAGCATTTTTTTATGGTCAAAGGAAAGTATAACATCGTAATTTTTTTAACTCTCGTAAAATGAGGCACTAAAGCAATCACAAATAAAAAAGAAACCTGAATCTGGGCCATTAGTTTTTGAACGAAGAAAAAATTTAATCTGAAAATAAAAATTTTAAATAAATCTAAATAAAAATGTGGGTTAAATTTAAAATCGCGAAATTATGAAAAGGTTTGTTGAAAAAAAACTCGGAGAATCTGGGCAAATATAAAATAATATGTCAAAATAATTGAAATATTAAACAACTTAGATGAAAGAATAAATAGATAGACTAAGGGTTTAAGAAAAAAACTTTTTGAAACACTTCAATGCAATCGGAAGAATATCAGCACTGATATCAAACAAGCCTATATGTAGCATATGTATTGAAAACAAGTCAAATTGGAATAAGCTAACATTTAGATTAGGCTTTGTGTAGTGAATGTGATTCAAAGTGGACAAAAAAAGGAAAAATCTCTTCACATAATAAATAAAAAGCGACTAATTGTAAGAGAAGTTATGATGCTTCAGGACAGCCTTCAAGGTTTTAAGAAGAAAGTTTTTGAATTAATAAATCCTAGGTTTTCTCTATTTTCAAGTAAGAAACTATATTGTAATAATCAAACTTATTAGCAGATCTCTATAGGTTATCCTATTTGAATAAACAAGTGTATCATACCCCAACAATTCTAAAGGCAAATATCATTAAAATGCCACAAAAGTTTCTAATGACAAACTTTTGTACATAAAAATATTCAAAAAATGCAATTTTACCACAAATGCAACTATAAAACAGCATCAAATATAAGCAAACCAAACATTGATAAGAGAAGCTAACATGGAAAGAAAAAAACCAAAATATTCAGTATAGCTCATCGAAGATTAATAGCAAAGTCTAGTAGATTTTCAACAAACCTTGTTACAAGATGTTTTAAATGTAATCATCAAATAAGAGACACGCAAAAGCAATTAGGAAACTTATACATTAAGGGAAGCAATAATAGCATAAGAAAGAAATTAAAAATTATATGTATACAGATCTATTAAAATTAGAACAGTTAGTATATTACTCTAAAATAATAAGGATTAAAAAACTTTTATTAAGAATAACAAGATTAATCAGAAAAGAATGACTGTTTAAAGATCGAAAAATATGTATCAATTCTGAAATTTATAAAATAAGCTTTGCATTAAACAATTCTAAACCAAGAATTTTAAGATAAAAAAGAAAATTTGGTTAAAAGAGGAAAATCTAGAATGATTAAAAGGTAAGACAAACGTTATTAAAAAAGAAAATAAAAATATTCTCAAAAAATATAAAGCTTTAGCTTTAAAAAAAAAAAGAACGGCAGAAAAAGAAGAATGAGAGAGGCAGAGGAAGTCCATTTTGTTGCGAATACTTCAACACCGACCTTTTCATGTTAAAGTCTAGGCCGCTTTACCCACGAACCTTTTTTTAATTATAATATTATTCTTATTACCTACATTGTACGTATATTATTTACAGGGGATTGTTCAGACATGAAAACTTTTTTTCTATATGTATTAATATCTTAATATATTTTTTACATTTAAATAAAGTTGTTAGTTACTTATAAAAAACAAATTATAAATTCTAAGATATATTTAATTAAATTTTTGAAATTAATTTTTTCTTTATTTTTAATCCTTTCTCTAAGTAATCATCTTAGAATTTTGCCTGATGGACTTTTTAGAATTTTGTCAATAAATTCAAAACCTCCTTTTAATTGCTTATAATAAACAGCTTTTGCTAAATAATTAAATTAAAAATAAATTAAAATTACTTTTTACAAATTCTTTAACGTCTTTTTCATTAAGAGAACTACCCTCTCGAGAAACAATAAAAGCATAAGGTAATTCTCCAGCCATTGAGTCTTTAATACCAACAACTGCACAATCCACAATATCTGGATGTGAAAGAAGTAAATCCTCTAATTCTGCAGGTGCTACCTTATTTTAAAATTAACTCAAAAAAGTTGTAGTGGATAAATAAGACAAATAATTACTATGAATTTTATATCTTGATATAATTCCCAGAAAATGCATTAATGGAAAATAGGTTTTAGAAACTATTAATAAAACAAAATTTTTACGACTCCTTAAATAAGATAATCAAGATATAATTGATAAAAAAGAAAAGACAAACAATATTTAACAAGAAAAATATTCTGAGATCAATTATAGAAAAGACAATAAATATTCAGAATATAATAGAATAGATCAACCAAAATTCACAAAAGGAGACATTGTAATTTGGCCTAAAAATTAAACTAATAAAATTTACTACCCAAAAGAAGAAAATAAATATTCATAAATCAACAAAGTCAATAAACAGAACTCAGTCTCCTTCGCTTGTTGACAATGCTAACACCTGCCTCATCGTCATCTAAATCAGCATGTCCTCTGCTACGCCTTTTTTCTTTTGCATCAGAAACATGTAAATAAATCTTAATATTAGTGATTATAAATACAAAAATTTAATTTAAAAGTCAACTTACACGTTCATTTGGAGGCACATTTTCCTGTTGTTTGTATTTATTTAGTAAAGTTGAACCCTTCTTCGCAAGATTTACATACCCAATAACAGTTCCATGTTTAGTGTTAACCAAACGAAGACTAAGATAATCATCAATAACAAGTTTTTGCATAAAACGTTGACAATCAAAATCAGTAAGACCACTCCCAAGACCAAAAAGAGGCAAACGTCCATGTCTATTTTCATCAATCTAATATGATTTTAAGGATATTCTAGATCAAATAGAAAAATAACTGATTGTTTGACTCGTTTTTTAGTTAAACATCCTCTAAAAAGATCAGCCACATAACTAAGCACAACATTCCGGAGCATTGCAATTGAAGAAAAAACTGCCAATGCCTCTCCAGTGAAATCATATAGTTTTAATTGGTGTTTTCCATCCATTAAAGATTCACAAATTGTACAAGGACAAGCTGTTGCAAGACATTGTTCAGACGAATATTTCTTAATTTATAAAATACAAAAAAGAAAAGTCACAGAAAAATTCTCCTAAATTGCAAGAGACCAACATAAATTATAAGTCCTAATTACATTATGTTACTATGCTATTGTAAAGCGTCTACCCAACCAAAAATAAAATAATATCAAACGGGTATAATTTAAAATTTTAATTTAAATAAAAAAAATTAAAAAATAAACCTCTCCAAAACAAGAAGCTAAGTTCATGCGCCTACAATCTGCTACATTCTCACAATAACGAAGAACATTTCGCAATGAATTTTCTTTCATTGCTAAGACATTTGGTGGAGGTTTCGGTACATCTTCTTTGATTAAACGAAGCACACGCAAATGATCATTAAAACTATAAAGTATAACACAGTGAGAAAGTTGTCCATCAGTGCCAGCAAGCGCACATTGCCTCTCATATTGTTCCAAGGATTGGGGTAAAGTATGGTGAATAATAAAACGAACATTTGCCTTATCTATTGCTTTACCAAATACTGCAAAAACTTTTCCGTTTAACAAATATTTATAAAGAATAAACGAACCAGGTGTTGCACAAAGAATCTTTACTTCATTATTTTCCCAGCGTCGTTGAGTCTCGTTGCGTACTGAATCCGGTAAGTCCGTATGAAATGGGAGAGCCCCATTTAGTAGTTCGGTAACAGAATCACATTCTTTCCTTAAAAAGAAAGTAATTATAATTAATGTAAAAAATCAGGATACTTTGACATGCAGAAAACAATACCAGAACCTCCTGGGTAAATTGATTGAAATTGAGAAATAACCTTCCGAAATTGATGTAATGATTTGGGAATAACGTCAAAAACCAAATTAGGACGGATAAATGAAATCCTGAAAATTTTTTATCAGTATTCTTTAGGATATCATTGAAATATATATGTAGTAGATCGTCTACATACCAATATCCAGATTTATTTGCATGATCATTGAGTATAACTGAATAGGTTTGATAATGGAAAATAAAGTAAGATACATACACTCATCCATATCCTCGTGTTCATCTAGTAAGGAATTAGCTGTTTGTAAAGAAGTTTGCAAGGATGGTTGTAAAGAAGGTTGCAAAGAAGGTTGCGAAGATGGTTGCCAGGATGGCTGCGAAGATGGTTGTAAAGAAGTTTGCAAGGATGGTTGCAAAGAAGGTTGTGAAGATGGTTGCCAAGATGGCTGCGAAGATGGTTGCCAAGATGGTTGCGAAGGTTGCAAAGAAGGTTGCGAAGATGGTTGCGAAGGTTGCAAAGGCTGTAACGAAGGTTTAAAAGGAGGCTGCAAAGAAGGTTTCAAAGAAGGTTGCAAGGAAGGTTGTGAAGATGGCTGCAAATAGGGTTTCAAAGCAGGTTGCAAGGCAGGTTGTGAAGATGGTTGCAAAGAGGGTTTCAAGGTAGGTTGCAAGGAAGGTTGTAAAGAAGGTTGTGACGAATTATGAAGTAGACAACATGGGAAGGACGGAAATTTAATATTTAAATCAGGTTCGACGAAAGTATATTGATGAATAAAATATTTTTTAGGAAATAAGGCACAGAATGACTCATCCGACATGACTAAAAGGTAAAGGGATTAAATTTTGACGAAGAAATTTAGCTAAACAAAAATCGTACGATTCGGAATTAACATTGAGATTAGAGACCGGTAAAATTGCATTTCCGAGATCTCGAACCGAGATTACCTCTAAAAATCAGAACCGAGACGAGATCCCGCGGAACAAATCTCGGAAAATCTCGAATCTCGAAAAATCTCGACAAATTTTTGACCGAGATTCGAGATTCGGGATTAATTTTAAAAAATTTCAACATTTATTAATAAAAAAATAATGTATAAATTAAATAAACTATTTTGAATGTATCAATATGTGTTTGTTAATATTTTTTAATTATTGGAATGGCCTTATTTAAAAAAAGCAAAATCTCTCCGTTTTCTGTACTAATATTGTAGTGACAATAGTCGTAAAGGTCTCTAGCTGTGCTAAAAAGCCTTTCACTATCGATACTTGTCGCATTCATTCTAAATAAAAAACATTTTGCCAAATTAAATTTTTAAAAGTTTTAACAAAAATGATGTTTTAAAGATCCCGACATTTCAGTCCTAATCGAGAGAGATCTCGAACCGAGATTATTTATAAAAACCAAAACCGAGACGAGATCTCGTGAGATAAATCTCGGAAAATCTCGGATCTCGAAAAATCCCAAAAATCCAAAAAAGTCGAGATTTCGGGAGCGGTATCTCGGAAAATCTCGTCGAGTCTCGTCTCGGCGCCGGTCTCTAACTGAGATAGTTCTCTACGGAATGGACTTGCCCCAAAGAAAAGTAAGATGTTGGCCACTTCCATACACCACTTCCGTATCAGTGCGACGAAGCTCTAACTACTTCTTTTGCTCGGAAGATGTCTTCACGATAGAAGTTGGAAAGACTAATTTATTTTCGCCATGTCCGGGTTTCAACATCGAAATGCATTGTTCCAGAATTTTCTTGAGTATATTCAAAATCCACTGGACTCTGATTTTTTAATTTCTAATGTGATTCTAGAAGAATTTATTGTTTATTTTCGCGAGCTGAGCCCTCTTATCTCATATGAGAATTCTAAAATTTTATTGGAATGTTTGAATAACAAACTTGTCAAAAATCAGAGAATAATAGAAAAAAGGTAATTTTTATAATTTCTGATTCTATTAGTTTTAAGAATTGTCACTGTCCTTCGTGTTTTGATCGAAAATATACCAATCATGGCTGCAAAACAAACACGAGATTTGATCAAAAGTGTGGAAGTAATTGAAAGATGTTCTCAATTTTGGAATTCAGGTTCTTATGGATATCTAAAAACCAAAAACATATTTAATGTAATTTGGTTTAATTTTTCATATTATTCCTTTAATTCCGCATATTTTTATCTGCAAGGTAATTTTGATAAAAGCGACGAATTTGTTAGAAATTGGAGAGTTCTAAAATAATTTTTGCATTTTTATGAAAAGCTTCTTTTATTCCTAATTTATTAAAATTAAGGCGATTATGATTTGGCTGCAAACTTAACTTATTGTTTGTTTCAAACTATCCTTTTTGAAATCCACTATTTGCTTGCGGTAAGCTCAGAAAAATCTCAACAGCAATTGATAAAAGATTCACTTCTTATTTGGACGAATTTGATTAAACGAATAAATATTCAGGTTTTATAAATTTGTATATTTTAATGTTTATTATTATAGTATTTTGATCAATGCCCTTTCCTTCAGATTTGTACTATTCTTTTACTATCTTTTACGTCTGATTTTGATAAATCACAAACCGATACAATAAAAAAAAGTTGCAAGATAATTTTTAAACGTATTCGATGTAATCGTCTGATTGAGTCATGCACTGAGATTGTTAAAAAAGATATGACAATAGAGAGTCAAAATTCTTCTAAACTCTATGTAATTAGACAATCAATGATTTGCACATATAATTCGGCGGTATCTTATACTTTATATTTTACGTTTTGTTAATTTTTTGTTTTATTTTTTAGTTATTTGATTTGATTTTTCGTAATATTTCTTCAATTTTGGCTATTTGTCCCTGCAAACTACACTTTCCTTTTATCGACTTTCTAGTCTCATATTCTCAGAAGTACTTTTAATTAATTTTAATATTTAATTAATTAATTTTTTTTTTCATTTAGGACTGATTCCCTCGAACGTTTCCTTTTCTGCATTGCTAAGAATTCGACTATCCGCTTTGGAAAATGTAGAGAATCTTTCGAAGCAGCATTAATTGAAGTTCTTCCACCGAATTTTGTAAAAAATGGGAAATTGAATTGGGGAAAATTGGCTAAAGAATATCCGAGAAAAAGGAAATTACTAAAAGGTTTTTATTTTAATAAATTTATTTTTTTTATTAATAGATAATCTTCCAAACGATTGGAATACATTATTTTCAATTTTTGAAAAACTTGATAATGATCAGATTGAAGCTCACACAACTAAATTTTTATTTCGTAATTTGGAAAAAAGAGCGGTTTTTCTGCTTTAAATATTTTTTATTTTAAAAATTAGATTACTCAAATAATTGCATCAGTGCCTTTTAAACAATTAATAATTTCATCTCAAAGCACTATTCGTTCTTCTTTAAAACTTTTATATTTACTTGCTTCACAACAACATAAAGTTAACTTGCCATTTTCATCTGAAATGATTAATTTGATGGAAGCTGAAGCAGAGCCTAAAATATTTTCTTTGCAAATTAGTGAAAAAATTTTAAAGGTTTAACATTATTCTATAAATTAAATTAGGTTTGAACTAATATAGAATAAGTAAAAAGTTTTTTTAACTTTTATTTATTTTCTAATAAGTCTATATTCTTTTTCTCTTCACATTTTATCTGCGTAAATTTGAATAAGTTTAGATATGTGACTGTGTCTTCTGAAAAAATAATAATAAATTACGGACCTTTAGGAGGAAAAGTATCTTTTTTAAGCATAAATTCTTATTATTTGATTGTTATTTCTAACAACACCTCTCTATCTTTAAATAGAATAAAAGTATACTTTAATTTTTGTTCAGCTTCATGCTCGCCAACCTGAAATGTTACCTGACCTTAAAGATTTAAGTGCTTTCTGTCTTGGTATGTTTAATTCATTGGCACAACTAAATGCTGAAAACATTACGGAACCAATTAAAAAACGATATTTATTGGCTGAACTGAGCTTTCTAAGAACGCTATTAGCTTCTATGCCTATTTTATTGGATACATTATCCCCAAATATTGTACAATTACTTCCAGAATATTTTATTCAGGTTAGTTTTAAGACTTTTAAAGGGCCATAAACTACTTTATTAATCTCAGATTAGTTAATAGTTTGAATTTATTAAAGACCTTAATTCTTTAAGAGCAACAATTATCGTCGCCAACAAGCATTAAATAACAATGAAAGTTCTTTATCTCGAGAAATTAAAGTTTTAGCCGAGAATTTATTCCCTGACAGGCTTGAGTATTTATTATCTTCTGTATGTAGAGAATTAGTCAAAAATCGTGAAAAATTCCATCATTTGCTTTCGTTTTCCATTGCATCTTCACTTGTTGATGAAAGAAGAATACGTTATCCTAATTATCTTATTATGACTGCAATGGATAAGAAAGATTTTGCATTGCTGAGTACAAATTTGCCAGCATGGGAAAAACGAAAATTTGCAGCCTTACATTCTCAATTTTTTGAATGTAATAAAATAATTGGTTAAAAATTATTTTTCTTTATATGTATCTCTTTAATTTGTTGTTTAAAAAAAATATTTTTGGGTTTAAAAAAAATAAAATAAATAATAAATTATCCTTACGTAAAAATTTTCTTTTTTTTTTATTTTGCACTTATTATTACCTTTGATTAGATCATTACATGTAGATAAAGGTATAGTTTCTTTAATTATTAAATGAATTATTGTGTATATAAGCTTTGGCTATTCAGTTTTCTTTTTCTTCAGTTCAAGATTCAGCAATGATTGAGAGTATTGCTATTCTGTCTGGCACTTTTATTTATCTAATGCTTACTCTCTCACCTTGTATTTTCATTGGATGTATTATCTATGTAATATTGAACTATCTGAACGAGAAGAAAGAATATGAGCGCATGCACCATCTACAAATGATTGAATATTATCGCCGGAAAAATATAGAACAACAGGAAAAGCAAAGGGCCCAATCATATGTCTATGCTCATCCATGTGTTGGTTAGTTAAAAACAATAATTATTTAATTAATCAAATTATTAAGTATATCCGGCTGCTTCTCCACCGGCAAACAATAAACATCCAGTGACAATGGAGAGGTATTATTCTAATTTAGATTAATTAAATGAATATTTAAAACAGTTTGTATCCAGGACCGAATACATGTCTGTAAGCCTAAAGAAATAGAAGGAAAAGATAGCGGAAAAATAATATTGTTGATTTGTTTAGAATATATGTATAATTGTGAGACTAATTAAATGTATGTATGTAATTAAATCTAATTTATGTAATTTTTTATCCATAGATTAAACTATAAATAAAACTTGTTTAAATTGTATAAAATTAAATAAAATTGAAAAAATTAATTAAAAATTGGATTTTAAAATTAAATTTGAAATAAAAAAACTTTTTTTTTATTTTTCCTTAACTATTTTTATAATAGATTACTAAATTGAATAATACAAAATAAATTTAAAAAGAGAATATAAAGCTTACAATTACATATAGATATGTACATATTCTTTGGTAAATTTTGAAATAATTTTAACTGTGAAAAGGAATTAAATTAAAAAATGATTAGTTTGGAATAAAATAAAGGTAAATGTGTAGTTGGCTATCTACCTGTCCGCAAAGAGAATTCGCTCTTTTCATTTTTCTCTTTGCATTTTTTGCGTTACGCTTGCGATTATTTTTCCTTCTCCGCTACAGAACCTTTTGGTATTTGGAAAAGTTAAAGAAAATAAATTTAATTAATTAAGTGAAAATATATTTATTTTTAAATAAATTATCAAAGATTATAAATTTGGGACAACATTCCCAAATATATTTCAAGGAAATCGGGGGGATAATAACCTTTAATGGGATTATAATAGAGGGATAAGAACCAATAATATGTTAAATATTTAGGCAACTCAGATTAAATAATTAAAATTTGGAATTTTTTCTTTATTCAATGTCAAGTATCTGGTCATCGAAAAATGGAATCCAGAATTTTTATACGGAGAATTATTTGTAGGGCAAAAAAGGGGGATATATTGGAGGTTTAATGAAAATGTTTAAAAAATTCCATTATTTACATATTTATATTTATAAAAGGATGCCATGTCCCAAATTTATAATCTTTGATAATTTATTTAAAAATAAATATATTTTCACTTAATTAATTAAATTTATTTTCTTTAACTTTTCCAAATGCCAAAAGGTTCTGTAGCGGAGAAGGAAAAATAATCGCAAGCGTAACGCAAAAAATGCAAAGAGAAAAATGAAAAGAGCGAATTCTCTTTGCGGACAGGTAGATAGCCAACTACACAATTACCTAAAATAAATATACAAATAATTATTCTTTTAAATTTCATTCATTTATTTAAATTAATTTCAATTTTTTCTTCTTCATTTTCTTTGTTTTTATTTTTTATTTTAATTTTTTCATTTTCATAGAAAAATATTAATTCATTAATTCTTTTAAATAATTCAACTTCAATTAAATAATTTTTATTTTTTATTTTATTTTTTTCTTCTAAATAATTAAATATTGTTTTTTCTTTATTCCATTCATTAATTTCTTTATTTTTAAAATTATTTAATATTTTAATTAAATAATTATAATTTTCATTAATTTCATTAAAATCATAAATATTTTTAATAAACCATTCTTGAAGTTTAATATGTAAATTAATTCCAGCATTTAATATATCCATTAAATAATTAATACGAATACTTTCATAAACAGTTTTCTAAATTAATATTTAAATAATTAATTATATTTTAAATAAACTTTAATTTAATTAATTAATTAATTTATTTTTCCTTAATTATAATTTATTTAAAATTTTTTTTCTTTTAAATAATAATATTAATTATTTAAATATTTGAACTTTAAATTTGTTTCTAAAATTCTTTCCTAATAAATTATTTTTTATTTAAAAGATGTAGTAATTTAATTCTTTTTTTCTTTTAAATATATATTAATTTATAACCTTTTTTTTATTTTCATTTTGTTTAAAAATAATATTTTCATTTAAATAATAATATTCATATTTTTCTATTAAAAATAAATTTCCTTCTCCTAATAAACTTTTATTAATTATTTCTTTTAAATTAATAAATAATTCTTCAAATGAATAAAATTTAATTTTATTTTCATTTAAATTAATAAATATTTCAGAAAAACCAATTGGAATTTTATCTACATTTTCTTTTAATAAATTTAATTTTAATTCAAATTTAAAAGAATATTTATTTAAAAATATTTCTTTTTGTTTATAATAAAAATTAATTAATTTTCCAAATAAAATAATTAAATTAAATTCATCAAAATAATTAACATTATTATTTAAAGTATTTTTATTTAATTCATTTGATAATATTTTATCAATTGGCCAACCAGAAATAAATTTATTAAAATATTCTTTTTTTAATTTATTTCCATAATATCCCTCTTCTTTTACCCAAAATTCAATTTTCTTTCCAATTATCCAAAATTTATAACTTAAATTATAAATAAAATATTGGTCATTTATTTGTTTATTATTTATTATTTTATTATTAATATTAATTAATTCATTTAATATTAATTCTATTAAATTTAATTCAAATAATTTCTCATAATTATTCTAAAAATAAAAGAAAATTAATTTTAATTTAATTAATTTTAATTAATTAATTAAAGAGAAAATAATCTTAAAAACTAAAACTTATCCTAAATTTTTTTTAATTTTTGTTGGTAGGAAACATAAAAGACATAAATTTAAATTAAGAAATTACTGCCTTTTATAAATAAATAAATATAATATAATTATTTATTAAATTAAAATTAATATAAATAAATAAAAGTATTAATTAATATTAATATTTAAATATATTCTATTTAATTAAAATAAAAAACCTTGTTATTTATAAAATTTAAATATTTCCTTGTGTTAACATTAAATGCTTCAATATCCTTACTAAAAGATATTAATTCATTTTTAAGTTTAAATTGAAGCCTTTTTTCGTTCAAATAATCTGATGACTGGTAATTTTCTAATTTTAATAATTTTTCATTTTCTTTAATATTTTTATTTAATTCTTCAATTAAAATATTTAAATAATTAATTAAATTATTTAAATATTTAGGTAAAATAATTAAATAGGAATATTCTTTACATTTTATATATTCACCAATTAAAATTAATAAATTAATTCCTTTTTCTAAAACTTTAAAATCTTCATTAGAACTTAACTTTCCAAACTCTAAAATTGAATTACTTAATATTTTATATTTAATTTTAAAATGTTCAATTAATTTATTTATATTTATTTTAATTTTCTCTTCTTTTTCTTCAATTGTTGGGTAATTAATTAATATTATTTGTTTTGATTTTTGTTGTTTATTTAATTTCTCTTTATCTTCTAATGCTATTTCCTTTTTCAATAATTCTTTGTTTTCTTTAATATTAATTAAAAGATTATTTAAACCATTAAATATTATTAATTTATTTGAATTAATATTTAATAAATCTTTATTTAAATTAATTTCATTTATTGGTGATGAATTTATTGAAGAATTTTTTGAATTATTATTTGTTGAAAAAATTGAAGATATTTCACTTTCATTATCAGAAAACATTGTAGTATTATTTTGAATATTTTCTTCTTCTTCTTTTAAATTTATATTATTTTTTTCTTCTTTAACAGAATTAATACTTGTCAATATTGAAACAATAAATAATAAAATAAATAAATTTTTATATTTCATTTTATTTTAAAAAAGTTTAAATAAATTAATAAAAATTAAAATAAAATTATTTTTTAATTTTTAAAATAATTTAATTGAAAAAACTCTTTAAGCATTAAAAATGAAGCTTTGGTTGGAGTTTAAGAGAATTTATTTATATTGGCTAGAATTATTTAAAATTTATTTACGTAAATAATTCTTTCTCTTATGACTTTTAAAACAATGGAGACATCTTTTTACTTCTGATTCCTTTATATGAAAGTTTTAAAAATTGAAGTGAATAAAGAAAAATTAAAGGCAGTGGGGAAAAGAAGAAATAATTGACTGGCGATGATAGGGAGTGGAAGATTTTGGCGAGAAAATTTTAGACAACAATGAAATAGTCAGATGTATGTAAAATCATATGATGGGAAATCGACTAACAAAGATTTGTTTTTAAAAATTAAATTTAAAATTCTTTAATAAATAAATATTTTTAATTTCTAAATTTTAATTAATAATTTATTAAATAATTTTAATTTATTATTAATTAAATTAAATTATTAAAAATTTTTAACTAAATTTTCCTTAATCTTTTATTAAGATTTAAGTTAAAATTTTGAAAAGAAATAGTTACGCATAGCTTTTTGAACTATATAAATAAGAGGAATTGAACAAAATTAAGAATTAAATTGTTTTTTAGCTCTGAATTTATGTTAAAAATTTAACAAAGAAATGACTTTAAATTTAATTTTATTTCACAAAGAAAAATATCAAAATACCTAAATAAATAGATTTTATTAAATAAGAATAATTTTGTGACATTTATTTTATAATTTTTTTATACAACTTTTTGGGAAAAATAAAAACCGAGATTGGAAAATAAATAAGAATTTCAGACTCAATTAACTACAAATTAATTTAAATATTTTTAAAGTGCATTTCTTTTAATGCACTTTCAATTAAAGAAGCACTTGTGATTTTTAAATATTGTAGACAATAGAATAAATATACATATGTCTTGTGAATACGTCTGGCAATTATATTTACATCATATGAAACAACCATAGGACTAATTGAAGAGTGCATATATACCAATAAATCTAAAAACTTCCTTACTGATTGTAAGAAGTAAATTGAGTTAAAACAGGGAAGATTAAGGAATTATGTTGAATTTAACACAACCTTATTAAAAAAATTTCTTCCCGCCTAACTGAAGGAGCGCCTAAATGTCCTTTATTATACTATAAGAACAAGGTTTTATTTATTTTTATACAACCCAACAAAACTAATAAATAAATCTACTTAATTCAGCCTTGGACTTCAAAATGGCTCGGAAGAATTTAATAACAGCAACATTTGAACGTTTTTGGTGGAATATTGGCTCTCCCCTTGATGGTATCTACAACTCCGACTCAACAAAGCCTATTACAGCTGATGTCTATAACAGGATTAGATTGTATTCTTATCTTATTCTTTGAGATATTTTAAAAAATTTTTTAGCAGTTCATATGATTATTGCCGTTCTGCGTCATCTCAACCATTTGGAAAGAGGCCGGTCAGCTCTGCAACATTTGGACATGGCCGGAATAATGACCATCAAGTGCCGGGCCTTTTTTTACAATTGGAAGATTTCCTAACAGTCTTTGTGAAGAATATTTATGAGGTTGGTTACGTTATGCCGAATTAGTAGAAAAAATAGTTTAGCGTATCTCTAATTGAGTTAATTAAACACTTAAATTAGAATAATAATTTTAAAAATTTTTCAGGAGTTAAAGTACATTTGTGATGTAGATTTGCTTCGTGAATACTCTACAAGCTGGACTCATTACAAAAGGAATTCAATGAGGGTTGCACCAATCTTTGATGGACTGAGTAGCAATATATATTCGTCTTGCATGGGATACTATAATGTAAGTTTTTTTTTTAAGATTTCTTTAATTGTTGAATAACTTTCAGTTGGCCCTCTTAGTCTGGGAGAAGGAAATTCTACGTGGAAACTACCGTAGAATTACCTTAACTGTATTATCTTACATTAACAATGGACGCGACGGGATGGAGATGGATAGAAGATTTGTTTATGATTTTGTTGATTCCTTAGGTATATGGATCTTTAGTTGTCCACTTTTATCTCTATCTTTCTTTTTTTTTTTAGTTGAAGTTAGTGTTCATTCGGAAAAGGACTACAACATCGAGCTTGACTCAAACGAATTTGTTCTTTCTGTCTTCAAATTACTTCCTACAACCTGTTGTCACCCAATTTATCGAGAAAAGTTCCTTAAACAAATGTTGGATCGAACACATCGTTATTATCTTGAGTGGTCATCAGAGTTTTTAAAGAACGAAGAATTCTCTAAATATCTAGAAATGGTAAAATTAATCATCTAAAATTTTTTTAAATTTCAAATTAAGGTAAACTCACATTTAAAAGAAGAAGAGAGTTTTTGCGGAAAAGACAATCCTTGTTTTGATACTTGTACGCTTGTACCGCTAATTATTGTTTGTGCCGATGCTCTTGTCACAACGAATATTGATAGGTAATCTTTTAATTAAAATTTAATACTTAATTTATTACAAATTTGTCAGGTTCTACACAGAGTTTTCAACATTTCTCGGTGATCAACAAATTGGATATTTGCTGCTTATTTACGATTTTTGCAGTCGTGTTCCATCAACGCTTGAAAAATTGAAAGAATTGCTGGGGAAATATATTAGATGTATTGGAGCTAAGACAATCAATGAAATTGCTGATAAAGCTGAAAAGGTTAGTTCATAATTAAATATTAAAATTTAACAAAATGATTATTTATTTATTTTAGAGTCCAAAGCTCTTTGTTGGAACGATAGTTCAACTTCATGATAATTTCAACAATCTATTGAATAATGCCTTTCGTACAAATAATGAATTTATGGCAGAAATGGAAGTTGCATTTATTGGGTTTGTCGCTGAAAATAATTTAACAAATGGAGGAAAACAAGAAGCAAAATCTTCTCGGCTAGTTGCCAATTATTATGATCAATTGTTGAGAAAAGATGTTGCTCAGGTGGATAGAATGTCTGGACTAGAAAAAGCTGTAAGTGTTTGAATGAATAAAATATCTTTATTTACAAGATAATTGCCTGCAAATATATACGGGACAAGGAAACTTTTAACGACCATTACCAGAAGCTGTTGTGTAAACGTTTAATATACAATCTCAACGATGGAGTTGATTCGGAAAAGGCAACATTGTCAAAACTACGGGAGAAGTTCCAGTGTCCAAAAGTCTTAGATTCGGTTATACATGATTCTGAGAAGAGTTCAGATGAGATGAAAGACTTTAAAGTGGGTTTAAAAATTTATAATGATTATTCTTTTTAATAATTTTTAAAAATAATTTTTTCATTATTTCAGAAGAACAGAGAGGTTCTCCCTATAGAGGACTTTTCTGTTGTCCTTTTCTCTGAAAAGGCATGGCCTTTCCCCAGCACTGTCAACTTTTCTCTACCTCCTCAACTTTGTGATTGTGTTGATGGTAATTTCCATATAAAATAAATTATTTATTCAATTCCAGCCTTCAATGAATATTACAAGAAAAAGTACAATAATAAGCGTAAACTTACTTGGATTTACCAAGTGTCTCGTGGAGAGTTGTTTTCCGTTGATGAAACATTTAATAAGAAATATAATTTTCTGGTATTAATTGATAAATATTTTAATTTTGATAATTTAAATATTCTAGTGCACAACTCAGCAAATGGCTATTTTAATGCTTTACAACAAATATAACTTTTGTAAAGTTAACAAAATTGTTGCCGATTTAAAACTGCCAAAAAACCAAATATTGTCTTTGCTACAAATCTTGAAAAAAACTGGTTTACTAATCGAAAATGGGTCGGACAGTTTTTCCTTCAATGCAGAGTTTACTAGGTTTTTGGAACACTTAACCATTTCTAAATAGTTTTTTATTTTAGTCAAGATACAACTATCGATTTAATTCGTGTTTCGGCTACAACAAACACTGGAACTCAACGAAAGGAAATTAGTGCAGTACAGGAACGAAAGAAGGACTTATTCCGTGAATCAATTCTTGAATCGTTCATTGTTCGTATAATGAAGGCTAAACGAACATTCAAGCATGTTGACCTGGTTGCTCAAGTTAGGGATCAGCTAAAGGGGAAATTTGTTGTGAAGGTATTTTGTTTACTTTTTTTTAATCTTTATTTTAATTAAATTTTAGACTCGGATGATCAAGAATTCAATAGAACAACTCATCAAGGAAGATTATATAAGGCGAAGCTTGAATAATAATAACATCTATGAGGTTAGTAAATTTTAGTAAAATATTTTTAAAACCTTCATTTTTACAGTATAATGAAGCTGAGGAATAAATGATATGTAGTATATCCTTTACATTATTTCTAATTTGTGTTCTAATAATTATTTATTTATTGTAAAAATTGAGCTTATTTTTGCTTAAAATTTAGTGTAGATTTAATTTTACTTTTTATTTAATTATTTTTCGGCCCTTCTTTAAAAGGATCCCTTTTTTATTTGAGGAAACTGTCTTCCATCTTTTCCCGTTTTTTTTTTGTCCATTCTTGAATCAAACTAGGCTTTACTTCAATTTTCCGCTTCTAGGATATTCTTTTATATTTCCGCTGCCTAAAAATATTTCCCTAATGCGGGAAATAAAAAATATTATTTAATTGGATATTCGGCATATAATTTATTCAGTTTTCTTCAATATTTGCTTGGATATTGCGCAAGTACCCATTTATTTTTATTATTCATAAAAGGATGCGCAAAAAACACAAAAAGAGAAGGTAAATAGTGCTTATAAAAGCATAAAATTGTATTTTATGTTTTATTTAATAAAATTAAATAAATAATTAATTTAATTATGTTTTTATATAAATATTGAACATAATAATAAATTAATATACTTTAACAAAACTTGAGCTTATTTATTTATCTATTTCTTTACCAAATAGAAAAATTATTTAAGAATTAAAAATAACTGCTTAATTATTTTAACTTTTAGAAATAATAATAAATAATTATTAATTAAAATTTATTTTGTTTTTATTTAAATTTAATTATTTTTTTATACTCTTTTTTTTTTAATTAAATAATACCTAAATGTACATAAATCCTCTTATTTTTAGTTAAAAGAATTATTTTATGGTTAATTATTTAGAAACAGTACAGCCATAATATTTTATTTATATTTTAAACTCAAGGATAGTAATAAAATAAAGTAACCTTTGAATAATTTTTGCATTCTTGATTAGTCTTTTCGGATGAATAAAAAGACTAAACTGCTCCATAATAGGCGGTTTTTTCTTTTATTTTTGTATAAATGACAGTAAAATTTAATTATATTAAAATGATGGATAAATAATATTTATAAATAGAAAATTTAGAATTTTTGAATTAATTAATTTACAAAAAAATATTTTTTTTAATAGAATGGAAAAATTATTAAATACGTAGATTACAAATATTTTGATACGAGTGTCGAAACACTGATGGTAATTCCCTTGGTAGATATTGAAAAATAATTTTAAAATTTTTAGCGAATTGTGACTTTTAATAGATTATATTTTTTTAAATTCTATTTACTAAAGAAAAGCTTTAAAAATAAAAATAAATTTAGTTTTTACTCAAATTTGTTAAAATAGTTACAAATTTAATGCTTCTCAATAACCAAGAGAGTACCAAATAATAATATTACTCCTTTTTAGTTTTTGCTTATAATTTTACTGATTTATTAAAATACTCTTGGGAGTAAAAATTTGAATTTAATTTAAAGAAAAAGTAAAAAGATTATTCTTGGATTTTTTTAAAGAGCTAAATTTCCCTAAATTTAAGAGTACAAAATTTACTTTAATTTATACATCAGAGAATTTATGTTTAAAAATTTTAAATAATTATTTTTATTTTTAAAATTATTCAAATTTAATTTTTTTTAAAATTTTATTTTTAATTAAATTAAAATTATTTAATTTAATAAAAGTTTAAAAAAATAAGAACATAAAAATATTTTCTTAATTTTTCCCGCTTATTTACCCCTCTTTTCTTTTAAATAAAATAAAATTAAATTTTTCTAAAATTTATTTATTTTAATTCCTCTATATCATTTACTGCCAGATGCGTTTATATATTATTTATTTCCTTCATTTTTCTTTCCTTTCTTTTTAATAAAAATAATCCGGAATTTTGCATCCGCGCATTTTCTGATGATGACAGGTGTGGCGACTCAAAGAATTAAAGCAAAAAAGGTTGTAAAATAAATAAAATCATTTAAAGAAAAAAATTTAAATAAAAAAATTTTAAAAAGAATTTATGTCAACATAAATACTATTTAATTACCCAAAGTATTTTATTAAAGATTTTGCCGACTAAAATGTTGTAATCGTTTATGTATGTAATTGGCCAATTTAAGGAAGATCTTTTTGATTTTTATAAAATTTATGTAATAATAAAAAAATAAATAAACTTGTCGGATTTTACTTTTAAAGAATTAAAAAAAATATTTTTTTTATTATTTTTTGTTATTAAAAATTTTAAAATGCGCCATTTATTTTATAGACCTTTTTTTTAATTGCACGAATTATCCAAGTTTTATATTAATTTAAAAGAAAAGGAAATTTATTTTTTTTAAATTTAATTATTTAATTCTTAATTTTTTATTTTAAAATAAATTAATTAATTAATTAACTTCAATAATTTTAATTTTAACTCTATTCTCTATTTTTCTAATATATAATTTTAATTATTTATTTTTAAATTAATTAAATATATATTCTTTAATTCTAATAAATAAATATATATATAGAGGTAATTGCTTATCGAGAAAAATATCCATTCCAAAAATAAGTAAAAAAAA
The DNA here is from genome assembly GCA_018905775.1 of Meloidogyne exigua. Lineage (NCBI taxonomy): Eukaryota > Metazoa > Nematoda > Chromadorea > Rhabditida > Meloidogynidae > Meloidogyne > Meloidogyne exigua. The sequence continues at coordinate 553,703 of JAGUQR010000194.1, read as the reverse complement.
CTGCCAACAACTGTCGCCTTTCGTTTTCTAAAGGTCATCAACCTTGTCTAATTAAAAATATTTTTATTATTAATTCCATGCAATTTAATATTAACTCTCGAGTTAATTAAAATAAAAAGAAAAATTTTATTTTTAATTTATTAATAAATTTAAAAAAAAATTTCTTTTTATTTTAAGAAATATATTAATAATTAAACTTTTAAAAAATAAAAAAATAAATAATTAAATTAATTAAAAAAAGAATTTTTACTCGAACTTTTCTTAATAAAACAAAATTTTTAAACAATTTTCTCATTGACATTTTCTTAAAAAAATTTTTACTACTCAAGAAAATAACGGAAATAATTATTATAAATATATTATTAAGGTTTTTTGACAAAGTTGTCATCATTTTTTTTAAACAATTAACTTAAACAACTAAATATATTCTCATTTACAGAAGATGACAATTTTCTTCAGGATTTTGGTGACCTTTCTTCTCATTTTTCTTTTCTTTTCTTATAAAATTGGATAACAATGTACTACTACTACTTACTATTTATTCTATTTATTTATGTATTTTCCTCTTTACCTTCTCTTTTTTTTTTTAAACCATTATTTCCCTCACAATCAAAAATTGGCCATTATTTTCATTTTTGTGTTCCTCTATATTTATTAATTGTATGATCACTTGGTAAAGAAAAATTTTATGTAAATATTTTGTAAAGAGGGAAATAAATAAAAATATATTTATTTATTTATTTTTAATAAATATTTTTAATATAATTTTTATTCCCCTAATTTACTTAATATTTTATAAAAATATTATTTATTTATTTTTAACTCTAAAATAGACTTAATAAATGGTAAAAGAGAATAATTAAAAGAATAAACCTTTTTACGTATTTATTGGCTCTGTTCAATTTTTAAAAGATTTAATTAATTTAATTTAATTCCCTTAAATTAAATTAATTAAATAATTAATTAATTTATTTATTTCAAATAAATAAAATAAAAGAGTCAAAAAAAAACAATATATTATTTATTTATTTATATATAATTTAATTAATAAAAAAACATTAAGCAGATAATCGCATTAACAAATACATATTAAGGTCAATAAAATTACTAGGTGATGAGGGAAAAAATATCATGAGAGAATTTTATTTATTTTTTTTAGACCCTCATTTGTTTTGTCCTCACAGTTTGTGCCACTTTAATTTTTTTGTTTGTTCTCTCAATCAATTTAGTAAATGTATTGTCCTTTTAAAACTGTGTCTTCTTCTTCCATAAATCTCCGTTCATTTTTTCCTTTTCTTTTTCTTCCCAGAATTTGACCAACCAAGAGAAGAGATTCTTGAGAGTATAATTCTCAATCTTTTTCTTTTCTTTTTTGACAAAATACTACTTATATTTTTAGTTGAAGAGGACAGGACAAACAATTGAAGAAAATTTTGCATGTGCCAGCACCTCTACGGTGTTTTTAGTTTATATTATAAATATACAAATGTACTTATGTATATCCTGGCCAAATGCAAAGTGTCACTTTTTAAAAAAGAAATGAATAAATTAAAGAAGAAAAAATAATTTTAAAAATATATATAATTAATTAGATTTAATTTAATTTTGTTATTATTTATTTTAAATAATTAAATAAATTATTTATTCATTTCCGGTAGGTAAAATAACTGTTTAAAAATTAATAATTATGATGACAAAATATTAATACAATTTATTAGCATTGAATAATTTATTTGTTGATTAATTTATAATTTTAAAAAAAAGTAATTTATTTAATACTACATTAAATTAATTTTTTATATTTTTATTTTTCACCTATTTTATTTTTTTTTAATAATTAATTTTTTTTTTAAATATGTATATTATTTAAATCAAACTTTATAAATTAAAACATAATATTAAGTAGATTTTCCTTATTAATTAAAATCATCTTTTTTTTTAATTAAGTTAACACATTAAATGAGTATATAATATTTTTAATTTATTTTCCCTCTAAAAAAATAAATAAAAAAAAATTATTTAACTTTTTCTCTAATTATTCCAAACATTTTCTAACCAAATTATTTAATTATTTATTTAATTTTTTTATTTTACCTTAAATATAAAATATTATAGGGATTAATTTAATTAAACAATTTATTTTTATTTTCATTCAGTTGTACCAAAAATCACTCAAAAATTCCTTGTGACAGATGGCGCGATTCTATTACACCTCGTAAATCATTTTATATACCTTAGGAATATTTATAATGGGTAAAGACCTGGCTAATCTAATAAAACGATTTATATTTATTTATTTCTTTTATTTTTTTATTATTTATTCCTTTTATTTTATTAATTCTTTTTCCAAATTTCCGTCCTTAATTTCTTTATTATATGTATTTTTCAAGTTTTTTTGCCCAATTTTAATCTCAACAATTTTTTTAAATTTAATTTAAATGGATAGGAAAATTATTATTTTTAGAAATAATCACAAAAATATTCTAATCCAGGCAATGACCAAAATATTTTTTTATTGGTCATTTTTTTCTTTTCTTTTTCTTATACATTTAAAGGCTATTAAAAGCAAAAAAGCACATCTGGCCATTATTTTTATTCTAAATGGCGGTAAAACACCGCAAGAAATGTTTTGGGTGTATTTAGTAGAAGAAAAGAAAAATAAGAGATATAGGGAATAGATAAGAAAAAGTTAACAAAAAAAAAAAGTTTTAAAAAATAAAAACTAAAGAAAAGTTTAAAAATATTAATTAATATTCTTTATTTAATTAAAAAATATATATTAATTAAATTAAATATGTTGGTTTTATTTTAAAGTTTATTTAAGGTTTAAGGTGGGTAATCAGTCAGTGGGTATCAAAAGTTTTCTGAAATAAAATCAGAATTTTTGGTTGTTATTTAGATTAAATAGAAGAGTAATATACATATTTAATGTAAACTGCAGGACAATATAAACAGGCTTTTTGTTCTTCCATTTATTCAGAAGCTTAGAAAAATCTTTTAAATAAAAAACTTTAGTTATAAAATGACAAGATATTAATTATTATATTGTTAATATTAAAATATATATTAAATATCACAGGGAAAATTTTTCTGGACTTTAAATTTTTGGAATTTTATTTTAAAAAATATTTAATATTTTAAACTGCATTTAAAAGTCAATTTTATTTATTTTATTACTCTTCTGAATTTTAAGGAAATAAATAAAAGGAAGAATATAAAGAAAAGAGGTAAATTAGAATATAGATAGAGGGCAGTTTGGAGGTTTGCATAAATTTATATTTTTATCTATATATTTTTATTGTTCGCCGACAATACTTAAAAGGTCTTAAACTGACAAAAATAAAGCCTTAACCTTATATCTTGAGAGATTTCTTAAAGCTTTTTAATATAAATTTTCTAAAGAGAAAAAATTAAACAAAAAATTAATTTCTGAATTAATAAATAGTTGAAAATAATATAAAAAAGAACATTTAAATTAAAATTTAATTAATTTATTTCCCTATTTTAACCTAAATTTACAAAATTAAAGTCTAAAATAAAACAATAATTTAATTATTTATTTATTATCTTAAAATAATTTTTTTCTTAAATAAATTTTAATATTTAACAAAAAAATATTAAAAAACAAAGTCGGTTAAAAATTCCAAAAAGGTCACAGAATTAAAAGAAAAGAAAAAAAGGGATTACTTTTATAGTAAAATAAAAATCAACAAAAGGCAACAAATAAACATATCCACACACACACATTTGCATGTTTTAAAAAAAAAGCAAAATAATGCCGTTAATCAAAAAAAGATCAAAAGAATATTAGATCTTTTATTTAAACATTTCTTTGTATTAATAATACCACCATAAGGGCAAATGTCTAAATATAAGAGGGAAAAAAGAGATTAAAAGAAGAATGCCACAATTTTGTTATATTTAATAGTGTTATTCTCTCTTGGATTGACCTAAGAAAGATTTTCCTTAATTCGCGCAAAAAGGCCTTTTTTTAAGCAATCCCGACCTTGAAAGGCTTTTTCTTTTAAAAGGATTTTTATTTAAATATTTTTATTTATTTATTTATAAAATTCTCTAAATTCTTTAAATAAACTATACTTCCTTCCTACCGTTTATATTTTCTTTTATGCTTAATTTCTTCATCAACTATACATTCTTCACCTCTTCCTTAAAAGTCAAAGCTAATTTTCAGCTTTTTTAAAATTTTCTATCCCCAAAGGATTTTCCTGTCCCTGACTGATTTCACCACTTTCCTTCCTTTTTAAATTTCTTTTTATTTTTTACCGCTAGTTGATTAGCACAATTCTTGACATTAGAAAAAAAAAAAGGGGGGAATGATGACACGAGAGAAAAGGAGTCAATTTCTTTTATTTATTTATATAAATTGTCCCAAAATTTTCTTTTCTTTTTTTTATTAAAGAAGGACAACCGATCCTGTAGTAGTATATCCTGGCGTGACAACAACAACCAAAACAAGAGAAAAATAAATGAGGAAAAAATAGGCGGACCTTTAATGCTTGAAAATTTTATGTAAAAAGAAAACAGTTTCTCTTCTGTTTTGGTGAATGGTTATAAGGCAATGTGCTCTGAAATATCTTCCTTCCTTCATTTTTCCTTCATTCTTCTTTCTACCCAATTTCTTCTTTCTTTTTTACTTTACTTTATTTTTATTCAGAAATGTTTAGGTTATTTGGTAGTTGAGGTTTTTCCTTCTTTTTCTTCTTCTTATTTAAAAGGAATATCTTTATATAGTACTACATAATTATTTAAAATAATCAACTAACCAATGCTTTTAGAATAAACTTCTAAGATTTCTATTAATGTTTAAGAAATTAAAAACAAAAAAAGTTTTATAAGAAGGATCTCTATTTTAATTAAATAAATTAGAAAATTAATATAATTAATTTATTTATCATTTATATAGAATTAATAATTTTTAAACAGCTAAAATTAATTTAAAAATAAAATGTTTGCACAAAATCATTAAATAAATTTATAATAAAATTATAAATTTATACCTTAAAATCCTTGGGGCGATGAAGTCTATAAATTCCAAAACTCTCCGATCATCTGCTCATCTTACGCGCCCATTCCAAACCTTCCAGGCTGTTTTGCTATTCATCCTTTATAGAATATATTTCTTTATTTTATTTTTCATTTCCTTTACACTTTTTCAATTAACTTTCACTTGCAATCATTTTCTACATATGTATAGAAGAAGAAGAAAAAGAAGAAAAGAAGAAAAAAAAGAAGTAAAACCCAAATCATTCTTTCTCAACCTTCAACGTAACCGTGTGTGCAAATAATCTTTTCCCCAAGAAATTTCTTTTATCTTCTCCTTTTTCGCGCTCCCGCTGATTAAATGACAACAGGAACAAAGTTTTGGACCGGTCCTTAATAATACCCAAAATTCTCTTTGTTTTGCATTTCTACTTAATTTGTGTATTTATATATCCTTTTCTATTTTAAACACCTAATTGGTAAATCTACATACATATTTATTTTATTTTTAGTATTTATTTTAAAATTATTAAAATAAAATAATTTTAATTTATTTTAAGTTTAAACTTGGTTTAATTATTAATTACCTTATATAATACCCTTTATCTATATATATTTAGGGGTATATTAGAGTCTCTATATATGACTTTATAAAAGACTTTATAGTTGAGTGTTGGATCCTATTAGAGGTACAACCACTATTTTTGATTAAATAAGGTATATTTAGTTCGAAATATTTAAATTTAATCTCAAGTTAATATTTTATTTAATTCTTTAATTTTCAAGTAGAAAAATGCTAGAATTATTTAATCAGGTTTTGAAGCTAAACATAAAATCTTCACTTTTCTCTTTTTCCTTATATACTTTTAAAACAAAAGTTGAATAACCTGGATATTTTTATTTTTATTATTCAACATAATATTTGATAAATAAACCTGCCTGAAACAAAACAAAAAAAAAAAGATAAAAATACACACAAGAGAATGTAAAAATAAAATTGGTAGTTAACCATTTAAATTATTTTCTTGATTATGAAATACATTTATTAGGCTCTAAAATAAACAATTTCTATTTAAATAATTATTTTTATTTCTTTTTTATTAATTTATTTAATTGGATTATTTATGATTTAATTTTATTAATTAACATATTTATTTATTTTCCTTATTCAAATGTCTTAACATTTTTATTATTTTTTAATTTTAAATACTTCAAAATATAAGCTTTGTATTTTTAGTATTTTCCAGTTTTTGAAGGTGAAGAGTTTGATTGGCAATGAGATTCTGGCGAAGAGCCACCAAATTAAATAAAAAAACAAAGGAGAAAGGAGAATATATAAAAAATGACCCATGTAAAGAACGGGATATATATTCACCTAAAAATAAATAAATAAATATATTCCCTCCCGAATAATTAAAAAAAAAAGTTGTTTAAAAATGAAGATGAACCAATGATTTTCTTTTTTTTTTCTAATAGAGCGCGATAAATAAAATCTTGAATAAAAGGATGAAAAAAGGCAGAAAAAGAAGGCGCTTTATTTAAAAAAGAAATGAAGAAGCTTTTTTAAAAGTAAAAGGTTTTTTAGATTAATCAGTTAAAGATGTGAATTTATTTTTATTAGTTTAGAGAACATGTTTTTAGTTTCCCTTTTTACCTCTTTTTTTTTTACTTTTTGTTTATTTGTTTAAAGAGATTGAGTTTTATTAATTGGTTTAATTTTTATTTTAAAAAAATATATTCCAACCAGTAGCTGTTTAAATTAAGTGAATTTAATACTTAATTTGAAAAGCTACTAATTAATGTATTTAAATGAATTTATCTAATTTTTATATTTATATTTAAAATTAATAATAATATTATAACTACCAAAGTATTATTTTATTAAACTTTTTTCTGTTGCAATAGAATAATTTATTTAATATTTATTTATTTTAAATAGATAGCATTAATCCTGCTGACAGAAAAAGGTATTTCCACCCTTCAAAAAATTGCCTGAAATTCTAAATTTTAGGGGATTAGATCAGCAGGATCTTCAATGCAAATAAATATGTATTTTGTTTAGTATCTTTACTATTTCTTTTTTTCTTTATATTTTAAATTATCTAATAATTATATATTTATTTAATTTTTAATAAGTTAACAATTCACTCCTTTTAAAATTAAAATGTTTTTTCACAAAAATATTAAATATTTTAATTATTTAAAAAAAAATTCCAATAAATTCAATTATTTAATTTGAATTTTCTAGATAAATATTAATATATAAATATTCTTAATATCAAAAAAGGAGATGAGTATTTTTATACGAGAAAGCATTAAAGAGTAATTAAATAAAAACAAAAACTTCTTTTTTTTCTAAACCGGCTATATATAAATATAAATATGTCTATTAAAATGACTTGTTGTTGTTGTTGTTCCTTTCACCCATTATATTCCTTTCATTCTCTTTTTTTTCTAATTAAAATCAGAAAAACCTTTTTACCTTACTTATTCCTTTCATTTTATGCACACACGTTCCCGTTCATTTTTAACATATTCCTCTACCTTTACTACTTATATTTAATTCTTTTTGCTTTTATTATACGCATTTAAAATTGGAGATAAATTAGAAATCAAAAATCTTTTTAAAAATCCTTTTTTACCTTAATTAACATTTAAATATATAAATATAATTCTACTAATTTTATTTAAACCTTTTTATTATTTTGTTATTTAAAATATATTAATTTAACCCTTTATTGTTTAAAAATTTTTAAAAATATTTTTGTGATGTTTTTACCAGATTTTAAAAAATTATTTATTTATTTGACCGGTCACTCCGTTTTGCAGATTGATTATTTTAATGCTAGTTGGGGCAATCTCTGTCGGAGAAAAACGTTTAAGAAAAGGATGCGCTAGTTTAGACAACTATAGGGAATAAAAAGAATATAAAATAAATATTCTAAATAATGGCCAGAGGCTATTGAGGTGACAGATGCAGTCTTAGATTTTATACTCCTACCTTTTAATAAAATAAATAAAATAAAAAAGTTGGGTAAAGAATGAGAGAAAAAGACTAGCATAAATTCAACAAAAAGGAATTGATTAATTAATTTTATAAAATTTATTTAAAAAATCAAAAGTATTAATTAACCTCTTTTTTAATTATTTTCCAACAATTTATTTATTTTATATTTAAATTAAAATTATTTTTAATTAATTTTTTCTCTCTTATTATTAGATATTTATTTCCCTTATTTTTAAAAAAAGTTTTAACAAAATAAAAAGTAAATAAACATATCAATCCAAATACCCCTAACAGTGTTCAAAGCTCAAAATTTAAGTTAAAACTGTCATTTGCTTCTTCTTTCTTTTTTAAAAATTGTGTAATTTAATTGATGTATTTTTTTGATACTTCAAAAAATAGTTTAAACTATTTCCCCAAAAATATTCTCATTAATTTTTTGTCTTCTATTGTTTAATTCTTAATCTCTTAATTTTTAAATAAAGTTTATTTTTAGGTACAGTATTTTTACTCTTTTTCCTCATTTGTTCTTTTTAATTTACACCTGTCCTCAACTGTTCTGCCTTTCTCACACCTTTTATTTATTTATTATTATTTACCCAATAACCTTTCTTTTCCCTCAGACATTTATTTTCTTTTTTTATTCCACCTGTGCTCACTACCATATTTTTTTAAAGGTTTTTAATGTCCCCGATTTACCCTTTCTTTTTACTTCAGTCCTTAAACATTTATATTCTAAAAAGACAATTTCTTAAAATTTATGTTTTTTTTTCTGACATTAAAAATAAATAATAGAAAATATTCTAAGAAATAATCTTCAACAAGGAGAACATAATAAACTTGAAAAACTAAAAGGCGGGAATGAATAAGTATTTATTTATATGTAGGTATATTTATGTGAAAAAGAAAAAATAAAAAATGAAAAGGAAAAGACAGGAGAGCCCAGGAAAACCACCGGGGAAAGAAAAAGTCCACAGCCGGTGGGATGCGATTTATTGGTTCCACTCCACTATTGGCCTATATAGTTTTCCCTTTGGGCGCTCTTTCCTGTCAATTCTTTTTTTTATTTTTATTTATTTATTTATTGTGCATCCTTGTGTTTATATGCTTGGTCTCCGCAACTTGCCTACCTAAGAGGTAAAAATAGGAAGAGCTTTGGTTAAGAATTGGCCTAGGGCGCAGGAAAGGAAGCAGAGGAGAGTGTTAAAGGAATGGCCAATATATATATTTTTTTGTTTAGTTAGAAAAAGATCCCCTCTTTCTTTTTAAATATAAACACGGTCGGTTGGAAATAAATGACAGCAGAAAAAAAAGAGAAAAGAGCATATTGACTTCCACAAAAGATTTAGAATTTTTAGATTATTTTGTAGCCAAATTAAATTTGATTATTAGAATATAATACCTTTCTATATCTATCCACTTATAACAAAATTATAATTTATTAACCTTTTCCATTTATTTATTAACAATTTATTCGTTTTGCCAGATGAATGAAAAAGTTGGAAATATTTTATTTTAAGAGGGGCACTCAGTTTTTCGCCGGTGCCAAAAACTTTTGCCGTAAAAAGAATAAAATAAAGTGAAGAATTCTCTAGACCTTATTCTCTTTTATTTTTATTTTTGCCAAAGGTTTTTAATGAAAGAAGGAGAGGTAAAAGCAATGAATACTTCTATGTACATACTTTGTGGATATATATATATAGGTATTTATGTAGCTTCCTCTAATTTATAAACAATTTTTATTATACTACCTAAAATTATTTAACCAATATTTTTTTAAAGTTTTGTTAATTTAATTTATTTTTAAAATTTATTTTTTATTTAATTAATCTTTTTTTTAATTTACTTACTCTTTTATTTATTTATTAAAAAAAAGGTTTATTTATTTTCTATTTTTTAATAAAAAAAAATTTCTCAATCTCTATAAACAATAAATTAATTTTATTTATTTTTATATATACATTGTAGTATTTCTAACTTTTAAAAAAAACAAAAGATTTTTGTAAATTTACTAAACAATTTAATTTATTTATTTAAACTGTTCTTTATTTAATTACGCAATAAATATTGTAAATTGTTTATATTTGACTTGATTTTTATTTATTTATTTTTCCTTTTTTTTAATACTAATCGAGGGATGGGAAATCCGATTTTAACCTAATATGTGTGTGTAGTCTTTCCTCTATTATTTATTTCTTGTTTTTTTTTTTCATTGGCAAAATGAGAATATCTTAATTTTCTCTTCTTTTCCAGTAATTTATTTATTTATTTAATTTTTCCAAATCCATAGAAATCTGATCTTTTTGATTGTTACATTTATATTTATTTATATTTTCTTGTTATTCTTCACCTATTAATACATTATTGGTTTTTTGTTTTTTATTCTTCTTGACCGGGCATCTGCTTAAAAAAATATATTTATTATTATACGATAGAAAATAATGAATAAATATTTTTAACAGACTCTATACTTAATATTAAATATTTTAATTAAATAATAATAATTTAATTTCTAATTAATTAATTTCTCTTATTTTTCTTCCAAAGGATCAAAAAGAAAAAAAATTAATTAATTTATGAATACTGTTGACTTACTAAATATTGAATCAACAATTCAACAACAAGAACGTAAATTTAAATGTCCTGAATGTCCAAAAGCGTTTAAGTGTGTTAATTTAAAAATTAATTTATTAATACATATATGTACATATTTAAAAAAATAAATAATAATTTAAATAATTGGCGTTCTGTTTTCTTTAATTTCTTTTATATTTTAAAATTTAAATTTAATTAATTTTTTAAATAAATTTATTTTTTAGATTCAAACATCATCTAAAAGAGCATCTGCGCATTCATTCGGGCGAGAAACCTTTTGAGGTAAAATTTAAAATAAAAAGTTGGAATTAACAATTTATATTATCCTTTGTATTTTTAAATTTCTTTTGGATAATAAAAAATCCAATTAAGTAGAAAAGGGGAATGGGAAAAGAAAATATATGTAAAGTAAAAGAAGAAAAAAAGTGTCCATTCATTTGACACTTGACCCAAGTCCAGAAGGTTAATTTAAAGAAAAAAATAAAATTATGCTGAATAATAATACATACATATAAAACATATAAAGAAAGAACAGTTATTTACTTTGAAAATCCTTAAATTTTATTTTTTCTTTAATTTTGATAAAAGCATTAATTAGAAAATTAATTTAAGTTCAGACCATTATTTATTTTATTAATTTAAACTTTTTCGAAAAACTCTGTTCTAGACCAACATCCACTAGTTAACCTAATTGAAATTAATTTTATTTTAATATGTACTATTAATTTATTGGTTAAATACACCTTTAAATATGTATTTAAATAAATATTTAAAAGGTTAAATTTTAATAGGGAATATGTATTTTAAAGATTTTAGCTTTAGATAATTTTAAACAAAAAAAAATTGTTCAAATGAATTACATAGAAATAAAATATTTACATTTCCTATTTACAAACATATAATCAATATATACCTATATATTTATTTATTTTTTAATTTAATTTATTATTAAATTCTCTCATATATTTAGGTATTTGTAATTTAAATTATTATAAAATTGGACAAATAAATAAAATAGTTTTTATTTATTTATTTTAAAAAATAGATTTAATCTGTTGCTTTATTTATTTAATTTTTAAATTTATAAAACTCATAAGGATTTTATTCTTTGCCAGAAGGCGTCACATATTCTCACCTTCATTGTATATATTTATTTTTATTTTATTCATAAAAATTGACTAATCCTTTTTGAATTGAAAAAAGAAGAGAAAAGAGAACCTTCTGCCTTCAATAAGTATTTTTCCACTCAATCATTTCTTTGTAATCTTTACCTGAAAATGTTTATTTTTCTTTTAAATAAATAAATAAATATTTAAATTAAATTAATTAAAATTAAAAATATTCCAAAATTAATTTTAAATTTAATATTCACAATATTAAATTGAAAACCTTTCCTTTGTTTTTGTTTTTTCCTTTCTCTGCTTTTCTCTTTTTGTTCCCCTCTAAATCAGCTCCAATTTAGATATCCTTTGGGATTTAATTTTGGTAAAAAAAGAGAAGGAAAAGATGTCCCTTTTCTTTTTTTTTTTTTAATATGAGAATATATTATTTTATTATTTTTATTTTATAGACACACACACAAATTTATATAGTTCCAAATAATTCCTAATTTTTTATTTTTAATTCATTTGTTTTTATTTTCTTTTTATTTAACTATTTAAATTATTTTTACTTCAACTTATATTTTAATTCAAAAAAAGTCTTTCATTTATTTTTATTTAAATCAATTTTTGGCTTAAATTTTTATTTAATTATTTTATTTTAATTGTCTTGTTTAATTTAATTTATTTAACAATTAGACAATTACCTAATAGTCATTAATTTAGCACATTTATCCATTATTTTCTTTTTTATTGTTAGTTTATTTTTGACACACCTCTTTTCTTTAAAATATATAACCTATTTTCTTCTATTTTTCCCACCTTTTGCTTCATCTTATTTTATAGTAATAGTAGTAGAATGTAGTAGATATGCCATGCTTTATTCATATATATATTCCCCTTTTAGTTTCACACGGTAAAGCAGGAGATAGACTCACCTCAGTCACACAAATAAATTGGATTAATCTGCCTCTAGGCAAAAGCACCGCTGTGCTTCCCTTCATCCTTTCTATGGGCCATTCTTTTTTGCCCTTTTTCTACCTCAACAGGATGGCCAGGATATAGTCCAATACATAGAATGGTGCCAGGCGTTGGGACGCGCACATTCTTTTATATCTATTTATTCCAGGGAATAGTAACTCATTACACACAATGATGTATGCACGCAAATTGGATATTTTTTCAATTAATCCGTTTATTGTAAATTTTATTTAATTCTTAAAAATGGATATTTTGAATTTTAGTGATTTTTAATTATACATATATTTACTTAATTGTAATTTATTTTTATTTTAAACCTTTTATTTAATTTAAACAAATAAATCCCGCCTCTCTCCCAATAATAATACTGTCCCCCCAATATTATTATTATTATCTTTTATTTATTTACATTTATTTTTATATCTATTCTTTTGTTTATTCTCGTTTTTCTTTTAATTTTCTTTTCTTTTTTATTTTATATTCACGGTTTCTTTTTTTATTATTTTAATTTAATGGGATAAGGCTTATGATTTAATACCTTTTGTTTTGTTGGCCATTTTATTTTATTCTCCTTTCTTTTTCATTAAAATATAATAAATATTCTTCCTATTCATTTTATTAGAATTTAATATTCTTTTTTACTTCCTTTTATTTAAAACATTTTTTTTTACCTTAATGGGCGTTAGTCTCTCCCTCATTGGTTATTTGCTACCTGAACAATATATTAATCCTTTCTTTTTTAAATATTTTAATTTTTTTAAAAAAAATAATTAATTAAATTTAATATTTATTTTTTAGTGTCGTCATTGTTTAAAACGTTTTTCACATTCTGGTTCTTATTCTTCACATATGAGTAGTAAAAAGTGTCAACAACAACAACAAATTGCTGCTGCTTCTGCTAATAATATTTTAATTAATAAATCAAAGAATGAACAAATAAATTCTTCATTCTCTTCGTCTACAGCTTCGTCTTCGTCTTCTCCTTCGTCTACAATTAATTCTTCAATTTTTGGAAATCATCAATCCATCCCCCAATCCTCCCCTTCAAACAATATTTTTAATACTTTTGGTCAAAATTCTTATTCAACAGAATTAATTGAACAATTACGTTTATTTTATTCACAACAACAACAACAACAATTGTTAAAACAACAGAATGGAAATTCTTCAACAATTTATTCCTTATTAGATTTAACAACAAATACTACTACTACTACTACAAATACAAATAATAATATTTGGGTTATTCTTTAATTTAATTAATTAAAATTTTATTTTATTTAAAAAGGCCCAACAAACATCTTCTCTTTTTCCTTATCAATTTCCTGCTGCTTTATCTGCTTCTAATTGTTCTTTACCTTTAAATTATTCTAATAACTTTCTTCAGTCAACATTATCAGATTTAATTAATGGAAAAATTCAAATTAATACAAAATCACCTACAAAAAGTGAAGAAGAATGTCAGGGCAAAACAAATGGAAAACAAAATTGTTATTTTTAAATTAATAAACCAATTAATTTTAAAATAATTTTTAATATTTCTATTAATTTTAAAGCTAAAAATGTTTCTTCTTCTTCTTCATTTTTTGATAATCTTTGGCAAAATGTCAATCAACATAATAATACATCTGACACTACAAATACAATTAAAACTTTAATGTTACAACAACACTTAGCTATGGCTGTACAGCAATGGATATTTAATGCTAATTTAATGAAAAATGAAACTGAATCTAATAGTTATATTGGAGAAGGGGAAGAAAAGAAAAATGTACTTTATCTATTTTTTATTTTAGAGGCTTTACTTATTTTGATTTTAAGGAAATTACACAGAAATATATTTTTAAATTAAAGCATATTCCATTTAAATATAAGACTAAAAATTAATTAATTATTATTAACTGATCAATTCTGAATATTTACCTTTAAATCTCTACTTTTCCTTTAACTTTATATTTAATTATAGCCTTTAAAACAAGCTAAACAACAACAACAAATAAAAAATCAACTTGAATCATCTTCTCAATCTGAAGGAGAATTTAACAAAAATAATAATTTAATCTCTTCATTTTCATCAAATGAAGAAGAATTATTTTTAAATAATTCCCCTTCTGTAGATTCTATTGAATTAGATGAATGGCGTCATTCTGCTGCTGGTTCTGTTCTTCGTTCTCGTTCCTTTCTTTCTGATCAACAATTAAGAATTCTTGCTGAACAATTTAGAAAAAATTCTTTGCCTAGTAAATATGAATTATCTTATTTAGCAGAAAAGATTGGAGTTAATAAAAGAGTTGTTCAAGTTTGGTTTCAAAACATGAGAGCTAAGGTAATATTTAAATTTTTAGGTTAAGTGTTGGCTACCAAATGGCCATTTCAATACCTCTATTTTATTGCCCTTTCTTTAAAACTTTTTTTCATTTAAAACTTTAAATAATTTAATTACAACTTTATAGGCAAAAAGAGCAAACAGATTGAGTGCTATAAGTGATCGTTTAAGTCGAAATGCAATGAAAAAAGCTTCAGTAAAGCAACAACAAAATAAACAAAAAATAAATATTATTGATAAATTAAACGAAAAAGAAGAAAATAATTATAAATTAAATCCTATTGATCCTTCTTTGCTTCAAAAGTTGGTAAATAATGTTATTAATGGAGCTAAAAAGGCATTACAAAATGAGGAAACAAATGAACAATTAAATAATATTATTGAAGAGGTAAATTAAAATTTAATTTAATTTAATTTAAAAATTTAAATTTAAAAAATTAAAGTTTTTTCTTTTCTTATTAATACATAATGTCCTTTATTTAAATAAATAAAGCTCTTAATTTTATTGTAATACTTAAAGTACTTATTTATTTAATTCTAAACAATTTAAAGTATTTATTTTTAACAAAGTTTTTATTTTACCCAAAAATAATACTTTTAAAAAAATTCAAGATTCTCAAGTTTTTTTTCTTTTTTTTTCCTTTCTTAAATTAATTATTACCTCCTTTCATAATAATAATAATAGTTTCACTTTCTATTCCATACATCTGTGAAGAATAAATACTCTCAAACAATAACACTTCCAACTGTGAAATTATTTTATTTATTTTTTAAGGAATTTTAGAAATGTTTAAGTGTTCATTTCTAACATAATAGTACACACATTTTATTAGAAATATTATTTATTTAAAGCTTTTAAAGTTAAAAAAATTTTTTGTTGTATTTCTTCTAATTAAATATTATTAAATTATTACCTTAAAATAAATAATTTTTAAAATTTATTTTTTTTTTCTTTTATAATTATTTAACATTTTTTATTATTTATTTATTGGTCTAATTTACGCTTATTATTTTATTATTAATTATTTGGGATGTTATTTTTTAAAAATATAATATTTTCTATTTCCTTTATATTTTTTAATATTTTAGAATTAATTATATTAAATAAAAATAATTCTTTTTTTTTATTTTTTGAATTTTTACCTTACTTTAAAAAATAAGGAAAAATTATGTATGAAGTAAAAAAGAGTAGAATATATTTTTATGAAAAGAAATGAAGATGAATTGCTAAAAATTATACAACAATAAAATAAATAAGGTCCATATTTATATATTTGAAAATGTTATATATATTCTCTCTCTATACCTTTCATTTTATTTATTTATGAATTATTGATGTTTATTGGAGAGGATATGGTCATTATCTTTACAATTGAAGTTGATGAATTGTCAGGAGAATTCTCTCTAAATTTTTTTATTATTTTATATAAATTAAATTATATAATTTTATGAGGTAAATTAAAAAAGAGAAGAAAATAAAAATTAATTTAAATAAAAATTAATTAAAATTAATTTAAATTAAAAATAAATAATAATTAAATGTAAATATATTTATTACAATAATTAACGAGATTATACAAAATTTTTGTAAAATTAAATAAAATAATTAAATTTAGGAATATCCTTTGGATTTATCTTTTAAAAAAGAAGAACTTCCAGATCCTGAACAAAATAATAATTTAAATATTTTTAATAATAATTATTTAAAAGATGAGATAAAAGATGAAGAAATACCAGAAATAATTAAAAATGAAAATAATAATAAAAGACGAAGGAAATTAAATTTTTTTGAAAATGGATTAAAAAAGGGAAAATTAAATAATGATTTTGAATTAAACAATAAAAAATTAATTGGTTTGTTTTAATTTTCTTTATTTTTTTAATTTTTATAATTTAATAGATTTAATTGAAAATTCATGTCAATTAAATCAAAATACATCAAAAAATGAAAAAATAATTAAAAAAGAGACTGAAGAAATTTCTTCCTTTTCACCATCAAATGGCTTAAATATTTCTTCTTCTAAAGTTTATTTATCTTTATCACCTTCTTCTTCTTCTTCTACTTCTTTTTCTCAAACTAATTCTGCATCATCTTCTCCTTTAATAAATAATCAACATTTTATTACCACAATTAATGACAACAATAATTCTCTAATAAAATCTAAATCAATTTGGTCTAGTTCAATTAATGAAAAAACAAAAAATTCAATTTCTTCTACTTTACTTTCAATTATTGGAAATGGACAAAAGGGAACAAATGAATGGGAAAAGGTAAATAAATTAAATATTAAAAAATTAAATAAATATTTTTTTAGACTAAAAATGTTGATGAACATTCTTCACTGCATTATTTAGAAGATAATGGGGGAGAGAATTCCTATAATCAAAATGCCGAACATTTTGACACCACTGAGAAGACTGAAATTTATGAAGAAAAAGATATTAAAAATAATCAAAATAATTTTAAATCTTCTGGTTTTTCCCCAGCAAAAATAAGACGTTTAACTCAACAAGAAAATCAAAACAATCAAAGAGATGAAATTACTGGTCTTTATATTTGTGATATCTGTGACAAAACTTTTAATAAGCAAAGCTCTTTAGCTCGACATAAATATGAACATTCTGGTAATTATTTTTTATTTTATTTTATTTATTTAAAATATTATTTATTTAATTAATTAATTTAAAGGTCAAAGACCTCACAAATGCGAACATTGCGAAAAAGCATTTAAACATAAACATCACCTTACAGAACATAATCGTTTGCATAGTGGTGAAAAGCCTTTTCAGGTAAATAAAATTAAACTTTATTTTAAAAAATAATTTTTATAGTGTAATAAATGTATGAAACGTTTCTCTCATTCTGGTTCTTATTCACAACATATGAATCACAGATATGGTAGAATTATTTAATAATTTTTAAATATTTCTTTTTTCTCATTTTTAAGCTTATTGCAAGCCTTATATGAATAAAAATGGAATAAATAAAAATTCTATTGAATTTATTGAGAATGATGAAGAAAAAATTGTTGAAAAAATCTCTGAAGAGAAAGAAGAAAATTTATTAAAAATTAAAAAAGAAATTGGAGAATAATTTAGCAAATGTGTTGATTAGTTAAGGTCTTTTTCTTCCTTTTGACCTCAAGAAATTATTTAAATATTTTTATTACCTCTATTTATTCCTTTTGGATCTTCTTTTTGGTGCTCTATTCTGTTTATATAAATATATTATTTTTATATTTTAGAAGATATTTGAACAGATAGAAAAGGAAGGATTTGTATTTTAAGTTAACCCTAATAAAGGGAATTTAATAAAATAAATGACATAATTAAACTGAAGGCTATTTACCCTTTTTGTTTTACCCAAATGTTGAACTTTCCTTTGTTGGTCTTTAGAGGGGTGGGTGGATTTATTACTTTGGGTAAATTATAGTTAATAATATATAAATTGGTTCAAATATCTGTTCATAACCCAAATATTCTTTTATTTGTCCAACCAATATTTTATTTTAATTTTCTACTGCCATTTTATTAAAAAAACATTTTAAATATTTTAATTAATTTTTATGCCTTCTTTTGTGCAATCTAATATTTTATTTATTTTTATTTACATTTATTATACCGCAACAAAAATACAAAACCAATTGAATTCTTCTTGCCATTTGTGTATATATTTTTTAAAATTATTTGTTTCTATATAATTTTAATTTTTCCATCTTTTATTAATTATTTTAATATTTAAAAGAAATAATAAATAAAAATAAGAAAATTCTTTTTAAAAGATGGTTTGATTTTTCTATTTATTTTTTAATTGACAGAAATTTTTTTTTGCAATTCATTTATTAAAATTACATTAAAAAATATTATTTTAAATATTTCCATTCATATCCTCTAGTCCTTTTGTTTAAATAAATTTAATTCCTTTATTTTATTTAAATGGTTAATTTTTAAATAATATATTTAGGTAATAGAGTATTATTAAACCTTATTTACTCACTATTTGTTTATTTAAATTTAATTCTATTAATTTAATTATTAATTATCTTCATTATTACCAACATTTAAAACATTTATTGGTTTACGTGATGGATGAGGTTTAAATGTTCTGTGACGAGGAATTGGATGTGGACGTTTTGTTTTATGTTTTAAATGTTTTTGATCATTATTATTATTATCCTTTTTAAATTAAATAATATATTTATTATATTAAAATTACCTTTTTAGCTAAATTACCTAAAGTAATTAATAAAAGAATAAAAAATATAAATAAAAATTTAATATTCATTTTTATTTAAATTTTATATTTTAAATTGTTTAATTTATTTTTATTTATATTTATATTTATACTAGCAATTATAGACTATTTATAATTTATTTTTCAGTAAAATATTATTCAAAATATACAGGTGAGTAAAGTGCAATTTTAAATGCTTAGGTTTTTAATTAAAAAATATTTAAAAAAAAATTTTTTTGATTAATGTACTTTTCTGAAAAATTCGTCCGGAGTCCTTTACCTAGCCTTTTAAATAATAATATCTCTACATTCATTTATTTAAATTTATTTTTAATTTTTCTTTTTAATTCTAATGTTTAGAATAATTAATCTCTATTAGAATTGGAAGGGCCAACATTATTTTCTTCAATATATTTATAATAAAAAGTAAATAATTTAGCTATTTTAATAATCAACTTATTTAATTTGTCGAATATTTCCACAATTTTTCCCTATTAAATAAATATTTTAATTAATTAAATTAACTAAAACTATTAATTATTTTTATAAATTAATAATTTAATAAAATTCTAGTAGTAACTATGAATAAATAGGTTGGGTTAGAATTTAATTCAAACACTTAACAATCCCACTAAAAGTCTAAATAAGGCTTTATTTATTTTTTAAATAGACTGGACTTGTCTTAAATAAGAATAATTTAAATAAATTAATTATTTAAATCAATAAATGGATTTAATTATTTTTTAAATTAATTATTTATTTACCTCATTTTGATGAGTACCACCAATATTTTGATTATTTTCTATTGTATTATTTAAATGGGATAATTGTTGCAGAATAACCTCTTTATTTTCATTTAATTTTATTGAAGATTGGTTTTTAATTCCATCATTAAAACCAAAACGCATTAACCCATTTTTAACCTTCAAAAAAAGTTTATCAATAATTTCAGAAGAATTCTGTTCAAAATGTATTTGTTTTTTCTCTACTAATTTAAAATTCAATTCTTTGTATAAATTGAAAGCTTCTTTAGCAGACTTTTCAACTGTCTCATATTTTTCATTGTTGTCTTCACGTTGCTTAAATTAATTATTAATAAAAGTTAAAAAAATAATTTAATTATTTTAATTAATTAAATAATTAATTATTTACTCTTAATTGAATAGAAGGCCCTCCTCTTTGCATATATTCATCAAAATGAGTTTTTTCTTTAAAAATAAATTTAATAATAGCTAATGCAGATGAATATATTTTATTAAATACAGGTAAAATTCTCTGCTGTTTTTCAACACATTTTTCTAAACTTTCGCTAACTTCAGATTTTATTCCTTTTCCCCCATAAATTAAACCATCAATAATTTCAAAGACATTTAAATTTGGAGGGAATTTCTTTAAAAAATAAAATTTAATTTAAATAAATATAAAAATAATTAATTATTATTAAAATATTATTTTTTAAAATAAATAATTATTTTTGTTTTAAATACTTACCAAATTAATTTCATTTAATTTATCTTTATTAATAAATACTTCCCATTCTTCTATTTTTGTTCTAATTTTATTTAATATTAAAAATAAATTTTCATTTTGCATTAAAAAATTTGTTATATTTTTGTCATTATTTGACCATAAAATATTTCCCAATTTAACACCAAAATTTTCTTCTTCCTCAACAAAATGAAGTTTAGGCATAAATCTTTTAATTAAATTAAATTTATTTATTTTATTATTTATTTCATTTTCCTCAAATAATTCAACAGAACAAAGGTCAATTAATTCAAAAAGGCATTGAAGAATTAATCCAGTACCTTTCGTATACTTTAAATTTTAATTTAAATTTAAATAAATAAACAAACTTTAATTTGAGTAATACAAGGTATTTTTGGAATATTTTTTGTGTCAAAACGAGATAATGAAGAAACTCTACCATAGGTTTTTGGTCTTTGATAAGCTTCTTCTTTTGGAATTAATGTTTCAATAAATTGACCAATTGAAATTAATTCTAAATAAATAAATTATTTTTTAAATAATTATATTTAAAAATTTAATTAAATTTTTAAATAAATAAATAATTATTTTTTAAACCTTTTTTCTCTTCATCAGATAGAATAAAAGCATAAAGAAAGTTAAACTTAAAAATTAAATAAATAATTAAATAAATAAGTTTAATGTTCATTTTATAAATTTATTTTAATTTTATTTAAGAAAAACAAATTTTATAAAATTAAAAAAAAAAATTAATTTGAAGTTAAAAATGAAGAAGTTTAATTATTTAAATAATAGGCAATATGCACTTTAATTTAATTAATTAATTAATCTCAACATCCGCTGACAACAACCCAATTTAATTTCCTAATAAATATTTTTTTCTCATACACCGGATTAACAAGTTATGTAATAAATTAGTACTATTGTACTTTAAAAATTAAAAAATTAAATTTTAAAATAAATTAAGAAATTCTAAAAGTTTAATTCTTTTTTTTAATTAAGTTGGTTTAAATTAAACCTTGTTGGTTTACCAAGTTTTAGTCAATTTACTTCTCATTGTTAGGAAAAGGTTAAGGAAAAGTTAGTTAAAAATTTTAAATAATTTAATAATAATTAAATTTAAAAATATTTATTTATTAAAGAATTTTAAATTTAATTTTTAAAAATCAATTTTTGTTAGTCGATTTCCCATCATATGATTTTACATACATCTGACTATTTCATTGTTGTCTAAAATTTTCTCGCCAAAATCTTTCACTCCCTATCATCGCCAGTCAATTATTTCTTCTTTTCACCCACTTCCTTTAATTTTTCTTTATTCACTTCAATTTTTAAAACTTTCATATAAAGGAATCAGAAGTAAAAAGATGTCTCCATTGTTTTAAAAGTCATAAGAGAAAGAATTATTTACGTAAATAAATTTTAAATAATTCTAGCCAATATAAATCCATCATCTAAACTTCATTTAACTTCACTTTTACTTCACTAAGAACTTTCTTTTTAATTTATTAAATTAAATAAACTCTCTTATTCCTTCTATTAATTAAAAAATAAATTTTCTTTTGTTTTTGTTTTAATTTTATTAAATTATTATTTAATTATTCTAGATAAACAAAAAATGAAACCAAAAAAAGGATATTTTTTAAAAATATTCATTTTAATTTGCAACATTTCTGCAATTCAAGGAGTAGAAGTAGAGTTGCCTAAAAACCCCCAAGCTTCTCCAACATCTGTTTTGTCACCAAGAACAAGCTACTCTGAAGATGGTTCGGCACCTTCTTCGGGTAATTCGTCTCCAATACATGAAACAAAGGAACAAATAAATCCAAAAGAAGAAAATCTTCAACAAGACTTTAAAGAAGTAGAGGAATTCTTTAAAAATTCAAACAAGAAAGATTTGATTAAAGAATCTTTTGGGTATCTAGTTGACGATTATAAACATAGATATAAACGGTTAAATGAATTAATAGTAGAATATGGAAGGAATAAAGAAAATGAATATGAAATTTTAGATAAAGGAATTAATTTATTATTTATTATTGGAGAATTTTTGAAAAATAAATTAAATTCCCATTTAATATTTTTAAGTCCATTTCAAAAAGAAATTAATTATTTTATTACAAACTTTATAGAAAGTATTGAAAATAAAAAGAAACTTTATGGAAAAGATTTTAATAAAAAAAATAAATTAAATAAATTTGAGATGGATATAAAAGGGATTACGGAATTAATTAATGAAAAAAATTTTTTTAAGATAAAAATTGAAAATAGATTAAATAGAATAAAAGATGACAGTGTTAAGGATGTAAGTATTTATTTAAATTAATTAATTTATTTATTAAAGATTAAAGTAAAAGTTTGTTTCAAATTAAAACACTCTCAATTAAAGTTTATTTAAATAAGCACTTTATTTACTTTTTATTTTACTTTAAATTTTTCTTTTTTATATATTATTTAAAATTAAGGGTTTTAATTTTTAAATTATTTATTTTTTAGCATTACACTCATTTATTTGAATTTGACTTTTTAACATCTTTATTTAATGAATTGGAAAATTTAAAAGAAAATCAAATTGATATTTTCTATTGGAGTGATGAAATTTGGATTATTGAGAAGAAAATAGATGTATTAAATAATTTAAAAATTAAAACTTCAAGCTTTGATGCAGAAAATCTTTTAAAAATAGAAAAAATTAAAACAAGCCTTAAAGAGTTATTTAACCACAAAAAAAAGTATTATAATGAAATACTAAAGGAAGAATTTTTAAGACAATATTTTGTTAAATTTAATTCACCCAATGATAAATTAAAAGAAAATAAAAAATTAAATAATTTTTTAAAATTATTTAAAAATGAAAATAAATTAAAAAATAAAGATAATTTAAATGAACTTTTAAAAATTAATTCATTTGAAGATTTATTTAAAGAATTATATGGAAAAATAAAAGAAATTTTAGAAGTAAAAGGAAGTAAAAATTTAATAGAAAAATATCAAAATTATTTTGAAGAGGCAAACAAAGATAATCAAAAAATAGAAGAAAAAAAGGAAAAAGAAGAGAATAAAAAGGTTAAATTAAATTAAATTAATTAATTTAATTAAGTTTAATTTTAAGGATGTTTTTGATGAAAGATCTAATGAATTTTATCGATTATGTGATCTTATTGAAATATTAAAGCAAAGCAGTTATTTACATCTTAGCCTCCAAAAATTTTATTTAAATTCAAATATAACTAATTTTAATCAATTAGTTATTCCTAATTTTAATAAATTAAAAAAATTGCTTAGCTATAAATATGATATTGAAATATTTTTAAAAAATTCTGAAGAATTTATTCAACTAAAAGAATATGAAATACAGAAAATATTTAAAGATTTAACAAAGAAAGATTTGGATTTAAAAAAATGAAGATGATATTTTTGAGTTTAAATTGCTAAAAGGAATTGGTTATTTAATTAATATTTTTATGAAAGAATATAAAAAATTAAATCAAAATATAAAGGAAAAAAAAGAGGAAAATGAACACAATAATTCCTTTATTAAAAATAAAGAAAAGTCTGAAAAAACAAAAAGTGAATATTTTTCTCCAAAAAATTCATTTTCTGATCCATCGATGACTCAACTGAACGAAGATGTTAAAACTAAAAAAAGAGCTTTCTCTAACTGATCGTGAGAGATAAATAGAGGGGATACTATGCATTATTTTTCTTCTTTTTTTTTTTATTTAATTTTGAGAATATTTTTCTTTAAATTTTTTTTTCCTATGAAATATTTTTACCAGAAAAATGTTATTTTTACCTCATATAATTTTATTTCCTTTTATATAAAATGTCCTTTAATTTTAATTTAATTTTTTTTTAAATTTAGAACCCTAAAAAGTTGTACATATTTATAGTTAAAATTAATTAGATTTATAAACATTTATTGAAGTATTTTTTAGTAATATTTCTGTCCTTTTTTTAAACTAAATTAAAATTTTATTTATTTATTTATTCATTTATTTTCTTTTATGGATAAAAATTTTTAAAAAAAAAGAAATTAATTTTTCTAAATATTTAAGCAATTTTAATTAATTTATTCAATTTAATTAAATAAAATAATAATTAAAAATAAATAAATTAATAAAATATAATTTTTTAAATTAATTTTATTTATTCCATTACAATAATCTTCCGAACATTTAAAACAAGATTTAGGTAAATATCCCCTTTCATTTTCATATGCACATCCAATAGAAAGACAATCAAATTCAGTTTTACCTTTAATACATCCATGCCAAAAACCTTTAAAAATAAACTTATTTTTAATTTATTAAATGTTTACCTAATTTATTGTCTCTATCAACACAACGTTGAACATAACAAACACCTTCTGGGCATTTAGCATATTTTTGTTTGTCCATAAAAGGAGTATAAATTAGACAATTAATTACTAAAATTAATTTATTTAAATTTAAATTAATTAATTAATTACCTTTTTGATTTTTTGTTTCATTAGAAGCTATTTCTTTTGGTTTTTCAACTACGGGAAGTTTAATTTGAAGATTAATATCTTCATTATTATTTTTTAATTTTTCTAAATTTATTTAATAACTCTTGTATATTTAAATTAATAAATTAGGGTAATAATAGGTATATTAATTTAAATAAAATTAAATTAATTTAATTAAACTTAATACAAATAAATAATATATAAATAAATATTTAAAGTTTATTTTTATTTCTCTCTATATATTTTAAATAAAACCTTTTCCTTCTTTTTCTCCTTTTTTATTTTCTACTATTAATTCTTTTGCTTCATTTTCTTCCATTAAATTACACATATCATCAGAACATAAATTACAAAATATTTCTTTAAAATTAAAACCACACATTAAAGGACGACAATTATTATAAATTGGTTCAACACAACCTTTTTTAACTTTTTTTGAAAAAAATTTTTTTTAATTTTAATTAAAAAATAAAAACTTTTAAAAGTTGCATTATTATTCATTTCTAAACATATAGCTGTATAGCATTGCATTATTTCACCCATAATTGCTTCATCATGAATAAATTGGTGTTTACAATGAATTTCTTTCCTTTGCTCTGTACTATAGCATTGAAGAGCTTTTTTTTTAATAAAGGAAAAAATTAAATTTTATAAAAAAGAATTAAATAAATAATTTAAATATTTCACAATAATTATTATTTTATTTTTTTAAATATTACCAAATGTTTGAGTAAAAATATTTAAAATATTAAGAAATAAAAAAAGATGGTTAAAAATAAATAATTTATTTAATAACATTTATTTATTTTTTAAATTATTTTTTTTTTAATGAATGACATTTATTATTTCTGATTAAATGGATTATATCCCCTAAATAGTAATTATTATAATTAATTTATTTTCTATTTATTTAAAGCACACAATTTATGTAAATGATTCATTAAATAAATGTTTTATATTAAAATGTTTAAAAATCAATTAATAAAAAAGATTAAATTTTATTTGTTTTTTAATATTTACCTACATTGAATCGTAAAAAATAAAATATTAATTTATTTATAGTTAATAAATTAAATTTTAATTAAAAGTTAAAAATATTTATTTATTAAAGAATTTTAAATTTAATTTTTAAAAATCAATTTTTCTCAATAGATTTCCCATCATATGATTTTTCATACATCTGACTCTTTCATTGTTGTCTAAAATTTTCTCCCCAAAATCTTCCACTCCCTTTAAGAAAGTCTAAAATCACAAGGATCTCCATTGTTAAAGGGCAAAAGAAAATACATTAATTTAAAGAATTTTTAAATTAAATCACATTATTTCAACTTTATTTATTTAATTTATTTAATATTATTAAAAAATAATTTTATTTTAATTTTTATTAATTTATTTAAACTTTTTTAAAATAAAATGAAATATAAAAATTTATTTATTTTATTATTTATTGTTTCAATATTGACAAGTATTAATTCTGTTAAAGAAGAAAAAAATAATATAAATTTAAAAGAAGAAGAAGAAAATATTCAAAATAATACTACAATGTTTTCTGATAATGAAAGTGAAATATCTTCAATTTTTTCAACAAATAATAATTCAAAAAATTCTTCAATAAATTCATCACCAATAAATGAAATTAATTTAAATAAAGATTTATTAAATATTAATTCAAATAAATTAATAATATTTAATGGTTTAAATAATCTTTTAATTAATATTAAAAATAAAAAGAAAATATTAAAAGAAAGAATATTAAAAGAAAAGAAAAAATTAATAGAAAACTTAATTAAAGAAGAAAAAGAAAAAATAAAACAAAAATTAATTAAAGAAGAAGAAAAAATAAAACATAAATTAATTGAAAAAGAAGAGAAAATTAAAATAAATATAAATAAATTAATTGAACATTTTAAAATTAAATATAAAATATTAAGTAATTCAATTTTAGAGTTTGGAAAGTTAAGTTCTAATGAAGATTTTAAAGTTTTAGAAAAAGGAATTAATTTATTAATTTTAATTGGTGAATATATAAAATGTAAAGAATATTCCTATTTAATTATTTTACCAAAATATTTAAATAATTTAATTAATTATTTAAATATTTTAATTGAAGAATTAAATAAAAATATTAAAGAAAATGAAAAATTAAAAAATAATAATAATTTTGATGATTATTATTTAAACAGAAAAAGAATAAATAAACTTGGACTTGAAATTAAACATTTTAAAGGCTATATTAAACAAATTAAAATTGAAACAAATAAATATCTAAAATTTATGAATAATTTGGTTTATTTTAATTTTAAATAATTTATTTAGAGTCTATTTAAATATTATTAAATATTTTTAAAAATAAATTTTTAAAATAATTAAATTATTTAAATTAATTAATTAAATTAAAATTAATTTTCTTTTATTTTTAGAATAATTATGAGAAATTATTTGAATTAAATTTAATAGAATTAATATTAAATGAATTAATTAATATTAATAATAAAATAATAAATAATAAACAAATAAATGACCAATATTTTATTTATAATTTAAGTTATAAATTTTGGATAATTGGAAAGAAAATTGAATTTTGGGTAAAAGAAGAGGGATATTATGGAAATAAATTAAAAAAAGAATATTTTAATAAATTTATTTCTGGTTGGCCAATTGATAAAATATTATCAAATGAATTAAATAAAAATACTTTAAATAATAATGTTAATTATTTTGATGAATTTAATTTAATTATTTTATTTGGAAAATTAATTAATTTTTATTATAAACAAAAAGAAATATTTTTAAATAAATATTCTTTTAAATTTGAATTAAAATTAAATTTATTAAAAGAAAATGTAGATAAAATTCCAATTGGTTTTTCTGAAATATTTATTAATTTAAATGAAAATAAAATTAAATTTTATTCATTTGAAGAATTATTTATTAATTTAAAAGAAATAATTAATAAAAGTTTATTAGGAGAAGGAAATTTATTTTTAATAGAAAAATATGAATATTATTATTTAAATGAAAATATTATTTTTAAACAAAATGAAAATAAAAAAAAGGTTATAAATTAATATATATTTAAAAGAAAAAAAGAATTAAATTACTACATCTTTTAAATAAAAAATAATTTATTAGGAAAGAATTTTAGAAACAAATTTAAAGTTCAAATATTTAAATAATTAATATTATTATTTAAAAGAAAAAAAATTTTAAATAAATTATAATTAAGGAAAAATAAATTAATTAATTAATTAAATTAAAGTTTATTTAAAATATAATTAATTATTTAAATATTAATTTAGAAAACTGTTTATGAAAGTATTCGTATTAATTATTTAATGGATATATTAAATGCTGGAATTAATTTACATATTAAACTTCAAGAATGGTTTATTAAAAATATTTATGATTTTAATGAAATTAATGAAAATTATAATTATTTAATTAAAATATTAAATAATTTTAAAAATAAAGAAATTAATGAATGGAATAAAGAAAAAACAATATTTAATTATTTAGAAGAAAAAAATAAAATAAAAAATAAAAATTATTTAATTGAAGTTGAATTATTTAAAAGAATTAATGAATTAATATTTTTCTATGAAAATGAAAAAATTAAAAACAAAGAAAATGAAGAAGAAAAAATTGGAATTAATTTAAATAAATGAATGAAATTTAAAAGAATAATTATTTGTATATTTATTTTATTCCAAACTAATCATTTTTTAATTTAATTCCTTTTACATAGTTAAAATTATTTCAAAATTTACCAAAGAATATGTACATATCTATATGTAATTGTAAGCCCTATATTCTTTATTTAAAATTTATTTTGTATTATTCAATTTATTAATCTATTATAAAAAATAGTTAAGAAAAATTAAAAAAAAAGTTTTTTTATTTCAAATTTAATTTTAAAATCCAATTTTTAATTAATTTTTTCAATTTTATTTTTGTTTAATTTTATATTTAATCAACTTTTATTTATAGTTTAATCTATGGATAAAAAATTACATAAATTAGATTTAATTACATACATACATTTAATTAGTTTTACAATTATATATTCTAGAAATAAACAAATCAACAATATTATCTTGCCTCTATTTTTCCTTCTATTTCTTTAGGCTTACAGACATGTATTCGGTCCTGGATACAAACTGTTTTAAATATTCATTTAATTAATCTAAATTAGAATAATACCTCTCCATTGTCACTGGATGTTTATTGTCTGCCGGTGGAGAAGCAGCCGGATATACTTAAGAATTTGATTAATTAAATAATTATTGTTTTAACTAACCAACACATGGATGAGCATAGACATATGATTGGGCCCTTTGCTTTTCCTGTTGTTCTACATGTTTGCGGCAAAATATTCAATCATTTGTAGATGATGAATGCGCTCATATTCTTTCTTCTCGTTATAATAGTTCAATATTACGTAGATAATACATCCAATGACAATACAAGGTGAGATCATAACCATTAGATAAAGGATAGAGAAAAACATCATTAAAGTATCGTCACTCATTGCTGAATCTTGAACTGAAGAAAAAGAAAACTGAATAGCCAAAGCTTATATACACAATAATTCGTTTATATAATTAAACTTGACTTTTCTCTATCTCTACATATCTACATGTAATTATCTATCACTTAAAGGTAATAACGAGTAAAAAGGAAAAAAAAGAAAATTTTTAATTTTGTATATGTAGGGATAATTTACTATTTTTTTTAAACCCAAAAATATTTTTTTTAAACAACAAATTAAAGTAGATACATATAAAGAAAATAAATTTTTAACCAATTATTTTATTACATTCAAAAAATTGAGAATGCAAAGCTGCAAATTTTCGTTTTTCCAATGCTATCAAATTTGTACTCAGCAATGCAAAATCTTTCTTATTCATTGGAGTCATAATAAGATAATTAGGATAGCGTATTCTTCTTTCATCAACAAGTGAAGATCTAAATATTTATATTAAACAATTTAATTAATTATTTTACTCCATTATAAATGTTTTTTATTAAAAACAATAAATTTTAATTTATAAATTTGTAATTAAAAATATAATTGATTTAACAATAATTAATTTAAATATTTTAATTAAGTAAATACTTATCTAGATTTATTTAAATAATATTCAAAAAAGTTTAAATTAATATACATATTAAATTAATATTAATTTTTAAATAAATAATTATATATTTTAATTAAACAATTAATTAAAATAAATATTTATTTATATATTTAAATAAAATATTTAATTTTCTAAGAAGATTTATTTTGTAAAAATTGTAGCATTAAAGAATCCATTTGCCAAAGATCAAAAAATTGAACTATATGATGACTTTCAACAAAAGTATTTGCTGTATCCTATAAATTAAAATTAATTAAATATATTTAATTAATTAATTACAATTATAGGTGTTAACAATAATATTAAATTCCCAAAACGTTCAGCTCTTTCTAATAAATTTGAATTAAATTCATTTTGAGTTCCATAAAATTCATAAAGAGAAAAACAAAGAGAATCTAATTCTTTATTAACTAAAGCCCTTCCATTAAATGAAATATCAGGAAGTGCTAAAAAAATTGAAGAAAATAATAAATTTAAATTAATTAATTTAAATTAATTTATTAATTATAAAATTTAAAAAAAAATAAAAATTAAATAAATAAAAAATATAAACTCATTTTAAGAACAACAATTGCTTTTAAAGCTACAAATTCTTCATATTTTAATCCTAATTGAAGCATTGGTGCAATACATCCACTCATTAATGGAACAAGAAGTGGCCAATAAATTCTAAAATAATTAAATTAAATATAAAGAAAAATAAACTTTATTTTTGTTTCATGTGAAATTTCAGGTTCATCAGCCCAACAGCCTTCATCTAAAGGAGGTAATGTTGTTACATAACCCCCATTAGGTAAAACAAATTTTTCTAAATCACCAATTTGTATAGTTAAAAAACATGGATCCAAAACTGTGTGATATAACACACATTTTCTTAAAAGAGTTACCTAAATTAAAGTTAAATAAAATCAATAAAAGTATAATATTTTTAATTTAAATTAATAAAATAAATAAATAGTTAATCCACTTGTTATTTTAAAATTAATTTAAAAATTAAATAAACTCTGTCTTCCATATTAAGATCAGAAAAAGAAGGCCAAACACGTAACCATTCATAAACTAGTAAAATATGTGTTCGAATTGAACGTCTAAATTCTTGGAAAGATAAAGGTTTAATATCATCTTTTGTAAATGGCTGTTATTTAAAAAATTAAAATTTAATTATATTAGAATATTTTTACACAATTTTTGCTTTCTCCCAATAAATAAGCAACTGGCCTTTCACAAAATAAAATCCGCCTTCTTTCCGCAATTCGCATTTCTTCTTTTATAAGTAATGAAAGTAAGTCATAATTATTATTTTTATTATTTGAAGAAAATAAAGGTGAAGGTTGTTTAATTGAATTAATTCTTATTTTAGATGAAGAAATAGAAGAAGGAGAATTTAATGAAGAAGAGGAGGATGTATTTGTTGATTCAACAGAAGGAATATTTATTAAATCAATTTTTTCAAATATCTTTAGATTAGAAAAATATAAATTTAAAAATTACAAATTAGGTAAATTAAATAGTAAATGCTTTTTGTGAATAAATAGATAAAAAAAGATCTGCAGATTGCCCAAGGGAAAATTGAAAAAATTAAGGGTAAATATTATAAGGTTTAATGCAATGTAATATAATTTTAAAAATATGTATTTGTTAAATGAGTCCACCCCAATTGATCAACTCCCAATTGATCAACCCCCAATTGATCAACTCCCAATTGATCAAATTACCCAACTGATCAACCCCCCAATTGATCAAATTACCCAATTGATCAAATTTTTTTTTCTTTTCGATTTTTTTTTATTTCTATCAGCTAATCTTTTTTAACTCTTTAATCTAGTCAAATATTTGTTTAAATGGCTTCTTTTGTCAATTCAAGCACGAGATTCAATTGAGTATCTTACCGCTTGCTCATATTACATTCGTTTTTAATTTATTTTTATTGCTCAAAATTATTAAATCTAGTTATTTTTGAATTTTTAAGCTAGTTTGATGTATTTTTCAAGTAAATTATTCCTTTAACTTGCTTTAAAAATTTTTTTAAAAGAAAAAAAAATTTGATCAATTGGGTAATTTGATCAATTGGGGGGTTGATCAATTGGGTAATTTGATCAATTGGGAGTTGATCAATTGGGGGTTGATCAATTGGGAGTTGATCAATTGGGTTGTCCCCTGTTAAATTATTTACTTTTAAAGCTCCTTTTGCAAATTGTTTATTTCGTTGAAGTCCAGATTTTGTGAAATAAGTTCGTCCATTAATCTTTCCGGTAGGACTTGTTTTTTGAGATGTTTGAACTAATTTTGGATTCATTCCAATAAATAAACATTTTTTAAAACGACAGGAACGACAAAGAAGTTTTTCTGCTAAAAAATATTTAATTATTAAATTCTGATTTTAAGTTTATTTTAAATTCTGATTTATTGATATATAAAATAATTACAATTTTCAACTTACTAAAGTGAATATTGCATAAAATATCAGAATAATTTTTTATTTCTTCTTTATCTATATTATTCTCCAACTTTCTATTAAATAAATGTTTTTTCTTTTGTTTGCAAATATAATGTCGTTTAAGGCTAATTGCACGCCTAAAAAATGCACAACAAGCCTGGCATGATTGAGCACCAAAATGAAACCCTGTTGCATGTGCAAGACAAACACGACAATCAAAATTAATTTCTGAATCCATTTTAAATAAATAATAATTTCCAAAAAAAAAATAAAAAAGGAATAATTAAATACTTATTTATTTATTAAAATCAGGCTATTAAATACTTTGATAAAAAAAGCAAAAAATATTGCTTTACATATGTATACAACAAATGTCGTCGATCGATTATATTTATGTAAAAAGGAAAAGTCAAAGAAAAATTTAAGTGAAGTAATAAAATTGAAGATATTTTTTTTAATGTCAAAGCTAAATATTATAACTTTTCTAGTACTTGATTTTATTAGTTAAAAATTAAATTTAAATATTTAACATAAATATTTTCCTAAAGTCTAAAGGAAATGTATATTATAAGAACAATACTTTTAATAAAATATAGGCTGACTAATACTATGTAATTTTTTTAAATATTTTCATAATTTAATTAAAAAAAGGGTAAATACCTACATATGTACATACTATGTATTTAATGGATAATATAATTTTTAATGATTATATCATACAATTTAATTATTAATTATCTTCATTATTATTATCATCACCACATTCAACATCTAAAACATTTGTTGGTTTACGTGATGGATGAGGTTTAAATGTTCTGTGACGAGGAATTGGATGTGGACGTTTTGTTTTATGTTTTAAATGTTTTTGATCATTATTATTATTATCCTTTTTAAATTAAATAATATATTTATTATATTAAAATTACCTTTTTAGCTAAATTACCTAAAGTAATTAATAAAAGAATAAAAAATATAAATAAAAATTTAATATTCATTTTTATTTAAATTTTATATTTTAAATTGTTTAATTTATTTTTATTTAATATTTCAAATAATTTATATAGCAATTAGAGTTACATAGGTTATATACATAATTATTCAAAAACAGGTGAGTAAAGTACATGTCTGGTTAAGGAAAAATATTTTTAAAATTTGCTTTATTATTAAACTTGAATAAATACGTACTAACTTAATTAATATAAATTTAATAAATACTGCTTTAAAAATATTTTTTAATTAAAAATCTACGCATTTAAAATTGCACTTTACTCACCTGTATATTTTAAATAATATTTTTCTAAAAAATAAATTATAAATAGTCTATAATTGTTAGTATAAATATAAATAAAAATTAATTAAACAATTTAAAATATAAAATTTAAATAAAAATGAATATTAAATTTTTATTTATATTTTTTATTCTTTTATTAATTACTTTAGGTAATTTAGCTAAAAAGGTAATTTTAATATAATAAATATATTATTTAATTTAAAAAGGATAATAATAATAATGATCAAAAACATTTAAAACATAAAACAAAACGTCCACATCCAATTCCTCGTCACAGAACATTTAAACCTCATCCATCACGTAAACCAATAAATGTTTTAGATGTTGAATGTGGTGATGATAATAATGGAGATAATAATTGAATTAATACTTTAAGTAAAATATGTATTAGAAACTAAACAAATTAAATCTAATAAAATGTTCAACCAAGAATAATTTAATTAAATTTTAGATTTTATTTTACAAATATACTACATATATAAACAAACAATTAACAATATTATATCCACTTAACTATATTTTCCTTCTATATTCTTTCATTTCTTTAGGCTGGTGGATATGGAGGGTTTGGTTGACACGAACTACTTTAAATATTTATTTATAAATTAAATTTAATTAAAAGAATACCTCTGCCAATTCTCTGGACATTGCTGATAGGTTGTCAGTGGTGGAGTAACTGGATACACTTAAAGATTAAACATTACTCAATTATTTATTAAAAATATTAACTAACCAACATAAGGTTGCAGATGAACATTGGACTGTGCTTGACTGTTAAGTTCAAATTTTTTCCGTTCCAACTTCTCCAGTTGTCGAATATATTCAAGCTGTCGCTGTTCCATACGTCTGAATTTAGCCTTTTCATTTTGATAGTTCATTATTTGATAGATACAACAGCACAAATAACAATAGAAGCAGAACAGGAAGAAGAGAGTCACAAACAATACAATATCGTTCAATGTATTGTTTTTACCGTAGTCATTAGATTGATATGTTGGATAAAATTCTTGATCCTCTGGAGTGTAATCCATCTCTTATTATTGGGCAGAAAACTGAAGCAATAATTAAAATAAACTTACTTTAATACATACTTTTATACTAAATTTACTCCAGGTTTTATTTAAAATTAATAACTAAAGAGATTTATTATTTTAAGTTTTAACAAAATTCTAAAGCATGAAAGTTTATCAAATTTTTCCATCTTTTTCGTTGATTTTCTTTCGTTCCTATAATTTCATCAATAACATTTTGATAATAATATGCATTAGTATCCATCTTTTATTATTTAAATTTAAATTTATTAAAATATTTAAAATTTCTACCAAAATAGTTTCTCTTCTTTTTAAAGTATCCAAAACTATTCCACTACAATTTGAACCCATTGAAGTTATTCCAAGTAAAAACCAACGTTTTATACCTTGAGAATCTTCAAATTGACTAGATAAACCTCCACCGCTGTCACCCTTTTAATAAAAAAATTTAATTAAAAATATTCTTTTCATTTTAGTTAAAAAAAAAGGCCCAAAAACTTAACTGCACATGTACTTATATTTCTAGCTGAAATACCACAAAGAATATCTTCATGATATTTCCTAACATTCTTTTTACAATCTTCTTGTCCCATTAAAGAAATTAATTTAGCTTTTTGTAAAAATGATGAAGACTTCATTTTTCCATTAAAATGGAAGGCTTTATTTTATTTAAAATTTAATTTATAATTAATAATTTAATATTATTATTTTACATTGACCCCAACCAAATATAACAGGTGTTGATAAATTCCTCCAGTCAAGTCTATTAACTTTTTCATCCAAATGCAGTAAACACTTTAAATATTTTTATTTAATTTTTATTTAATTAAATTACTATATGATTTGCAATGTTTGGAGTTATTGTTATTTTCTCATTATTATTATCATTTATTGAATTGTTAACAAATTTTTGTTCAAAAGGAATTGGTTTACCTAATTCTATAATTGCATAATCTTCTATTTAAATAATAAATTAAAATTTAATTTAATTTTTTAAAATTACTTCCAATGCAATAATTTTCATAATATTGTTTATATGTAGCACTAAAATATAAGAAATTTAATTAAAATAAGAAACTTTTTTTTGAATTTAATTTTCCAAAAATTAAATAAAATATTTAGAAAAAGGTTACTTTTTTATTGAATATTTTATTGCATATTTTGGTATTTTACAGTTCTTTAATGTTGACTGTTCTCCAACGCAAATACTTCCAACTTGAATAAAATATTGAGACAAAACATTTTTAAGGTCAGCAGCATCTGATTTACTAGAAAATTGTAAAAAAATTAAAAAAAGATTTTAAATCATTTCATCAGAATTAATATTAATTGAAGCATTTGAAAATTAAAAAATTACTTGCAACATTTAAATCTTTGCCCAGAAGTTCTACAGGAAAAATTAACTGCTTTTTTCTTAAAACAATGAGCAGCAGTGAGTACATGACGTTTTGAAATAAGCACACCAGTACATCTTACAACTGGATTTATTATATAAACAGCCCAAGGATATTCACCTTCTCTAACACTTTCTCCACCTAATACCTTTTGTTTTTTGTTTTTTAATTAATTAAAATAAATTAAATAAACTTTATACTTTAAATTCTGAATCTAATATTGTCCTTCTTTTAGAACGATTTGATACATTTAATTTAGATTTTAACCTTTTTTCAAAGGGAATAGACAAACCACAACGGACAGGATCTGAGAAAATTTGTCTAAATAATACAAATAATTTGAAAAATTCTGTAAATATATTTAAATAATTATTAGACAGGTAAAAGAAAGGAAGATTTAACATTTTATAAACAAACCATATGCATCAAATCCTGGTAACCAGTCATCTTGAGCATGAGAAAATGTTTGAATTAATTTAGGAACACAACAAATAATTAAAAATAAAAACATTAAATTTAATTTTTTAAATAAAATTATAATACTTTTTAAATAAAAATAATTGAAATTAATAATAATAAATAATAATGTAGAATATTTAGAATTATTTAACTGGTGAGAATATACATATAGTAGAATAAATGTGTGAATCATTGTTTAATTTTTGCTTATTTAATTAATTAATTTTTAAAATAATAATTTTAATTCATTGTAATCTAATATATATATGTACTATAAAGGATAAAAAAATGAAGAACTTTGATATGGAAAATATTATTTTTCTTATAAGGATTATTTTTAATATTTGTGTATCATATAGTATACATATGTACATGTGTGGGTTCTTTCCTGTTTTGGCGGCAATTTTCCGCAAGTTTTGTTCCGCAAGTAATAATATTTATTTTCTCTTAAGTATTATTTTTTGAAGAAAAGAATTAATTTTGAGGCATATTGATTATTGTAGGTAATATATGTATATATAAATATGAAATTCCTTTCTGGTATCAAATTTTTAGCTATAATTACAAAAATTACTCCTTGAAATTCCCAATGAAACCCAAGCGGCAAAATTCCTTCAAAACTCCCTCTCGACACGATCGTTGAATTTATTTATTGGTGGTTGCGCGAGAATACTTCTATGAAATTTTGATTATGAATAATTCCAACTTTTTGAAGGAATTTTGCCGCTTGGGTTTCATTGGGAATTTCAAGGAGTAATTTTTGTAATTATAGCTAAAAATTTGATACCAGAAAGGAATTTCATATTTATATATATATTACCTACAATAATCAATATGCCTCAAAATTAATTCTTTTCTTCAAAAAATAATACTTAAGAGAAAATAAATATTATTACTTGCGGAACAAAACTTGCGGAAAATTGCCGCCAAAACAGGAAAGTACCCATGTGTGTATGAGTGTAATTTCCAAAATGATTATATTAGACATTTTCTGGTAATATATGTATAAATTAGTTGAAAGTTTTTTGATTCATTTTTCGAGTCAGAATTGTTTTATTGTATTAAAAACAACATTGGAATTTTTCGCGATGAACCGGCTGAAATTAGCCACAATATTTTAAAAATTTTTGTTTCATTAAATTTATTTTTTCGGTTTTTAATTTTAACCAATGGGTAATGATCAAAGTGGTGTACGCAGTCGAAGTCAAGGCAGTAAAGAATTGCATTCACCTACAATTTCAATGGGTGTCCCTGCTTCTTTCTCGTTTTTAACTCGAAAACGTTTGAAATTTTTATTTAATATTTTTACATTAAATTCTGCTAATTAATGTATTTATTTTCTTTAGGAAATTCTACAAAAAGTCTACTATTAACCAGCGTTGTTGTTGTTAATGATGGAGCATCAACCTCGGCTTCAGTTGGTAATATCAATGCCGAACTTGATTTAAGGCGGATTAAGGTTTTTATTTTAAAAATTTATTTAGTCTTTTTTCCGATTATTAATTGGAGTATAAATCGCAGTAGAATGATTTACAGTCTAACTAATTTAAATTTTAAGGAGATCCCTCATTTTCTTCCATTGATGCAAGGTGTTTTGCCTGGCTATAGAGATTTACCTGAAGTACTTTTGAAAATTGATCCTCGCCCGATTTATAGATTTCTCCAACGATTACAACAACATTTTAGGTTTTGTACTGAAGCTGTTACAACTGAACAAGGAAGAATTTTTGCACATATTGTTGAGGTTTTTTTTAATTTAACTTCTTCTATAATTATAAAATTAGATTGACCAATTAGCTTTGTCCTTGGTAAAGAAGACAACAAATTGCAATAAAAAGTTGGATTTTCTTAGTAATGAATTGAAGAAGGTTGTTAGTCTTTCAGAACAACTGGACACTGCACAGGTTTCTTAAACTTCTTTTAATTATTTGTGTGGGTACTTATTCTTTGCGGCTCCCACACTTTTTTTTATTTTAAAATGTGGCTTTCCTTTTTTTTTGATTTTTTGACTTGTATCTCGTTTCAAGCATTTCTGAACTGAACTAAATGTTATTTTCTTAATACAATTTTATAAACAGAGCATAAAGGATGGCACCGTTTTTTCTAAATTTTAAACACGAAAAATTCTATTTTTTTTCAATATTTCCAGGTTCTTTTTAATGAATTATTTCGTTGTGCAGAATCATTAAATAAATTATTACCAAATGAAGAGCAAATGGCACCTCTATCTGTTGTTTTTATACCTATTCTAGAAGAAAAACATAAAGCTGAAAAAACTCAAGCAAATGATGATGAATTGGGTTGGACAAAGGACGATGAAGGAAGAAGTTTTTTGGCTGGAAGAGTTAGCGAATGTAGAGTAGTGGACAGTGATTGTTCTTAACATCTAACGGTTAAGCAAAAACTTTATGGATTTTTGGAAAAAAATTTAATTGAATTCTAATTCATGCTAGTCTTGGTGCTTTCTTTATGCGGCCCAAATAACCGCAAGTTTGTCATCTTTAATAATATGACTTATCAACTTCTCTTTGTATTTTTGAAGCATTTATTGATGAACAACATATTATTAACAAAATTAGTTGGTTTTGGACCGCAAAAAATTAGCGCAGATTTGATACTTTTAGGACTAAAACAACTCCAATGCTTAACAATATTTCTTTTCCTTATTAATATTTTCTAGTCTTTTTATTTCAGTTTTTTAGCTTCACCTAAAAGTAGATTCTGTTACATTTTTAACAATTAAAATATAAAAAATCAGCATTCTTATATTTTTTTAATGAGATTGCTAATTTCGGCATACCTAGAATTGACTTGAGAAACCTTCATTAAGTTAAAGCGCATTATCTTTGCAATTTTCTGTTCTTAACTTTTGCTTAACCAAAAAAGGAATTAAAAACGTTTACATCCTTGTTGCTTCTAATATAAAGTTCGTTAATATAGTTTTTATTTTACATCTAATAATTTTAATTTTATTATTTCATTTTTGAAAAATAAATTGAGATCACAAATCATTTTAAAATATTGTTTTTTCTGGCTATATAAATATTTTTCAAATTTTTGCAACAAATGTAATTTTCAGCTTTCCTAGCATTTGATTTAATTTAAAAAGTATGCCGTTGGTTGCACCACCGCCAAAACCTGGTCGAATACGTGTTTATCGGGTCATTACTGATTTTAATAATGATGAGGTTCTTTTTTATTTATAGTTGCTTTGGTTCTTTATTTTATATATTAACAATAAGGCAGGTACCTTTCCTTTTTTTAGGGCCAAGGTTTTATTTGTCGCAGGTCTTATTGTTAATATTTTCTTAAATATATATAAAGAACAAAATACTTTTTTTTATTAATCATTCCCTAATAAATCGATTTGTAAAATATTCTAATGTGGGCAGAAATTGCGCAGACTATTTTTTACTACAATAAAGATAAAGTCCAGAAAGTATATTACCTAAAATATTTTAACCTCTTTTTCAGCATAATCCTCTATCTCTAACTGTCGATGATATTGTTTATTTACGTGAGACAAAAGGCGACGATTACGAACTAAAATGCCCACAAAAATCTTCCTTATCAGAACTTTATAATAAAAAAATTACTGAAACAAATTTGGAACTTATTGAATTTCCTCTACATGAAGCTGCCAAAATGGGTGATTCTAATTTTTTAAGAGAATGCCTTGAAAATAAGGTTATTTTAATAAGCACCTGAATGACTTAAATATTTAGGTATCCGTTAATGTCCTTGATCGTTCATCATCCACGGCGTTGCATTGGGCTGCCTATACAGGCCAGGCTGAAATTGTAGAAACTTTATTAACATTTTCGAATATCGCAATTTCTGTGCAGGTTATTAAGTTAATAAAAAAGGTTGAATTCCTCAATAGAGTTCAGCCTGGATTTGAATTCTTTCTGTACTAGAATAACAGTCAAGAGCTAGTAGAATATCTTTGTGACTGTTTTTTGAATCGAAGATCCTTGGGTCTAGTTGATACATTAAATTCAGTCTCGGGCCCAGATCTATGATTTTAAAATCCGAGTCTTTTTGATGCCACAAATTTATTCTATTTAATACAGACCAGGTAAATAATTTCAGAATAAATTGGGCGATACTCCCTTACATGCAGCTTCCTCCAAAGGTAGAATTGATTGTGTGCGATTACTTGTTGATGCAGGTGCTAACTTACAAATAAAAAATACACAAGGAAAACGTCCTATTGATGTAGCAGTAGACCCAGAGATTGGTTCCTTTCTTAAAACAACAATGACTGAACGAGGATTTACTGAACTAGAAGCTGCAGATTATTTAGGTGATGAAGAAGAGGAGGAGAGCCATGGATGACGTGTTATATTGTTATTCTAAAAATTATTCCATTTTTAAAATTTAAAATCATTTATGAAATTACGGTAGGTTGCATTCCTTAACGGACGTTTCGGGACTGAATCTTTTGGACGGAGGCTTTGGGTCCAACTCTTTAATAAATATAGAATTACTTTTCATTAAAAAATATTTAAATAAATTATTGTGTCAGTTGTAAATTTATTGTTGAAATTACGTGTAAGTCCCGAAATATTGGCCTGGAAATATTACTCCAACGAAATAACATTATTTTAATTATTTATTTTTATACTAATTATAGAGTATCTCTATGCATATTTTTTACTTATTAAATATATTTGTGATAAAATATCCTTCGTTTATAAAAGTTATTAAATTTTAACTGCCTTAAATAATTTAAGAAGCATATTTACTAACAAAATAACTATAATTATTTTCATCGTTATTAACTTATAAATGTTTATAAACTTTTAAAAAATGTTTAATCTAAATTCTAAGGTGATTAAATTTACACAATATCTAAACATTTTACTGTTGAAATATTAGAACATTTATGCATATCTAATCAATAATAAAATAGAATTATATTTAATCTAATTTAGCTATTTAAAGGAAAAGAATTTAAAAATTAATTTTCAGAAAATCATTCAAAAAAGTTTTTTGCTGTTAAATGCAGTTAATTTGAATAAATTTTGATAATTTATGGATTCTTTAAATGTTTCTTACTTTGTAGCATTTCATTTAGCCATAATCGAAAATCAACGCAGTCTAAAAATTTTTTATTTAAATGAACTAAATTTTTTTAGTTTATTTCCGGTTAAAAATTAATGATATAATAAATATATTTGGAATTAATTCCCTTATAATTCTGAGGATATTATTTAATATTTAAATTATATTTATGTAATTATTACATCTGTGTGCGAGTTCTTCATCTAATTCATTTAAATTCGTTGCCTTTGAAGAAATTTTATCCAAAGCTTAATTAAAATTAATTTTAATTAATTAATATATTTTGTCTAGTATTTTAATAGTTTAATTATTTAAATTAATTTTAAATTAATAATTATTTTAAGAAATTATTAAACACAAAATATTCCTTCAATTTTTTAAATGTAATAATTTTTATTTTTAAAATTACCCTTTCCTCCCCATTTAGACTTTAAATATTCAAAATATTTTAAATCAAGATTGTTTGGAATAAATTCTTGATTTTTTTCGACAACTTTTTCTTTATTTTTTTCTTTTTGATTAATTAAATTGCTACTAACATGCCCAAGGTTAAGATAATTTTCTTGAAAATTAATAGTAGTAGTTAATTCTTCTTTTCCTTTATTTTTATTCTTTGATGAAGAACCAATATTTTCATTTAAAAT
Source organism: Meloidogyne exigua (assembly GCA_018905775.1). Lineage (NCBI taxonomy): Eukaryota > Metazoa > Nematoda > Chromadorea > Rhabditida > Meloidogynidae > Meloidogyne > Meloidogyne exigua. The sequence goes on along the minus strand of JAGUQR010000194.1, from coordinate 511,024 downwards.
AATACCTTCTTAATTAAAAAATAAAATTTAAAAATGATAATAATTATTAATAAATTAAAAATGCTTAAATATTATTAATTAAAACTTGGATAAGTTTTAATTTTATTTTTACTTTCAAAACAAAATTATAATCTTTTGTAACGATATGTATTGTATGTACATACACATGTGTACAAATATGTAATTCTATTAAATAGAATAAATTATTAGAAAAATAAATTACTTTGTTTATTTTGTTTATATTGATGTTCATTATAGTTAAGGTATTGGGGTTGTTGTGGCTAAATAAAATAAAATAATAATTATTTTATTATTTTAAAATTTAATTAAATATTAATTCCTTAAATTCTAAATAATTAAAACAAACATTTATTTTTAATTGTTCATTTTGTGTAGAAGAATTATTTATAAATAAATTTCTTTGACTATTATTTTCGAATAAAATAGTATATTGTTGCAAAATATTAACTTCATACATATCTTTAAGCAATTTAATTTTATGATCTAACATTTCTAAACTATTAAATTGTTGATGAATTTTACGGGTTTTTATTTCGCCATTATTATGTTTTAATTCACTTAATTGTTTATTCATTAAATCAAACAGAAAAATTTGTTGTTTAAGTGGGTTAATTCCAGAAATATTATAATTATGTTTTATTCTTTTTAAATTTTCAATTTCTTCTTCTTCTTTCTCTTTTCTCTTTTCTCTTTTTATTTATATTTTCATTCGGCTGTTGATTATTCTCATTAATTTGTAAATTTTGATTAAAATTTGTGTTACAATAAGACAAATTATCTTAAAAATAAATAAATTATATTTTTAAAATTTATTTTGATACAAAGTAATTTAATTAAATATTTAATTCTATTTTATAATTAAATACTCTATTTACATATTTATGTCCCTATCACACCCCGAGGTTAACTATTTAATTCTTAAAAAATATATAATTTATTTACCAATATTTGTTTGTAATAATTCGTTATCCATTTGATTATAATAAGGAAGACAATCAAATAATTGACAGTCTTCATTATTTATATTAAAAGAAAATAAATTTTCTAATTCGATTAACTAAATATTTAAATTATTATTAATTATTTAATTATTAATTTTACATTTTTTTCAAATTCAAATTGATTTTCATTAATTTTATTTTGATAATCTGGAATCTCTTTTACACTTGAGGAAGGTTCCCCATTATTATTATTTGTTGTCATAGAGAAAGGAAATTTTATAAAAAAATAAAATAATAGAAATAATAATAAATTTTGTAAAAACATTTTTAAATTTCCTAGAATTAATTAAAAGGTTTTATATACCTATTAAAATAAAAGTTAATTTAAAAATTGAAGCATTAATTAATTAATTAAAAAATATTTTCCTTTTAATAATTTAAAAATGAAGGGGAAAGCATTATGAAGGGTTATTTAAAAGCAATAATAAGTGCATTTTACTCATATTTTCCTCATGAGTTATTTTTACATTAATGGTAGACTTAATTCAAAAAATGCTTTGATGTTTTTCTTTGAAATTCGGCGTTTTCCTTTTATTATATAATTAATAAGTATGATACAAATGCACTTTTATAAATTAAATTTACAAAAAAAAACAGTAATTGTGAAATAATTTATTGCTTAATTTCCTTTAGATAATTAATTTTTCTAGGTCTTAGTGTCTATTTATTAGAATAGATTTCTTCAAATTTTTACTAATTTTAAGATAATAATAATGTTACTTATTTTTCAAGTTAGAAAATAATTTAAATAATTTTTATGTGCATATAATTTTTTAAATATGTTTAATAAAGTTTTTGTTTACAATGTTTGTTTTTTTATATCTCCATTCTTTGGATGTTTTGCTTTAAAATCAAATTCTCATACTTAATAGATTCTTCTTTCATTCTAATGTCCTTTAAATATAAAATATTAATTTTATATTTATTTACCTTTTTGTTCATTATTACCGCCATCAGATTTGTTATCACCATTAGAACCTTGACCATCTACTAATGGACCGCTGCTATTTGAACCTTCCGATTCTTTTTGTTGATAATGTTGTTGTAAATTCTGTCGAATTGTTTCAAGCACTTTTGGTCGAACATTTCTAATGTTTTGTTCAGAAGGAGTTTGAATGTCCATTAAATTACGTTTTCGTTCCACAACGTTAGTAATAGGTAAGAATTGGTGTAGAGGATTATTAGATGACTCTAGATTGCGAGTTGTAGTTGAGGGAATGTTTGAACTTTCTGCAGTCATCGTTTGTGTTTCTTGAGTATCCAAAATTGGTTGTTGTAATACATGAGCATTCCCTTCATTTAATCGTTGCTGTAATTGTTCTATTTCATTAATAGGTATAGGCCTTTGAGCACTTCCTTCATTTGGTCTTTGTTGTTGTTGTATTTTATGAAGAGTTAAAGGTCGTGGGATTAGATAAGATTTAAAATCAAATGGTGGTGATTTATTTATTTGATAATGGCTAAAATTAGGTAAATTAAAAGGTTTTTGGCTTCCTTTTTTAAAATTAAAATTGGTAAGAGGTTTTTGCTTCTTGTTTAGTTGTTGCATCTCTTGAATAAATTGGCGAATAAATGATGTATTTTGACTTGCATCTCCCAAATTACTCGGACCAGCGATTGGCACATTACTTGGACCAGCGATTGGCACATTGCTCGGACCGGCAGTTGGCATATTTCTCGGACCAGCGATTGGAATATTACTCGGACCAGCGATTGGCATATTTCTCGGACCAGCGATTGGCATATTCGAACCAGCACCTAGTTGTAATTCCCGTGTTCCTTGTTTAGATTTATTCTGTACTTTATTATAATTTTTTTCTCCCCTAAAAATTCCCTTGTCATGATTATTCAAATGCTGTTCGTTTTTCTGTTCATTTTCTTCAGTTTTAACTGGAACATTTAAATTTATTGCCTCATTTTGCCTTGTAACACTTTTTTCTCCATTTTTCTTAACACCTTTATTTAAATATTATTTTAATTTTATTTAAATAATTAAAATTTATTCACTTTGACCCAAATAAAGTTCAAGGTTTAACTCTTCATTTTCAGTGCTTGATTTACTGTTTCCTTCACTTCCAGATTGTTCATTATTTTTAACATTTTTCTGTATTTTAAGACATTAATAAATATTTAATAATATTAAAAAAAAATTTTCATTAAGAATATTATTTTTATTTTAATTAAATAATACTTTAGATTTTCCTTCTTCGTCTGATGTTGAAATTGCAAATTGTATTTTTAAAAGAAAATAAAATAATAAAATTAATTTATATTTCATATGAAATTAAAAATTTTTATTTTTAATTAAATTAATAAAAATGAATGATTTAATTTAAAAAATAATCTAATAAATAATTAACATTTGAATTTTAGTTAACTAGAAATTAGAGGTTTTTAATCAATGTTATTTTTTTAAAACAAATTAAAAATTAAAAAAAAATTTTTTTTTTTTAATTTTTATAAATCGAAATAAAATCCTATCTATTTCTTTAATATTCACAATGGCAATTTAAATTGCCATTTCGCTTTTTTGTAAGACCTGCCTTTTTTAATTGATTTTTAAAAATTATTGCCATTTAAAGCAATATGTATAAAAAAGTTTTATTAAAATAAAAAATAGAAAAAGTGCAAGAGTTTACAAACAGCTTTTAAATTTAATTAATTTGTTTAAGGAATATATATACTCGTGAAAATGCTCAGAAAATTCTCCTCTAACTTAAAAAAATTTTTTCCTAAAAAGTTCGTTTTTAAAGCAAAATTTAAAAAAAAATATTAAAAAAAAATATTAAAAAAATAAAAAAATATTAAAAAAAGAAAAAAATATTAAAAAAATATTAATAAAATTTAAAAAATATAAAAAAAATATTATTTTAGTAAGATAATTTCATTGTAAAACAGTTTATTTATAATAATATATTTAAGTTTTGAATAATTTTACTATATTTTTTAATTCATTTAAAAAAATTTTCTGTCCCTTTGGTCAGATAGGAATCTTCCGGTGCAGAGAAAGTTACTTAAAATATTGTAGAGGAATAGATCCAGAGTTTCTACTTACTTTTTATTTATAATGGAGAAGGTCCTTACTTTTATTATTATATTCTTGAATAATATTTTTTGATTTTTTTCCTTTCTTTGTTGATGTATTAGAAGGAGTTGCTTCAATAATTATTAAAAATATAAATAAAAGAAATAATAAATAAAAATATAATTGCTTGTTTTGCATTTTAAATGAAATTATTTAATCACTTTAAATATAATTAAAGATTTAATATTTCTTTTTTCTATAGCTTTAACAACCAAAGAAGAAGTCCAAGCTCCTCGAGCCATGCATCGAATTGGCTGTCAGTCAAAAGCAGTTTTTGATAAAGATCAATAGCTTTGAAATTCTTAAGTTGTTCCATAATAAATTTAAATGATAAAAATGACGCTTATAACATTTTTCAAGTTTGTTAAATATATGTATACACAAAATTAATCCTTTTTGATTCATTGATTGACAGAATATCAAAAAAATGAAAAATAGGCAAAAAAGGGAAAAAATAAAAATGGGGGATGTAAGGCTTGGAATTACTATCACTTTAAATATAATTAAAGATTTAATATTTATTTTTTTATAGCAAAAATTAAAAAATTTCTAAATAATTAGGTTGTTCTAATATAAATTTTAGTGATTTTTTAGTCTCTGTTTTGTTTGGAATTGTCTTTCTATTAGAATAAATATTTTTAATGCCCCAGCCTCTTCCTCTAAAAAAACGTTTGGAAGTTCTAAGTTATTTTGACAGTGAACTGTCATACAGGAATGTTGCTCGTCGTTGTGGTGTCTCCAAGAGCTATGTTGGTAGGCTTTTTCTTGAGGTGAAACATCGAGACAATACTAAATATTATTTTATTTTAAGAAAAAGAAACAAAATAAGGAATGCCAAAACAGGCAGGAGGCGTTGGCACCTCCTGTCTCGTCAACAAGTGAAGAGGGTTTTGTTGTTTTGAGAGGAGGGAGTCCTTTCCTTGAGAGTTTGTGTTGTAGGCCTGTTACTATCAATTCTATGAACGATGTTTTTTTCTTTGTTTTTTAATTTTTTCTTTATTAGTCTGATGAAGGATGTTCAAACGACCTAACTTTTGTTGGAGAATCTTCTGTTGCACCAGCCACCGTGATGGAAGACACTTCGCCAGCTTTGAACAAAGCAATCAAAAAGGCAAAATGTGATTTGATAAAAGTACTGCATTTTTGCTTGGGAGGGGGGGTTTATTTAAAACACTACATCTTTTCTTAATTCAGGCAGAGACTCAGAAAACGCTGCTTCAAATCGAACTACTTAAAGAACAACTCAGGGCGATAAAGAAGAAAAACTATATCAAGGATACTGAAACAATAACACTCAATTAAAAAATAAAAATTCTTTTCTTTTTTACTATTTGTCTTCTTTTGGTTAGTCAGTCTAGATATTTCGATCACACAAATTAAGCTCAAGACGCACATTCGTCAATCATTTGTTTACACAGTCTTCCTGCCCTTTCTAATCAAAAGGCTTTAAATCTTTATGTACAACGACATTGAAAACCATCTTAAAACATATACAAATCAAATTTATTTTGAAGAACCCTCCAAATCAATACATTCTGCATGTAAGTGATAATCATTGAAATGAAATATTTTAGTAAGATAATGGAGAAATGTCGACAATTAGTATGTATATAGTATATTTTCTTTTAATATTCTGATAGTCTAAGTTAGCATTTATTTATAAATGTTGAATATTTAGATTAAATCATTTTATATAATTATTTAAATTCAGGTATTTTAACCTAAAGATTATAGTAATAATAAGGTATATTTACTACATATAATTTTATTCTTTAAAAATAAAAAGGCTAAAATAAAAGGAAAGAATATCTTTCAATTTAATAAATAGTTAAAAATAAATATATTTTAATCTAAATTCAAATACTTAATCCAATCTATATCATCATCATTGTTTATGTTAGTACCTTCATTATATTCATTTTGTTGCTTTATTTGTTCAGAATTAATATTTTGGTTATTTTCTACATTATCTAGACAAGTATTATTAATTTAATGTTAAAAATAATATTTTTAATTTTTGTAAAGTAGTTAATTAATTGACTTAAATTTTATTGTCTTTCCTTTAACTTTTTTGTTAAACTAGTTTGTGGCATTAAACCCCTTCTATTAATTTAAACTAACCATAACCAAATCTCTCTTCAGCAATGCCTTTGTTTGGTGAATTACTAGAACTTGCTTTGTTGGTTTGATTTTCTTGTTTTATAATCCATTTATTAAATTCATTATATAAACTAAACTAGGAAAAAAATAATTAGAATTTATTGTAAATAAATATATATATTTATTAATTAGATAACCTTTCAACATTAATCTGTGAATCTGTTTTTGAAGTTATTGCAAGATTTTTTTCTTTATTTATTTTTAAATAATTATTTTCTTTGTTTATGACTTTTGTTGGTTCTAAAAATTTTGGCGATTTTTCCTTACTTTTTATTTTAACGTTTTCATTATTATTTTGCTTAATATAAATTATTTCATTATCAACAGCATCAATAAACATTTTAATGAATTTATTATATTTATTAATAATGGAGTTTATTTTAGCGCTTATAATTTGAGTTGTTTCCTTGTTCAGCAGTTCCGGGTTACTAATAGGAACTGTATAGTCTATTATTTTCCTAGCAGCATCAGACATCCAATCAACAAAAAATTGTTGTCGAATTGCTGTTAGGAATGGATCATCTTTCATTTGGCCAGCTTAATATTTATATTTTTAAATGACATTAGAGTCTCAAAATAAAATTATTCTAATATACAAAATTATTTTTGAAATAAGTGGGGCTGTCCATTACTTCATTCCTAATGTTAAAAAGTAAGGAGAGATAATCCCCATAAAGTAAAATGTAAGGGCGGCTGCAAAATTTCAGACTAACCAAATCCTTGATTAATCATCACAATTAATTGATTTTCGTCTAACTTCTTATAAACTTCATTAATTTCAAGTCTATACGGTTTAAAATTTATTAAAAATTGTTGAAGCAATACTGCAACGATAAAAATCCTAGAAAATACGCAGACCGTATTAACGTCATAATTTTTATATAAATCGCATTCCTCTTTTATGTTATTCCCCAATTCTTCAGTTATTTGTCTCATTTTCTGAAATAATAATTGATAAAAATGGTTAATTAATTAATTAGAGTATTTAGATTAACAATATTTAACCAGTTTAGAACAAAACTATTTAATAAAATGGAGGAATTTTAAAGTTAAAAAGTCGCTCAACATAAATTAAAAAATCTACTGGCTTTTAAACTGATTAATTCAAACGCTTACCTCATCCAGAAATAGCAACGGTGGAAGCTTTTTTACCAAAATTTTGTTATTTTCATATAGCTCAGCATTACCACTTATATATAATGCTTCAAAAAAATGACTTATATTGAATGGTTTATTAATTCCATAATAACACATATTTCTTGCATAAAGATAGTAATGTTTAGGATTTAATTCAATTGTTGGTAAAAATTTATTTCCTTTAGATTTAATAAAATTTAAAAAATAATTTTGTTTTTCATTATAATAATTAAAAGGAAATTTAATTAAATTCATTGTTCCATTTTCTTCATGTTTGGTCAATATCCATGAATATAATAAATAACTTTTTTCAATGAAAGAACTAAGAAGAGAAAAGTTGTATTTTTCTAAAATTAAAAAAATAAATATTAAATTTATTTAATTAAATTATTTTTTTATTTAAATTATTTATTTATTTAATTTAATTTAATATTTTAGTCAATAAAATAAAACATTAATTAAATTAAAATATTATTAATAGAAATAGAAATTCAAAGGACTCTCACTTACTTTTATTATTATATTCTTGAATAATATTTTTTGATTTTTTTCCTTTCTTTGTTGATGTATTAGAAGGAGTTGCTTCAATAATTATTAAAAATATAAATAAAAGAAATAATAAATAAAAATATAATTGCTTGTTTTGCATTTTAAATGAAATTATTTAATCACTTTAAATATAATTAAAGATTTAATATTTCTTTTTTCTATAGCTAAAATAAAAAAATTTCTAAATAATTAGGGCTCTTAGGAATTCTTAATTTTAAAATTTTGTTTAATTTAATTGTATTAAATTAAATAAAATAATAATATTAAATAATTTGCTTTTGAGTGGAATAAATAAATCTGAGCTTTTTTGGGATTGTTACAAGGGCTTTTAAAACTTTGTTTTAATTGCAATGAATGTCTTTAATATTTAATAGTAGAAAAAGCGAAAATAAATATTCATTCAAAGTCTTGCGTCAGTCTTTTTAAATTCTTTTTTTTTTTTGTGTTTTAATCTTTATGAAATAAATAAAAGGGCATTAATGAAAATATTTAGCTAAAGGGCAATATTAAAAAAGGATAGTCTTTATTATGAAATATTTTGTTGCACTTTAAGCAGTCAATTTGAATATAAATGAAGTTTGATTTTAAAAATCCTTAAAAGTACAAGAATTAATTAATTAAAATAAATAAAATTAATCGGCATGTTTTTTTGATGTCTCTCAATGCACTTTTGTTATTTATTTACAATTTTATTATTTTTTATTTACATTAAAAATCAATGGAAAATATCAAGGGACATAAGTCCAAATAAACTTTATTAGTAAATTGAAAAAATAAAAAAATAAAAATAAATAAATAATCTTTATTTAAAAAAATAAAGGGAAATTTTTCCATTCAAGAAATTAAAAAAGAAATTTTATTTATTTGAAAGAATTAATTAAAGTTTTGAACAACATTATAAAAAAATGTCTAATATATTTATATCTACAAAATACAATTTATTTAAATAATTAAATACAATTAAAAAAAGTTCTTTATATTTTAATTAACTTGTACAATATTTGCATTATTAGGTAACGGATTTACTGAGTTACAGAATAACCTTTTGAAGAATGATTTAATTAAAGTAAATTCTTTAAAATAAGCCTCTCTATATTCTGTGCTGTAAAACAAAATTTAAAAATAATTATTTAATTAAATATTTACCTATTAATACATAAAATAGGTGCATTAGAAGCAGATCCAAGAATATAAATAGCTGCAAAGTAATTCAATAAAAACCAAATTTTGACATTTAAAGAAGGTCCAAATATAAAATAAATTGCAACACAAATAAAGAAATATGTTATGTTACAGCCAATATTTACAAAAACAATTAACAATAATGAACGATAAAGCTTTTTTAATGTTTCATCATTTAATGCTAAAAATAAAGAGAATTTTAATTAATTAACAATAGGGTTGAGCGGGATCGGGATCCCGACCAAAAATCGGGATCGGGATTTTCAAAATTCGAACCCGATCCCGATCCCGAGTCGGGATCGGGATTACTAATTCGGGATCGGGATTTGATTTATAATCACTAAAATCAATGAAAAATCTTAAAAAAGTCCTCCAGTAGAACCATGCTTTCTATGGGTACACCCTGATATATCGCAGCCCAGTGTACCGCGCCCATTGTACCGCAGGTACCGCGAGCCCATTGTACCGCAGCCCAGTGACCTCACTCCCAGAGTACCGCAAATAATCTAGGCAGCTAATTTGTTTGAAGCATGTTCAACTAAGTTGAAGCATGTTTAAATTAATTTGAAGCATGTTTCAATTAATTTGAAACACGTTTCTATTAATTTGGTATGCTTCAGATTAACTGAAACACCTCAAATGAATTGAAGCATGCTTCAAATTAATTGAAGCATGTTTCAGATTAACATTCCTCAGACATTATTGAAACTAAAAAGATACTTGTTTGTATAAAATTTAGACTTTAAATATAAAATCAGGATCGGGATTAGTGACCTAATCCCGATCCCGATCCCGATCACGACTCGGGATAGGAAAGGTCCGGGATCGGGATCGGGTTTAAGCTTCGTGATCGGGATCAGCAAAATCGGGATTCGGGATTCAGAAAAACCGGGATTATCCCGAACGATCCCGCTCAACCATAATTAACAAAACAATTTTCCCTTTATTTATACTTCCTAGAAATGTTTATGGAAAGTATTTCTGTATTTATTATATTATCGTATTTAATTATTTAATTTATTTAATTAATTATTTTTTAAACTAATAGGTAACTCAAAAAAAGAATAAATTGTTGTTTTAATCCTCCCCTTTTTTCCTTTGTTTTGACAAGGCAGAGAGAAGAAGAGCAAAGGAAAGTTCGGTATAATTAAACTATTATTTATTAAATAATTAAAGAAAACCTGTTGTTAATTTTGTCAGCATTCCAATAAGAATATAAATAAATGCAGAAATTATGCTAACTAATAAAGGCAGAAATAGTGCTAATAAATTGTTTGATTTATAAATGCAGACAAGAATAAGTTCAACAAGATTTGCAGCTATTTGAGAATCTCCAAATTTCCATAATGGTGAAAGAATAAAATATATAACTATTGAATCAATAATTATAAGACATAACACAGCTACAGAAACGTAATATTTTGCTTTTATGTTGTTATAGCTTAAATAAATTGAATTTAAAATTTTAAGTTTTAATTTATTAATAATAAATAATAGAATAAATATAATGTTTATTTAAAATAGGCTTAATTTTTTTTTCAATTATTCTCTAGAAGAGGACAAATATTTTAATTATTTTAAGTTACATTTTTAGGAATATAAAAACTCCAGTATTAAAAGGGTTGTTTTAAAAAAAGGTTTGTTAAATATATATTATTTAGATCTATGTATTTATTTATATATATATTCTTTCAAATAAATTATATTATGTAAAAAAGAAAGCTAAAATTAAAAAACTAATTAATTACAATATTGGAAATAAAACAGCCATTAAACGATCACAACTAAGAATATTAGTCAAAACAATTCCCGAAATAAATCCAGTAAATGAATATAATTCAAGGTACATAATGTTTCTCAATTGATAAAAATTATGTCCAGTTGCAGAAGTTAAAAAATAAATTAATGAACTAGATTGTGTTAAAATATCAGCAATTGAATATATTATTATTAGACAGCTAGTTTTGCTTCTTAAGGTGGCATATTTATTTCTGAAATTAATTCAATAAAATATATTTAATTTAATTTTTAAGCTAAAAGAACACATTTATTTTAATTATTTTTTATTTACAAAGAAACAATTTAAAGGAAAAAATATTAAATTGTTTGGAATGTAGAGTATCTTAGCATTGAAAAACACAATTATTTTCATTAAAAATAAAAAATATTTAAATTAATTCTAATTTAATAAAACAATTAATTTCCAAGGTTTTCTGTTTTACTATCTAATATAATTATTAAAATAAATAAATTGGCACTTTTGAAGAACGGGTGGTTTTCCTGCGGACAAACTTTATTAATATATATATTTTTTATGATTGATTTTTGCCTAGGGCAATAAGGAGAGGTAAACTTTGACTTTATTCACACAAATAAGAATCATGATTGACAATTTGTGAAATTAAATGGAAAAAACAGTCTGGTCCTTTAAAACGCTGTCTCCAAACAAATTCATGAATATAGCTTCCAAGTGTTGTTTCTGCAGTTCCAAATTCAGCTTTATGTCGTCGTTTCAGTTTTTGCCAGAGAGCTTCTATATTTTGGGTGTGAACCATTGTTGAAACTCTTCTTCTGCTAAGCTAATTTTGTTGTATAATTGTAATAAAGTAAAATTTTTAAGCGTTTGAATTATTTTATCGAATAATTTATTAAAAAATGTAAATGACTAAGGTCAGAACATTTACACATATTTGTTAATCCATATACACCCTTATTGCCTCGAGGAAAAATCAAATATAATAAAAGTTTGTCCGCAAAAAAAGCCAGCAGGAAAACCACCCGTTCTTCAAAAGTGCCAATAAATTAATTTACTTATATTTAATATTAATATAACAAATTGACAAATTCATTAAAATTGAAATTAAAGAAATAATTGAAATAAATAATCCATTAAAAAATATTTCAGGTACAAAGCCATTCTCTTTATAAGCAGAATATAAAGGCTTAAATGATTAAAAATTAATTTAAAAAATTATAAACATACACTAATTTCTTCATTCATTTCAACGTTTAATTAAAATTAAATTAAATAAGAATTTAATTTTTTTAAAATATAATTATAATTAAAATAAACTAATAAATTAAAAAAAATAATTTTTTAATTTAATTCCACCTGGAATAAATTGTGTAAAATAATATTTAATTAATAAATACATAGACGGACATATGTTTTTATTATATAAAATTATTTATTTACTTTTCGTTGCCCTTAGCAGTAATTCTAAGTAATTTGGTAACTCTTTATTATTTAAATAATTTTTTTAAAAATATTAAAGTTTTAAATAATAATTAAAATCAAACTTGAGCAATTAAATAATGAAAGAAATATTTAAATAAAAAATTAAAAAGTTTGTTTTTCTAAGAATGATTTTTGTTAAAGAAAAATTAATTTTTAAATATATTAAGAAAATAACCTATTTACCTAACAATTTATTCTACTATTAGAAAAAAGGGTAATAATTAAATTATTTAAAATAAGGTGTATTTTTTTTTATTTTTTTTAAATAATAAAAACATTAATATTTTTAAGTATTTTATTCAATTTAATATAAAATTAGGCTTAAAATTAAATTAAGTTTTTTAATGAAATTTAACCTAAATAATTAAACGAATTATTACCTTTTTTACCGAAAAAGTTAACAAATAAAATGTCAACCTTTGTTCTTTTTATTTTGTTAAAATATTTAAAAATTTTATTTATGGTTTTAAATTACTTAAAATATAAAGGAATTTAATGCTAAATATTAAAATATAAAATTACAATTCAAAACATACTGCCATAAGAAAGTTTATGTACATATGTATATTAGTGTAAGAATATCTAAAAGGAAGTAATTAATAGAGGAGGGGTTCTATTAAATTAATTAATTGTTAATTTAAATATAGAAACAGAAGAATGAACAAACAAACAATCATTTAAGGAAAAGGCTGTAAAAATGGGAAAAAATAAAAAATACAAAAACAATTTAAAAATAAAAAAATACAAAAAATTAGAAATATTTAAATTAGTCTTTTATTTTAACAAAAGATGTTTTGAGAAAAACAAAAATATAAGAATACTATGTACTCATTAAATTATCTTTCTTTATTATTTTTAAATTTCTATTATATGTAGTAGATTTGTAGAATAAATTTTTTTGGGAAAATTAGTTGATTAAAATGGAGTAAATTAATAAATAAATGTAGATTAAAATTATTAAATTTAAATAACAATTAAATGTATTTATTGTTTAACTCCACTTTTGACCTTAAAAAATAAATAATTAATTAATTATACTCTGAGAATTAATTCCTTCTGAATTCTTCCATGGGAAATGATCTATTCATTTTTATATTATTGTAGAGGGGTTCTTTTAATTTAATTTATTTTAATTAATCGATAATTTAAATAAATTAAATTAATTTATTTATTTAATTTATTATTATTAAATAATTAAATTAAATAAAGTCATTAATTCTACATAATTAAAATAAATAGATAATTAATTAAAAATTAATTAAATATAATACTACATATTACAATTATTATTTTCTTTTCTTTTTTAATTTATACTTTTCAATAATTCTTTTTTAAATTAATTCTTTCCCAAAGGATATAATAAACGTTTATTTAATATTTCATTAATTTCCTTTTCTAAAATCTTCTTTTTATTTTCCAACTTTTCCAAAAAAAATATTTTTTCTCTTTCTTCTTCTAAAGTATCTTCTTCATCAGAAGAATAATATTTTTCTTCATCCTCAATTTCTTTAATTTTATTTTTAAGTTCCATAAAACGTTTTCTCAATTTTTTATGTTCAATTTTATTTGCTTCATTTTGAGTCTCTATTTAAATAAATAATTTTTAAAAATATATATATAAATTTATTTATTTAATTAAATTATATTAAATAAAATTCTACAATATTTTTAAAAATTAAATAACAATTTTTTAAATTAAATAAATCTTTTTTTTTAATTAAAATAACCTTGTTTTTCTTCTAAATTAATATTAGAAAAAGATTTAGCCAAATACTCATCCTAAAAAATATTAAATTTTAATTTATTTAAATTAATTAATTACATCATTATTTGATTTAATATTGTCCATATTTAATATTAATTTAAATTGATAATTAAATAAAATTAAAATAATTAAATAATTAATTAACATTTTAATTAAACTTTTAAATTATTTTTTAGCCAAAAAGGAGAAAGTTTTTTTATTAGATTAAATTAAAAGTAAAAGGTAATTTATTAATTTTATTTTTTACTATATATGTACTTATGTATAGTAAAACGTCTGCTTTAATTTTTTGCACTTTTTGTCTAAATAATTTATTTCAAAATTAAATAATTTTACTTATATTTAAAATAAATATTTAATAAAAATAAAAAAATAAATAATTATTTGAAATTAAAAAATAATTAAAAGAATTAATACTATTAAATAATAAATAAATAATTTATTTTAAATTTAAATAAACTATTATTTTTTATTTTTTTATTATTTATTTTTTATAAATAATCTTTCCTTCTCAATTAATTTATTTTCTAATAAAACCCTTAAACCTGTTGCTGTTTAAGTTATGCCAAAAAAACATCCAATTGTTAACAAATAAAATTAAAAAACATTTCTTTATCTTTTTATCAATTATTTATTTGCGCTTTTCTTAATTATTTTTCTTTTATTTTCTTTCTCTTCTTTCTCTCCTTTTTTTATTTATTTATTTCTTCATTTAAAGAGGAAAATATTGAGACAAAACGTGGCAAAAAATTAAATTAGCTAAATGGCTGTGTGATAAAGTGCTTTAGCCTTACAATCAGGCATTTCTTTTTTTCTTTCTTTTTCTCTCTTTTTCTTTTTTTTATCTTTCTTCATATCCTCCATTATTTCGCAATTCTTGTCAATTGACAAGAATATTAATTTATTTTTATAAAATAAATAAATAAATATTTAAAGTTGTTGAAATTAAATGTTAAAGAAATTCCTTCTTTTAATCATTTGGAGTCTTTTATTTTTACAATTATGTGAAACTAAAAGTATTCCACCCTCTTTGGGAGTGAATAATTATTCTGGTCAAGAACTTCAAGAAGATTTAAAAAAGGAAGGAAATTTAAATAAACAACCACAACAATTAAATGAAGATTCTGAAGGTTCTGAATCTGATGAAAATGTGAATGAGGGAGGACAGCAAAATTTTAATGAAGGTCAGAAATTGAGTGAGGGCCAAAAACTTGGTAATTTTATTAATGAAAAAGGAAATGAAGGGAATAATGAAAAGTTTAATGAAAGGCCAGAAGAGTATTCTCAACATCTAAGGCCAAACATGAATATAAGTCAATTTGGTAAATCACCACCAATGGAAAGTTCTTTAATAGAAAATCAAAAGAATGGATTTGTTGGTGAAAATCCTTTAAATAAAAATATTGAAGTTAATCAACAATTCCCTCAAAGAGATGAAGGAAACAACACAAAGTTTAGAAAAATAGGAGAAAATCGAATGACCCCTCTCTTTGGGAATTTTGCAAAACAAAATATGCAAGGAAATCCTCAAGGCTTCCCTGTAAATAAAAAAATAAATTTAGAAGAAAATCCTTTAAATAAAACTAAAGAAAATGAATTAATTAATGGGTTGGTATTTTTTTACATTTTTTCTTCTTTTTAAATATTTAATTAAAAAATATTTATTTTGGACAGTAATGAAGATAATGAACAACAACCTTCTACTACTACTACTATTGATGTCAATGAAAAAGAATTTCTTTTTAAAATTTATCCCTTTCTTAAAAATTTAACTGAAGAAAGCATCCTTTCATTCCGTGCACTTATACGTGAAAAAGATTTAACAAAAGGAGATTTGGATAAAAAAAGAGAAGAATGGGTGCAAAAAGAGACAGAGGAAGTTCAGGTTTTAAAGAAAAAATGTTATTAAAATAATTAATTTTTTAAAATTATTTAGAAAGCCTATTCCGAATGGAAACAAAATTTAAATGCCAAAAAACAAATTGCAATAAACAAAAATGAACAAAAAATTGATACACTTTCTGAAGAAACAAAGGATTTATATAAGACTGTAATGGTTAGTGTTAAAATAATATTTTAATGAAATTTCCAAAATTTAAATATTTTAGTCAACAATAACTGATTCTTCTATAAGTCGTCATAGTGAATGTGAAAACATTCGTAATTCAATAAATTCAGCAAATCCTGAAATAATTAAAGAATTTAAAGAAAATATTAAGCTTAGACTTATTGACTATTGTTTGGAAGAAGAAGAACAGGCATTAATTCAGACAATACCAGAACAAAATAATCAAAATTCTCTTCCATCCCCTAACAATATTGAAGAGAATAATGAGTTAAATAAGCAGAATTTAATACCTAAATTAAATGAGGAAGATAACTTAAATGGCGAAAAATTGAAGGAAGATGATGAATATGATGATAATGAAGAGAAAATGGGAAATGGGGAAGACAAAATAAATAAGCTTTTAACCAACACTAAAAATGAAATTGGGGATTTAAACAAGGAGGAAAAGGAAAAATCTGAAGATAAATCATTCAACTCTTCTGAAGAAAAAAATGAGAAGATAAAGGTTGGGGAAGCTAAAGGAGAAAAGAATGCTTTAGAAAATGATGGAAATGAATTAAATAATTATGAAAATAAAGAAAATATTGAAAATGAAAATAATGGGGAAAATGGAGAGGAAAATGAAGAAGAGGGAAAGATGGAAGGAAAGGGAAAGGATAAGGACATAGTAGAAGGAAAAGAATTGAAAGGAGAAAATAAAGATGAGGCTGGACAACAAAAAGAAGAAGAAGATTCCGAAGATACTGAGGATAAAGGAGAAGATTAAGAAGGGAAGAAGAACAGTAAAAAGATGAGAAAAAGGTATGAAGAGATTTAAAAAAGTATAAAAGTATTTATTCAAGCATTTAAACAAAAAAAGCAAAAAACTATTAAACTTTATTTATTTTCTAAATTTATTTATTAAAATTTTTCTGTTTCTATTTAGCTTCTTTTTTATATTTTTCAATTTCTAATTTCATATTATTACTTTTTATTTTAGATAAAATTTTTAAAAGTATTTATTTTTACTGTCTTTTTTAAATTTAAATAGAACAAATATAATAATTATTTATTAGACAATATTAATTAATTAATTGGTAAAACATTTTATGTTTTTAAATTATTAAATGTTTGGAAATTTTTATTTTCTATATTATTCATATATTACATCTCTTGATACATTCGACTGGATTTTTATAATTCTTAAAACTTGTCAAGTTGTATTTATACTACACAATTTTACGAATATTTAAATAATTTATAGAAATATTGTTTTATTTGTAAAACTTGTTTTGTGTTAGTTTAATTAATTTTACTATTTAAGCCCATCAAAAAACTAAATTAATAATATTTTTAAACGAATCATTTAACTAATATATTTTATTTAATTTTTACTTTTATGAAAAAAAAAATTAATAAAAATATGTTCACCTAATTTTTATTTATTATCTAAATTTCTTTTATATTAAATTAATTATAATTTATTTATTTTTCTTATCACACTATTCTTACTAATAAATATTAAAAATAAAAAAAAATAAAAATATACTAAATAATAATTATCAAAAATATTTAAGTAATAATTTTTTAGGTATTTATTTATCATTATATTTTTATTTAAAAACAAATAAAAATTTGGACAAATATTTTTTTTTTTATAATTAAATAAATATAACGATTATTTCCTTATTTGTAAATAAATTAATTTATTTAGGAATATTTTTATTTAATTTTAATTGTCGTTTTTATTTATCTTATTTTAGTGATGGCTTTATTTTTATTACCAATTTATTTAATTTTAATTAATTTAATTATTATATTAATTATTTTTTATAATTTTTATTGGAAACGTAGAAATTTACCTGATGGCCCATTACCTCTACCAGTAATTGGGAATGTTATAGAAATTAGTAAATCTGATCGGCGTTATAAATGTTTTGATGATTGGACTAAAAAATATGGTACCTTAAAATACTATTTTTTTTATTTTAAATTTATTAATTAAATTTCTGTATTTTATTAAATAATTTAAATTTAAAAAATCAAAGCTAATTATATTAAAATTTATTTTTTAATTTAAAAGGTCCAGTTTATACAATTTGGGTAGGTGAACAGCCAATTGTTATTGTCACAGATTATGAATTAATAAAATCAACATTTATAAGAGATGGGGATAGCTATGTTGACAGAGATTTTTTAATTAAACATTTTACTATTTATTTTGGTTAATTTAAATTATTTAAAATAAAATAAAATAAAATTAATTAATTTTTTTTAAATTAATTAAAATTAAATTAAAGGTTCTGTAGATGGAATAATTAGATCAAATGGTGAGCAATGGAAACAATTAAGAAAATTCTTTTTTAAAGCAATGCGTGATTATGGAATTGATAAAGATACTGTTGAGAAACAGGTAAACAATTTTAAAGTAATTAATTAATTAATTTATTTATTTATTATAAATTAATTAATTAATTAATTTAAATTAATTAATTAATTTAAATTAATTAATTAATTTAAATTAATTAATTTAACCTTTAGGTTTTAGAAGCAATTTTTCGTGTTATTGATAAAACTAAAAAAGAAAGATTAGAAGGTAAAAAAGAACATTCAATTGACCGTCAAGTTGATTTAATGACTGGTTCAATTATAAATCAAATAATGCTTGGCTTTTCATTTTATGGAGATAGATATAATGAATTTTTTGAATTAAAAAAATTATTAGATATTCAACAAGTTTATTATATTAGTTTATGGTGTTTATTAATAGAAATTTCTCCATGGTTAAAAATTTTTTAAATAAAATATTTAAATTAATTAAAATTAATTAATAAAATTTAAATTAAATTAAATTAATTTATTAATTTTTAAAGGATTCGTTACATACCAATTTATGTTAAACAATTTTATAATAAAGGAAAACAGGCAACTAAAAAAATATTTGAATATTCTAAAATAGAAATTAATAAAAGAATTGAAGCAAGAAAAAATCTCAATTATGTGGCAGAAGAGGGAATGGATATTTTAGATCAATTTTTAGAATCTGTGGAAGAGAGTGATCAAAATAACCCTGATAATTATTACAAGTATTTTATATTAAATATATTTTTATTTTTAAATTATATAGAATTAATTACCTAACTGCTTTTGTTTATGATATGTTTTTGGCAGGACAGGTAAAATATAAAATAATTATTATTTAATAAATAAATAGGAAACAACTTCAAATACAATTAATTTTATGATCCTTTATTTAATGCTTGACCAAAATTCTCAAAATAAATTACAAAGAGAATTGGATCTAGTAATGGAAGAAAAAAGGAATTTAGCTAAAGAAACGGGAGAAGAATTCAATGAAATATTTTATCAATCTGATCGTCTTAAATTAAATTATACAAATGCTGTGACTAATGTAATTAAATAATTAATTTAGTTAAACTAATAATTAATTAAATATTTAATTAAATTAATTAATTAATTAATTAAATAATTAATTAAAATAAATAAAATAATATCTAATTTTTTTAAAGGAAACCCAACGTTTATCAAACCTTTTACCTCTAAATTTAACAAGAAAAGTAAATAAAGATGTAAGAATTGGTGGTCATAATATAAAGGCAGGAACAATACTTATTCCCCAAATAAGCACAGTTCTTTTTAATGAAAAAGTAAAAGTTAAATTTAAATTAATTATTAAAAACATTTTTAGATTTTTCCTGACCCAGAAAAATTTATTCCAGAGCGTTTTTTGGACGAAAATGGACAATTTAAAAGAATTGAGGAAAATATTCCTTTTGGTGTTGGTAAAAGGTTTTTAATTAAAATAATAATTTAAATAATTATTTAATAATTTATTTAGAATTTGTGTTGGTGAAGCACTTGCTAGAATGGAACTTTTTCTTTTTGCTGCTAATTTCTTTTATAAATTTAATGTAAGAAGAATTTATTTATATTATTTTTTAAAAATTATTAAAATAAAGGTTTATCCTCCAAACCCATTGGAACCACCTAAATATGAAAAAAGACAGACTTTTGCAGTTAAACTTGAAGACTATAATTGTCATATTGAATTAAGAAATTAATAAATTAATTTTTAAAAATGTATAAATTAATTAATTTACTTTAATTTTTAATTTTGTGTAAAAATTAAATTATATTTAAATTTTATAATTATAATCTTCTTTAAATAAAATAGATTAATTAAATATACATTCTCTTAAATGATATTTATTTTTAAAATAATTACTACTTTAAGAAATTAAATATTTATATAAATTGTAGTAAATACTAAAAATATATGTTGATAAACGGATAATTAGAAAGTAAACATTTATGTCATTTTAAACAACAACTTAATCACCCCCTAAAAATTTTTTTAAAAATAATATGAAATACAATTAACTATTAATATTATTTTTTAATTTAAAATATTAATGATTTAGCTAGTTAATAATTAATATATTTATTAATTAATGTTTTTATTAAATTTTGCCTTTTTTATGTTTTGAAATATTTTCATATTTAATTAATTTAATGGCCCTATTAAGTAGTTTATTTTATTTATTTAAATTTTTCTACATACTAAACTTTTGTAACAATTTCTGTAATTTTACGACATTTTATTAAATTGATATTTTTATTTAATTAAATAATTAAAATACTTTAAAATTATTCCTATTTATTTATTGATTAAATTTTTCTGCTAAACAGAATTCGTTAAATTTCTTTAATTGTTTTCTTTTAAAAAAAAGAAGTTTAATTAATTTCCTTTATTAAAATATTTGATAAAAAATTTAAATACATAAACTAAATGAATTTTTTTCAATTTATTTCCGGGCATTAAAAAAAATTTTTTTTTAATTTATTTTTAAATTTTCGTTTTTGCAATTTTTGTTTTAGAATTCTTTAATTATTTTTTTTTTAAATTAATTAATAAACTTAAAATATTTAAATTAATTTTTGTATTATTTATTTAAATAAATACGCGATATTTTACACAAAAATAATTTTTTTTTATTTTTTTAAGGTTTAGTCTGAGATTAATTAATTAATTAATTTAATTATTTAATCTATTGAATTCCAATTTATTTAAATAATTAAAAACAAAAGGTGTTTTTACACCTTTTACTCGTTTAAATTACAACAAACTTAAGTAATATAAACAGGTTTTATTAATTATTTAAGTATTTATTTATTTCTAGTGTTGTGATTATATTCTCAATTTTATTGAATAAACACTTTATTTTTACTTATTATTTTTTTAAATATTTTTTAATTTAATCAAATGAACTTGAAAATGATAAATTAATTAAATTATTATTTAATTTAAAATTTATTTAATTAAATTAAAAACAAAAAAGTTTTTAATAGAATTAAAAAATAAATAATTAATATTTTTAAGTTTTAGGAAAAAAATGAACCAAACATTAAAAGGATTACAAAACAAACATAATAATATTTTTAATAATGACAACTATTCTTCTATTGATCATTTAGCAGTAACATTAAATAATTTAACTAACTTAAATGAAGAACAAAATTTAAATAATTTTTCAACTAATAATTTTACCAATCAAACATCAACACAATTATGGGAATGTACAGAAATGGTATATTATAGATGGCATGGAAATCATTGGCTAATGGGTTAAAATTAAATAAATTTAATTTAATTAATTAATTTAAAATTGTTGGGTTTTAATTAATTTAAATAAAAGATTTTTTAGTAGAGAATTTTTATTTAAAAATTTTAATTTTTAAATAAAAATTTAAAATCATTTTATTTAACCAAAAAATAAAGAATAAATTAAAGAAAATAAAAAAAATATATTTTAATTAATTATTAGGTGTTGGTTATTTACCTATTTTATTTATTGGATTAATTTCTGATTTTATTTCGGTAATTATTTATTTTTTCATTAATTAATAAATAAAAAATTAATTAATTTAGATTAAAGTATTTTCTGCAAAGTCAATGAGAACAAGACAAATTAATTTATATCTTCTTTTAATTTGTAATTTTAAATAAATTAAAAATTAATTTATCTATTAAAAAAGCTATAACTGATATGCTTATTTTATTGGATACAATGTGTTCATTTACTGCTGTTGGTTTTGGTTATTTAATTAAATGGAGATGGCTGGTTCAAATGAGGTGTAAATTAATTCTAATTAAATTTTAAATTAATTATTTTAGTGAAACATTATTTCCCTACACATATCCTTTATTTACTACACTCTATACGTTAAGGTTTAATTAAATAAATACTCTTCTTTTAAATAATTCCTTTTAAATAATTAAGTGTATGGACAACAATGTTTATGCATGCACATCGTTATTTTGCTATTTGTTATCCATTCAAAACTGGAAGGATTTTAACCCTTAGAAATACCAAATTATTTTTACTTTTAATTATTATATGTGCTGCTGCATTTAATACATATTCTTCATTTTTTGTAATTATTTAAATTAAAAATATATTAAAATATATTAAAAAGTACCGTGCAAGGCCTTGTTATAGCAGCTTTTTCCAATCTGAATTTGTTGAACTTTATAACATAAATACTTCAGTAAGAAATGCTTTGCTGTATATGTATGCCTATTTGGCTTTTGTATTTTTTACACCAATATCTGCATTGTTCTTTTTTAATTTTATGATTATTTTGGAAGTACGAAAGTAAGGGAAAAATAAAATCAATTTTATTAAGCTTAATTTAATCCTATAAAATAAGGTCAATGCTAAAGGTCTACCACACCCTATTAGCTTAACCTTTAAGCTAATAACAATTTCTTTTTACTACTTTTAGTCTTGTCTATTATTAAAGCCATTTCAGTACATGAAAAGGTGTATAGCCCTTTAGTGGCTATCTCCATAAAAATAGAATTTATTTAAAATAACAGACTTGAAAATAGGTCACGCAAAGTCCATGCAGAAATGAAACCAGACAATTCAGTAAAATATCAAAGTATGGCACGAGAAATTTCTATCTCTACAATGCTTATTGCTGTTGTTTGTGGATTTCTTGTTTGCAATACTTTGGTTATATTTAAGCATTTTCTAAATTTAATGAAATTTCAGTTTTTTGTCACTTATGTTCTTGGATTTATTCTTCCACCAGATAAAGTTCTTTGGACAGTTCCTTGGCAGCATGTTCTTGTAATGGCTAATCAACTTATTAATGCTTGTATTTTTTATTTATTTATTGACCATTATCGACGCACTGTAGCCAAATTTTTATTACCTTGTTGCCGTTATATGTCCAAATATTCTATTGATGGACCTTCAGCTGTAACAGAAGAAACAAGTCTTCAAACATACGAAACAAAAAACAAGTTTAAAAAATTTTTAAAAATATACTATTTTATTTATTTATTTAATTTTTAAGGAAAACACCAACAACAACAAACCAATCATTTTAATAGAAATAATACATAAGTTTAATGAATAATTATAATAATGTAAATAAATTTTAGAAAAATATTATTTTATTGAACAAGTATACACATACTAATCTAAATTTTATTTTAATACTAAAAATAAAATTTTTAACAAAATAAAAGCACCGGGGTTGTTTAAATAAATAAATTAATATTTAATCAATTAAATAATTCCTTCGCAACAAATATTGCCTTGTTGGCTGAAAATGAAATTTTATTAAATATTTTATCTAGTATTTTTATATATCAAAATGTAAAAAGGTATTGAATTGTCAATTAACTTTTTGTTGTCTATGTTTTTATTAAACTTATTTATTTATTAAATTAAAATATTTTTACTTTATAAAGGCTTAAAATTATTAAAAAATAAAAACCAAATAGAACCAGCTCCACATTGACCTGATCTACAACTTCCATGAGGGATTTTACCATTTTGACATTGTGGACAGCAAAAGCCACTTCTACTACAAAAATACCCTTTTTCACAATTCTAAATTAAATAAAATAATATTATTTAATTTATTTTTAAAGTTACCCCTTCATTACAATTATATAAATCTTTTTGAGGTTGTCCATAAGGACATTCACAACAAACTTTTGCAGAAACACAAACACCCGTAGAACATACTCCTTTACTATCACAAAGTCCAATTCTTTGTAAACCCCCACAAGCATCTATTTAAATTAAATTAATTTATTTAAATAAAAAGAATAAATACATTGGTCAAAATCATTTCTCTTCGGACAACAAATATTATTTACACATGTTAGTTCCAAATTATTACCACAATCATTTGGAGAATTACATAAATGATTAGAAGGTGTTCCTTCATAACAAATAGCTTTAAAAATAATTTTAATTAAGACAATTCTGTTGTTGATCTTTTGGGTATATTTTAATAAATTAATTAATTATTTATTTTACCCTGAATATTTTCTGTCGGTATTAATTGTTGTGGTTGATCCAATTTCCCTCCAGAAATTAAATAAAAACTTTCTCCACAACAATTATTTTCTAAACATTTAATTTTAATTTGAGAGGCAGTATGAGTATCATAAGCAGGTAAACAATCAGAATCTACATTACATCTTTGTCCCATAAAACGATTAAATTGATTATTTTCTGAACAAAACCCTTGTGGATTATCAGTCAATTTTTGTTGAATACAACAATAACCAGAAATACAGAAAAAATTATTATTTTGAAATCCACAGTTAAGAGGAGTAGAACAATGTCTTCTAATGTAATTCATTTTATATAATGAACAAGTAGCAGTACCACGAGAAAAGTCATCCAAACCTACATAATAATTTTAAATAAAAATTAATTTAATTGAAAAAAAAATTATTTTATTCGTATTTTTCTTAATTAATTAAATTATTTTATAATTAATAATAATTAATTATTAAAAATATTAAATAACTCAGGGATAGATTTTTAATTTAAAAAATAAAATTAAAAAATTAATTTAATTATTATTAAATATTTAAAACTAATTAAATTAAATAACCAGGATCAGAAATAATATCAGTAGAGCAACACATGCCTTGATAACAGAATGAGGTTCTTGGATTTCCACATTCATCAGAAGTAAAAGATGAACAATATTTTCCCTTTAATTTAAATAAAAATAAATTTAATCTAAATAAATATTTTTCTTTTCTTCTAATTTAAAAATAAATTGAACAATTTAATTGAACAAAATAAATTAAAAAATAATTATTAACAAGAATACCGTAAATTTTCCTTTAGGACATTTATTAAGTACATTTCCACTTGCTTCATCTAAATTTTGTTTTGCTAAGTTTTCTTGCCGTCCTTGATCCAGAATGGGTTGTCCTATTGATGGAACTATTATTTGTTGTTGTGTACAGCATTCATCATCAATGCAAAATAAAATTCCTCCTTTAGATTTTAAATTAGAAATTAAATAAATTAAGTACCTAAATTCCCAATATTTTGTTGTCTTTTCTGTTGGCATTCTTCTGCCTTTTGACATTTTTGTCCTAATGCATTGCCTCCATTAAGACAAATATCTCCATATTGTAATGGTTTTTTATAGCGATTAGAAGTACAACAAAAGCCCTGAAAAATAATTTAAATTTATTAAAAAAGATTACCTGATTTCCACATTCCAAAAGAGGAAAAGGAGTGCGTGATAAACCTGCCTAAATATAAAAAAATTAATTGAAAATATTTGGAAATATTTAAAAATATATGTAATAAAGAATATAAACAAATTATTGTCATTTTAATTCAAGTTTAACTTCAAGTTTATTTTTTTAAGTTCTTAACTTTATTAATAAATAAAACATTTTTTTCTTTACATTAATTAATTTACTAATTATTAATTAAATATATTTATTTAATTTATTTATAAATATTCTCACTGTACGAATACAATCTTCTGTGTTGTGACAAAGTAGTTCTACATTAAATGTTCCTTTTGGACAGTTTTGATCTTTAGGTAAATAAACATTAACTTGTGTTTTAGGTGTTACTGTCTGACTACAACACCACCCACGAATGCAGACTTGGAGTTGACCTTAAAATAATAATTCTTTAAAAATGTTTTGCTCTTTTAAATTAATTAATTAATTAAAATATTTACTTGAATCATTTCTATCAAAAGTTCTTTCAGAATTACAATTATAATCAGAAAGGCAATAACTTTGCATAAAACGACCCGAATTTGCACATATTTTAGTAGAAGAAGGTTGTTGTGGTTGAATTATTTGGTTTCCTTGTTGTAGGGGATAAACAGAAGGAAAATAAGAAAAGAACAAAATATGAAGAAATATTGTTAATTTAACTTTAAATTTAATTTTAAATTTAATTTTAAAAATATTACTTTTATAATGTCCAGTTTTTGGATAATGAAGAAATAAAAATATTATAATAAAGATACCATTAAATAACATAAAATAATTAATATTTTATTTTATATTAAATAGAAACTCTTTAAATTATTAATACAGATTTTAATTTGTTTTTATATGCTTTGCTTGATTTATTTAATTATTTATTTAATTAAAATAAATAAAAATAATATTTTAATTCTTTTATTTAAATTTAAAAAAATTAAAAAATAAATTGTTTTTTTTAATCAAATTTAATTTTATTAATAAAAACAAAAGCAACTAGATATAGACAAATAATTTCATTATTAATTGATTTTATTAGCTTTAAAAGGAAATTATGAAGAAAAATATTAAAAAATAAAAACAAACAAATAAAAATGGTTTTGGGATATAAATAAAGCTTTTGTTAAAAACAAATATTAAAAAATAGTAAAAAATTATTTTAATTAATTTGAACATATTTAAAATAGTAAAAATAATTTTTTAATTAAAATTGATAAATTTTAGAGTTAAAAATGTTAGAATTACCTTAAATAATTTTATTTATTTTGGTAAAATAAAATATTAATTTATTAAGTAATAAAATTTAAAAAATACATTTTATTTAAAAATTAATAAAAAATAAACAAGGAAATGATTGAAAAATGGCAATTTTAATAATAATTAATTTATTTAATTTATTTTTTTATACAGAAAAAAAGAATTTAATTAATTAATTATTTCTATCTATTGACAAAGAAATTTGTCTTTGAATAGAATTATTTCCTATTCGATTATTTACATTTGATTCTTCAATTATTCTTCTATTACCACTATTAAAAGGTAATGGTTTAAGTAATTGTGAAGGGGGAACAGTAAATGATTGAGTAAAAGCAATGGGAACATTATTATTTTGATTATTTATTTGAGAACCAAAACAACATTGTGGATGATAATTAAATAATTCTGCAAGACATTTCCTTATATCTTCATTAAAAGAGAATAAAATAATTGGAGAAATGCTGTTTAGAAGAATTGAAATCTGAAATTATTTAAATAGGTAAAATGATTAGAAAATTTATTTATTTATTTAAAGGTATTTTAATGACAATTAAAGTTTTGTAAGTTTAGGGAAATTTAGGGTAACCTTTGAATTTTAAAAATAATTAATATTCCCTATCTCTCATTATGGAAATTAATATAAAGAAAATATTAAAAAAAAAAGAGAATTAATTTTTTTTTTAATCTAATTAATCACTCCCATTTAATTTACATCACAAAAACACCAAAACTAAATAAAATTCTAAAAATAAGAAAAATTCCTTATTTGTTGTAAATAAAATAAAATAATAAATATTAAGTAGATTTTACCCAATTTTCAGCAAAAGTAACTAAAAAAAGGCCATTGCCCTTTTAGTGAAGCAAAAATTGCAGGTGTAATGTCGAATGCAAGATTTTGAACTTCCAAAAAGCCACAAATTAAAAAACTCTAAAAATTTAAATAAATACTTAAAAAAGCCTTCTTTTTACCTGAATTAAAAAATTCTTTTCCCTTTGACGCCTAGCTTTTTGTATTCTTTCTTCTTCTTTATCACGTGCTAAAGATCTAATACTTGATTGATGTGTTGTAGCTCTAACACGATTTGGATGTCCAAAAAAGAAACGAATATAAATAAATGTTGTAAAATAAGCAATTAACATTAACACAGGCAAATAAGTACTCAAATGAAAACTAATCTAAACAAAAGAAATAAATTAATTAAATAAATTAATTAAATAAATAATTAATTAATTAAATAAATATTTATTTAAATCTCTTATCTGGGTATTTAAAATTAAAGTAATTTTTAGTTTAAATATTTTACCGATCTGTAAATTATCCCAAAAGTAGAAAGCTTCTCAGGGCAATCATGATACATAAAAAAACCTTAAAATATTAAAATTAAATTAAATAAAAACTAACCAGTCTCAGAAAAAGCTTTTTTACAACCTATCCAATTATAACAAGAACAATATCCTAAAACATAAAGCCATAACCCTCCAATTGTTAAATTAATATTATTTGATGAAAATAGAATTAAATTAAGACGAGGAATAAAAAAAAACACATAAACGATTTAAAGTCATTAGAGCAGAGAAATGTAAGGTTGAATTATAAGCAAAAGTATCAATAAAGAGAATAACATAATACCAAGTTGGATGACCATAAATCTATGAAAATTAATTTAAAATAAATGTTCAGCTTTTAAAAATAAAGAAAGGGTAAATTTTAAATTTTTTAGAGGCGTTCTATAAGGAAATAAATTTTTTAACATAAGAGGCTTATTTCTATATAATATCTACATTTTTAAAAATTAACTCACAGCTTCACCCATAAAAGTAACAGGAACGGCTACAATTAATTGTACACACTGGGTCATCAAATCACAAAAAACCATTTGCCATGCTAGAGTAAAAAGCAAGACGACGAAATTGGTAATGGCCCTTTATTAATTAATTTATTTAAATTAATTAATTTAAATTTAAAAGAAAAACATACATAAAACAAAACAGTAATTAATAAAATATTCATTAAAATTGAGAGAGTAGAAAGAAGAGCATAAGAAATTGAACCAAACACACGAACTACTGTTGTGACATTTTGTTGTGGTTCTATGGAAGAATTACTTGTTGAAGGATTTATTAATGAATTGTTATTATTCATTATTTTTTTAATTAAAAATTATTTGGAAAATAAAATTAATAATTTTTAATTTTATATTAAATAAAAATTAATTAAATAATAATACAAATAAATGTTTATTTTTATAAAAAATTAAAATAAAAAATAATTATTTTAAATTTATTAATATTTTAATATTAATTGTAATTAATAAATATTGTTTTTATGAAATAAAATTAAATTAATTTTTTTGTTAATTTTAGAAATTAATTAATCGTTTATTTAATTATCAGATTGGTTTAAAATATTTATATCAAAAATTCAAATAAATTTATGCCAGGTGTAAACCCTAAAATTAACTAAAAAAATGTTTATAATTACATCTAATTAATCTTTAGATGGAAAGGCGGAAATTCATTTTAATTATTAAATATTAATTAATTATATTTTCTCTTAGAATTTATCTGAAAATTTATAAAATTAATTTTGCTGAATGACACACATATTTTTAAAAAATAAACAAATTTAATTAAAAAATAATAATATTTAAAAAATTACTCAACAAAAAAAAATGAGAGAAAAAAAATAAATATTTAATTAAATAAATATTTAATTAAATATTATTATTATTAATTTATAAACTTTCTTTTTTCCAAATAAATTCTTTTTATTTTATTTTCTACATATTATTAAAAAATAAATAAAACTAAAACAAAATATAATACACATTTATTATTTGCGTAATAGGTAATGTGTGTATTAGGCTTAAATAAAATAAAAAAAAGTTTTAGCTAATAAATATTATAATAAAGTACTATAATAAATAAATAATTTATGGTACTATATAGAAGAAAAGGTTTTACATAAAATAAAGTTTTATTGAAAAAATTATTTATTTAAATATTTCAATTAAAATTACTAGTTTTATTATTTTAATTGGGAACATAAAAATTAAAATTGAATTAAAATAAAATTAAAAGGAAACTAATCCATTTTAAATTAATTATATACAATTATATTCACTTAAATATATTAAAAAAACACTTTTTTTTTTTAATTAAAAATAATAATTGTCAGTTATATATACAAATTAATTTGTAATTTAAAAAAAATTAATTTGGGCTTCAAATACAATTTTTAAAAATTAATTTATATTTAATAGAAAAAAAGAATTTATAAAAATGTAATAAAGAATTTAAGAGTACAAGAAATATTTTATTAAAATAATTTAATTTAAATATTTAATTTCCTTATTAACAAAAAAAAGTTTATTTAAATTATTAAATTAGTTTAATTTAAATAAGAAAATGTTTAAAAAAAGCAAAAACTTTTTTAATTTAATTTTTAATAATAATTTTATTTATTTATTTTACTTTAGTTTAATTGTTTATTAATTAATTAGAAATATTAAAATAATTTATTAATTAATTTAAAAGAATAAAATAATTAATATAAATATAGTTCTTACAAAATAAAAATAAACTATTTGTTTTAGTGAACATCATTTAATTACAAACTTTTTTGTTATAAAATTAAAAGATAAAAAATGTTTAGTTTTATATGTACAGTTCAACTAGAAAGGCATTTTTAAATTCTTAGAAATTAATTCAAAAAAGTTTAATAAAAATTAAAATTCTTGTGAATATTACAAAATATACAATAACTCATTTATTTATTTATATAAAGGAATATAGTAACTATATATATTATATAGATAGAATTATATAATAGTTTATGTAGGTAATTGACAGGTGAATAAAAATAAATAATTGGTTCTAATAGAAATAATGTACAACACAAAATGTTTTTTTTTATTACAAATTAAAATTCAAAATTTTTATTCAAATGAAACAAATTCAAAATAATTAACATTATGTAAAGTAGATAATAAATAATAAAATAGGAATAAATTAAAAAATAATTTTTAACATTTGGAAAAACAGTAAAAATTTCGGTTTTTGTTATTTTCATTTTAAAGACACAGCTCTTCATTTAAACCATTTATCCTTTGTTTTATAAGACTAATTAATTATTTTGTTAGCTAATGAATTCTTAAAAGTTATTAAATTAAAATATTTTTTAATTAAACTTTTTAAAATAAATTAAAAAAAGTATTTAATTTAGAAATATTTTCTCAAGTTAAATTCCCACGCTAAAAAATAAAAGTACATTTTTAAATAAATAAATAAAAAATTTTAAAATTATTTTTAAAAATAATTTTGTTTTTTCAAAAGCTATTTTGACATAAAAAAAATTCTTGCACTATTATTTATGTTTAAATTAAGAAATAAAAATAACGGATGTTTTTGTTTTTATTTAAAAAAAAAGATTTATTTATTTAAATAAAAGGGCAATATATTTATTTGTATATTAATTTTAATGTCTACTATAAAAGTACATTTATCCTTTCATTGACATCTTATAAATCAATTATTACATAATAATTAATTTAAAAAAAATTATTTTCCCTTCTTAATTTAATTAATTTTTAAATTTAAAAAATTATTTAATCTGTTTATTTTTATTATTTATTATTATTTTTAAATTTAATTAATTTATATAGATGAATAAATTAATTTATTTAATATTTATAATTATTTTAAAAATATTTTTAATTAATTGTGCACCAAAATTAAAAAAATTATTGTCTGATAAATTTAAATATTTAAATAATTCTGATTCTTCTTCACATTCTACAAGATTTCAGTCTTTTTTAAATCCAAATGGTAATTTTTATTTTTATGTAAAAAGGTATTATTTTTTATTTTTTGGAAATTAAAAAATTTTTTTTTTAATTTTAATTAAAATTTATTAATTTATTTAAAGCAAGAGAATACACACCTATTTTTTATCAACAACTTCTTAAACAATGTAGGGATTTAATTAAAATATTAAATTAAAAATTGGGTTGATATAAGATATAAATTATTATGTTGAATATTTCTCTTTGTTCAAGTCCTATTAATAGTCAAAATAAAAAAATTAAAAGGATTTATACACTAAAGAATTTTAATTTTATTCAATACATCTTAATTTTAAAAAAATTAATTATATTTATTTAATTTTATACATATTTTCTTTATTTTATTTTTTTTATTAAAATATTAATTTTTATTTAATTTTAGTTGAACAATTTAATTTACAACAAACGTTATTATCAACTACCAATTTATATAATAATAATTATAATTTATCAGAATTAAATTATCCTTTTTGTATAAATAATAGTCTTTTAAATATTACAACCGAGAAGGAATATATTGTAGATTTTAATCCAGAATGGATTTTTAAAACAATTTCAAATCATTTTGGAGAAATTGGCTGGCCTGAAGAAGAAAAATATTTAACAAATTATAAGGTAAATATTTAATTAATTAAATTAAATTAATTATATTTAACAAAGAATTATTTGATTAAATTAAATTTATTGACAATGAAATCAGAATGGATTTTACAAATTATTTACCCTAATGAAAATAAATTAAAAATAAATATTGAAAATGATTTTGGACATATTAAAAATGAAAGAATGTTAAAAACAATTGAATTACTTAATTATTTTGAAAAGTAATTAATTAATTTATTAATTTTAATTTAATTAAATTAGATGTGTTGCCAATTGGAATAATAAAACTATTATAACATTAACTGGTCCAATATCAATACTTTCCAGCACAAAAGAAACTAAATTAAAAGGAAATGTCAAAAGCTACATAGTAAGGAATTAATTAATTATTTTGTCTTATTTCTATGTTTTGTTGAAGTGTTTGTTTTGTTGATGTTTTATGTGCTTGTTTTGAAGATGTTTTAATTGTTGGTTTGTTGATGTTTATGTGTTTGTTTTATTAATGTTTGTATTATCATGTTTTTTTGGTTTGTTTTGTTGATGTTTTTATTTATGTTTTTAATGCTTTGTTTTATTAGTGTTTGCTAATTGTTGTTTATATGTTTTTGTTTATAGCATTGATCTTGTTTATGTCTTTTCCTGTTTTTTCTAATTTTTGTTTTATTGATGTTTACGCATTGTTTTCTGATGTTTTAAAATTTATTCTGTTTTGCTTTGTTTTATAATTGTTTGTTTAATATTTATTTAAATAAATAATTTATAGTTCAATAATTCAATTAAACAACCTCCTATCACACAATTCTTTAAAGTAATTATTATTGAATATGAAAATAAAAAATATTGTGCTGATATAATTTTTACTGAATCTGAATGGAATGTTGATACAAATTTTAATGAAATAAATAATAATAATAATAATTATTGTGGAAAATATTATTTCCAAAATTGGGAATATAAAAATTATTATAAAAATATTGAGGAAATATTTAAAAATAATTTAGAATTTTTAGAATGGTATATTGGCTTTGAATTGATAGATTTATTAAATACAACTGGATTTAAAGAAATTAATAATTTATGTATTTTTTATTTTTTAATTTAATTTTTTAATAAAAAATTAAATTTAAGCAATTTGTACTGATGAACTTTTATTTAATAATAAAATTAAATATTTGAAATCAGAATCAACAGTTTTAAATAAATTAAATCTTCCAACATTTTTATACAAATTTAATAATATTAATTTAATCAATAGAAGCAAAGAAGAAAATTTTAAAAAATATAATAGATCAAATATTAGAATATATCAGGTTATTTATTTATTTATTTATTATTTATCTATTTAATTATTTATTTATTTATTTATTTATTTTTTATTCATTTATTTATTTAATAAAAGTAATTTCCATTTAAGGATTTTATAATAAACTTTAACCGAAAAAAACGAATAGCAAATTGGGTATTAGAATGTTTAACAAAAGAAGGAATGAATAAATTAAAGAATACTACATCAAGGTTTACTTGGACAATTGATCCAAACTTTTCTGAATTATATCAACCAAAATATAATGATTATGAATATTCTAAGGTTATTAATTTTATATAAAAATATTTAAATTAATTTAATTAATTAATTAATTAAAGAGATTTGAACTTAACCATGGCCATTTAGCAACAGCTTCTTTACATCAATTTATACAAGGATCTTTTCTTACAAATTCAATACCTCAATTTGAAAAGGTTAATTCTGGACATTGGAGAGTTATTGAAGAATATATTAGGTTAATATTATTCTATTTATATTTGTTAAAATAAATATTTAGTTGTTTGGCAAAAGAAGCAGAAGAAACATTTATTTATAGTGGACCATTATTCTTACCTAATAAAGAAATTAATTTAATGGAATTTCAAGTATTAATTAATTAATTTATTTATTTTAAAATATTTAAAATTAATCTATTAATTTTAATTTTAATTAATTAATTAATTTAAAATATTTAAATTAATTTAATTAACTTATTTATTTTAAAATATTTATTTATTTAATTATTTTAAATTAATTAATTAATTTTAAAATATTTAAATAATTAATTTATTTATAATTTAAGGTTCTTGGACCTAAAGAAATTTATGTACCAACACATTTATTTAAAATTGTTTTACTTAAAATATTTGAAAATAATAATTGGAAATATTGGTTAGAGTCTTTTGTAATTACAAATACAAATTTGGATGAATTATTTAATGAAAAACAGGGTTAATAAATAAATTAATTAAATAAAGTTTGTTTTAATATTTTAGAAAAACAAACAAATCCTTATATTGACGATGGATCCCCTAAAATAATTCAAACTTGTCGTAGGGATTTATACTCGATTGAATACAATAAAGAGAAA
This sequence comes from Meloidogyne exigua, assembly GCA_018905775.1. Taxonomy (NCBI): domain Eukaryota; kingdom Metazoa; phylum Nematoda; class Chromadorea; order Rhabditida; family Meloidogynidae; genus Meloidogyne; species Meloidogyne exigua. Next base: position 476,156 of record JAGUQR010000194.1, on the reverse strand, counting down.
ATTAATTATATTAATGATTTATTAAATTATTATAGAAGACCTTATTTATTTATTGAAGAAAATAGTGAATTTAAATTATTAATTAATTTAAATAAAAAAATAAAAAAAACAATGGAAGGTGTTCTTTTTGATATTAAAAATATAAATTTAAACAAAAACAATGAAAATGAAAAGATTAATAATTTAAGTTTTGGAGATTTAAATTTTGAAGAAATTAATGAAATTTTATTAGAATTTAATAATAAAAAACAAAATAAAATTAATTTAGAAGAGGAAAGAATAAAAGTTTTATTTTATTATTTAATTATTTAAATGTTTTTATTTTTTAGGAAAAAGGGAAACAAAAAGAATTATTTAATGAAGAAAAAGATTTTTTTATTTTTAAAGAAAAATCTGAAGCAAGTAGTTCAGACAATTTTAATAAAAATAAAAATAATAATAAAAATGAAATAAAAGAGGAAACTTCATTAAATGACGAGGAAGGGTTTATACAAATTATTAAGAAAAAAAATAAAAACAAAAGTAATAAAAAAGATAAAAATAAAAAAACTTTTAAAAATACAGAGGAAATAACAGAAAATATATTAAATATTAAAGAGCAGGGTTTTAATAATTTAGAAAATAATGAAGACAAAATAAATGAATTAAATACTGAAGATGAAGAATTAACAAAAGAAGAATTAATTATTAATGAAAACAAAAAGGAAATAAATAATAAAAAAAATAAAAATAAAGGAAAATCTAATAATAATAAAAAACAAGAAAAACAAAAACAAGAAAATATAAAAAAATATAAAGAAAAAGAACAAGAAGATATAAATGTTTTAAATGAATTTATTAAAAAAGCTAATCGTGAAAAAGATAAATTAAATAAATTAAAGAAAAAAGAAGAAAAAGAAGCCAGAATAGCTAAAGAAATTGAAATGAGAAAAAATGCTGAATTAAATAAAAAAGAAAAAAGAAAATTAAAAAAGCAAAAAAAATTAAATAAATTGAAGGAATGTTTGGTGAATAAATTACCTTTTGACCCAACAGAACAATTAAAATCAGTAATTCAAGTTGGAGAATTAATTAGTAAAAGAATTGATATTTTTTATAAAAAAAATACTTTAGAGGATTATTATTGGATTGATTTAAGAATTATTAGATTTTTTGAATCACTTTCAAAATATTTTATTTTATTTAATAAATCTCTTATTTTTACCAAGAATTGGAGAATTGATATAAATTTTAATAAAAATTATTTTGAAGGTTTAAATTCAATTAGTGAAATTAACAAAAATGTTAAAATTTATAATAATAGTTTAATGCATTTTTCAAATAAATTTAATATATTTTATCAAATATCTGGAGAAGTTTTAATTGATTTAGTTAAAGAAGATTTGGATAGAGCAGTAGCAATTGTTTTAACTGAACAGACAGGAACAATTATTCCTATGGAAGATTTAATAGGTTAATTTAATTTAATTTAATTTAATTTAATTTAATTTAATTTAATTTAATTTAATTTAATTTAATTTAATTTAATTTAATTTAATTTAATTTAATTTAATTTAATTTAATTTAATTTAATTTAATTTAATTTAATTTAATTTAATTTAATTTAATTTAATTTAATTTAATTTAATTTAATTTAATTTAATTTAATTTAATTTAATTTAATTTAATTTAATTTAATTTAATTTAATTTAATTTAATTTAATTTAATTTAATTTAATTTAATTTAATTTAATTTAATTTAATTTAATTTAATTTAATTTAATTTAATTTAATTTAATTTAATTTAATTTAATTTAATTTAATTTAATTTAATTTAATTTAATTTAATTTAATTTAATTTAATTTAATTTAATTTAATTTAATTTAATTTAATTTAATTTAATTTAATTTAATTTAATTTAATTTAATTTAATTTAATTTAATTTAATTTAATTTAATTTAATTTAATTTAATTTAATTTAATTTAATTTAATTTAATTTAATTTAATTTAATTTAATTTAATTTAATTTAATTTAATTTAATTTAATTTAATTTAATTTAATTTAATTTAATTTAATTTAATTTAATTTAATTTAATTTAATTTAATTTAATTTAATTTAATTTAATTTAATTTAATTTAATTTAATTTAATTTAATTTAATTTAATTTAATTTAATTTAATTTAATTTAATTTAATTTAATTTAATTTAATTTAATTTAATTTAATTTAATTTAATTTAATTTAATTTAATTTAGGGAAATTATTATTAAATGATGTTAATAAATTTATATTTGACGCATTGTCTCATGCCTTAGATAATAATATTGAACCTGAATTATTTAATTCAATTAATAATATTTATAAATTATTAAAATATTCAATTTTATTTGGTCAAGTTATGATAAAGGCTGAATTGTTTATTAATAGACCATTAATGTTTGCAGTTGTTACAGGTGTTCTATATGAAAAATAGTTAAGTTTAATTAAGATTAATTAATTTAAATTTTGTTTAGTATGACAAAAATATTAATTGAAGATGAATATTTACCTAATATAATTGATGAATATTTGTCTTTAAAAAATAATAATAATAATGAAAATGAAAATGAAGAGAATGATTTATTTTCAATATTTATTGATAATATTTCAACATTTTTAAATGAAATTATTTTAAATCAAATAATTAATTCTGTTAAAATAATTGAAGAAAATAAATTAAAAATAAATTTAAATGAACACTTAAATAATGAAAATAATGAAATTATAAATGAAGAAAAAATTGAAGAAAATAATAAAATAATTCTTAAAAATAAAATAGAAGGATTATTAGAAAAAATAAAAATAATTGTTAAAGTTGTTTTTCGTATTGTAATTGAATGTCATCGTCAATTTAAAATATTATATGATGTATTTGAAAATTAAATTAATTTAAATATTTAATAAATGTTTATTTAATATATTTATATTTTTATTTAAAATTAAATCTAAAATAAAAATTAATTTTGTTCTCATTTAAATATCTACTTTTGTTTTAAAAATACCTAACATTATTTTTTTTTTTATTCTAAAAAATTAATTAATAATTCGTTAACAATTTAATTAAATTATGTTATTTAAATTAAAATATTTTAAAAATATTGTTAAGTATAATTTTGTCTAATTGGGTAATATTTATAAATTTAGAATTCTAATAAATTTTAAAATAAAATTATTAAAGTTAAAAATGAAGGGAATAATTATTAATAATAAAAGAGAATTTCTTTTTTATTTATTAATAAATAAATACATAAATATATATTATGTTTAGAAGAGAATAAGGAAACTTTTAGTGGTAACGAGAAGGATGAACAATAAATGTTTTTATATTATTTATTTATTATTCTCTAAATAAATAAATATATATTAATTAAATAAAATATATAAATACCTATTTTATATTAATTAATATTCTTTTAATTTTTTATTTTAATTTGCACAGCTTAATTAATAATTATGCCCTTATTTTTTTATCATTATTATTATTTTATTGTTCTAAAAAATAAAAAACAATTAATTAATTTTTTATTTAAAAAAAATTAATTATTTAAATATATATTTAAATATTTTTTAAATAAATATATAAAAAGCTTTTATTTATTTATTATTTTTTAAAAATATTTTTATTATCGTTTTCCAATCAAAGACGTGGTAATTGAAAAATATTTATTAAAAAAATAATTTTATTTTATTTGGACGAATAAAGGAAATTTTATTTTTGACTGTTTTTGATGAAATTAAAAAATATTCATCATTTTATGGCTATTCTCTAATAAAATATTTTTATTTAAATTTTAAATAGCTTTAATATAAGCATTTTTAATATTTTAGATATTAAACAATTAAATAATGTTAAAATAATAATAAATTAATTATTTAAATTTTTTTTAAATAAAATTAATTATTTCTTTTAATTAATTAATTACAATTTAAATTAAATTATTTATTGCCTTTTCATTAAAATAAAATATAAAAGAAAATGACTGTTTCATATATTTTGGACACTTCAACGTCAACTGTTGGTTCTTTTCTTAGAATTTTGTTTAGATGGCGTGGATCAGTTTGGAAGTCGGTAGGTGGTGGGTTAAAATTAGTAAATAAATATTTAATTAATTATTTATTTTAAAAACGTTAAAAGGTTAAATAAGGGAAGCTCTATAATTATTAATTAATTAAAAGAAGGGGATTTTGAACAGAATTTTAATTATTTAATTAATTGAGTAAATTAAAAGGAAATTAAAATACCCAAAATATAAGCATATATCTGTGTGTCAATCTAACCAAAAAAGTAAATTTTAAAATTAAGGTATTAATTGAATTAATTATTTGGATTATTCTCTACTACATAGTCTTCATTATTTACCGATATAATTTAGATACAACACAACAACAAATATTTGAAAGTATAGGAAAACATATTGATAATAGATTACATCTTTTACCATTAACATTTATGTAAATAATTATTAATTAATATTAATTAAAATTATTACTTCTTTTAGGCTTGGATTTTTTGTTACTATTGTTGTTGATAGGTTATTTTTAATTTTTATTTTTTGAAAACAACAAATTAAATTAATTAATTAAATAAATAGAATAGTTAAAAATCTGATATTTTTAAAAATATTTATTTAAGCTCCGAATTTTAATTAAATTTATTAAAATGAATTGAATAATGGATCTGGACTTCAGTAAAAATTTAGGTCCAAAAACATTTCGGAATGTCCATAAAGAAATTAATTTAGGGGAAGTTAAATGTCCAGACTTCCATATACATACCAATTTCTAAATTAAAAAAACTAGAAAATTAATTTATAACCGAAGAGTTAAGTAAAGAGAATTTAACCTTAACATCTAAAATAATATTTAAACAAACAAATAAATTAATTTATTTAAAATAAAAGATGGAAAAATATATTCCAAAATATTGGGTTCATTGACAGTGCTGCTTTTTATATTAATACTTATATTAGAGGAAATGAAAAGGAAATTAATAATCAAAGAAAAACAATATTAAGGTAATTAATGCTTAATATATTTTATTTTATTTAAGTTTATTTAAAAGGTATTTATGTTTAACTCAGGTTTTAGTGCTACGTGATATTTCTGTTCCGGTTAGGAAAAGATTTCCAAATATTGATTCTATTGTTGATTCTGGACTTTTAAAGGTTTAAAAAATGAGAAAATATTTTTAAATAAAAAAATTAATTAATTAAATAAATTAAAGAAGAATGAACTTAAAATAATGGAAAATATTCCTTCTGATGGTTTTAACAATTACTGGATTCCTATTAATTGGATTTTTGTGATTTGTTATAGATTGAGATTAAATGGTAATATTGTAGCAGATATGTTAATGAATTCTATTTTAATTGAAGTAAAAGTGTTTAAAGAGGTTTTTTAGATATATTAATTTTTATTTAAATTAATTAAATATTATGCTTTTTAATTGTTAAAATAAATTAAAAACCTGAACAGAATTTGGCTTAATTTTTAAGAATTAAGGGTTATAATATTTATTTTATTCTTTATTTTCTGATTAATGTGGACACTAAAATCCGAGTAATTCAACACAAAAAGCGAAAAGAAAAGGAATTAAAATTAATTATTTAAAAACTTTAGTGTAGACATTGCCCTGTCTAGACATATTATTTAAATAATAATCAATTAATTAATTAATTATTTAATATTTAAGAAACTTCAAACATTATGTAATTATGATTGGGTACCTGTTCCTTTAGGTTAATTTATAATTAATTTATTTATTTATTCAATTATAATTTAGCCTATCCTCAAGTTGTATTCCTTGCTGTTAGAATTTATTTTATGTTATGTTTAGTATCAAGACAATATAGAATTAATGAAAATGAGCAAAAACAAAATGAAGAAATTGTTCAGGTTATTATTTAAATTATTTTTTAAAATTTAAAAATAATTTAAAATTTATTTAAAAAAATTAAAAAAATATTATTTAATTAAATTAATTATTTAAATTAATTTTAAATAAATTAAATTTAATTAATTGAGTAATTTTAATTATTTTATAGGTCGACAGAATACTACCATTAATGACCATTTTAGAATTATTTTTTATTATGGGTTGGGTTAAGGTTGCTGAGGCTTTATTAAATCCTCTTGGAGAGGATGACGATGATTTTGAATGTTTTTATTTAAAAATTAAATTAATTTTATTTTAAAGGTAATTTTATTATTGATAGAAATATTGCTATGGCAATGACAATTTCAAATATTTGTTATGATCATATACCAGAACAGAATGGTATTATTAAATAATTTAATTTAATTAAATATATTAATTTAATTTTTAAATAATAAATTTTATTTAATAATTAATTTAAATAATTAAATTAAAATATATTTAATAATTAATTTAAATAATTAATTAAAAAATTATTTAATAAACTAATTTAAATAATTAATTAAAATTATTTAAGAATTAATTTTAATAATTAAATTAAAATATATTTAAAAATTAATTTAAATAAATATATAAATATTTTTCCTTCCATTTTAATTTAATTAAAACACGAAGGCAAACATCTATGTACTAAAAATAAAATTAAATATTAAAATTCATCTATTTTAATTTTTAATTTAATTAATTATTTTAGAACAATCTTCTAACGATGATTTAAAACCCTCAAATTTAACAAAAGATTTAATTCCACTCTATGCAGAGAATATTGCAACACAACCACAACATCCACTTGTTGGTTCTGCAACACTCTTTAATTTATTAGAAGAGCATTTACCTGTTAAAATGGTTGAAAAACCTCAAATAATAAAGAGAGGTTCTAATGGTATTTTTAAAAAGAAAATTTAATTAATAAAATTATTTTAGTTGAATCAATCCCTTCAGAAATTAATTCAGAAAAAAGCCTTTATAAAAGACGATTTTCTAATATTTCTTTAAAAAAATTAGGCAGAATAAGACCTTCAAATATTTCAATTCCTATTAATTCTCCAACTAAAATTTGTGATAAAGTAATTAAATTAAATAATTATTCTTTTAATTAATTTATTTTTATAATTAAATGTCTTATTTAAAGTAAAGTTAATATCTTTAATTTAAAATATTAAAAACAATAAATTAAAATAAATATTTTAATTAATTAATTAAAGCATTGTGTATCATCACCTAACAATATTAATATTGAAGCAATTGGAAATAAAGCACAAAATAAAGAATTAAATGAAATAAAACAAAAGTGCAATAATTCTACTACAATTAGAGTTAATTAATTAATTAAATAATTTAATTAAAATAATTTAATTTTTTTAATTTAAAAAATATGAATAAAAAAATTAATTATTAAAACAAATAATTTTTTTTAATTTTTAGAAATTATCTGATCCAGTACTTAACAATTCAATACAACAAACACAAACATCTCCAGATAAACAACAATTAACTAAACAATTTAATTTACCCTTAGAACCATTAAAAGAAGACGAAAATTTTGAAGAAGGTGAAAATACATTAAATAATTAATTAAATTAAATAATTAATTTAAATTAAATACATATATTATTAAAATTAATTTTTTTTTCTAATTTTTATTTTTATTGTTCAATTAATAAAATAAAAAAAAAATTAAAAATTTATTCAAAATGTTAATTCAATTAAAATTATTTTATTTTATAATTTAATTTTCTAGCTAATTTTTTATTTCAATTTTTTACTGAATTTTAAACAATTATTTTTTAATTAATTTTTGTTTTTTAAATTAATTAATTTTAATTAAAAGGTCATTTTTTTATTATTTTAAAATTAATGCAATTATTACATTTATTTAATAATAAATAATATTTTCCCATAAATAAGTATTTCATAAACGACGGCATTATTTTTTTGAGAAAGAATAATTATTTAATTGCACTTTTAAATATTATTTCTTATTTTTATTTTTTTCATTAATATTAAATAATAAAAATTAAATAAAAATATTATTTAATTTTTCATAAATTTTAAACTAAAAATATTAAATAATTAATTAATTATTTTTAAAAATAAAATGCTTCTAATAATTATTTTATTTATTTTTATAAATGAAGTGGAACCTACTATTACATTAAATTATAGACGTTTGTTTTTTTAATTGAATTAATAAAATTAAATTAATAAAGAATTAAAATTAATTTAAAAAAAAATACAAATATCCATTTAATTAATTTAAAATAATTTTTAAATAATTAATTAATTTAAAATAATTTTTAATTAATTAATTAATTAAATTTTCTAGCTTATAATAATTGGATTAATGAATTTAAATTTTTATATAATCCTTTAAATGTTGAAAATCTTCAAAATATTCTTAAACATCAATATATTGATTTATTAAAAATACCACATTTAAATAAAAATGAAACACTAAAATCTAAAAAAGTTAGGCAAATAACTTTTATTTCACTCTATTTTATGCTTCAAAAGGCTGATGCTAAATTTAATGTAAATGAAAAAGGAAAATTTAATTTAGGGTTAGTTAATTTAAATTAATTAAATTAAAATGTTTAAATTAAATTTTAAAATTCTTATTAAATAAAATAAATATTTAATGCATAAATAAAGGACTGATTAAACAAATAATAATAGAACATTATTTACTATTTATTTTATTTATTTATTTATTTTATTTATTTATTTTATTTAATTATTTTAATTAATTATTTATTTTATTTTATTTAATTTAATTATTTAATTATTTTATTTTAATTAATTATTTATTTTATTTAATTATTTATTTTATTTATTTATTTATTTTATTTAGTTATTTTATTTAATTTAATTATTTATTTATTTTATTTTATTTAATTTAATTATTTATTTATTTTATTTTATTTATTTAATTATTTTATTTTAATTAATTATTTATTTTATTTAATTATTTATTTTATTTAATTATTTTATTGTTTAATTAAAATTGCTTTATAATTTTAAAATAATTAATTTTTAAATACGTAAGGTATTTTACAAAACATATTGGATACTTTATTGATCAATTAACTTCTATATGTGTTTTATTTAATTATCGGAATATTCTTGCAGAAAAAGTTGCTTCAAAAATGCCTTTATTTATTAAACAATTAAAATATGAAATTAAAGAAAAAATTGATTGTTCAAATGCTGAAATTGATTTATTTAATAATTTTTTAAAAGAAAATATAGAAGCTATTCAAGAAATTAATTTTTTAGTATTTGATTATTATTTAATGAAAATTCAATCTTTTAAGGATTTGCTATAGTAAATATATTTATTTATTTATTAATTATTTAAACAATATTTTTTAATTTTTATAAGAGAAAATATTTTAATTTATCTAAATAATATTTTTTAATTAATTAATTAAGTTATTATATTAATGAAAGAGAACACAATTATATTGCATTTTATAGTAAATTAGTGGAAATAATTGGAAAAGAACGCTATATAATTTTAACTAATAAATACCCTCCATTATTTCCATTTATTGGTAAGACTTTAAAAAAAAGTTTATTTAATTTAATGCTTATTTTTTAAAGATTCTCCTATTAATTCTTTACCATATTTTAATCATTATTTTAAATCAAATATTATTGGAAAATGGCGAACAAAATATGTTCTTAATTATTTTATTTATAAGCAATGGATAGAGGATTTAAATAAAAGTTTATTTAATTATTTATTTAATTAATTAAATTTAGAAAATAATTTAAATGAAAAATTAATTATATCCTGGAATAAAATATTTAATAATTATTGGAATGAGGAATATAATTTAAAAGACTTTATGGCATATTTTGATATTCCAACTGAGGAAGAAAAGGAAGAAGAGATTATGGTAAATTAATTTAAAAATTAAAGATTAATTTAAAATATTAAATAATTAATTAATTTTCCCTTTAAATTTAGATAATTAAAAAAATAATTTTAATTAAAGCTAATTATTTAATTATTTAAAAAATAAATTAATTTAATTTATATTTATTTAAAAAAAATATTTATTTTATTTAAAAATAATTTTTTAATTTATTCTAGAAAATTTTTTTATTTACAATGGAATATGCTAAAAAACAACTTTCAACTCCAACATATTTACAAACAGCAAAAATATGCACAGAAAATGGTTTACATTATTTATCAACGTCTAATTGTTTTGACAAAAAAATAAATAAAAGAATGGAAAAATTAAAAGAAAAAATTAAAGATAATTTAATTTTATTTATTGCTTCTTGTATTCAAATTAAATTAGAAGAAGAAGAAAAAGAGGAAAAGAGAGAAATATATAAAATAAGCAGTAAAGAAGAAAAGGAATTATGTAGAGAACATTTAATTAAATTATTTTTAAATTATGAACAGATGGAAATTAATAATTTAATTGATAAACATGATGTTGAATCATTTAATAATTTAAATAATTTAATTAGAAATAATAAGGGTATTAAATTATATATTTAAATAAATTAAATAAATAAATTAAACAATTAATTTAATTTAAATAAATAAATAATTTAATTAATTAATTAAAATACTTTAAGATAAAATTTTAAAAGAATTATTTAATATATCAAATCCTCAAGTATTTTTTTCAATGGTAAAAAAAGCTAAGGCGGATGCATTAAATAATGTTAATAATGAAACAAAAATTAATGAAACAGAAACTGAGGTATTTTAATTTTTAAAAATAAATTTAAAATATTTAAATTATTAATTAAATAAATAAATAATTGTTTTATTTAAAAAAGAATATAATAAATAATACAATGGAAAATGAATTAAATAATAATAATAATAATAAAGAAAATAATAATTTAATTAAAAATGAGGAAATAATAAAAAATAATTTAGACGAATTAAAACAAAATAATTTACAAAATAAAATTGAGTGTTAGTTAATTATTTTATAATTATTATTAATTTATTTAAAAATATATATTAAATTTAATATTAAAGATAAAAAAGAAATAATAGAAGAAAATGAACAAATAAATGATTATTTATTTAATAAAAAGGAATTAAAAAAATTAAAAAAGAAACAAAAAATAGAAGAAAAAAGAAAAGAAAATAATAATAAAATTGAAGAAATTGTTCAAAAATTTGAGAAAAATTTAGAAAATTCAGATAAACAGGAGGAATTAAATAAAAATTATTTTAATGAATTAAATGAATGGAAGAAGGGAGGTTTATTTAAATTAATTAAATATTACTATAATTACTATTATTTTTTTAAACATTTTTAAAAGAGGGGGAAGCTTTAGTTATTGTAATTAATTTGTTTAAAATAAATGAAATAAGCACAAAAAATAAAGAATAAAATTTTAAATAATTTAAAAGATTAATTTATTTTAATTAAATTTAATTTTAATTAAAGAATTTATTTATTCAATGTTTTTAAAAATAAATAATAATAATGAAGATGATTTAAATAAATATTTATTAAATTTATATTTTAATCGGTTAATAAATATTGATAAATTTAATAAAGAAGAATTTAATTCAATTAATAAAATGGAAGAATTATTTTTAAATATTTTCGTTTTGACTAAAAAAATTGAAGAAAAATTAATTAGTACAAGTTTAATTTTAAAAACAAATTTTTTAGAAGAAAAAGAAAAAATAAAAAAAATATTAAAGGATTTTGAGAAATATTGGAAAAAATTTAAAAAAGAAAATTTAATAAATTTAAAAGAAAATAAATTGGAATATTTTAATTTATTACAAGAAAAATTAATTAAAATTAATTTAAGTCTTAAATATTTGCCTTATTCATTTAAAAATATTTATGAAATTGAACAATTAATTAATGAAGATTTAAGGTAATAAAATAAATAAATTTTAATTAAACTTTTTTTTTTAAAGTAAAAATAAACTTGAATACTCATTTGATTTAATTAATTTACATTTTTATTGTTTTATTAATTTATTGGTTAAAAAGGCTGAAATTTCAATTAATTATATTCGCTTTAATAAAAAAGACTTTAAAAATTACGAAAAATTTATTAATGAACAAGGATTTATTAAATTAAATTTTTTTGAAAATTTTGCAAGAATTATAAGGGAAAATAATAAATTAATTAATTATCAATTTATTAATGAATTTATAACTAAAATGTATTTGACAAAAATGATACAAGTTCAAAAAAGTATAGGTAATTAATTATTCCTTTTTTTTAATTTATTTAGATATAAAAATTAAAAATGAAATTGAAGCATTATTAGTTAATGGGAAAATTCAATTAATATATAATATTAATAATAAAATGCTTAATCCAATATTTTATGAATTAAGTCAAGATTTGGGTCAATCAAACAATTATTTGGTTAATCAAAAAGTATTTAAATTAATTTTAATTAAATTAATTAATTAAATTAAATAAATATTTTTTATTAAATATTTAATTTATTAAATATTTAATTTAATTAAATTAATTTTAAATAAATAAATAAATTAATTTAATTAATTAATTAGTTAATTAATTAATTAATTTATTTATTTATTTCTAGTTAATAAATTATTTAAATGAAAATTACGAAGAAACAGAATTAATTAAAAATCGTAGATTAAATGCTAAAAATTGGATCTTTAAGGAAACAGAATTATGGTTAAAGGAAATATGTTCTAATAATAATAAAGAATATTCAAGTAATTTAATAAATTTTAATTTAATTAAATTAATTTTTTAATAAAGATTTTTCAATGATAATTAGTGGTTCTACTCTACTAGAAGCAAATAATGCAAATTCTGATTTAGATATAATAATTATTTTGCCAATAATTTGTTTAATAAATACTGATGTAAATAATTGTAAATTATGCAAATTTAATTTAAATAAAAATAAAAGATTTTGTACTGACCATGATTTTATATTTGGAGAAGGAGAAAATATTAAATCATTTTCTTTTTATTTAAAGAATAAAATTAATTATTTAAATAAAGAAGAGGTTAATTAAACTAATTAAATTTAAATATTTTTTTAATTTTAAAGCCTAATTCTTTTAATATAAATATTATTAAAAGTGGCCGTATTCCCCTTATAAACATAGAATATAAAAAACAAAAAATGGACATTTTATTTGCAATAATTCCTTTTAATAAAATACCTGAAGAATTAAATTTAACTAATTATGCCTCAAAACAAGTTATTAATGAAAATTTAAATTTATTAAATAAATTAATTAATAAAATGATTAAACTAAATTATCCGTTATATTATACTACAATATTATTATTAATAGGTAATTATTTTTTAAATAGAAAAGAAAAATATTTTTAATATTTTAGGCTATAGATTTACTTATCGTACAAAGTTTTATTTAATTCACCCTTCAAGAAGACAAATATTCACAGATTTATTAAGGGCAGTTAAATTATGGGCAAAAAGTAAATTTATATTCTTATTTAAAATTAATTAATTAAATAATTTTTTTAGAACGTCAAATTTATTCCAATTTATTTGGTTATTTAAGTGGATCAATTTTGATTGTAATGGCTGCTAAAATATGTTTAATTTACCCTTTTGATGAATTAAATAATTTATTACAAAAATTTTTTCAAATTTATAGTTTATGGTAATTAAATAATTAATTAATTAAATAAATGATTAATTAATTAAATAAATAATTATTTAATTATTTAATTTATTTATTATTTAATACTTAATTAATTAATTAATTAAATAAATAAATAATTAATTTATTATTTAATTAATTTATTTATTATTTAATATTTAATTAATTAATTAAATAAATAATTAATTAAATAAATAAATAAACAAAATAAATAAATAATTTATTTATTTAACTTTAAAAGGGAATGGCCTTTACCTTTAATCATTGAAGAGCTTAATTTAACCGAAAAGAATAATAATTTTAATTTATTTTGGAATTATAATAACTTAAATACTTCAGAAGAAGAATTTAATAGATTGGGTGATAAAATGCCTGTATTAACATCTTTATTCCCTGAACAAAACACTGCCCACAATGTTAATGAATTTACTTTAAAAATTATCTTAAATGAAATGAAAGAAGGTAATTGTTAAATTATATAATATTTAATTTAATTATTAAATTATTAAAAATTTAATTTAATTAAAATATATAAATAATTAATTTTTAAAGCCTATAATAAAATGGATAAATTAAATTCAACTAATAATAATAATAAAATTTATTTATTTGAAGAAATTAACTATAAATTAATTTATAAACATTTCCTTATAATTGAATGTCAATCAAAAAGTTTTTTAAATGAAAATCCTGAAATTAAATGCACAAAAGTAAAAAGTAGAATAAGAATTGCAATGACTAAATGGGTTAATGAAAATATTAAAGAAAAAGTTTTAAAAGATTGTTTAATTGAATATCATGTATTAACAGGGGTAGAACCCAAAAAAATTATTAAAACTGAAAAGTTAGTTAATTAAAAAGAATTTAATAATTAAATTAAAAAGTCTGTCCCTACTCTTTTATTTAACATTAAAATTGGGTTTAAACATAGATCCAAATTTTATTAAATTTTTTTTTTAATTTTGGGGTATAATTTTAGATGGTTATAGTTAGCTATTTAATTATTATTTGTGTAAGGGTTAAATTTAAGGAATTAAATAATATTTAAAGTTAACACTAATTAAATATTATTTTTATTTTTCTAAGCTTTCAACTATATCAATCTTTATTGTTTATTGGTTTTAATTTAATTAATAAATGCTTTGATGATTTGAATAAAAATATATTTATAAAGGAAATGGAAATTTTAGCTCAAAGATTTGTATCAAAATTAAATATATATTTACCAAGTAATAATAAATTAATTAAATCAATTTATGTTGAACAAAAAGATTTGGAAAAAAGGTTTAAAAAAAATAAAATTTAATTTAATTTTTAATTTTTTAATTCTAAAGAATAAAGGAATTAATTAATAAATTTAATATTAATTTAATTATACAATTTGGGAGAAAACAAAATTACTCTAATAATTTAATATTGTCTAATGAAGTAAAATATAAAGAAGAAAAAAATAATTTAATAGAAGAGGAAGAAAAAGAAAATAAATTTGAAAAAATATTTAATTGGAATGAATTAATAGCACAAAATAATAATACAAAAGAAGAAGAAGATAATAATAATTATATTTATTTTTATGAATCAGAAGAAATAAAGGTTTTTTAAAAATAAATTAAAAAATATATTTAACTTAATATTAATAGAAATTAAAATAAAATTAAAAATAATTTTTATTTATTTTTTTATTTCTTTTAGTTTCGAGAAGAAAATAAATTAATTTATCAAAAAAAGAATATAAAATTTTGAAGGAAATTAATTTAGGAAAAACAAGTTAAAATTAAAATTTAATAATAACAAAAATTAAAATATAATGATTAAATTAAATACATTAATTCTTCAAAAATAAATATTAATTTTTTATTTTATTAAAAACATTTTTTTTTATTTATTTTATAAATGGTTGTTTTGTTAATTAATATTTATTAAATTGTTTATTTAATTTAAAATAAATATAAAATAAAAGAAAATAATTTTATTTTGAATAAATACATAACTACTCAAAATATATTTACTACATACATATTTAAATTAATTATTTTTTAATTAATATTCTAATTTATTTTAACAAAAATTGCTTTTTAAATAATAAAAAATATTTAACTGCTTTATTTTTATAATTATTTAAAATTAATTTTTTTTTAGAATATTAATTAAATTTATTTATTATTAATTGACCAAGCTTGTTTTGGATTATTTTTTAATGTCTTTTGTGATGTAATTAATTTAATAGTTTTAGTTCCTACTTCTTTTGCTTTAAATTTTCTCCAATAAAAAATTCCACAAATTGCTATTTCTAAAGATAATGTTAAATAAGATAATTCTCCAGTATAGACTGAAAGAGACTGTCCATTTATCTAATTTTAAAAAAATAATTAAATTAATTAATTAAAATAAAATACGAATTTGTAAATTATGTTGGTATCACCAGGAATTATATTAAGAAATATTTCAATTAATACAGTAATTTTAATTATTTTATTATCCTAAAATAATAATAAAATATATAGATATAATTTTATTTGGTACTATGGGATTATATGCCCCCATTTTCCATATTTTCTTTTCTTTCTATAAATGGTCAGGTACGAAATGGTCAGACAACGATCAAAAAAGATTAAATTAGGTTTATGTATATAAATGAACGAAAAATATGAGAGGAGTCATTATTTTCTTGCTAAAATGCTATTTATAAAAAAATGAATATTTTTTAGCTTCCCCAAACTGAAGAAGATGCAATACATTTTTTACAATCAAAAAATATACCAAAAAACAAGAATAAAAAACATCGAGGGACGGCACGACATCATTTGGAAAGTTATTTAACAGAATTTATGTGTAGACAGCAAACAAAATAGGAAAATTTTTTTGAATTGATTCTTAGTAAAATAGCTGAACTTTGGCCACCAAAATAATTGCATTTTTTCTTTCATTTGATTTTCTTTCATTTTTCTTTTATAAAATTTGATTGCTGTCTGACCATTTCGTACCTGACCATTTATAGAAAGAAAAGAAAATGTGGAAAATGGGGGCATATAATCCCATAGTACCTTTTATTTAATTAATTTACCAATTTTTTATTAGCCTCTCCCCCAACGCCTGCAAGAAGATGCAAAAAGATTATACAACAAATAATATTTGCAATACCAAAACAAGTTTTAACAAAAAGGATAGGGTAATTTTTTAAATGTATTTGCATACATGTTTGTGTTTCACAATATTTAACTTTAATTAAATTAATTAAAATTAAAATAATATTTTTTTTAATTTTAATTAAATGTTGGTTAATTTTTAAATTAATTATTAAATTTTTATTTTTTTATTTAAATGCTATTAAATTATTTATTTATCTAATCTTAATAAATTAATTATTTTTTTAATTTAAAATTCTGAGCTTTTTTAAATAGATTTAATTTTATAAATAAAAAATAGTCTTCGAAATTTTAAGTTAAACTATATACTTTATATAATTAATAAATAAACAAAAAATATTAAAATAATTATTTCTGTCTATTAAAGATTTTATTTAATTAATTAATTTAATTAATTAATAACTTACGTATTTTATAATTTAATGGAAATTCAAAGGCATAGGATATTCCACATCCAAAATAAGCAATTAAAACAATAAAAACACCAATTTTATAAAATAATTGACGTTTTTTACCCTTCCAATTATTATTCATTTTAATTACTAAACAACGATCCAAACAAAGTATAAAAACTAAAATGCTTGAAACAGAATAATGAAGGGCAAAGAAAACACCAGAAATAAAATGAAAAAGAGTAGCAGAATATAAAGGATCATTATTTTGAATATTAATAGGTGGCCTCCACCAGAATATTTTATGAAAAAGATAAGGAAGTGTTGTTACTTTAAAATTAATTTATTTAATTATTATTTATTTTTTAAAATTAATGTTTACTTGAACATAATGTATTTATTGTTAAATATAACTTCATAGTATTGGATATTTCATTAACTTTAAGCAAAGATAATTTAAATTTTGAAGCATAAAGTAATCTGGACATGCTTAATATTGTTGTTAATGTACAAAATAATTCAATAATTAAAAAGGTAAAATTAATATAGGTTACTCCAATAAATGTATTAAAAGTAGAAGTAGAAGTTGTTGTAGTATTACTACTAGACATTGAAGAAGATAAATTCATATGTTTTTTAAATATAACTAAATTTTATTTAATTAAAGTTTAAATAAATTAAGGATTTCAAAAGGTAGAAAAACAAGTTGAAGATAATTATTCTAGAATTAAGAATATCAGAATTAATTTAATTAAAAAATCAAGATCTAATTTTTACTAAAAGAATTCTGACATTGTTAGTTACTTGCTTAATTTATTAAATTAAATAATTAAAGGAGAAGAAGAAACTTTAACAATAATTTATTTAAATAGAGCATTGAAATAAGTTGGTCTTTTAACATTAATTTTTAATAAATATAATTGCTTCTTTTTATATTTATTTTAATTTTAATTAATAATTATCTACATACTTATTATTTTTTAAAAACAATTTAATTAAAATAAATTTTATAATAATTTGGGTTTTTAAGAATTAAATATCAGAAACAATATTTAATAATTATAAGTATATATTATAAATAGAAGTAACATTTAAATATATTTTAGTTTTAATTAAAATGTTGAAAAAAGTCATTTATGTATATTTTTTTATTAAAAAAAAAGTTTAATAAAAAGATGCATTTTTGTAATATATTATAATTATTTTTTATCATTTTTATCCTTTTTTAAATACACTTCCGTTAATTTTTAAATTATTAATTCTTAAAATAATATTTTTTTAAAATTCTTAAAAAATAAAAATTTAATAAAATTAAGATGATAATTATTTTTTTTATTTAAAATATTAAAGTATTATTTAACTAACTAAAAATAAATTAAATGTACGATAAAATAAGTAGAAATTATTTTTACTATTTATTAAAATTTAAATAATAAATTGTCTGTAAAATATAAAAATTAAATGATTTATGATTTATTTATTTTTTAATTTATTAATCTTTGCAAATATTAATTTATTTGAGAAATAAAAGAAATAAAATTTCTAAAAAAAGATTTATGTAATTATTATTACTAATACATATGTATATAAAATAATAATATTTTTATTAGGCTTGTTGCTTTTGGCAAATGTTATTTTTTGAATGATTAATTAAATATATATTTTTAATATATATTTATATTTTTATTGGCCTTTTTATTAAATATATATTTATTAAATTAATTAATTCTAATTTTAGCTTCATTTTATTTGGTTAAAAATATGAACAAAACACAAAATATTAAATAAATTAAAAAAAGAATTTTAAGGAAACACCATAGGGATTTAACTATGTTTTTTAGCTTTAATGATTAATTTTTCTTTTGGTAATAGATGTTGTTAAATAATAAAGCCTATTCTTCTCACATGTAAATTTATTTTTTTATTTACATCTTAGTTGCAATTTCTAAGCATTTTTAATTTAATTTAATATATAATTAAAAATAAAATTAAAATAATTTTGACATATTTATTAATAATTTAAAAATAAAAAAATATTTATTGGTAAAGGGCGATTAGATTATGCCTTCTAAAAGGAATTTAAATTACAAAATATAAAGTTTATTTTTTCCTTTAGTTAATCATATTTTTATTTATTTATTTTTATTTGGAAAGACAATGCTAAAATTCTAAACTATTAAAAGCAAATCCCATGGGGCAAGTTCTCGATTGAATTTTACCTACAGCTATTTAAATTGTTTCTATGGACATATTTCTTTTTAAAGAAATTACTAATGCATAAGTTTAGGTTTAATAAAAATTTAACTTGTCAAAGTATGTTCTCAAATATTCTCAATCATTACTTTAAAATAAAACTAAAATTAAATATTTTAATTTAAAATTTTTTGTTTCGTTCAAATATTATTTGTAAAATAAATAAAAATTAATTTAGCATGGTCAACTTATTCTTTAAAACACCTGCCTATTTTTATTTTATATTATCCTTTTTAAAGTTTATTTATTATTTGGCGTATTGTAATAATTTAAATAAATTGGAGGAATTAGAGTATCAAAAAACAAATTGTTCTCCATCTATTTTACCAAGACCTGCGTTTTGTAGAAAATCTTGCAGTCATCAAGAACAATGCCGAAAGGGTAATAAACTTTGTCTTTGCGATGGAGAATGTGGACTTAGCTGTATTTCAAAATGTTTGAAATTTTAAAAATGTTTTTACAAATTTAAAACATTTAATTTTAGCAATAAATTGTCATCCACTTATTGATCTTCCAAACGGATATATTCGAACGCCAAATGGATTTAATTTTAATTCTATTGCTGAATATGGATGTGATATGGTTTTTTCTAAATATTTTAGTTATTAAAGTGTATAATTTAGGGTTATATTCTAATTGGTCCATCACAACGAAGATGTCAAGGAAACAAAGAATGGTCTGGTTCTCAACCTAGTTGTCGACCCTTTCGTAATTAAATTAAATACTTATGTTGTAGTAATTCCACCCGAAGATTTAAGTCATCTAAAGAATTATTAGTTTAAGTCCTTATCTTCGGGTGTTACTCTTATTGTAATAATTTGTATTAAGTAAAATGTGGTCCTCCACCTGAAGTCCCATTTGCAATATACAGGCTCTATCCTACAAACACTCATACTGAAGAGAATGAGTTGGATTCGGAAGCTCATTACAGTTGCATTTCAGGATACAGGTAATAAATAATGTTTGTTAACCGACACTCTGTAATGCATTCGGTATTTTATTAAACTTGAACGATTATGTTAACGTTACAAAAGATGGGTTAATAATTCCACCTTTTGCCAAAACTATTATTAAAGATTGTCTTATTATTTATTTAATTTATAGAACTTATGGACAAACCTCAAACGTAATTAAATGTACACTTGGTAGTGAAGGTATTGCTAACTGGAATGAGCCTAAAATATTATGCATAGGTTTTTACGCTTATTTATAACATATTTTAATAATTCTTTAGCTCAAGAATGTCAAGACCCAGGAATTCCTCTAAATGGTTTCCGGTCTGGCGATCTTCTTCATTTTCCACATACATTAGTGTTTTCTTGTGCTTCCGGTTTTAATATTATCGGCTCAGTACAAAGAATGTGTACAAGCATTGGTGAATGGAGTGGTATTTAAAAATTGAAATTCTTTTTGAAATTTAAATTTAGGTGAGCAACCGTCATGCAAACGTTTGAAAATTAATTTTTTATCTATTTTTTAATTAAAAATAGCAATAGAATGTCCAAGGCCTAATGATCCGCTTCATGGTATTGTCATTGGTATATTATTAAATTAAAATAATAATTATTAATTCTAATTACTTTAAAGGTTCTTCACTTAATTTTCAGTCTGTTGTGACATACTCTTGCAATGATGGTTATCGACTAGTTGGACAAGTTTCTTTTTGTTAGTAACTAATTTTACCTAATTTTCCTAGCTTCAAAGAATCTGTTTAGCAGAAGGTGTATGGGCTGGACAAAATCCATACTGCGAAGGTTTGTATTTTAATTACTATTCGCACTATTTAAATATGGAGTGTGGCAGAAATAAAAGATCAACATTCTTTTACAATTAATCATTTTTAAAGAAATCAAATGTCCACCATTACCGATAATCTGGAATGGCTACATTGAAGGAGAGGATACAGTTTTTGGTTCTATTGTTGTTTTCCGCTGTTTTGAAGGGGTTTATTTTAGTTTTAATTTTTTATAATGTTTAAGATGAGCCATGTTGGTGCTCCTTTTGCGAAATGTGAAGAAAACGGTAGATGGAGCTCCAACATCCCCAAATGTTTGGGTAATTTTCCCAACATTTATTTAAAGTTTTAAATTAATTTAAGCAAATTGTAAAGTTCCTCGTGTTAGAAACGGCCATTTAGGGAATTTTTCTTTAGGAGAATTAATTCAGCATGGAACAAAGGTTGTTATAAGTTTAATTAATTTAAATTATAATTAACCAAATATTTAACATTTTTTGGTGCAAATCTTTTGCGATCCAAAACATGACACTAAAAATAGACCAATGGTTAGTTGCAATAATGGAACATGGTCGCACGTTCCTCAATGCACTCCTGGTTTTTCTTTATGAATATATAATTTTATTTAAATGTTTTGAAAAACTATTTATTCAGTTCGATGCCAAAAATGGCCTACAAAAATTCCTAACTCTCAATTAGTTTTTACCAAGTCTACCCATGGTGCAGGTATAATTGTTTATCACTTGATTATGCCAAAAATAATTTTCTCAACCTTATTGTTAGTAGCGAAGTTGATATGTTTACATGGATTTCGGCCTTCTTCACCTAATAATTTAATTAAGTGTATTTACGGAAAGTAATATATTTATTAAATAATTTCCTCACTATATTTTTCATAATTAAAGGTGGATTAGGGATGGTCCTCCATTTAGATGTCTTGCAAGTATAATTAAAATATTTTAATATTATTTCCTGTATCTTAAGTGTCTTGTGATCATCCTACCAAAGTTTTTGACAATTTGGAGGGTGGCCGTATTTTTCTTGAGGGACAAATGGGAGGTTGTTTTTATTAATTAACTATACGAACATTTTCAGCTTATGATTATTCGGATTATATTAATCGGTAATTTTTATTTGTGAAAGGAGGACTTTATGATTTTTAGCGTTCCTGAAGGCAGATCAATTTCTTTTCAATGCGAAAAGGGCAATCTTTTAATCGGTTATTATAATTTACGGGTAAACGAAGGCCACGTAAATAATCCATTTATTACTTGACTATGTAGTCTGTAGACCTCCCAAGGGTAGACTAATTTTGTATTGTATTATTATAAACTTCAAAATAACTTTAAGGACCTCCAAAGGCAACCTGTCAGTATGGAAAATGGCGACCTGATATGAAGCCAAAATGTGTATTCCAAAGACATCCTATTATTGAGGGCCAAATTAAATGGAGTCGTGTTAAGCGTCAGAATTTCAATGTCAGTGCAAGTTGGTAGAACGTCAAGTAAATGTTTAATTAAATTATGTTAGATGGTTGTCCACTTCCTTCGCGTTTGCATGCAGTTTTCTTGCGTCTGTCATCTAAATTAAATGAGAGAATCTACATCTTTGATAATAATGAAAAAATTCCGCATGGACAGAAGGTTCATATGCGTTGTTTCCGTGGCTTTAAGCTCGTGGGTGAGATGTTAAGTGAATGTCTTAAGAATAGATTACTTAGACCACTGGGACATTGTGTTCCAGGTACATATATTGTATTTTGATCATAAAATAAACCTAAATATTTTAGAAGAATGTTCATTACTCGACAATTCAACGTTTTTGCTTCATGGCAATACAGCAAAACTTATATGCTCTGAACAATTGCCACATAAAGTCATCTGTCAGTTTGGAAGAATTTTTAAAGTTTCAGGTAATCGAGACGTATCTGTTCTTGAAAATATTACTAGTGATTGCTTTCTTGTTGAGAATTATGGTTGGTAAAAAGATAAAAATTTATTGGTAAATCCATTAATTTAGCATCTTCAACTTTACATTCTTCTTGTCCAGCACCTTATCATGGCTCTGCATTGGCATCCATACAATTAGCAAAAGAATATCTTGAACATTTTCTCCCTTCCTACCCTGATGGCACACTTATTCGTTATTTCTGTGAATTAAACGAAACTTCCCTAGATATGAAAGCATCGTCTATTCAGGTTTTCTTTTCGTTCCTATCCCAAACCTTTATTTAAACATTAGTGCATAAATGGTGAATGGACTGCACTTTTATTGCCTTGTGTTCAAACAGATGATGCTTCGCCAATTTTGCCTCATAAAATTAATAAAAACAAATCATTAAAACAAAACGATAAAAATTCGTTAGGTGAATGCTTTGCTTTACGGCTTCCAAAAGAGAAGGAATTACACAACACTATTGATGTCCCTTTACTGATTTCTAAAGGTCGTTTGAAGAGTGATCAGCTAAATAAACAAAATTCGTCCTCTCTTCTAAATTTTGTACGATTTCCTACAAGTACTTCTCTATTGGTATTTGATTACTTACAATTAGAATTATTTAAATTTTAAACATTTCCTGGTAATCATTTACTTTACTGGTCCCTAAAAAAAATGCTAAAAATGTCCATTTTATTTCGTGTTTTCCACTAATAATAGGTTTTCGCATACGCTGAGCTCGAATCTGATGTCAGATTTATCATAAGACATCATCTAATCTATGATTTTTTATCTAAGATTTTTTCAAAATTTTTTCTATTTATTCAAAATTTTTATTAAATTCAATTTGAATGATGATGTACAATGAAAATTAATGAATTCTTACGCATTAACAACATAATATTCGGAAATCTGGTTTAATATATTATCAAATGCATTAAGTGTTTTTTTCCGTTGGTTTGTCTCCAACAATATTCATCTAAATACCCAGCCAACATTTCTCTGCTAAATTAAAATATATCCATAAATAATTTAAATAGAAGCTAGAATAAATGAAAAGCAAAAAAAATAAAAATAAAAAAAAATTGAAAAAATTGAAAAAATCTTAGATAAAAAATCATAGATTAGATGATGTCTTATGATAAATCTGACATCAGATTCGAGTTTAGCGTATGCGAAAACCTATTATTAGTGGAAAACACGAAATAAAATGGACATTTTTAGCATTTTTTTAGGGACCAGTAAAGTAAAGGACTACCCATTTCCTTATATTAAAAGGTTAAATGTACGAGTCCAAGCAGCCAATTACGGTTAGATCATTTTGAATTATGGAAATGTAAAAACAGCCGATGGCAAGTTTACAATAGAATTGAATGCCCAAAAGGTTTAAATATTTGATTAATCCATTAATTATGTTTATTTACCTTTTAGTGAATAAGTCAACAAATTGTAATTTTGAATTTACACAAAACATGGTTTCTCGGAGGTTAGTTCACAATAACGTTAACACTGCACGATTAAATGTCTTTCATGAGCAGGTTATTTTAAAATTATTTAACTCTAAAATATAATAAATAACAGAGTCGCCAATTTGTGCTCTTTAACCAACAATTCCAAAACGGTTCTAGGCTATTTTTTGCCTGTGCAAATTATTCAATGGATTTACTGAGAGGACCGAGTCAGGTTTTTCTATTCTAATAACACTTCTGTATACAACCCTTTAAATTCTATAAAATTAGATTATTTGTCTTAACGGAGAATGGCATCCACCACCACCGTATTGTCAAAGTTTAAATCTAGGCAATGCTAATGACCATCAGCCCCCAAGGATTGACTTTCATATTGAAAAAGGCCAGTGGAGTATTTCACCAACTGGTGTACTTCTTGTTAGTCGGTATTTTAAACATTTAATTTATTAATTATTCTATTTATATATATGTGTATTAGATCAGCTACAATTAGGCTTTTTTGTTTACATAAAATAGACAAAGACCAAAAAGGAAATCCTCATTGGGAAAGTTTTTCAAATTATCGCACTTATCCTCAGGTAGATGTTCAAACTCTGAGTTAATTTTTCTTATATACAGGAATGGGTTAATACTAACAATGAGCATAAATTGCTGAATTATAGTTCTTTTCAAGTATATTTTTACCAGAATTATATATTGAATAATTAATTTAGTTAACAATTCTAATGGCACAACCTGAAGATAGTGGTCCATTCTATTGTATTCTTCCTAATAATAGGCGTAATAGTCTCCATCTCCAAATTAGAAGTTAATTTAAATTTAATAAGATGTTTAATTTGGAAATTCACAGATGAGTATTGTGCACCAATACCTAATAGTTCTCCAACCTTACAAATTCACTACTCATCAACTACTGGACCAGCAAATAAATCTCATCTATTTTTAGGTACTGTTGCACAATTCTCTTGCTCTACAGGATATCAGATTCTTAATCATCGTTCTCTGGTTAACTATAAAATGGAGAAGTTATGTTCGTGTTTTTATATTTAAAGATTTGCTTGGAAGGCGGCCACTGGTCACAATTAGCTCCAACCTGCACTCGTTTGTCTTTACAAATTTAAATATTCTTTTTACTTTTAGACGTCCAGTGCCCACCACTTGCTCTTTATCAAACTGAATTGCAATGTAAAGTTAACAGTCACAGACCAGGAGGGTATGTGTACTGCAACTGTGATCCAAGTCACGAATTGGTTGGAGCTGCATCTTTTAAATGCGGTTTAGACGGGCGATGGGAGGAGGAATTACCAAAATGCACAAGTATTTAATTAATTATTCTAATTTTAGACCTTTCCTATTTACAGAAATAAAATGCTCGAAATTGATTTCTTTACCTTTACCCATTTCTATAAAGGAAAGCATTCCTTCATTCTCAAATCTAGCTTCTTTCAACTCTTCTAGTGTATTTAATGTTGGACATTTATTGCTTCTTCAATGCCCCCCGTCTTATTTGTTAACTGGTTTATTCTTAACATTCATTTGTTTTATTCATTATTAAGGCTCCGACTTTTTGCTTTGTCAACCAGATGGTCATTGGAGCGAATTGAGGTGAATTAAATTAAAATTTAAAATGCGGTTGCAATATATTTATTTAATATTTAGAACTCATTGTGAACAAATTTGTCGTTTTCCCGGTCAAATTGATTATGGAAATACAATCCAACCTCATAAAGATTATTACTTGGTAAGAATTTAATTAAAATTAAAAAATTAATTTAAAACAAAGGTTGGAGAGCATATTTTTTATTATTGTAACCGTGGATATAAGCTAAGTACAGAAAGTGCTCTAGAATGTGGGCATGATGGTAAATGGTCAAAATCAGTTCCTAGTTGTCTGAAAGAATAAATTATATTTTTTAATTTATCTTTTAATTATTCCTAAAATAAATTAAATAAAATTTAGTGTATTTACCATTTATTCTAATTAATTAATTAAAAAATAAATTTTTACAAAAAGATGAAAATATTATTTAAAAATTAAAATACAAACAAAATAAATAAAACTAATTAAATTCTAATTATTAAAGAATTAAATATAATTAATTATTTAAACATTCATCAATATCCTTGTTTTTATTATTTAAATTAAAATAAATTAATTCTAATCTTCCTCCAATTTTTCCAAAAATATAAGGTGTATTGCGTTGAATGTTGTCAATGAACATGTTTAAAATATTAATGTCATTATTATTAAAAGACAATTGATTTATGTAAATATTTGTTTCAATTCCAACCCACCAATGTTGGATATAATGTTCACTAAAAGGCCCAATATTTATTTAAATTAAAAAATATTTCTTTAGTAAATTTATTACTTACTTATATTTTTCTTTAATTTTATTTGGTAAGCATTTTTCTTTGTTAGTACAGTGTGCGTATTTAATTTGTTCTTGGTCTTGTTCAATTGTAAAAACCAATTCTAATCGAATACGACTTTCAACAAAACGGCAATAATTTATACTTTCTTTAGATTTATTTTCGTCTGATAAACACAGAATAAGCAAATAATGTTTATACTTAAAATATTAATTTATTTAAATTATTTTAAAATTCTAATAAAACTTTTTTTAAGAATTTGGGTCCATTTAACCAACTTTTCCAGGCTTCTTTAATTTCGTTGTATTCTCCATTTTTATTTTTATTATCAGTAAATATTTTTAAACCTATAATTTAATTTAAAAAATTTATTTTTAAAAAATACCATTTTTTATTTCTTTTTTAATTATTTGTAATGTTGAATAATTAACATTAAATGAACTATTCTGTTCAGGATAACTTGGAGTAAGGACTGACATAATTAAATTTACATGTTTTTCTAATCTATTAATTTCTTCATTATTTATAGCCTTTTTTGAGAATAATTCCCTTTTATTTTTAATTTCAGATTGTAACGACCAACTCTGAGAACCTTCAGTTAATTCATTTAATTTAATAGGAAATGTCCAGTCCCTTAAAATTATTTTATAAATATTTTTTTTAAGGTTTCTCCTTTCATGCTGGGAATATAGAAAATAAAAGGAAATAGTTAATATTCTTTTATTTAATTTCTTAAAATTAAACTAACCATTCACTAAATAATTCAAAGAACTTTTCTAATAAATAAAGCATTGAAGAATCAAAATAAATCAATACAAGCTTAAGAACCATCAAATTAATCGTTGCACCATTTAAAAAACCAAATTGATTGTCATAAATAAAATTATCTAAAAATAATATTTTTAAACTTTTTTTTAATTTTTTAAAATACTTTTAGCCCAAATTTTTGTTATTTTTGTAACAAATACAAATTTATATTTTAAATTCTGATTTGTTTCAATTATTTTTTTTATAATTTTATTAGATTGATAAGAAGCTAAAGTAAACAGTTCGCTTCGTTTTTCTTTTATTTTATTTTTAATAGACTCTAAATGTTCTTCTTTTTTTAATAATTCCAATTGTTTGTATTGATATTCAATAATTAAATTAATTTCATTATTATTTAAATGCTTTATTTGAAAATAATTATTTAATCTTATTTCTTCCAATATAACAAAAGAAATATCAAATTTTACATTAAATGCAATAAACTCCATTATTTTAATTCTTGAATGGACATTTTTGTTTAATTGACTTATTGGAGCTTCCTAAACATTTTAATTAATTAATTAATATTTTTTAAAAATAATTGATTATTAAAAATAATTTACAAGGCATAATAAACAATAAAGAGACAAATCATTGCACTCATTCTTTCCTTCTTTATTTGCACATAAATCATTATTAGAATTACCAAAAAAATTAATTAATTCATTTATTTGACAATAATCATTTTTTCGTTTAAATAATACAATAATTGCATCAACATCAGAATTATTTATATCATTATTTAATAATTTAGAACCAGTTAATAAAAATTCAATATTTTCACATTTATTGAATATTGTCATCCAATTAAAAATAATTGAGAAAACATAATTTATTGAAGCTTGAACACTTTTATTTGTAAGAGAAATAGTTTCTTCATTAATTAATTGAATAAGCTTAAATAAAATATTTAAATTATTTTTTAAAAATAAATAAAAAAATTTTTATTTAAAAAAGGTATTTTTTTAATATTTTAAAGAAAAAATATTTTCTTTTCAATTTTCCTTAAAATTTTAATTATTATTTAAAAAATACAAGGGTTAAATAAAAATAAAAGAAGTATTATTTAAATAAACTTGCCGAATTTTCAGCATTTTTCTTTTCTTCAAAATTAAAGGGTAATTCATCAAAAATGTTTAATTGATTTAAATAATTATTTTCGGAATCTAAAATAATTGTTTTAATTTTATTTTAATATTTACCTATTAAATATAGCTGTTTTATTTTTATTTTATAATAATTTAAATATTCATTTAATTCTTCTTTATTAATAAAAATATTATTACCAAATAATATTATTATTATTTTATTTAAAATATTTTGGTCATATAAATTATTAATTAATAACTTAGCCATCCTTTAAATAAATAAATTATTTATTTATTTTTTAAATATTACCTTTGTTTATGTAATTTATTTTTAACTTGAATTATTTCCATTTTATTAACATTATCTTTTTCTTTAATTGTAACCTTCCAATTATCCATAATAATTATTATTTCCTTTAATAAATGGCTTAATTCAAGTTTTAAATTTTCATTAATTTCCTCTTCTTTTATATTATAATTTTCAGCTAAAATTTGCTTAAATTGTTGTTCCAATTTAACAATTGATTTTGTTAAATTATTACAATAATTTTCTTCAGTAATTTGTACTTAAATAAATAAATAAATAAACTTATTTTTAATTAAAATGACTAATAATTTAATTAATTAAAATTAATAATTTATTTAAATATTTATTACCTTTAAAGCATCCAAAAACAACTGTAGAATATTTACTATTTTCCTTTTCTTTTTTAATTAATTTGTTAAGGTATTCAAAGCGTTTATTAATTTCATTAATAAATACCCCAATATTCAATTTATTAATTTTTATTATTTCATGATTATTAATTGAAATAATATCGTTATAACTTTTATTTAATTCATTATCTTTTAAATATATTTTTGGATTAAAATTATTAATTGAAGAAGATTTATTGTCTTCATTAATATTTTCCAGAACTTCATTCTTTAAATTTAATGAATTTTTTAAAAAATCTTCCTCGTCTTTCTTTACAATATTTTCTTCATTTTCTAATTTATTTAATTTATTTATTTCTTCTATTTTCCCATTTCCTTCTATTTTCAATTTTTCTTCTTTAATTTGTTTAATTTCATTTAATTTAATTTTTTCTGTTTCCTTCGCCTTTCCTTCTTCAACATCATCTTTTTCTTCTTCATTTAATTTTTTTTCTTCTTTACTATTAAATATAATATTTTTTCTTCTATTATTCCTTTCTTCATTTAAATATTTTTTATAATCCAAATATTCCAATTTTATCCCAAAAATTTGTTCCATTTCTTTTAAATTTTTTAATTTATTTTTTTCGTCCTTTTTCTTTTTTAATTTTTTATTTATTTTTAAATCTTCATTATTTTCTTCATTAACATTCTGTTCCATAAACATTTCTTCAATTAATTCATTTAATAAATAAAATCGATTTTTTGTCCTTTGATTATTATCAATATTAACACGTAAATATTCCTCAACATTTTCTTCATTATTTTCTTTTTTAATTTCTTCATTATTTTCTTTTTTAATTTTTAATTTATTTTTATTTTTATTATTTTTCTTTTTTTTATTTTTTGAAATTTTCATCTTCTCTTTATTATTAAATAAATCATTTTTATTTAAATTATTTTTCTTTTCCTTATCAATTAATTTTAATTCATTTAATGTCTTTTTTATTTCTTTTAATTCTTTATTATTTATTTCATCATTATTTTTGTTTAATTTTTCTGTCTTTTTTAATTTATTTTTATTTTCATTAAATTCTTTAATGAAAGAGTAAAGATCTTCAATTCTATAACCAAATATTTTATTTACTCTATTTACCACTGTTGGGTCTTTATTTTGCAAATCTTTAAATTTAAATATTTATTTAAAAAATTAATTAAATTAAATTAATTAATAAAAATAAAATTAAATTTTAATTCCTTACCTTTAATTAATTTTATTTTAAAGTTTTCGTCAATATCTTCACTTATAAATACTTGGTTAAAATTAAAAAAAATTCTTTCAAATAACCAATTGACAAACACTTTTTCATATATTACTAATAATTTAGGTCTATATAATTCATTTATTGTTTCCTTCCATGTTGACTAAAATATGAATTTAAATATAAATAATATTTAAATTAATTAATTTTTTTTAAAATTATTTAATTAATTAAAATTTAATTAATTATTATTTATTTTTAACCCTCTTTTAATAAATTAAATATTTTTTAACTTCTAAAAATATTTAAATAAATTGTTATATTTATGGGTACCCCGACATTTGCGGCCCCGACATTTGCGGCTCCGACAATTGCGGCTCCGACATTTGCGGCCACGTTGCAAATCAGACATTTGCGGCCCGACATTTGCGCCCCGACAAGTGCGGCCCCGACAAGTGCGGCCCCGACAAGTGCGGCCCCGACATTTGCGGCCCAATTTGTTCTAGTGTTAAATCCGACATTTGCGGCCCGACATTTGCGGCCCCTCTGAAAAACGACATTTGCGGCCCGACATTTGCGGCCCGACATTTGCGGCCCAAAAAAGTTTAAAAAAAAATTAAAATAAAAAAAGTACCGTATTTATTCTATTAATTACCCTCCCTTCATTAGTTACCCTCCCTCGATTAATTACCCCTAATTTTATCGATTTCATAATGCCAAAATTTATTTTGTTAATTTACAAAAATAGGTTGAAATAATAATTACCCTCCCTCGATTAATTTCCCTCCCTCGATTAATTACCCCGCCCAGAGAAGGGTTGAAACAATAATTACCCAGAGTAATTAATAGAATAAATACGGTACTTTTTTTATTTTAATTTTTTTTAAAACCTTTTTGGGCCGCAAATGTCGGGCCGCAAATGTTGGATTTAACACTAGAACAAATTGGGCCGCAAATGTCGGGGCGCAAATGTCGGGACGCAAATGTCTGATTTGCAACGTGGCCGCAAATGTCGGAGCCGCAAATGTCGGGGCCGCAAATGTTGGGGCCGCAAATGTCGGGACACGATATTTATGTATATTATAAATAGACGGTTCAGTAGTTTTTTAAACCAAAAAAATGACTTAACCAGTTAGTCCTTATTCTAATAATAAACCTCTATTGTATTAATGAAGAATGCTTCTCCAAGCTCTTTATTATTATAATTTTCAGCTTTATCTTTATATTTTAATTCTTCAACTGAGGAAAGCATACTTCTAATAAACAAAGGAAAATTTTTATGCATTCTCAATAAAATACGCCAGTCAATATCATCATCAAATAAAGCACAATAAGGTTTATCAAAATGTTTTTGAAATTCCTTCCACAGATTAACAGTCCATCTTCTTAGTTTTCTTGTCATAGCATTGCTTTGCCATTCCCTAACTTGATTTAGAAGTTCATCCATATATTTATGCCAAACAATTATTTCAATTGCCATTTGATTCCTCAAAAAATCAATTTCTTCATAAGCATACAAACTTTTAGAAAAATGCATGGCCAATTGTTTATTGCCATTATAAACTAAAATTGACTGTTTTAATTACAAAAGACCTCAATAATTAAATAAATATTAAAATATTACTTTCTCTGCATTCTGGCTTGAGAAATACATCAATACAAGGTTCCTCACATTGTTGATTTGTTTTAATTTTTTTAATTAAGAAAAGCAAATAAAATGAAATAATTAAAATATTTATTTTAATAAATAACATCTTTTAATAAAAATAAAACATAATTTTTTTTCTTTAAATAAAAATTAAACAACGACAAAATGTGATTAAAAAAAGAAACGTTTTAATATATTCAATAATAAAAAGTTTTTAATATTATTTAAATAAAATTAAATGGTTTTTATTTAATAATTTTTCCACCTCTTTATTTTTAATTTATTAAATATACATAGACTTTAAGGAACTTAATTGGCTTTAGAATTAATAAATAAAACATTTAATTAATTAATTTAAATAAAAATAAAAAAATTAAAAATAAAAAAAAATAAAAAAAATTAATATTAAATGTGTTTTAATATGGCCATTAAAGCACATTTTAAAGGCAAGATTTTCTCTTTAATTTTTAATAAATAAAAGTGCATAAAAATATAAAGGGCATATTTATTAAAATAGCTATAATATTAATTTGTTAATCCCTTTATTAATTACCGCCTTTAATTTAATATACTTCAAAGTAATATTTACCGCTAAAGGAAATAATAAAAGTCCAAATTGAGTTCTTTTACGTTAATGTCTGTCTGGCTATTTTTTTAAACTAATTTTTTCTTTGCCCTTTAATTTAAATATATTAAATAAAATTAATTTAAAAAGAATAATTTAAAAATAATTAATTTCAGCATTTATTGGGTGTTTTGTTCTTGGATTTTTGACACTATTTTTCTAAAGATTAAAGTTGTACAAAATTGGGAGAGATTGTTAAGTTGTTCTCAAATACATAAAAATAAATAAACTTTTTCTTTAACTTAATTAACCTTGATTATTTTTATTTAATTAAATAAATAAATTATTTTTTTATTTATTATCAATTTTCTATTAAATTTATTTAAAGTAGAGAAAAGAAAATGTAATTAAATTTATTATTTCTTTTTCTTTCTTTTTAGAGTAATTACAACTAAAAATTGATTAGAAAAATTTTATTTAATATTCTCATTTATTTATTTTCTTTTTTAAATCTACAAAATGGAAGCAGAATTAATTAATGAAAATTTTCAACAATTTCCTTTTACAATGGAAATTGAAAAATCATTAAAACATTTTGAAAATGGGTATAATGCAGTATCTATTATTGAAGGAGTATCTTCAAACTTTATTGGAACTAGTGAGGCAAAGGTAATTAATTAAACAATTATTTTAATTTAATAAAGGAACTGAGTTCCTATTAAATCACGTAGTATATATTGTTAATATATTAAGTTATCTAAAAATATATTTAAATTTATATTCCTTACCCTAATTATCCCACATTTTATTTTTCTTTGTTGTTATAGAAATTATCCAATTTTTAATTTTTAATGTTGATATTTTAATTTTCGATGTATTGGGTTTGATGTTAAGGAACAGTATTAATTGTGTAATTAAATTAAAAGTAAAGTTTTATCCTATTTTAAAACTTTAAAAACTTTATAATGTAATGCTCTATGTCCTTAAATATCCTCAAATAAATTTAATTAATTAATTAATGAAATAAATTTAAATATAAATTTAATTCTAAGGGTAATGTATACACCTCCAATTTTAAATAATTAATTTTTATAAATTAAATATTTAAGCTATTAACAATTGAACAATTTAACCGTGTAGGGAAAGGGTCTATTATTTTGTGTTATTCAATGATATGCCATTACTTCCCTCAATTTACTAAAATTCCGAGTGAAAGACGTCTAAAATTTCTTCAATGGTTTTGTAAACAATTTTTTATGTTTTACAGGGCTGAATTGACTGTAAAATAATTTTAAATAATTTATTCATTATCTTTTATTTCTAGACTAAATTTTCTGATCCAAATTCTTCGTATGTTGTGATTATACCTGGTGGAATTGTTGATGTAAATAATTTTGATATTTTCACTGATGAAACAAATTCAGAAGAAAAAAAATTGTAAAATAATAAATTTATTTTATTTAATTTTTTTTAGATTTTCCAAATCATTTTGTACTATGCATTTCGATTTTTTAAGAAAAAATTACAGACCATTAAATATATGCAGATTAGAATATGCTTCTTTGGTTGGCCTTCTTTTTTGGAATTCTGGTTTAATTTAATTTTTAATTAATTAATTTAAATTGTTTTCGTTATTTTTTATTTCATATTTTTTTAATTTTAAAATTTATTATTTTAGTTGAACGTATTTTAAGTGACTTTGTTGAAGAAAATATTTATACATTTAAAAGAGATCAATTTTATGCTGAATTATTTGAAATAATTGCACAAACTAATCATTATTCATGTATTATTTTAGTTAAATTAAATTTATTTTTTTAATTAAATTTAATTAATTTTATTTTTTATAAACTTAATTAAATTAAGTTTATTTTTTTAATTAAATTAAAATTAATTTTATTTTTTTTTAATTAAATTTAAGCATTATCTTCTATTCGATTTGGCCGTTTATTAGAACTTTTAAATTCTATAGCTGTTTGTTTTATTTAATTAATTAATTAACTTTAAGTAAATTTTAGATTTTTTCTTGGGAGGCTGGGGAAGTGTTCCAAATGGCTAAAATATTTATGGATTTACCCGATATGTGGGATGAAATAAATTTGCCTGATAATAATTTTGATAAATAATTAAGTTAATTGTTTTAATTCTAAAAATAATTAATTAATTTAAAATTAAATAATTTATTTAAATAAAATTTTAAAAAATGTTTGTATCTATTTAGAAGCTATCAGAAAACCAGATTTTAAATTATTTGCAATTTCTGACTATTTCTGACTGTTAGAAATTATAAGAAATATTGAACTAAATTCTTCTTTAAATTTTAAATTAATTTTTATAATTTATTAAATAAAATAATATTTTAATAAACTTTAAAGATTAATTTATTTTTTAAATAAATTTAAAAAAAATTTTTTCTTCAAAAATTGTTTTTTATTTTATTTATTTAATTGTCTTAAAATAAATATTAAAAAAATAATTTTTAAATTGTTTAAATAAATGTCCTATTATTTTTAATTTAGTGGTAACAAAACAAATAAAATTTAACGAGAAAAATAATTAAATAAATTACAACTATTTATTTATTTAATTATTTTTATACATTTGTTAAAGTAATTTAAAAATTATTTTGTTCCTCCGAACAAATTAACTATAAACTTTTAAATAATAAATAAATATTTAATTAAAATAAGTAATAAATAAATAAACTTTTGTTTACATTAATAAATAATTAAACTTTTTAATATTAAACAGACGCAATAGGTTACTTTTATTTATTTTATTTTTTTTCCTAGTTCAACATATAAAATGAAAAATATTTTTATTTAATTTATATTTAATTAAATATATTTATTTATTTATTAAAAATAATTTAGCTGTATTAAATAATTTTTTTAATTAATTAATTAATATTATTAATTTTCTAATAAATTTCAAATAAAATTAAATAATACAATGATTTATTTATTTATTATATAAACATGTTGTAGTTTATATTCTCTTTATAAATAAATTTTTAAACAAATTTTTAAGCGCTAAATTTGTAATGACCCAATTTATATTGCTTTATTTTCCTATATTTTATAAAATTAAAATAAAAACTAATTAATTTATTTTAAACAAAAATAAAAATTTTAATCAATTTTAATAAATATTATAATTAAAATTATGTATAAATAAATTAAAAATAAATTTAAAATTAATAATTAAATTAATTAAAATTAAATAAATTGTTAACATTTTCCTGAATATATTTTTTTAAAATAAAAATTTAATTATTTATTTTTTAGTGAAGAGAATGGCTGCTCCTCCTTTAATTTCAAATAATTTATTTAATTATATTTTTTTAATATTTTTATTATTGATAATAATATTAAATGAGGCAACGATTACAAAAGATTTTTCCAATTATTTAATAAAAGAATATGGAAAACAATTTGAAAAATTAATTGCTCGAAGAGATTTGGGAGCTGATGGGAGTTTTGGGGGTTGGCAAGAAGGAGAAATTAAATTAAAGTAAATTAAATAATTTAATTAAAAATATTATATATATGCTATTTATATATTAACCTAAATGTTAAAAATAGGCCAATCAAAATCTAATGATTTTAATTAATTAATTAATTAATTAATTAAATAAATAAATAATTAATTAAATAAAATTAAATATTTTTTTTAAAAAGTAAAACAAAGAAAAGGCCAATAATTTTTATTCATGGATTAACTAATGTTGCTGGTACTTATGAATATGTTCGTAGATATTTTAAAAAGAAAGGATATTCTAATGCTGAACTTTATGCAACAACATATTCTTTTGGGGTTAAAAAGTTTCTTAGAGATAAAATGGAATGTAGACATATAAATCAGGTTTTTAATTAAAAATATAATTTTAATAAAAAGTATTTTTAGATACGGATACTTATGGATTCAGTTTCTAGATATACACGGTCAAATATTGATTTGGTTGCTTTTAGTATGGGATCACCTATGGGAAGAAAAGTATAAAATTAAATTTAATAATAATTATTAAATTATTGAAAAATCAGAATTATTACTTAAAAATCAGAATTTTAATCAGAATTATTTTTAAAAATCAGAATTTTAATCAGAATTATTATTTAAAAATCAGAATTTTAATCAGAATTATTATTTAAAAATCAGAATTTTAATCAGAATTATTATTTAAAAATCAGAATTTTAATCAGAATTATTATTTAAAAATCAGAATTCTAATCAGAATTATACGTTACAGATTTTAATTTTATTTTTTTAAAAAAGGCAGTCCTCGGTGGAATTTGTGTTGATACAGGGCAATATTTGGGACCTTCATTAACCAATATAGTACACACATTTATTGGTGTTGCCGGTGCAAATAGAGATGCAGAACCTTTATGTAAATTATTATCTTGGGCAGAGCCTTGTAATGGAATAAATGGATTTTCTTGTAATTCAGCCTTTCTAAAGGATATTAATTCAATGTTAATTTATTTATTAAAATAATTTTAATTTTTTGTTTAAAATTTTAGAGTAGGTTATGAGGCTTTTTCACGTATTTCTGTAATTCGTTCAATAGATGATACAATAGTTGGGGATGTTGCATGTGATGGACAGTCTGTTAGTGCAATTAATGGGCAGAATGATGAAATTGTAGTAAGTCTATAATTAATTAAATTGATTAAATTATATTTTAAATTAATTAAATAAAATTTAGTTAAAAGGGTATAATCACCCAATGGCTATTTTTGCTACTCAGGATATTATTTACCGATTAATACAAGGATTGTAATATATTCAGAAAATTAAAGTAATTAGTTGGTGTTGAAATAAAATATTAAAAGAGAAAATAAAAGCTTTTCTCTCTATTTAGTAAAAGTTGCTTTATTTGTTTAAACATGGAAAGTCCCTGGTTATTAAATTATTAGTTTCTACTCTTTTAATGTTTTAATAAACGATTCAAATTTTTTTTATAAATGATCTCTACTTTATATTTTTACAAAATAAATTTTTATATTTAAATTTTTATAACCTTCAAATTTTTAATTAATTAATTTTTTTAAAAGGTAATTAATTAATTCATGTGAAAATATAAAAATAAATAATTTAATTTCATAATTTCATAATTTTGTAATAAATAAATTTTCCCATATTTTTTATAACCTGACTGAGAAAACATTTAATTAATTAATTTTTATAATTTACATCAGTTATTCATATGTTTAAATAAACTTTGTCTTTAAAAGTACTTTAAAACTTTGTATATTGAACTGACCTTTTAAATAAAAATAAATACCTATATAAATATTAATTCTTTTAATTATTTTTAATTAAAAAATAAATATTAAATTAAAAAAAAATTAAATAATGTTGCTATTTCAAATTTATTTAATTTATTTTTTATCCCCTATTTTAATTAATACATTTCCAAACCCTTTAAGCCGTAAGTTTAACTTTATTTTTAATATTTATTTATTTCCAAAAAATAGTAGCTATTTAATTTTTAAATTTTAGTATTTTTAAAATATAACCTTTAAAACGATAAATCATTTATTTAATTAAAAATAATATTTTCTTAATTTATTTATTTGTGCCATTGCTTCAAAAAACAATGTGCCGAACTCTTTAAATAATTTATTTTAAAATGTCCTTTAGAAAATTTTAATAAATTAAATAAATTAAATTAAATAATAAATAAAATAAATATTCTATTTAAGGTATAAAACTATTTTATAATGAATGGCATTATTTTCGTTTTCCAACACAAATTGATTATGCAATAAATATTCTTGAAACCCATTATTTGGATTTAATAAGCAAACAATCAGAAAATATTTTAAAAAAGAAGATGCAAGTAACAATAATTTCTCATATGATTTTATTAAATAAAACTCAAAATAATAAAGAAAAAATAGAAGGGTAAATTAAATTAATTAAATTAAAATGCCGTCTAAAAAATTATTTTATTTAAATTAATAAATTTCTTCTTTAACTATTTATTTAAATAAAATTAAAATTAGATTAATTAATCTTATTAAATTTATTTTAAGAATAGTTGATGTAATCGATACTTCATATTATTATAATTATTCACCATATTTGGGTATATGTAATCTTTTAAGAAAAAAACAATTAATTTCAAATGAGTCAGAATTAAATAAAAATATTAATATAATTGAATGTAAAGATAATATAAATTTATTAAATAAAATAATTGAAAATTCTGAAGAATCTATACAAGAAACAAATTTTATTATTTTTTATTTTTATTTAATGAGAAGAGAAAATTTTGTTCTAAAAATAAAGTTAATTTTATAAATAAATAACCTTAATTTTAAATATTTATTTAAGCCAAGTAAATGACTTAGAAATAGCAATAATGGTTTTTATGCAATTATTTGGGTCTGCTAGAGCTATTTTTCTTGAATTTAAAATTTTCTTTCTTTTTGAGAGTTTAGGTTTATTTTTTAATTTTAATTAAATTTAAATAATTTTAGAAATTAATAAAAATTTAATTTGGCTTTTTGCTAAATATTTTGAAAAAAATAATTTAATTATAGAGAAATGGAGAATAAAGGCTACTTTAAATTATTTTATTTTTAAAGATTGGTGGTTAAATATTAATAAAAAATGTATTATTTTTTAATTAATTAAATTATTTATTTAATTTCATTTTTTATTTAGATGGAGATAAATTAAAAAATATTAATAAATTAATAAATAATATTTTATTTTATTATTTTGATGGTGGAGATTTTATTTTAAAGGAATTTATATTAAAATTTAAAGAACCTTCAGAAGAGGATAGATTAGAGAATTTTAAGGTTTAAATTAATTAAATTTAAATTAAAAAAAAATTTTAGAAAATATTTTTGGATACTGAATTGTATGCCAAAAATTCAATAAATTCCCCCAATATTTTACAAATAATTAAATTATGTATTGAAGAAATAATATTTAATTTTAAAGAAAATATTGAAGACAATTTAAACAATAATATATTAGTGGAATGTATTAATTTAAAATTAAAAAATAAATATTTAATTAATAAATTAATAATTAATCAAAAATTAATTTATTCAGAAATTTTTATTAAATTATATATAAATTATAAAAATGAAGAAGATGAATTTAATAAATTAGAAAAAATAATAAATGAAGTAAATGGTAATAAATTAATTAAATTTAAAAAATAATTAATTTTTTATTTCAGACAACAATTTTAATCAATTTTTTGCAATTAACAAAAATAAATTTTTTAATTCAATTAAAAAGGGAAAAGCGCTTTTTTCAACAGAATTAGTTTGTTTATTTAATTTTAAAATTAATTAATTAATTAATTAATTTATAAAAAGGTTTATGATAATAATGAAAATGAAGGCAAATTAATTAAAGAATTAATAAATAATAAAAATAATAATAATGTAAAAGAAATAGAAATATTGGAAAATAAAGAATATTCTCCTACTGAAGAAAAAGAATTAAAAAAAGAAATTATTGAAGAAAAAGAAGAAGAAGAAGAAAATAATAAAAATAAAGAAATAATTATTAAAAAATCAGAAACAGGTTAATTTATTTAAATTAAATTAATTAATTAAATAATTAATTTTTAAGATAATAATATTAATTTATTTCCTACCCAACCTTATAATAAATTTAAAAAATCTAAATCAATGGAGAAATCAAAAGAAAGGTGGGATAAAGTAAAAATTGGTAAAAGAACAAATTCATTAATTAATTTTCAAAATAAATTGGAAGAAGAAGAAGAAATAGATGAAGAAAATGAATTTAATTTAATTTTTGAAGAAATTAATAAATTAACTGGGAAAATTAAATTATTAAGTAAATAAATAGAGTAAACATTAAATTAAAAATTAAAATATTTCTGTCCTTTTTTCCTTAAATATTTAAATATAAATTTAAATTATAAATAATAATATTAATTAATTTAATATTTACCTTATAAATTAATTACTATGAAAAGAAGAAAAAAATAAAATAAAAAAACCTTTTAAATAAATATTCCCTTGCATTATATTCTCTAAAAAAATTAAAATTAATTAAAAAAAATTAATTAATTAAATAAAAAAAACTTTAAGATTCATACAATTATTTTAATGAAGAAGAAAAATTAGAGAATTATTTAGAAGAAATTTATTTAAAAATGTTCGACCTTATACAAAATAAAAAAGAAAAGGAAATAAAAATTTTTAAACAATTTATTAATTTAATTGTATTAAATATTTTAATTAAATATAAACTTTTTTGTGTTAGTTTAATTTTAAAAACACAGCAAATATTTAATGGAGAAAGGTAAATTTTAAATTATTTATTTTTATTTAATTAATTAATTAATTTTTTTAAAGGTTAATAAAGGCTAAAAATTCAATGAAAACGGTCGAAATATTTTGGGTCAATTTTGAGAAAAAAAATTTTATTTTAAATAATAAATTAACATTAGAGAAGGATATGCCATTATTATTAAATAAATTAATTATAATATTTAAAAAATTGGAAGATATTAATTTTAAAATACCTTTAAATGAAGGATTAATTAATGAACTTAAAGAAAATATGTAAATTAAATTTAATTAAATAATTAATTTAAATTAAATTATTTTAGTGAAAAAGAAGAAGTAAATTCAATTAATTATTTAAATAATGCTGAATTATCTAAAATACATTTTCAACTCTTTTCTTTATTTTTTGCAAAGAAATTAATTTTATCTCCATTAAATGAATTAAATAATAATTCACAAACATTATTAAATATTTATAAAAATAAATTTGAAAATTTTAATAAATATATAAATTATAATGAAAATAAAAAAGGAGGAATAATTAAAATTGAATTTTTTGAAAAAATTTATAAAATATTTGAAAAAGAAATAAAAATTAAAGAAAATTATAAAAACAATTTAAACAAGTTTTATTTAAAATTTAAAGCAAATATTTTATTAATAAGGGATATGCTTAGACAACAAAAAATTGGTAAGGCGGTGAACATTTTTTTAAATTAATTAATTAATTTTTTAAATTAATTTTTAATTCATTTTTTAAATTAATTTTTAATTAATTTTTAATTAATTTTTTAATTAATTTTTAATTAATTTTTTAAAATAATTTAAAAAATTAATTAAATATTCTTTTAATTTTTAGACCAATTTCTACAAAATAATATTAAATCTCTTATTGATAATAAAATTATTTCAACATCAATTTTTACTACAGAAAGTACAAAATGGTTATTACCTAAATTCTATGAATTTAGTCAATCATTTGGTTTAAATAATAAAAAGGATGAATTAAAATATTTAAATAAAATATATAAAATTAAAAAAGAAATTTTAAAAATTAAAGAAAAAAGTCTGAATTGGTTAAAGGGAATATTTGAACAATGGTTAAAGAAAACTTGTTTAAATAATTCAGGGAAATATAGAGGTAAATAAATTAAATAATTAATTTAATCTAATTAATTAGCTTTAAATTAGTTAATTAAATTTAAATAAATTAATTTAATTAATTAAATAAAATAATTAAATTAATTAATAAAATTAAATAATTAAATTAACCAATTAATTAAATTTAAATAAAATAATTAAATAATAATTTAATTTAAATAAGATAATTAATTTAAATAAAATAAATTAAATAATAATTATTAAAATTAAAATTTAAAAATTAAATAAAAAAGGTTTCACAATGATTGTTGGTGGATCCACACTTTTGGGCACAGCCACTTCCAATTCTGATATTGATGTAATATTTTTGGTCTCTTCCTTATGTTTATTAAATTATAATATTTGCAATGAATGCCAAGAAAAGCCTTGTAATCAAAATGATTTAATTTTTGGAGAAAATGAAAATTCTTTTTATTTTTATTTAAACAAAGCTTTAGAAGAAGATTATTCTGAACAAATGGTAATTAAAAATAAATATTTTTATTAAATTAAATTAATTGACTTTTTAATTAAAAATTCATAAAAAAGAGGAATTAATTTTATTTAAAAAATTCTGATTTTTATCAAAGGAAAACCTTCACTTTTTGTAAACATTGTGTTTTAAATAATTTTAAAAAAATATAAAAATAATTGAATTAACCTGAAATATATTATTTTTTTAATTAATTTTTAATCCATCTATTTAATTAAATAAAATAATTTATTTTTTAGAATTTTAATTTAAACTCCTTTTATGTAAATTCAATTGCTAATGCACGTGTTCCCCTTATAGAATTAGTAATTGAAGGACAAGAAATGGATATTATGGTTGCCTCTCTTCCTGTTTCAGAAATTCCTTTAGAATTAAATTTAACATTAAATAATAATAAAGAAATTGTTCAAAAAAATATTTATATAATAAATGAATTAATTAAAGGAATGTCAGAATTTAATAATTGTCAACAACATACTCAAAGTATTTTAATTTTAACAGGTTTAATTATAAAAATGAAATAATATGTTTGATTTTATAAAGGTTATCGTGTTGCTTATCGAACAAAATATTTATTAATAAATACTGAACGTAAAGAAATGTTTGTAAATTTATTACGTTTTGTTAAGCAATGGGCAATAGGTTTATTTATTTATTTATTTTTTAAAAAATTATTTATTTAGTTAATTAAATAAATATTATTTTTTATTTAATTAAATAAATATTATTAATTAATTAATTAAATAAATATTAATTTTTAATTAATTAATTAAATAAATATAAATTTTTAATTAATTAAAATAAATATTAATTCTTAATAAATTAAATAAATATTAATTTTTAACAAATTAAATAAATATTATTTTTTAACTAATTAAAATAAATATTAATTTATTTAATTTATTAAATAAATATTATTTTTTTATTTAATTAATTTAATATTATTTTAATTTATTTAATTATTTAATTCTTAAGCTCGTCAAATTTATTCAAACCTTTTTGGTTATTTAAGCGGAACAATTTTGTTAATTATGACAGCAAAAATATGTCTTCTATACCCAAATGGGAATTTAATTTTTTTAATAAAGCAATTCTTTTTAATTTACAGCATTTGGTTTTTATTTAAATTAAGCTTAAAATTTAATTATTTTTTTAGGCCTTGGCCTTTACCTTTAATATTAGATTCATTAGAAAATTCAGAAAATAATTTAATTAAATTACCCAATAATTTAATAAATAATTGGGATTTAAATAATTTGGAACCTT
Organism: Meloidogyne exigua; assembly: GCA_018905775.1. NCBI lineage: Eukaryota > Metazoa > Nematoda > Chromadorea > Rhabditida > Meloidogynidae > Meloidogyne > Meloidogyne exigua. Next base: position 432,070 of record JAGUQR010000194.1, on the reverse strand, counting down.
CTTCTTTGCATTATAATGGAGATCAGATGCCTGTTATTACCTCACTCTTTCCTAAACAAAATACATCTTATAATGTTAATAAATATAGTTTAAAAATTATAAAAATGGAAATAAATAGAGGTAATTAAATTATTAAAATAAATTAATTTAATTTAAATTTTAATGTTAATATTTAATTAAAAAAATATTTATCTAAATTAAATTAAATAAAATGGTCAAATAATTTAAAAATAAAAAATAAATAAAAATTAAATATTTTTTAAGGTTTATATTGTTTATTAAAATTTAAATAAAAATTCTATTTATTTAATAAAATTTAATTAATAGCATATAAACATTTGGCCAATGAATTAAATGATGATTCTCTTATTTTAAATGAAGATAATTTAATTTTAAATCAATTAAATTATAAAAAGAAATTTAGCCATTTTCTAATATTAGAATGTACTTCATTAAACCAAAATAATGAAAATAATAAAATAATTTCACAATCAAGTTGTAGTCAAATAAAAATTAAAATACGAACATTTCTTTATCGTTGGGTAGAAAAAACAGAAATTCAATTAAAAAATAAAGGAAAAATTATTTTAAAAAATGAATTAAATAATTACCACGTTTTTAGTGGATTTACAAGAAAAAAACAATTAAATGAAAAAAAGTATTAAATTAAATTAATATTTAATTTAATTTATATTTTTTAAAGTACTCAAATGCTTCGCATTATTTGGCTTGTTGGCCTTAATTTTAATGAAGAAAATTGTTCTTCTATTTCTTTATTTATTAATGAAGTTGTTTCTATACTTAATTTTCATATTGGAAATTTTAATAAAAGAATAAATAATTATTTATTTAAATCAATTTATGCAAATAATTTAAACCTTGAAAATATGTAAATAAATAAATAAATAAAAATTAATTTAATTTAAATAAATATTAAAAATATGGGGGCATTTTTTATTTTTTTAATTAATTCTAATCTATAGGTTTATTTGTGAGTTGCCCCAAGAAAATAATTTTTAGGTCTTTTAAATAAATAAAAAAAAGGGGAAGACTATTATGTTCCTGTATAATTCTATTTTTTAAACAAACGAATTTCTAAGATTTATTAAATTATTTAAATATAGTATTTTAATTAAATTATTAATATTTCATAGAATTAACTCTCGTTTGGGTTCTGAATTTGAAGAAGAATTTAAACAAAAATTAAAACAACAAATAAATTATTTAGGTAATAAATTAAAATTAAATTTAAATTAAAACATTTTTTTTAGATAAAAAAAATAATTTTCAAAATTTATTTCTTAATCAATTAATTAATAAAAAAGAGAATTTAAAGGAAGAAGAAATAAATAAAAAACAAGAATTAATTATTTGGCCAGAATTAAAAGAAATAAATAATTTAAATAATAATAATAACGACAATATTATTCAATTTCCATTAAATAATGAAATTTTTTAAAATAAAATAATGTAAATAAAAATATTTTTTTATAAAAATAACTAATTAATTTTTATTAATAGATTAAATAATAATAAAAATTTTAAAATTCCCTAGTATTTATTTACCTAAAAATACCCAATGGGCGTATATCTTCCTTTCTTTTAACGTAAATAATTAATTAGAATAAAGCAAAGAGAAATAAAGACAATTTAAAAATTAAGCTTAGATTTAAAAAAATTGCCATAATTCATTAATCACCATCCTACATTCATATGCCTTTCTTCTTCTTGGCATTCTTTAAAGAATTATCTACCTTTACAAATTACCATAGTTTAATTTACAGGTGTAAAAGAATTTAAATTAATTTTTTTAAATAAATTAAATATTTATTTTAATTAATTTATTCTTATTGCTCTTATAAAATATTTAAGAAATATAAAACAAATAAAAAAACAAATTAATTAATTTTTCTTTATTTAAATTAACAATTAATTTAGCTAATTTAATAGAACCCCTTTTCTATTATTTTATAGAATTAACTCTCGTTTGGGTTCTGAATTTGAAGAAGAATTTAAACAAAAATTAAAACAACAAATAAATTATTTAGGTAATAAATTAAAATTAAATTTAAATTAAAACATTTTTTTAGATAAAAAAAATAATTCTCAAAATTAATTTCTTAATTAATAAAAAAGAGAATTTAAATATTATTTTTAAAATAAATAATTTAATTTCTTCCCAATTAATTTCTACCTATATATTTTTGTTTGTTAAACTCATCTTTAATATTTAAACAAAAATTATATATTAAACAAATTTAATTAAATTTAATTAAAAATAAATTTAATTAAATATTTTTATTTTTTTAATAAAAATAATTTATCTTTATTTAATTAATTAATTTATCTTTATTTAATTAATTTATAATTTATTTATCAAAGCATTTGTGTTGTTGGTTGTGTTGTTGTTGTTACTGGCCACCAATTACTACTACCACTGCTACTATTAATAGTACTATTATTATTACTATTAATAGTACCTGTTGTCATTCCAAATAAAAGATTATTTGAAGTAAATGTATTAATAGGAGGGGAAACATTTGTTGAGACAAAACAATTAGCTGCTAATTGTTGAATTTGTTGTTGCATTACTTCATTCATTGATTGTTGTTGTTGACCTCTACTAATTAATTGAGAGGTTGAAGAAGCTGATAATGAAGGTGTTTGCATTACACCCATTGATGAAATATTAAAATTAAATGGAGAATTAATTGAAGGTAATATTGATGTTGACTTTAAATTAATTAAATTAATTTAATTTTATTTAATTTTTAAAAATAAATAATATTTAATATTTAAATTGTCAGTTAATTGACAACAAATATATTAATAAATTCCCGTTACAGAGTTGTCCCATTAAATAAATAATTAAATTTAATTTAATTCTCAGGAATACTAAATTAATAATTCCCAATTTTTTTCTGATATTTCTAAATTAATTCTGGACAGGATTGTCCCAAATAAAGCTTCTAAAAATTGTTCTGGTCATATCCACAAAATCCAGAAATATCAGATCTATTATTTATTAACTACCTCAATTTTAGTTTTATTTTGTTGTTCTAATGTATTAAAACTTGATTTTTGTTGAATAATATTTCTTTGAATTGTAGAAGTAGTAGAATTAGTAGAAGAAGAAGAAGAAGGCTGTCCACAAGTATTTGAAATCTTAAAATATTTTCTTTAAATTTAAATTTTAATTTTTAAAATTTATTAATTTTAATATTACTTCTCTTTCTCTTTGTCTTCGTTCAGACACAGCAGCGTCTATGGGCTGACAAAAATGTGGAAAATTAGAAGGCCTGTCTGGATTTGAATTAACTAAACGGCCTTGACGAACCTTTTAATTTAAAAATTAATTAATTTTAAGAAAAATAATTTACTGCAATTTTGGGTATTCTTCTCCCATCATTATAACGTTTTGAATGCATACAACCAACACATTTATAGTAAGCAGTTTCTATTCCATGTTTATCCTTATATGAAGAAGAATAACAAAATTCCTTTAAATTAATTTTAATTAATTTAATTTAAATTAGATAATATTTTATTTTTTAAAAAATAAAATAAATTATTTTTATGTTATTTTTCTACTATATAAATAGTATTTCTATTTAAATTAAAAAATTAAAGTAAATAATTAATTAAAATATTTAATCTTTTTTTTAAAAAATCTTCATTTTTTTAAATTATTTTTTTTTTTTTATTAAAAAATAAAATACTCTAACAAATCTCTTTCCTGGCTGTAAAACACTTTCATATAGAACCATTCTACGTTTATATTTTGTACAGCCATATTGAACAGCACCAAAGTCAATAGTTGGTGCCATTTAAATATTAAATATATATTTATTAAATATTTAGCTTAATAAATGTCTAAATAATAATTCTAAATATTTAATTAATTAATTATATAATATATTTTATTAAAATATATTTAAAATAAATCAAAGCAAATTAATTAATTTAATTAATTAATTATACATATTCTAATTAAAATTATAAACATTTAAATATATTCTTTATAGATTTATATTTAAAAAATAAAAAAATATTTAGATTAATAAAACTAAAAATAGTAATAGTCCTTAAATAAATAAGCTAAAAAAATTAGATAAACATGGATAAAGAAATGATGATCTTTGGAATATTTTATTTACAATCTAGAAAGGGTCTAAAGTAAAGAAATATTTACTAAATGATCCTATGAATATATAAACACAATATTTTAATTAAAATAAGAGGTTTACTTTGGCAGGTTAATAAAAGGACAAAAAAATAAAAATTAAATGTTTTTCATTTAAATAATTATTTTAAATAATTTCATATTAAAAAATAATTAATTAAATTAAATAACATTATTATTTAATTAAATAATTTAAAAATTGTTTTAATTAAAAACTAATGAATTCTCTAAAAAAAGAAAACTAATGGAAACATAATTGTATTTAATTAAATAATTATTTTCATTTAATTTAATTTATTTGTCAAAGTATTTAATATAAATTAAAATATTATTTATTAAACAAAAAATTAAAATTAAAAAAATGTTAAAATATTACGTATTTAAGATTAAATATTTTTAAATAAAATTCTAAAAATTATAAATGTTTAGGATTAAATATTTTAATGATAAACAATTAAAAAAAAAGATATTTATACTTGGAATTGAATATTTAACTTAAGCATTTTCTTAATTAATTTTTATTTATTAATTTTATATTAAAAATTCAATTTTAATAAAATATATTAATTAATTTTAAATAAAAAAGTAGTTCTATTTATTTATTAGATAAAAAGAAAATTTCAAGGTTTATTAATAAATTAAATAAAAATAAACTTTTGCTGCAAAACTTTTTTTTTAATAAATTAAAAAAATTAAACAGTTAAAAGGCTAATTATTTATTTTTTAATTAATTATTAAAATCAGTATATTTAAATCTAATTATATTTTTATTCAGAACTCGTTTCATTCCTTTATAATTTTAATTTTAAAAGTAAAGAAGACTTCTTTATTAACTAAGGATCTAATTAATTATTATAAAACACTGTTTAATTCTTTAAAGTAAGAAAATACTAAAAAATACAAAAGTATTTATTTATAGATTTAATACAGTATAAAAAGCTACTAGTGACCTTGAGTCCTTTAAATATTACAATTTTAAAGGCTTAAAAATTTATTTATTTTACCTATCTATTTATACATAAATATATTCTATAAATTAAAAAGAAAATTCTTAAACTAAAAATAACCTTAGAAACACTAGGCAAATGACTTTTAGCTGTGCAAAAGGATTGATAAAATATAAAACTACTAAATACATGTTTTATATAATTCAAATACTTTTGGCTTTTCTTCTTTTATCTCTTTTTCTCTCTCAAACGTCATCATTTTAGTTTCATTTTCTTCTTTTTTTCTTTTTCTTCTAACTAACTAAATAATCTCCTATTTCCGCTCCTCCTTTAGAGAAAAAAAATTGCTCACGTGAATACCGTATATAAAGCTTCTGTTAATTTTTATGGTATTGACTATAAGCACACACACAATTGTAAACAAAATTAAAAATAGAAAATATATTATTGATAATTATTTAATTAATTAATAAAAATTATTTAGAATTAGCCTAATAATTTTTAATTGAAAAATTATTTTTTTAATTAATATTTTTTAGTTTTTTATAGAACTAATTTACTAGATTAATTACACAGGTAATTATACCTTTTTTTAATTAATTTAAAAATAATTAATAAAATAAATATTTAAATAAATATATAAATTAATCAAAATAATAATACACTTTTATTAATTAAATGTTTATTATTTAAATGAAGATTTATTATTTAGAAGTTAAACAACACAAATATTTATCCTATAAATAATAATTTGTTTAGAAATATTTAAAGTTTTGTAATAGGTAAAAACTTAATTGTGTTGTAATAGAATATATTAAGTAAAAATAAACTTGGTTTTATTTATTTAATTAAAACTTTGCTTTAGCCCCTTCATTTTTTTAAATGGCAAATTTCAACTTTAAAAATGTAAAATGGAGTAATAAAATTAATTTAATACATTAATTAGCTAGAAAATAAATTAGACTTTACATAATAAAAAAAATAAAAATATTCAATAGCTTAATTAATTTAATTAATAAATATTTAATTGTTTGGTATTAAGGTAATTAAATTAATTTCTGATCTTGTTCAAATCCCAATTAATCCCTCTATTAAATTTATTATTTTTTAAGGCTTTAATTAAATTAAATTAATAAATATTAGAACAAATAAAAAAAAAGAAGGGATTATTTATTTATTTATTTAAAAGTTTATAGTAAATGTTTTTGTTTACTTTAATATCCCTAACATTTAGAAAATGTCATGCGAAAATTAAAAATTTTAAAAATAAATAATTTGTTTAAAAATAAATATTCTTAAATATTTAAAAGAATTATTGAACATTTTAATTAATATCCTAATTCTGTAAACATTTATTTTCTTGAATATCTTCCTTTTTTGGAAAAATAAAGCTTTATATTTATTTATTTAAAATTAGTTAAAAAAAGGATGAAACAAAATATTAAAAAATAAAATGAAAATAATTAAAATAAATAAAATTAACTTATTTAAATTTAATAATATTCTCTATAAATATTTAATTAATGTAAATATGGTTACTCATTTATAATATAAATTAATAAAATTAAATAATAATAGTAAAGGTGACAATCAACTTTAAATATTTTTTATTAAATAAGGAAGTGAATTAATTTTTACAAAATCTAGAAATAATTAAATAAATGATTGGACACACGTTTATGTACAAAAAAAATTCAGACTCTTCTATACTCTAGTGGAAGGGTCTTACTTGAAACTTTGTTTGTAATGTCTCTATATATTCTATTATTTATTTGAATTAAAATTATAAAAATTAAATTTAAATTATAATTAATATTCTTCAAAATCTAATTAATTTAATTTAAATATTTGGATTATTTTTATGCTATCTAATGACTAGAAAGTTAAATATTTAATATTTAAATTAATTTTTATATAAATAATAATTAATTAAAATAAAGTATTATTTAAATATTTTTATTAAATTATTTGAGGTAAATATAAATATAAAATAAATTCTAAATTTAGTATTTTACTCTTTTTTAACCCTTTTATAAAATATATAGCTACGTAGTATTTTTTTTATTATAAATAAATGCAACATTAATTTTAAATTATTTCCTGCCTTATTTTATAATGAAAAGCCTTAACTAAAAATAAGTTTATTTTTTAAAGTTTAGAAAATAAGTTCAGGTGTCTATTGACGAATGTTTTTAAAAGGAACAATTTAAGAGGAAAAGATAAAATAATATAAAATAAAATAGAGACGGAAATAATTTTTTTTTCTAATCAAAAGTGCTAATAAAATATATAAATTAACTAATAATATAAATTAAAAAATAATTTATAATCCTACAAATTAAAAAAAAATAAATTTTCCTCAATAATGTTCTTATACGTATATAACATAACAACATTTAATCTAAAAAATATTTTCTCGTGACTTTTCTTATATTTTATATAATTAAATATTTAACTAATTTTTAAAATTAAAATAAAAATAAATTAAAAGATGAAAACCTTTCTTCAAGTTTAGTTAAATAAATAAACTCATTATAGGCAATTTAATTAATTAATTGATATTAAGTAATAATGTTTAGATTAATTGTTTTTAAAGAAAAATAAATAAAAGAAAAGGGATTAAAAAAGTTTGTATTTATTAAAAGAAAAAAAATATAATAAATGACTAATTTTTTTAATTTTATTTTTATTAATAAACTGTTGATCTAAATTATTTAAAAAATAAAAATAAAGGCAAATTAAATGTTGAGATTAAAAATATAAAATAAAAATAAATGATTAAAAATATATTAATCATTTATTTTTATTTAAAATAATAATCTTCTATTTTTTGGTAAAATTGTTTTATTAATAAATAAATAAAAAATTAAATAATTTTTTATTTTTAATCCAAAAGGCAGTTTTGATATACTTGTGTCCTTAATGCATTTTTAAAATTATTATTTAAAATCCAAAAGGAAAAACTAAAAAGATTTAGTAGAAATTGTCATCCTTTTTTTTTTTAAACATCTTTAGGGAATCCCTCCTTCACCCCCTTTACTTCCTTATTTATTTAAAAGCTTTAATTCTTTTAGTAAAATATATATTTATTTTTATCTTTGAAGTGCACGTGAATTACTTTTAATTTAAATTATTAAAAGATCAAAAGATCAAAATATAAAAAAGATTTTAAAAAAATAAAATTAAATTAAATATCAAATAAAATTAATTTTATATTAAAAAATAAAAATTAAATTAATTAATTAATATATTAAAAAAAATTTAATTAAATTTATTTATTTAATTTTTAATTAATTAATTGGTATTTATCCCTTGTATTAAATTTATTAATATAAAAATAATTTTATAATTAAATTAAATCATATTTATTTTCTTAATTCTTTTATTTTAATAACTAAAATTATTTAATTAATTTATTTAAATTGGATTAAATTTTTCAATAAATTTTTTCTATTCTTTGTTATCTTCTGCTGGTTTTTTTGCCAAACAATTTGTTTACCTTTATTCTTAGAATTTTCTTTAAATAAAAACATTTAATTATTTATTTAATTTTTTAATTTCTTTTAAAAATATTTAATTAATTATAATAAAATTAATTAAACCATTTTTTACCTTTAATTATTCCCTCATTCTTTTTTTGAGCTGCTTCAAATCTCCTTTTCGATAAACGTTTAAAACTGTTATTTTTTAATTCATTAATTATTAGTTTATGTAATTCTTAAAATAATTTAAAAAAATATTTATTTTAAATTAATTTTTAATTATTTAATTTTCCCCCTTTTTAATTAAAGTTTAAAAAAAATAAAATTTAATTTATTAGAGAAATTAATAAAAAAAGACTTATCTCATCTTCATCTATAATGAATTTTCCCTTTGCTTTTGAATTTAAATAATTTCCAAACTTTAATTGACTATTTTTATTAGTTGGAGAATTTTCAATCAAAACAAATAATAATAAAAATAAATAAATAATTAATAAATTAATTCTTTTATTTTTCATTTTAATTATTAAAAAAAGGAAAATATTATTAATTTTCTAAATTAATATTTTCTTTCTTTTATTTAAATTAATTATTTAAAATAATTAAATAATTTAATTTTATTTAAATTAATATTTAATAAAAATTAATAATTAATATTTAATACATTATGCACTATTATTTACGTCTATATCAATTTATATTTCTTAATCAAATAAATGAACTTTAATTGCTAAATAAATTTAAAAAAATAATATCATGTGAATGTCTAGATTAATTTAAATAAATTAAATTTTAAATAAAATTAATTTTAATTAAAAAAATAAAAATATGTATGTAATAAATAATATTAAAAATAATATTTAAAAATTAAGTAAAGTTTTGTTGCATCAATTTTTGTAATGCTTGTTGCGGATTTTTCATAATTTCAGCAAATGCTTCACTTGGAGTTTGCGTAATATTTATAGAAGCACGGGCAGCTTCCTTTTTATTATTTTCATAATTTTTTAATACCCTAAGAATATTTAAATTAATTAATTATTTTAATTAAATTATTTAATTTAATTAATTATTTAATTTAATTAAAAGAGGACGTATGTATATTTATTTTATTTTTAGGTTTGGGAGTTTAAATTAATTTTTAAATACTACAAACCTTCTAGCAAATACTTCTCTTTCTGAAGGCCATTCACAATCATTCCCTTGATATATTGGCTTTGGTGAATTCCAAAATAATTTTCCTCCAAATCCTTTTTCTTTAAATTAAATAAAATAAATTATTTATTTAAATTAATTCCTAACCTTTTAAAAAATCCATAACTTCTTTATTATATTTTTTGAAAAAAAGCATTGCTTCCCTGGCATAAACTGTTAGGGATAATTTACTTGCATCTATAAATTATTTTAATTCTTTTAAATTAATTTTAGGAATTAAAAATGTTTATTTATTTATTTACTCCCAAGAGTCTGCAAATATTTATCCGCAAGTCTTTAATTAATAAAAAAAATAATTCTTTTACTAAAATAAATAAATAAATTACTTTTGAGAGCAAAATAAGAATTAATTTAAAAAAATAAAATTAAATACCAGTAACAACAATATATTGAATATTAATCTCATCTACGTCAGTATTATTTCCAAAATTAGGTCCAACTTTGATTATATAAACTAAATTAATTTTTTAATTTAAATTAATTATTTATTAATTATTAACATTGTCTTGGATAAAAATATTCTTCTGTATACATCCAATACTTTCCGGTACCTACTTTATTTAAGTCTCTTTTAAATGTCTCTATTGGCCCATTTTTTGATATTGCGCGATAAGCTTCCTTTTTAAAAAAAAATTTTTTTTTTAATTTTATTTTTAACCTCAATAGAAAATCCATCTTCTCCCATTACACTGTTTGGTTTAACTTAATTTTTAAAATATTTATTTATTTTAAAATTTAATTTTAATACAATAGCTAACAGCACAATACATTTGTGGCCTATTAATATCAAAAGAGACAGATGCTTTATAAACTTGAAACCTTTTAAATTAATTGTTTTAGATAAAGAAAAAAAAGTTTTTATTTTCTATTAAGTTTTAGTTTTATTTGTTTACTTTAAATCATTAGTCCGCAATTTTTGTCCGCAACTTTTTTACGCTAGTTATTTTTAGACGTAAAATAAAATAAAAAAGTTGCAGACAAAAATTGCGGACTTTTCCTTAAAAAAGAGAACTAGCAATTAAATTTTAATAAAATAATAAAAAATACTGATTGGCTTAATAAAATTTTTTTTTAATTTTACCATTTTCCCATAATTAAAGTAGAAGGGACATCAATAGTTTCTGCAGGGTTTTGAATCATTTGACCAATTCCAGTAATAATTTCAGCAAAATTTTGAATATCCCACTGTTTAAATTTTTTAAATTAATTTTAATAAATTAAATAAAAATTACTGGATTTTCTCCAATTCCATTTACATTTAAATTAAATATTAAAGAAAAAATAAAAAATATAAGAAAAATTTGATGCATTTTTATTAAATAATTATTTTAATAAAATATTAATTAATTATATTATTTATAAAAAGTAAAGAAAAATTTAAATAAAATTAATTTAAAAAAAAAAAATAAATAATCCAACCAACTAAAATTACAAAAATGGTGGATATATGTAAATGGTCAGTCACAGTCAATGTTTTTGTGTATATAAAATATCCATCAAATAAAAAGGGATTTATTTAAAAAATACAATAAAACTGTAGGGGATTGATTGATGAATTTATTTATTTTTCTCCTTCTCATTTTTCTAATAGATGAAATAAATTCAGGAAAATTTTGGTAAATATGTGTATATAAATTAAATAATGTAAAGAGAATTTTTTAATTATTTTTAGGTCAAATAATTTCAGGAAAAAATAAAGTATATTTATTTTATTAAATTAATATATTTTTCTAAGTGAAGGAAAAAAATAAAAAATTAATTTTTTTGTTAAAAATAAATAGATATTTTAACGAATAAATAAAAAATAATTTTTATTAATAACAAGAGATTATTATTACATATTTTAATTTAAATAAATTTTAAAAATTGAATATATTTTTATTAATATTAAAAACAAATTCTACCACCCCAAAAGGTCTACATAAATTAATACTACTTAATTGAATTTTATTTTTTTAATTAAAATTAGTTGGATAAATAAGTTTAATTTACTAAAAGCTTTTATTGTTTTCTTTTCAAGTTTTATTTCTCTATATTTGTTAACTCTAAATACTTTTCTATTTTTTTTTAAATATTTTTAAATTATTAAAAGCCTAATAAAATTAATTTAATGTATGTTTATTTTTATTAAATAATTTAAAAATTTCCCTTTATTTTTAACAAATAAATTTTTTAATTTTTAAAATTAATAATAATCATCTGATTAAATAGAAAAAATAATGTAAATCAATTTGCTTGTTTACAAAAAGAACTTTGCTCCCAAAAAACACAGACGTTAATAAATAAATAAATATATACTTTATTTTTTAATTTACACTCTTTGCAATTAATCGGGGTTTTAATTAATTTATCAATTAATTATTTTAGTATTAAAAAAAATTTATTGCATCATCTATTGTTTAAAATAATAAACCTTTCTTTTTTAAAAAGAGATTAAAAATTAAATATTTAATTTATTCATCACAGAATTTTTATTTATTAATTTAATTAATTTATTTTAATTATTTTATATATATTTTTAAAAATAATAATTTTGTTACTTTTGCTTAACACAAGACTAAAAAAATTAAATGTACTCAAATCAAATGGTCTTCAATAAAAATTAATTAATTAAATATATGTCACATTAATAAATACATATTTTTATTTAAATTAAAAATCAGGGTATTTTAATTTAATTTGATAATGAATTAATGATAACACTATTTAATTAAAAAATGTACCCGCTCTCAAATAAAAAGTAAAAATTAATTTATTAATCATTCATAACATACTTTTTGGGTACATTTATTGACTGACATTTTTGCAGTTTTTCTCTTCTTTTTCCTCAATTTTGTCTGCAACGATATTTATTTTATTTTTTATTTAATTATTTTCAATACAATTTTAACTATAAAATATTTTTTTTTAATTAAAATTATTTTTTTTATTTTCATTTTTATCTTTTTTAAAAAATAATATAATTTATTTACTATTTTTTAGTTAAATTAATTAATTAATTTCAACAAAGAAAATGAAAAGAATTATTTCTTCTTCTACTAAATTAAATAATAGTAGTTGTCTAACCAACCTTTTTATTCTTCGATTTCAAAGCAGATTAGCTTCTTCCCCATTAAATAATCCTCAAAAATTAAATAATGATAAGACTTCTTTTGTTGTAAAAACACAGAAATCACCTCATAAAGATAGTAATTATATACGCCATATAAATTCTGATTGTTTTACTGACAGGTTTTAAATAATTAAATTAATATCTTTTTTTTAATCCTTTTTTTATTGTAGAAAAGTATATTTTTTAATTTTTTAGACACGTTGGTCCTTGTGGTGAGTTATTAACTTTTAATCAGTTTTGTAACAGCACTTTCAAAGCCAGTAACCTTTTGAATAAATATTTAAAAAATTAATGTGAATTTAAATAAGATTTGTGATATTTTTAAGGATGCTGGTGCTAACTTCCAGCTAAATTTCTAGTTAATATTAAATATTTTTGTTAGATTTGGAAAGGCAAAAAATGCTTCAATATCTTGGGTTTAAGGTAAATATTATTTAATTTTATATTTATTATTTTTAAAGGATTTGGATGAATTAACAAACACAAATGTACCAGAAAGTATTCGTCTTCGTTTAAAATTAGGGCATTATATACCCGAAGAAGGTATTGATGAATGGAAAATGGTAAATGAACTAATGGAAATTGCTTCTAAAAATAATCCTTATAAAACATTTATTGGTAAATTTATTTATTAAAAAATAAATCATAATATATTTATAAGGGCGTGATTAATAATTATTTTTAATTTTTATATTTATTAATCTTTAAATTAAAAATAATTTAATTTTTTAATTTTCAGGTATGGGCTTCTACGGTTAGTCATATTTACTAATAAATTTATTTAACATATTTAGTAATTTTATTTTAATTTCTAGACTGTATAGTACCCTCAGTAATAACTAAAAATATGTTGCAAAATGCTGGATGGTTATTTAAAAATAAATTAAATATAATAATTTTATTTATTTATAGGACTTCTCCTTACACTCCTTACCAACCTGAAATTGCACAGGGTAGATTAGAAAGCCTTTTAAATTTTCAAACAATGATATCTGATTTAACTGGATTACCCTTTGCAAATGCTTCAGTAATTATTTAAAATAAGAAGAATTTTTTTAAGTTTGTTTATTTAGTTATTGGATGAAAGCACTGCATGTGCAGAGGCTATTGCCTTAGCTGTTCGTACAACTAAAAAGAATAGTTAATTATAATTATTTTATTTAAATTAAATATTTAATATTAAGCAATTCTTTATGACACTAAATTACATCCTCAAAATATTGGGGTTATGGCTACTCGTTCAGAACCAATGGAAATTAAATTTCAACCTTTTGATATTCCTCTAAATTTTAATAATTTATTAAATCAAAATAATAATATTGGGGAAAATGTTGCTGCAATTATTCTGCAATATCCAAATACTGAAGGGTTAATTTATGAAGATTTGGATTTATTAGTTGAATGTGCACATCGACAAAAGGTGATTTTTATAGAAATATTTTTTGGGGATATATTGGTCATTTTTTTTAATTTAAAAATTATCTGTTTTCCATAAAATTAAATTAAAATAGCATTACAAAATTATTAATTTTAGATACTCGTTATAATGGCCTGTGATTTACTTTCTCTTACACTTTTACGATCTGTTGGAGATTTGGGCGCAGATATTGCTGTAGGATGTGCTCAACGTTTTGGACTCCCTCTTGGTTATGGTGGACCCCATGCTGGATTTATGTCTGTTGCCAATTTGGCATTGGCTAGACAAATGCCTGGAAGGATTGTTGGAGTTTCAAAGTATATTTAAAATTTAATTTAACTAATTTATTTAATAAACAGAGATCAACAAGGAAACCCAGCATATAGACTGACTCTCCAAACACGTGAACAACACATTCGTAGAGATAAGGCAACGTCCAATATTTGTACTGCACAAGCACTTCCTGCTAATATTGCTGCTATGTCTGTTATTTAAAATAAAAAATGGAAAGAAAAATTGTTTTTATTAGGTATGCAATTTATCATGGACCTGATCGTTTGGTTTATATTGCCAAAATGATAAATAGAGTAACTTCATTTATTGCCAAAAGTATTTAACAAATAAAATTTAAAAAAACCTTTTGTTTAAGCTTTACATTCCAATGGAATTCATGTTTCCCATAAATGCTTCTTTGATACATTAAAAATATTTCCTTCAGATAAACAATTATTTAATATAAAATGTGAAGAAAAGAAAATAAATGTTAGACATTTTGATGATGGTTGTGTTGGAATATCTATTGATGAAACAACAAAGAGTAAGCTTTTAAATT
This sequence comes from Meloidogyne exigua, assembly GCA_018905775.1. Taxonomy (NCBI): domain Eukaryota; kingdom Metazoa; phylum Nematoda; class Chromadorea; order Rhabditida; family Meloidogynidae; genus Meloidogyne; species Meloidogyne exigua. The sequence continues at coordinate 416,885 of JAGUQR010000194.1, read as the reverse complement.
ATAAAAAATAATTTAAATATTTATAGTTAATGATATTTGTGATATTTTGTATTTATTTGGAATTAATATTAATGAGGTAAATAAATAAAAATAAAATTTTTAATTAAATTCATTAAATTTATTTTATTTAAAAAATAATTAAAACTAAACAATTATTTTCTTAATTAAATAGAATGAAATAAAGGACGCTTTAATGGAAACACCATCTCCTCTAATTGGCAATTCTATTCATATTAGACATTCTCCCTTTTTAACTGGACATGTATTTAATAATTATCATAGTGAAACAAAAATTATAAGGTAATTAATATCTTTATAAAAATTAATTAAATTGTAAAGATATATGAAAAGACTTGAAAACAAAGATCTTTCATTAGTTCATTCAATGGTTTATTTTAAATTTTATTTTTCTTTATTAGAAAATTTAGATACCTCTAGGTTCGTGTACAATGAAATTAAATGCAAGTAGTGAATTAATTCCTGTAAATTATTAATTTAATTTTTAATTAATTAATTAATATTTATTTAAAGATAACTTGGCCTAAATTTGCTAATATTCACCCTTTTGTGCCGTTAGAACAGGCAAAGGGATATTCTCAAGTATTTTAACTTAATTCGATTAATTATTATTTTTAAAGATTTTTAATGACCTTGAGCGTTGGTTATGTGAACTTACAGGTTATGATAAATTCTCTTTACAACCTAATAGGTTAATTTAAATATAAAATTATTTTTATTAATTATTTTATTCTTTAGTGGAGCTAACGGGGAATATGCTGGAATGTTGGCAATTCGTTCCTATTTCCATTCTTTAGGAGAATACCAAAGAAAAGTAGAATTAAAAATATAAAAACTGTTTAAAATAATTCAAAAGATTTGCCTTATACCCGTATCTGCCCATGGCACTAATCCAGCAACTGCACACATGGCCAATTTTAAAGTTGTGCCAGTCGAGTCTGATAAACATGGAAATATTAATTTTAAAGATCTTTCAGCTAAAGTAAATATTTAATAATTTAATTAATATTTTTCAATTATTCTACCAAAAGCCTGCAGATTTTATAACAACTTTTTTGTAAATTATTAATTAAGTCAATATTTATTTTTATTAATTAAAATAATTTAATTAAAAAAATAAAATATTACTTGAGGAATTAAACTTAAGGGCTTTTGGTAGCATAATTAAGATAATTAAATTTATTTAATTTAGTGTGAACGTTTTTCTAAAGAATTAGCATGTGCAATGATTACATATCCTGTTTGTTAATTTTTCTTTGTTTATTAAACTTTTAATAATAATTTTATATTTAGTCAACACATGGTGTTTTTGAATCACAAATTAGAGAAGTTTGTAATGAAATACATGAACATGGTTATTATTCTATTTAAATTATTATTTTTTAAATTTTATTAAAGGTGGTCAAGTTTATCTTGATGGGGCTAATTTCAATGCTCAGTCAGGTCTTTGTCGACCTGGGGATTATGGAAGTGATGTTTCCCATTTCAATCTTCATAAAACTTTTTGTATTCCTCACGGTGGTGGAGGGCCAGGAATGGGACCAATTGGAGTGTAATACTATTTTATTTATTTTATATAATTTATTTAATTTTTAAGAAAATCACATTTGGCACCCTTCTTACCTGGACATCCTATAATACCTCAAAATGGAGAGAAAAGGCGTTATGGTGTTGTTAGTTCATCCCCTTGGGGGAGTGCTAGTATTTTACCAATCACTTGGGCATATATTAGATTGTAACTAATAAATAATTAATTTGGATCTGTCCAATTGGTCAACCCCTACATTTAGTCAATTCCCAATTGTCATCAGTAATCCCATTACCTAATATGTTGATCAATAGTGTAGGCATTCAGTGGATAGACTAAAGGGATGGACTTAATTAATTAAATAATTCTTACAGAATGGGCGCTTCTGGTCTTAAAATTGCCTCTCAAATGGCGATTCTTAATGCTAATTATATGGCTAAACGTTTAGAAAATGCTGGATATCGGGTTGTCTATAAAGATGAACAAGGTTTAAATGCTCATGAGTTTATTATAGACTGCAAACCATTCAAACATGTTGGCATTGAAGTTGATGATATTGCAAAAAGATTAATGGACTTTGGTTTTCATGCACCAACAATGCATTGGTTAATTTTTAATCTATCAACAGAAAATGCAGTCTCCCTTGAAAGCCCACTGAATCTGATTGATTATACAGCAAGCTTATTTAAGTGGCTTATTGGTTAGGTATTAAGGCTCTGTTTTCCAAGGATTGGCCTTCAAGGGATATGCTATAGTGTTGATCCAAAATTATTCTTTCAAATTTTCTGTAGGCCAATACGTGACAGTCTAATGATTGAACCTACTGAAAGCGAAGACAAGGCGGAATTAGATCGTTATTGCGATTCTTTAATTGCAATTCGAAAAGAAATTGAACAAATAGGTAAAGGACAATTACACATTGATCTCTACAAAGTAGACTGTTTAACCAAAAATTATTTTCTTTTTTAATTCTAGAATTCCCCACATACACAAAGAGTTTTGATGGCTGATCATTGGGACAAACCTTATAGTCGTGAACAAGCTGGTTGGCCTATGCCTTGGTGCCTTACTCCACGGAAAGTATGGCCTTCGTGTAGTAGAATAGATGATTCATTTGGTGATCGAAATTTAGTATGTATGTGTCCATCTGTTGAAGAGTTGGCTTATTAATAAAAATATTATTACTTTTTTAAATTAACGTATAATTTTATGTATTTTTTTCATATTTACGTATTTTAACTAATTTTTTATTGAGAAATTGCAATATACCTAATTTTGATTATACATATGTAAATATATAGAAAAGCGAGAAAATTTTATAAAAAAATAACATCTACAATTTATTTTTACCAAATATTGGATCATTATCATCAAAACTTAACAAAAATCAGAGCATGGATTAGTTTAAATATCTGGATTGTGTAAATCAAAGCAAAAATATGTAAAATAAAGAATCCAATGTTAAAAAAGTTCGCAAAGAATAACCGTAATATGCTTAAAAAAATATTTTTGTTTAATTTTAATAAAAAAGCTTTCCATTTGTAAAATTACCCGTTATTATGTACATATATTTATTTATTTATTTTTATTTAATTGTACTTCAATATAATTAAAAATTTAATATAATATGTAATTAAAATACAGAAATTTAGGAAAATTTCTCAAAAGTGATGAGATTAGCAGATACCCTCAAGGAGTTTTAATCAGTAATGAAACGTAATTAAAGGGTCCAGTAATGCATGAAACAAACACAAAATGACGTATGTCCGTCTTATGGGTGGTGCCGCGCTCAATCACAATTAAGATGATAACAACGATGCCGAAAGTCATACGGGAGTGTGCTGCTGAACGAGAGACAGATTCCAGTAAGTCAAATCTGCCTGATGGTCCGATTGATGCTGGTGTTGCCTGTCCTCGAGGAATTGAAGAAGAGGCCCAAAAAATTGTAACGTCAGATGTAATCGTGAAACCGCCTGATAGACCAAGATGTGCAAAGAAGACAAATGAATGAAGCCAGGACTATGTTAGATCCATTTTTTGTTCCTGTTTTTATATGTTTCTGATAAGTTCCTTCTAAATTACTATAAAAACAATTGAAAATAGTAGCCAAACAACACACACAATCAACTTCTCTAAAGTTCACGACAACAGCTTCATCTTCACAAAATGGCGCAATCTGCTTATTTAGGCGGAGGCGGAGCAGCTGGAGGCGGCGGCGGTGCATCTGTCTACGTGGGATCTGGAGCAGGCGGTCCTCCAAAGCAACCGGCAGCTGGTGGTGGCTATGGAGCAGGTGGTGCTGGAGGCGCGTCGGTCTATTTTGGTGGCGCTAGTGGTGGGGCAGGAATTGGTCAAGCGAGTGTCTATACAGGTGGCCCTGCTGGAGGAGGTAAGATACTTTAATTTAATTTTTACAGAAAAAAACTTTCCTTTTTTTAAGCTTCTGCAGTTGGAAGGCCTATGGGTGGAGGAAGTGCGATTGGCGGCGGTGGAACTCAGACAGCTCTCGGTGGAGGCGCTGGTGGAACCCAAACTGCCCTTGGAGGTTTTGGTGGAACCCAGACTGCTCTTGGAGGAGGCTATGGAACATCAACTGCTATCGGTGGTGGAGGTGGAACTCAGACTGCTCTTGTTGGAGGCCCTGGTGGAACACAAACTGCTCTTGGAGGTCTTGGAACATCGACTGCTATGGGTGCTAGAAGCACCCAAACTGCTCTTGGAGGATTTGGCACTCAGACAGCTCTTGGTGGTGCTCCTGCATCAGGTAGATATCTCTATTTATTATAATTTCGATACACCCTTCACTTTATTTTTAGGTACAGCTACTGCTCTCGTTGGAGGTGGTTACGGGGCGCCTGGTGCTGCCTCTGCTGCTGGTGGAAGTAAGTTTAATACCTTTTAATGTCTAATCATAATAATTTTTTTTAAATTTTAAAGATGTTGGTGCATCTTCGACCTATATTGGCACTCCTGGCACTGGTGGAACTCTTGGCGGTGGCGCCGGTGCGCAGTCTACCTACTTCGGAGCCGGTGGTGGAGGATCTGCAATACAACGTCCTGCTCCTGGTGGTGGTGGCGCTCTGGGATCTGTCTATATGGGTGGCGGAGCAACCCCTGGTGGTGGAGCTATGAACAGCGTCTACATGGGGAAGTGAAGCACAGTGAGGGACGAAGGATGAAGAACCGAAGAAGCGTTGTTCGACTAGATATTTCCCTTTTCCTTCCCTAATACCCCTATTTGTGTGTGATTTGTAATATATTTCGCTAATATAGTTTATTACCCCATTGTTGTTGTACCCATTAAATAATCCGAATGTGCCAAATATGTCATATAATTTCCTATTGTTCATATTGTATGTTATGTTTGCTGTCTGTATTGCATATATATAAATAAATTGTTAAATTGTGTTATTTTTAAATAAGGAGATTATTTAAATTAAAAATTTTAAGAGTTTGTTTTTCAGTGAAATAACGTAATTAAGTAAGATTAATTTTTCTTTTAAATTTTTTATTTTATATTTATTAATACAATTTTTTACAGTAAAAAATGAAGTCAAATTAATTATATTATTTGTATTAGAAATATTAGAAAGTCCACAAAAAATCATTACAAAGAGATGCCAGAACTTAATGAAGATTGAAGTATTCCAGCCTGTTTTGCCAATTTTAAAAATTCAGAATCTGGATTGGAGAGAAGAGATTGCGGTGAATCAAACTCCTTAACTCGACCCTTTTAAAATAAATTTTATAAAGAGTGAGAAAAAATAAACCTGTTCCATGACCAAAACACGATCATAGTCAATTATTGTATTAAGACGATGTGCAATAGTCAACACAGTGCAATGGGAAAAATGTTCACGGATGGATTGTTGAATTCGCATATCTGTGTCAGCATCAACGGCAGCAGTAGCTTCATCTAATACCAAAATAAAAGAATGCGGTGCACAAAGCAAAGCACGAGCAAGACAGACCAGTTGGCGCTGCCCAACACTAATCAATTTAAAAAAATAAGTATACCGTTAAATCAGCTGCTTCCTTTTGATCAAATGGATAAAATAGAACTTATATTAGGTCAAAAGCCATGACCACTTGCCTTAAATTCGAATACCATCTGATGAGAGGAAAAAATTTTAAATTAATTTTTTACTTAAATTACTTGAAGCACAAATTTTGATCAAAAGGGAGATGATGTATAGGGTGTGTATGTTTATATTGTGTGGAAAATCAAACCTAATGTTCTCGCCACCTTCTGTAATTTCATATTCAAGCCTATTTGGTTGAGCTGCTGCAAATTCGCGAAGGTTTGCATGGTCTAGCGCAGTCCAAATTTCTTGGTCGGTGTACCGCTCAAAGGGATCCATATTAAATCTAAGTGTGCCAGAAAAAAGTATTGGATCCTGTGGAATTATAGTTATGGCTGAACGCAAATCATGAAGTCCAAGGGTAGTAATATCAACACCGTCAATAAATATAGTACCAGAACAAGGTTCAACCATTCGGAAAAGTGCAAGTGTAATCGAGCTTTTACCTAAGGAAAAGGGATGAATAGTTTAGGATAGAAAAATATTGAAGAAAAATTTGAGATCCTGTCCGTCCATATTCAAAAAATTTTGAAATAATTAATCCCACCAGCTCCAGTTCGGCCCACAATGCCAATTCGTTCTCGTGCTTGCACTACTACATTCATGTGATGAATGACCAAATCAAGTCCAGATCTATATCGAGTAGAATAATCACGAAATTCTATCTTTCCTTGGTTAGCCCAATTATAAGGAATATGTTTAGAAGGGTCAGTAATCCATTCAGCTTCAGGCTTCGTATTAGAATACTCATTGACACGCTCAACTGAAACTATATTTGTTTCAAGTTTGCTAATTTGACGCACAGCAAAGTTTAGAACAAATGTGATCTATAAAGAATATAATAAGAGTAAAATTAGGAAAATATAAAAAAGATTTGAATTTTACATTTAATGAGTATGAAACAGAAAGTCCGAGAACACCAGCACTTATTGAGCCACGAGAGATAGCAGCAAAAAAAGCAGCAAAAAGTACAATACAATTGCCAATAAATTCTAAACGGATACTAAGCCAACGGTTTGCTATGTAATTCAGATAGCGACACTAAACATTTGAATTGAATATTTTTTTATATTTTATTTACCCAATGTATTATAAAGAATTTTAAAAAAATTAAAAGACCTGAACATGAGCATCCACTTTTTGTTGTAAAATGAGAGAAAAACGATCAACTTGTCCATAGGCTCGAATTGTAGAAGCACCCTAAATAACCAAAGTTGTAGAATAAAAATTAATAAATTCTCACATTAATAGATTCACTAAGATGTGAATAGATCGGTGAGCGTGTAATAGACTCTAGCCTTTTTAATTGCCGCGAAGTAGAAATGTAATATTTCTAGGATAAAAATGATAAATTAATAATAAGGAACTGACCAAAACAAAAACATAGAAGACCGCTAATGGGATTACAACAATAGCAAACATTGGTGTTGAGATCATGATAATAATAAGTGTAGAAAGAACCTTTAAATTTTAAATTATTAAAAACTAATGACTTTCAAAAGGTAAAAAATATGTAGTAAGTACTTTTAATTAGGAGAAAAAGAATCATAAATAATCAGATAATTAATAGAATAATTAAACCTGTAATACACATTGAGCAAAAAATTGCACATTATAAGGAAGTAAAAAGTCAATGGTTTCAATATCCTTTCCAATTCTGTTAAGTATACGTCCAAATGGAGTTGTGTCAAAAAAATACATTGGTGCTCGGAATATTGCGTGCAAAAGTGGTGCATGTAAATTTTTACTTGCCGAAACACCACCGAATAAAAGGGCGGACATACCAAAGAACATTAGAAAGACTTGAATTTAAAAGTATATTTTTAATAAAAAAATACAAACCTTCCAAAAAGCCAATTCCTGCATAAACACCCAATCTAACAGAAACTGGTTGCGATTCATTAGAAGGATTACGGGATGAAGACTGATCATTAGACCATTCAGTCAGCCAAAGATTTCGAGCCATTGAAGACAACGTGCTCAGTATCATCCCCAAAAAGAAAAGAATAGAAAGGCAAAAACCCATTGCTCGAAAGTAACGCAAATAGATTATCGGCTTTACCTAAAAGGGATCTTTTTATCTATTTAACATCAAAGTAAAAACAAACCCTTCCCGTTTCAACTTTCTCCACTCCAGTCAGTTGTCTCATAATAGGCACATCAAGAGAAGGCTCAGAACTTTCACGTGCTGTAAATCTTCTTCGCCTATAAGAAGTCGAAGTACTGTATTTCCGTTTAGCTAAAATTGTTGAAACAGTGGACATAACAGAAGCGCCCATTAGGTTCTCAACGTCTGCTGCATTTTCATCCATAAATGTCTCGTCGGTATCATCGCTAACGTTATCGAGCATCTCATTATTATCGTCTGCTGTTTCTAAAAGGAATAAAACAGATATAAAAAAGTAAAATTTATCCTACGGGTAGTAGCGGTTGACTTAATTCTCTCCAAATTTACGTCATAAAACAACTGTGCCAATGTACCATTTTGCAAAAGTTCAGTATAGTTACCAAGAGAGAAAACACGTCCATCTATTAAAAAATTAAAATAAATTGTCAAATAAGTAAAATTAAACCTTTAACAATGATAATAAAATCAGCGGAAGGCAAAAAAGACAATTCATTAGTGACAAGTAAACGCGTTTTATGTCTTAACAATCCTTCTGGCCCAAAAAGCTCCTTAAAGATTTCGTTTCCAACTTGGCTGTCCACAGCTGAAAGGGGATCGTCAAGAAAGTAAATCTCCGGATTTTGATAAACACAACGCGCCAAGCTGATTCGTGCTTTTTGACCACCAGATAGGTTAATTCCCTACAATTAAAATATTAACAAGTGGACATTAGATTGTTTAATTTTAAATACAACAAGTTGACAATATTCTAAAAATTTTGTGAAAGCTTTAACAGAACCTTCTCTCCAATTTCTGTAGCATCACCCTGAGGAAGAATGTCAATGTCATGTTTTAATGCACAACAGCTAAGAACGCGATTATAGAAATATTCATCAGGGACATTTCCAAAAATGATATTATTTCGAACAGAATTATTTTGCACCCAAGGTTGTTGAGAAACATAAGCTAAACGACCATAAACGCCGAGGTCACCACAGTGTTTTATCATTTCACCTTTAAAGTAAGGGTATTAAACAAAAAGAAAAATACCAAGTAAAGCCATCAAAATGCTGCTTTTTCCAGATCCAACAGTACCAACAATAAGGACAAGTTTCTGCCTTGGAATGGTAAAATTTAATGAGTGTAGAACAGGTTGACTAGCTGAATCCCAACTAAATGATGCATCTTCAAGTACAATTGCATTATTTCGTGGAGTAAAAGGAGGTGAAGAAGAACCATCTTCAATAGGCAGTTTTTGAACATAATCAACAAGCTCTTCAGAAACAAAAAAATCCTTTAGACGATTATTACTGACAGAGACCTGAAATTATAGAAATGGATTATATTTAAAAATTGGCTGCCTAGATTATGCGTCGTACATTGCACATAATTAATGTATAAGTATTAAAATTAATTTATCCTTCCAAAAGGAACCCAGAATATCGACCCAACCATCATCTTAAAAACTGGCTGATAAATACATTCTAAATCCGTGTACTTTAAGTTGTACGAAATGGTAAAACGTCAAGATTAAAAATAGAGAAAGGATTTCTGTGACGAAAAAAAATAAGTGTTGGAAAAAAGTGGATAAAACATAAAAATATTCTGGGTTAATTCAATTTTGGAACATGTATATTCGCCAAAGATAAATATCTTAAATTAGAGGAAAAATAAATATCATAGGAGTTATATTAATTTTATAAACAAATAACCTGAACAGTCTGTGAAATTAAATCTGCAACAGTACTCATTGGTTGTCTTAATTGATTGAACAGTGTTAATGAAACAAATGCAATTTCAGGTGTCAACAAATTTTTTTCTGGGTCAATTAAAACATAAGTGGCAAAAGTTGAAAGAGCAACAAGAAAAGGCACCGCACTATTGAGCATATCACTTAGTGTCCGAAGAAAAGCAGACTTTTTAATAAGAGAAAGTTCTTTGTTTCGAAGCTGGGTAATGACTTTTTCCATGGGAGGTTCCCAAGCATAGAGTTTGATGACTTTTATGCCGTTGAGAACTTCATTAACCATTTTAGTACGCTCATCTTTTACAGTCATTTGACGAATCTGAACAAAGATAAAAATAAATACGATAAAATTCATGTAATTTCTTGTTCCCCACACCCCGATTAAATGCTAGAAAATGAGTGCGAATTATTAACTTTTCTGGTCACTTTTAACTCCATATATGAATACTAATAACCTGATATTTTTTTGTCTGCATTGTAATTAATGAATTAACTGGAAGAAGTAAAAGCATCACACCAAGGCCGCTAAGGACAGAAGATCCTATTTGACTCCATAACATCCAAAGCGCAAGAGACACTTGTAGAGGAGTACTCCAATATTGGTGAGTGAGAGGAGTAATTTGTTGAAAACGGTCAACATCAATAGCCATAAGGTTGACAATTTCACCAACAGTCTTCTTGTGACGAGACGAACTTGAAAGACGAAGAGTCTGAAATAAAATTTTTTGTTCATTTAACAGATTGAAAATGGCTGTATTTAGTTTAATTAAAGGGACCTTTTTATAAACAGCAGTAGACAACACGGACTGGATTCTGACCCCCAAGCGAAACATCAAAAAGTAATAATGGTTAAGTAACAAAGAACTTAATTCGGAAGCTATAAACATAAGAGCAGCAAGTACAACACCCTGCCATAGTGGAATTGAAGGATCTTCAGTAAACGAAATTAACAACCTTGTTTTATAATAAAAACTGAAAAAACAGAAAAAAAACAAACTTGAGAAGTAAAGGATTAGTAAATTGTAATAAGTCGGAGAACAATTTTACCAACATTGCATTAAGTATAGTAAGACGAAAAAGGCAAATGAGATGTCCAATTATTGAGGGCGGTGGAAGAGGTTGAGATGTATGCTTTAATTTACTAAATTTTAGTTGTTTTTTCCTTTTTGTCTTCTTCTTAAATTTTGATGGTGTTTTTGATTGTAATGTCCCATAGTCAGGTAATGATTCCTAAATAAATACATAATGACTCAAAAATAGATAATGAATCTTAAATCATTTATAAAATTTATTTTTAGCAAGAACCATTCACGAAAATTCCAGGGGTCACCTCTAAATTCGAAGCTCACAATAGCTATAATTAAGATTCATTATTAGCCTTTTGGGGTGTTCTCACGCCTGTTTTTCGCTAATCCTAACGCATCTAGAAATAATCTACTAAAAACCTGATGCTCAATCCCTCCATTAACTAACGGTAGTGAGTCAGCAACGTCTACCGCCTCATCAGCATCTAAAGAGTCAACAGATTCTTCTTTTCTTTGCAGAAATTCAGATTTAAATTTGTAGTAATCTATAAAAATAAATTCAGAAAAAATGTTTAAGAACCTCGAATCGATCTATCCCATAAACGTTCCCATTGAGGCACTAATGTTGCACATGTCTCCTCTTGATTCAGGGAGTATAAGTCTTCTATCTCCAGTGGCTTGCGACGTCCTAAAGCACACATCGAGTTAAACCACCAAAATGTTTTACGACTTAGGAAAGAGGAGGTATTCTCCGGCGATTTTTTCATTTATTTATTAATAAAAATGAGTTCTTAATTTAAAAATGAATCGTCGGCTTCTGTAAAGAAATTAAAAAAGTAATAAATAAGACGACGCTAAATTACATAGAATATTTATTGTTGATGTATTAAACAGGAGTTTAGGCGCCCCGTTTAAGCTTGGAAGATTACGAACCGGGACCTATAAGCATCCAAAAATTATGAGATTAACAGATTTTCTTTTATTTTCAACAAAACGTTAAGTAATGCCATATGAAATTAACGAGAAGAAATGACCCTAACTGACCATCGTCTCTACACGTTAACCTATAAACTCGTTTGTATGTATAACAGTATGTAAGTTAAAAAGTAATAATAAATGTTCTTCTCTGTCGACTACTAAATGTCTGTCTGTTTTACAAGCGAGTGTGTAAGAAAACAGTAGAGAGACAGTGATAGAAATCAGGTATACTTTTCTTGTTAATAATCATGATGTACTTTTACAACCTGTCTAGTTTTTGTCTTAAAATTATTAAGCTTATATATATACTCGATTTTATAAGTTTCAGCATCAGGGAAAGTAGCACGGCCGCTATGTCGAGGGGGCCGTTGAGTATTCACGTGGAGTCAACACGGGTATATGACACTACGGGTAATATTTACCGGTATGTGGATGATTATGGGTAGTGCATTTATGCGAGTGAAATGCTATAAATGCGCCAATGTGTGGAGGCTGGCAGTAAAATTTCTTGTGGAGGATGCACACTTAAAGCATTAGGAGGTCGGAGGTGTTTCCCAAGAACAACAGCGGCAACGCGTTGTTTATGAATTACTCGTCCTGCCCCCGATGAAACAGCTTTTCCTGCAATTTTTTCATGTTATTTTAGAAGTATACAGTTTTGAATAAATCAAAATATGTATTATTAATTTCAATTTTTAATACCATACTTTTTCTTAGGAAAAAAGAAAATCGCAATTACAACGTCCATACCAAAATGAGCATTTAACACCCATTAAGTGCGACATGCCATTCCGCTGCTCTTGGCTACACATTAATGATGTAGAACCTAATGAACTACACATTTACCATCCGCCAAGGCACCCTACACGTTGCGATTGCCATCCACTATCCTCCTTCATTTATATATATATAGTGAGAGAACCATAGTTAAATTTATTATCGAGGTGCATATTTGAAAGAGGATAGAATAAATTCTTTATTATTTTTCATCTTCTTTTTTCTCTTACATTTATGTTATATATATGTATGTATATTTATTTATTATAAGCTATTTATTATAAGCAGTTCGTAGATCCTACTAAACATTTAATAAAAAATTTTTGTAGGACAATAGTGAAAGATGTGCGAGTACTCGTTATATAAATAGGTTTGTAGATATGTTTTATAAACTAATAGTTAAAAACGAGATTTAAAAAATAAATAAAAATGATTTATTTGAGGTGGTCTAAATAATTTTTCAAGTAAACTCACATTTTAAATCATTCCTTAAGATAAGAAAAGTAATGTAAAAAATAAATTTATCTAAAAATAAATGATTTACATGAATATAATAATTAACTTTTGATGTGTAAGTGATAAAATATTAGACAGAAAAGTGTCTATTCATACTTAAATAATTTTAAAAAATCGACTTATTGTTAATTAAAATATAAATAAGAGATAAAAAGCAGAAAATTATTTTCTTTAGGGACTATTGAAATTTAAACAAGCTGGCCTATTTTTAACAATCGCCTTAATATTACAATTATTTTTTTAAATAAAGTTACCTATAAAGAGTTTACTAATTGTAAGTGTTTTTCTAATTACCAGGCGGCAAAAAGTTTATGTAAATTATTTTTCAGTAAAATTATTAACAAGAAAAAGTATAAATATTTACATTGTGGAATAAAAAGTATTTTAAGGAATTTAAGATTTCTCAAGGCAAAAATAAAAGAAAAACGCGGGTCATAATTTAAATATTTTTGCATTAAATGTCATATTTCACCATAACTTTTTACATCGAATAGAGGTACTATAACGAAAAAACAATTATCAAATTTTGGATTTTAACAAAAATTTTTTTAAATAATCTAATAATTATTTTCTATTAAGAAAGGAATAACATAAAAAGAACGATCAACTTATGTACATTAATTTACTCTAATTCTTTTATTTGTTAGGTAATTATTTATTGTTCTGTTTACAAAATTGTTGTTTGTTTTTGTTAAATTTTGGGTCCAAACTCTTATCTTTTTTATTTTGTGGCTACCAGTTTAACTATTATAATTTTGGCGGTATGTTTAAATTATTTAATTAAATTGCAATTTTATTAAAAATTTAATAATTGGAAATCTCTCTTACAAAAAATTTTTGAAAAATTCTACATTTTTAAATTAAAAGTGTTATTTTAAAAATAATGGATAAGTCAGAATTTTTAATTTTTAACTTTAAGTATTTTTTGATAAACAAAGTAATTTAAAATTATTTTTATTAGTTTTATTAAGGTTGATATTTTAACAAGGAAAATCATATTTTTTAATTAAAATTCAATAGTAAATGAACAAAAAAAAGAAAATTAATTTGTTGTGAAAATACGTTTCAATTCTGATTCATTAACAAACCTTTCTATAAAATTTTATTTATGTACTTAAGCAACATCTTTAATTATTCATTCCCTTTTTTGCTTAACCAATTCTAACAATTAATAGCTTATTTATTGACACATGTCTAATATTCAAAAAGATTAAAGAAAAATTAAAACTTTAATCATTTATAAAATATAAATAAAATAATGGGATATTAAGTAAATTTATTCAATTTATTTGAATCTATTTATTTTAAACATTTTTATGTTCATTATCCCAAATATAACAAATAATACCATCCCATGTAGATATACTCAATGGTGGTTGTATTGTGCTATTTACAGTTAAAATACTATCTGTAATAATTAATTTTTATTTAAATATTCTATTGTAATTTGAAATATAATTTTTCTTTAAACAAAAAATTAATTACCCATTTCTGCTAAATGCCAGTATCTTCTCACTGGCAAATTAGCACCACATTGACCTTCTTTCTTTGCACAATAAAATACTTCACCAGTTGGTGTATAAAAAGTATCTGCACTCTCTTTTCCCATTAAAACAATTTTGTGGTCATTCATTGCTTTTTATTGAATTAATAAAATTAAATTCATTAAAGATTACGAAATATTCCAAGTGCTTCACTTCTATTTGCTAACATTTGGCCTAATTTAATTAAACATTTTGCTGGACATTTTGAAGGGATTGGATCTAACAGAACAAAGCCTAATTGACTCTAGAAGATTGGAAAAAAATATTATTTAATTAATTAAAAATTAAATTTAAAGAATTAATTTAAAATTAATAATTTACAATAATAATATTTTACTTCATTTTTGTATTCAACTGGAACAGAGCTACTTGTTGTGTATAAATGATCGTGTAACGTTCCTTAATATATTTTTGGTTAGAAATTTAATTATTTTATCCTTTAATATAAAGTAACAAATAAATAAATATTTGTGTAATAATACCTATTTTCTCATTATCATAAACCGTTAATTTTGCAAAGTTATTTCCTTTAATTTGAGCGCTGTCATTTTTCAAATTAATTTCATCCATAAGGGAAATTTTTAAGCATTCTTCTATATCCTCAACATTTTTAATTTTTTTATTAATTTTTTCTTCTTCTTCTCCATGAAAACTTATTTTCTTCATTTCACTCTCTTCATTTGAATTTAATTTTATTTTATTTTTCTCTTCAACATTTTCTTCAACTTTTTTTTCTTTTATTTGTTTTTTTATCTTTTTTTTCTTCGTTTATTAATTCATTTTTATTTAATGGTTTATTTTCTTGTTTCTTTAATTTTAAAAGATATTCTGGAGAAGGTTTTTCAATACTCCAACCAAAACACATTGGCATTTGTTCTCGAGTAAAATTACCTGGGATTTCGATTTCAGGAGATGTTGAGTAGGCATAATCTTTTTTTTAATTAAATATTTAAGATTAATATTTTAAAACTAAAACTTTTCAGTTATTTTAAAAATTTAAAAGAATTATTTTTGGACCAATTTTCACCTTTATTTTTTTGTAAATTAAAATGTTTAAAGCTTACAAACTCGAGGACCAACCATTTTAAAATGACGATATATCGGAATATTTGCACCTTTAATTTTTATAAAATGTACTAGAATATTTACATAATTAATTAATCAACGTTAAATAAATCCAGGAAAGACCCTATTGGTCAACACAATATTGATCAACATTAACCAAAGGTGTACCCAATTGGGTATTGCCCTTTGGCTAAGCTAAAAGTTGAAGGAATGACCAATAGGGATGGACTCATTTAAATTTAATTTCCATTTAATTAAAAATAGTTTACCACAATCGTCGCTCACTATTGCGCAATAAAGTCGTGGATTAGCCTCTACTGTAAGAAATCCAGGAGGAATAACCTTTCCCATAATTGTATCAGTATGGTAAAAAAGAGTTCCTTTAATTTATTTAAATTAATTTTCCCCCTTTTTTAATTGTTTTATTTAGTAGGAAAATAATAAAAACAATGTTTTCAGTTTTTTCAAATAAAAACCTGGTATTCTTGGTTCAGCCAATGCCAATTCGTGCAAACACCCACGTTTTGGACATTCTGAGCTTAAGGCACGGGTAAACAAACGAAAAGGTTTTTCACCATTAGGAGAAGTAAACCCTTCTTTTTCTCCTAGAATTTCTTCTTCAAAGTTATGATTAATAGATAGAGCTTTCTTTAGGCGGTAAATAGGTTGTTGACCTAATTGGATTGAGCTATCTTCTTGTTTATTAACCTCAACACGTAATTTTTCTGTTTTTAAAAATGATGGAATTTTATTCAAAAGTTAGTTTATTTATGTCTAGAATTTTAAATATTTAAGTACTCAAAGTTTTCTAAGTATTGTACATTCTGAGCCTTGGCGAAATGTCCACTTTATAATAAATTCTTCTTTAAAGTAAAAATATTAATTTTTACCAATCTACATACATATTTTTAGAATTATAAAATTACCAAAATCAGAATCTGAAGATGGATATGCCGTATATGGACAAAAAAGAGAACACGAAGAGGGGTAGATTGTTAAAAGAAGGGTAAAAATAATTAAATAATAATTAAGCATTTTTTAAACTTTTACTACAAAAAATAGTTTAAATTTAATTAAAAATAGAAGATGAATCAAAAAATATAATTAATTAAAAAAACTAAAAATAGAAAAGATTAAAAAAATAATAATGAGAGTAAATAAATGACCTTGTAACAAATACCAAAAATAATTAAATGTTAAAAATTTATTTATCTAAAAGAAATGTTTTTTTATTAATAAAGATTTTAAATGATCAAAAAATTAAAAAAAAATATTTTTTAAATCCCTGGCTACTAAGAAGAATTAAAAGAGTTTATTATTCATTTAATACATATATGTATGTATTTTTTACTTTCACAAATTCTAAAAGATTTTTTTGTCTAAAATTAAAAATTATTTATTATTTTATTCTGAGGGTTTATTAGTATAAAATTATTTAAGAATAGTGAGTAGACAAAAATTAATTAATTAATTTTTCTGTTTCATTATTATTTAACCATTCAGGTGCTTCCATTTCAATAATTCTTACAGCATCGTTAATACTAAATTTTGCTCTAAATTTTATACATTGCATTTTCTCTTTAAATTCTGGATCATTTTTGGATGTTCCCCTTTCAAAGAACGGAATTTCAAAGACTCTACCTACAGCCTGTTGTATTAAAGCCAAATTATAGGCATGATGAAGCTTTAAAAAAGGATTATTTTAAATTAATTTTTATAACGTCTAAAGGTTATTTAATTAATTAAATTTAAATATTTTCTATAAGGTACATACGTAAAAATTAATTAATTTAAATAAAAAATATTTAAATAATTATTTAAATATTTTTATTGACCCTTAATAAAATAAAGTGTATTATAGTTTTAATTTAAATTAAAAAAATAAATAAAATACCTCTTCATATCCATATTTTACTTTTTCCATCTTTTGTTCTATTAATTTTTTATTTAATTCATCCAAATAAATTTTTAGAAAATTTCCCTCTCTTTCCATTTTATGCCTTAAATAAGGGTCAACAGTTGCCAACATTAATCTGGTTAAATCAACCATTGGATTACCTAAATAAATAAATAAATATTTAATTAATTTATTTAAATACCAATTGTTGCCAATTGCCAATCAATTAATGCTGCAACTTTATTTGGTTCATTTTTATGCCAAAGCAAATTATTATTCCATAAATCCCCATGATTTAAAATTTCAGGAATTCCTTAAATTGTTGAATAAATAAATAAATTTATTTTAATTATTTTTAAATAAATTTATTTTTCATTTTTTAGGACAAAATTAAGCAATTAAAGGAAAATAAAATAAAAAATAAACTTTTTAATTATTTTTTAATTTTTACCGTAAATATTTTCACATTGATTCTTCAACCAATTTGAAAATTCTTGATTAACTAGTAAACTTGAGATTTTTTTAAATGGCTCCAAAATAGATTCTAAAAAAAATTAAAATAAATATTAACCTAAATTTACAATTAAATATTTCTGTTTAATTAAAAAAAATATTTATTTTTTTAAATAATTAGCATTTAATTCTCTTTAATTAATAAAAGAAAAAATAATTTTTTTTTTATTTTTTAATAAATATTTATTTTACCATCAAATTGTTCAAGTTGTTCTAATAAGGCTATATTAAATTCTTGTGTCATGCTTTGATCCCACATTTTCTCCATTGAAGTAAATTCTTTTTCCCATTTTTGTTTAATATTAGGTAATAAAAGGAAAGCATGTAAATGAGCCAAATGTTTCATTACTTCATTTATCTATTTTTCAACAAAAATTAAATTAAATTAATTTAAATTAATTAATTAATTAATTTTAAATTTAATTTTCTTTATTTAAATAAACATTTTAACCTTGATTTACTATTATTAATAAAATTAATTTATTTCCCTTTCTAAAGGTAATAAATAAATTAATTAAATTAATTCTTTTAAATTAAATATTAAAATGTTTAGACTAAAATTTTTAATTTAAAAGATCCCTGGAACTTCTAGCAACTTTATTAATTTTAAAAATAAAATTAATTAATTAATTAAACTACTTGTAACTCATTTAAGCCAACAGCTAAACGACCAACATATGTACCTTCTGTTAAATCTTCCATTAAAATTATGCCTTCAGGGCCTTCTTCTTTATTTATTTCTTTATTAACATCTTCTTCTGCTTCATTTACTTCTTCTGAACATAATTTTGTAAAATATATTTGAGGTAGAGGTAAAGGTGGATTTTTAGCTTCTCTTAATAATTCATAAAATAAGCATTCATTTTTATGCATTTGCTTAAAACTTTGCATTATTAACTAAAAATAAACTTAAACAAAAGAGAAATAAAGTTTTCTTTCTATTTAATTTGAAAAAATTATTTAATTTATTTTTAAAATAATTTTATATTTAAAATGTTCTCATTCTTTTAATTTTTTAAAAAATATATTCTTTAAACCTAATTTTTAATATTTTTTAAGTTTAATTAAATTTAATACTCATGTTGTCTCTGATTTTATAATTAAAAAAATTAATTTATTTTAATTTATTTAATTAAATTTATTTTAATTTAATTTATTTAATTAATTTAATTTTATTTAATTTATTAAATTAAATTTAATTACCTTCATAATTATATTATTATTTTCAGGCTTTACTTCATTTTCTTCCTCCCACTTTTTTGTAGCTTTTACTAACAATTCTTCAAATTTTTCTTTACCAATAAAATGTTCCATAAGTAACCCAATTCTCTCTTCAGTAAAAATTTTTAAAATTAAACTAAATTTATTTGAACATTTATTTGTTAATTTATAAATAAATCCATTATTATTATTATATTTAATTTTTATTTCAATTAAAAATAATTTAGAAGTAAATCCTTTGCCTTCATTTATGTCCTTTATTTTAATCTAAAAATAAGGAGAATTTTAAAGGAAATTTATTTTAATTAAAAAATACCTTTTCAATGTATCCCCCACCTTCTAACAATTTTTTAAATTTAATTGATCCATTAATTAATTTATTAAGAATATATTCATAAGTAATCCATTTATAGTTATCTACATATTTTAAGGCTAATTTTGAATTAATAAATTTTAAAACAAATAAATTATTATTTAATTTAATATTTTTTATTTGTTCTTCACAATTAGTATAATTAATTGAATTAATATTTTCTTTCATTATTTTAATTTATTTTTTTCTCTGAAAAAAAATAAAAATATTTTAATTATTATTAAAAATAAAAATTAAATTGAAAATATTAGTAAAACAATTTTTAAAAAAATTAATTCATTTTAATTAAGAATTTAATCTATTTATTATGCCTAACACGTTTTATAAATTAATTACAAAAATATAGATAAATAAATAAATTAAATTAAATTATTTTTTTAAAATTATTTGTATAAATAAAATAAGATAATAATTATATTTTTTTTTAAAAATTAAATATTATTTAAAAAAAAAGATTAACCGTCTGAACATAATTAGGCGTGGAGGTGGTAGTGTTATTAAAATATTATTATTATCCCTTTTTATAAATAATTGTTTAAAAATTGATAAAAATAAATTGATGGTAAAATTAAATATAAATGTACTTAAATATATTTTAAATAAAAATTAAAAGAAAAATTAAAAAATTAAAAAAAAAAGATTAATTAATTTAGGTAATAAAGCACTAATAAAATAATTTTAAAATTATCTAAGAAAATAGATAAAAAAAGATTAAACAAAAATGATAAGAAAACGTAGTAAATCAATTAACCACAAACTATTATTTAATTAATAATTTATTTATTTAATGACAATTTAATTAATTAATTAAAAATAAATAAAATAAAATTTAAAATAAAAAATATACTTTAATTAATTTTTTTAGTTAAAGCTAAATAAATAAATAAATATATTTGTTTAATCAAACAAAAGTAAAATTAAAGAGAAATTTAAAAATTAGGCTAGATTAATTAATTAGATAATTACGTATTTAATAAATAAACTTATTTTTACAATTACTTACTAACGTTTTCAGGGAAGATTTTTTAGTAAAAAGCAATTTATAATAAAATTTTAAAATTAATTAAAATTTAAAGAATTAATTATTTTAAATATTTATTATTTTTATTTTTTTTTTTTAAATTTAAATAAAAAAAATTTTTTTTAATTAAATAATATTAAAAAACTAAAAACATTTTAATTAGAATAAAAAAAATATTTTTCTTTTTTAATTTAAATTAATTTATTAATTAAATAAACCTTTATATGTACGTATGTAATGATTAGAGATGGGATTTTTAGGTGACAAAAATCGTAAAATAGGTACCTAAATAGGTTGTAAAAAAAGGTAAAATAGGTTAGAAAAACTTCAAAATAGGTTAAAAAAAATTTTTTTATTCTCTTCGTTCGACATTACAAATTATGTATTTTTCGATATTTTCTTGCGTGAATCGAGTACGTCTATCCGTTAATAGGTACTTTTCGATATGTGCCAATATTTCCTCCGCAACTTTTATTATCTAAAAATTATTTTAGAAGCATAAAATCAACAATTTTTTCTAAAATGTCATGAAATGCATCAATTTCTTTTTTTTTATAATTGTAACTCATTTTTGTAAAATTAGGATTTTTTTAGCATCAAAACCTTCCATTACCTTATCTAACCAAAAACTTTAAAATAATTCCTTTGTGGCAAACTTGCTTAATGCATATATATTCAAAAAATAATCCTTTTGTTAAAAAAAAAGTTGCGGAGAAATTTTCGCGGAAATTTTGGCACATAACCGAAAAGTACCAATAAATATATCTCGTACACTGAAAATGTTCCCTAAACGTCAACAGAAGTTAAAGGTCAAATTTATAATCTGTTATCATACTTGGTTCTATTTTTTCTTCTATATTTTTTATAAAATTTTGCTTTTCTGCAAATTTAAATTGTTTGGAAATAGGAATTTGACATTTTTCTGTTGACGAAGAACGAGCTGATTTTGGCATTTTATTCAAAATTTTACTAAATCCTATAAAAATTTTCCAATTTTTACAAATTTTGATGAAAATAGGTGACAAAATGCCAAAATAGGTTGCAACCTATTTTAGGTTACAAAACGCCAAAATAGGCTATGGGAGGGGTCAATAGGTACTGTCTAAACACATAATTTTCCAAAAATAACTACAGATTTGAGCTTCTCTCATCATAACTTATCCAGGAAAAAAATAGGTTGTAACCTAAAAATCCCATCTCTAGTAATGATATATCCTTTTAACTACAAATTAGCTAAAATTAAAAAAAAATATTTTTTTTAAAATTAAAAGTGAGGCATGTGATTATTACTATCCTAATAAATTAATAAAAAATAATTAAAACACAAAATAAAATTTAAAAAAAAGGAAAAGTCAGATAACAATTTAAATAAATAAAAATATAGTTAAGTAATTTATTTTATTAATTTTAAAAATATTTTATATTAAATAGACATAGTTGATAACATTAATTTCAATTCTCTGAAAATAAACTACAAACTACAACAATAAATTTAAAAAAAAATTAATTAAATACTAAAAACAGTTTTTAATTAAAAATACAATAAATTAAATAATTACACTCCTATTTTGGTTAATAACAAGTTTATTTATTTATTTTTTAATAGAGAAGATCACCAAGTTTATTTATTATTTAAATAATAAGCATAAAATAACCAACTTTTTATTTAGAGTTTTAATAAAAGGTTTATTTAAAATTTAAACAAAAAAATTGGGCTAGCTACTAAATTAATAATTAATTTACTAAATAAATGTAGGTAGGTATTTATATATATTTAAATTAAATATTGTAGTATTTACTTAGCTTTTATATTATAAAATATTTAGGTCTATGTAAACCTGTAAATTCTTATCAATTTATATTTTAATAAATTAATATATTTTTTATTTAGAATTTTAATTAATTCCTAAAAACCAGTTAAGGTGCCCCAATAATTAAAAATATTAAATTAAACTGTAGTTTAATGTCAATGTTTATGATTATTATTATTAAATAATTATTCTATTAAAACAAAATTAATTAATCAAACAATAATTACCCCAATTAAAAGAATAAATAAATTTAATTATTTATTTTATTAAATATAATAATTATTAATTAAATATTGCAGACTTTTTTCGATAAAATAAATTTTATTTATTTTTATTTTATTAATTTAAATATATTTTCTAATTTTTTTATATTTTTAAAAGTCTTTAAATTTATTTTTTCTTATTTAAATATGTAGTTAAATATATTTTTATTGATTTTATTTTGAAAAAAGCAAACATTTAGTCCCTCACATCATTAAATATTTTTTAATACCACATTTCCTCTTTTTCCTTTTTCTTCTTTTTTTATTAGTAAAAACTTTACTTAAATCAAGTTTTACTTATTTTATTCAATTGTTATTTTTAAAATTTATTTTTATTGATTTTTAATTTATTTATTTTTTAAATTTAAATATTTAAACTTTTTTATTTTATTTAAATAATAAATAAACTTGTTATTTTTTAAAGTTTAAATAAAATAAATCAATTTAATTTCTAAAGAAGCTAGATTTTTTTTTTAACAATAAATACATTTTTTTTTAATTAAAAAAATATGTTTAGCTATTTACCTATTATTTTATTATTTTTTATTATTAAAAATTATTTCCTTTATTTTAGCTAAATATTTATTTATTTAAAAAATTATTTAATTTAATTAATATTTTAAAAAATAAATATTTTATTAACAGCAAAATTTCCCTTTTATTTAGTTAAATATAAACCTTATTGAAAAAAAGGTTGCAACGAAATACCCCATTAATTTATTTATTATTTAAATTAATTATTTAAACAATTTATGTATTATTTAATTATTTTATAGAATTAATATGTTTATTAACCTTTAAATAATTAATGTTTTTATTTCATTTAATTAAAAGGACTAATCTTTTAATTAATAGAAAATTTATTATTTTATTTATTTTTTCTTTTTTAACATTTATTTTAATTATTTATTATGAGGAATCTGGTAATGGTTATTTTATTAATTTATATGGAAATTTCTATTTAAAAACAATTTATAAGTCTATTGATGTAAATTACAAATTAGTTAACAGTAAGAGAAAATAATTTACCTAATTAAAAAAAAATTAGTTTAATTTAATAATTTAATTTTAATTTTTTAAAAATTTTATTTTAATTAATTAAAGCAATTATATAAATAAATTAAATAATTAAATATTTATATAGATAATACAATTAATAATATATGGGTAATTGTTATTATCAATAATAAACACCATTTAATTAATTATCAATTGGCACAAAAAACATTAACTTGTTACTGTTATTTACATAAATATAAGCTTGCTATTATTGATATATCTGATAAAGAAAGGGAAGAGGAGGTTAAACAATGCAAACAAAATGATGTTAATTAAATTATTTAATTTACTATTAATTTAACTATTAATTAAATTTTAATTAATTAATTCTTTTTTATTTAATTTATTTTAATTAATTTTTATTTAATTAAATAAATTAATTTAAATTAATTAATTTATTTATTTTTCAGTTCTATTTCCGTCGTCATTGTATTCTTGCCAATTTTCTTTCATTTCATAATTCTTCTAAAATTGATTTTGTATTTTTCTTAGATGCAGATATTGGTATAATTAATCCAAATCATAGACTTGAAGAATTTTTGGAAGGAAAAAAAGATTTTGATTTAATTTTTTATGAAAGAATATTTAATGCTGAAATTATGGCAGGAAGTTATATTTTAAAGAATTCTGAATTTACTAGACAATTTCTTCATTATTGGGCTAATTATAATTTTAAATTACCAAGTAGCTTTCATGGAACAGATAATGGAGCATTACATGTATTTTTAATTTAATTTTTATCTTTAAAAATAATTAAATTTTAGGCTGTTTTTCTTGATATATTTTGTGGAACTTCTTGTTCTGAAATGAGAAATATTTGTTTAAATTTGTGGAATTCTTCTTCTGATTATGATACCCTTATATATTTTACATTATGTTCTAGATATATACTTGGAGCTAGAAATTTATTTAATTCAATTCCTAATACAAAATTAAATATTAAAGGAAAAGTATTTTTATTAACTAATTTTAGTCAATACTGGGCACGAGGTAATTAATTTGAATTTTATTTTATTATTTGGAATCATCAAAATTTATTAGTTTATTTTTATAACTTTTGTTTCAAAAGTTTATTGCTTTTGCTTCAAGTTTATTTTATAACTTTTGCTTCAAAAGTTTAATTTTATGATTTTGCTTCAAGTTTAATTTTATACTTCTGTTTCAAAAGTTTATTGCTTTTGCTTCAAGTTTATTTTATAACTTTTGCTTCAAAAGTTTAATTTTATGATTTTGCTTCAAGTTTAATTTTATACTTCTGTTTCAAAAGTTTATTGCTTTTGCTTCAAGTTTATTTTTATAACTTTTGCTTCAGAAGTATAATTTTATGATTTTTGTTTCACGTTTAATTTTATACTTCTGTTTCAAAAGTTTATTGCTTTTGCTTCAAGTTTATTTTTATAACTTTTGCTTCAGAAGTATAATTTTATGATTTTTGTTTCACGTTTAATTTTATACTTCTGTTTCAAAAGTTTATTGCTTTTGCTTCAAGTTTATTTTTATAACTTTTGCTTCAGAAGTATAATTTTATGATTTTTGTTTCAAGTTTAATTTTAACTTCTGTTTCAAAAGTTTATTGCTTTTGCTTCAAGTTTAATTTTTACTTTTGTTTCAAAAGTTTATTGCTTTTGCTTTAAGTTTGTTTTATAACTTTTGCTTCAAAAGTTTATTGCTTTTGCTTCAAGTTTAATTTTTACTTTTGTTTCAAAAGTTTATTGCTTTTGCTTTAAGTTTGTTTTATAACTTTTGCTTCAAGTTTAATTTTATAATTTTTGCTTCAAGCCTATTTTTATAACTTTTGCTTCAAAAGTTTATTTTAAGTAGTTATGAAATTAATACTAGGTGATTATAATATTGTTATATTTATTATCAATTTTATTAATTTGATATTAAAAAATTAAAAGACTAGCCTTATTAAGATGGATGGTTAACTGGCAATTCTTGGTCAGAAAGAGATTTATTTATACATGGATGGCAAACTTGGTAACAATTTTAATTTAGTATTTATTATAAAACTTTTTTCTTTTTAATTTAAGGCGGTTAAATCGCCAAACTTTTGCTGGTTGGAATTCACCATTTGCTTTAGTAGAATATACTGAAAAAAATATAAAGGAAAATTGTAAAAATCCTATTTTAGCTTTTAAAGAATGGGCATATAAAGATACATTTATTAAAACAGATGAACAAATTAAAAAGGAAATAGACAAAATAATTAATAAAAGAAATGAAGAACATATGAAAATATTAATAAAAATAATTAATTTAAAAAATTGAAAGGATTATATTTTTTACAATTGAGACGGGTAAAAAATAAATTAATTTATTTAAATAAAAATGAATTTAAGAATGTAGTATATTTCTTTCAGATTTTTTATGTTTAAAACAATCAATCTGTACTGTTAAAAGAACAGGTACAATAAATAAACCATGGATAATTCCAATTAATCTAATAAAAATAAACTTTAAAAAAATAAACTTGAAACATACCCTAAAACTAAAATTGTTCTAGCAAATGAAACAATAATTCCAATTGAAACAAAAAAGAGGGGGAAAACGCAAATAATTGTTGAAATTGCAGCCTTTTTAAATTAAATTAATTTTTAATTTAATTAATTAAAAATTAATTATTTTAATTAATTAATTAATTACTTCAAGCATTGGTCTACCAATAATTAAAAGTATTTTTTTAATTCTTTTTTCCATTTCTTTTTTATTAGAGGAAGAAGATGATGCCTTTTGTGACTCCAATTTTTGTTCTCCCAAAATATCAAAATGATAACAAATATGTGCAGAAAAATCAACAGAGAGTCCAATTGCCATTAAAAGATTAATCATTGTAACCTTTAATTAAATAAAATTAATTTAAATTTAATTAATTAATTACTGGGTCAACATCCTGTCCACACCATCCAAGTGTTCCCAATAAAGCTAATTAATAAAATTATATTTTATTTTAAGTTTAATTATTCTAACTAAAAGAGATTGAAAAAACAGAAAAAGTTGCAATTCCAGTACATTTTAAAGTTGGAATTACAAAAAAACAAATTAAAGCCATGCAGGCTAAGGTAACTAAAACTGCTTTAATCATTTCACCCTTTTAAAATAAAAATAAAAAAATAGATTAATTAATTATTTGGATTTTAAATATTATTTTTTTAAATATAAATTGATAATTAAATCTTTTAATTAAAAATTAAATTAAATATTAATTAATTAATTTTAAAAAAATAAAATTACCTTAACACCCAAAATTAGGTCATAAATTGTAGAATCATAATCAAAAACTGAAACATTAAATTTTGGGTATTTATCAATAATTTGTCTAATCTTATCAATAAAAAATGCTCTTTCATGCCAATTAATATTTCCTTTAAATTATTAAAATTAAAATAAAAAATTAAAAAAAAAATAACCTCCACGTGAAATACCAAAAACAAAACTTTTAATAATTACATTGCCTCTTTATAAATTAATTTTATTAAATTTAATTAAATAAACTAACAATTTATTAATTTTATATTGTACAATCCTTTTATCAGCCATTCTTCTTTCATTTAAAAATTCCGGAACCAATGAATAATTTGGTTGATAAATTGAAGTATTATTTAAATTAATTGTTTTATTATTAAAATACTTTAAATTAAATTAATAATTAATTTTTAATATTTTTATTTTTATTTAATTAATTAAATAATTAAATTAATTAATTAAATAAATATTTAATATTTATTTAAATTATTTTATAAATACCTAAATAAAATTAATTAATTAATTTAACCTTTAGATAATCATTAAGCCAAAGTTGAATATATAAAGTATTTGGTAAATCTTGTAAAGTATTAATAATTTGATTAAAATTAGATAATTCAATTGAATTAGAGATATTTGGAGGATTAAATACAAAAAATGAAATTGGTGAATTCTGAAATTAATTAAATAAATTACATTAAATAATTAAATTAAATAATTTTAATTAATTAAATAATTAAATTAAACTAAATTAATTAATTTAAATAATTAATTAATTTAATATAAATTAATTAATTTAATTTAAATAATTAATTAATTTAATATAAATTAATTAATTTAATTTAAATAATTAATTAATTAAATTAAATAAATTAATAACTTCTTTCATTATTTTATTAAAAGTAGTAATTGTATATTGAAGAGGAGAATCTTCCGGAAAAGTTCTTTCCGGAACAAAATTAGTTTTCATTTGATTAATTCCATAAAAGGCTAAAATATAGGAGAACAAAAGTAACATAATTAATAATATTTTTGCTTTAATTGAAACAATAAATTTTGAATAAAAATTTAAAAATAATGAAGAGAAAGAACGAGAAGAACTTAAAAAATTAATAATTAATTAATTAAATTTTTAAAAATTATTTTAAAACTATTTACATTTTCTTTCTTCCAAAAAGGGGTTTATTTTCTTTTTTACATAAATTTGAATATTTTATTTCATTAATTTCTTTTTCATTAATGTCTTCATTTTTCCATTTAATTAAATGAAGACAAGGAGCAAAAATAAAAAATTCAAAGAAAAAATCAAAAAATATAGCAATTGAAGTACACAAACAAAAATTAGACATTAATATTGATGGAGAAAATATACCAATAGTAAAAGCAATTCCATTAGTTAATGAAGTAATAAATATTGAAGAACCCATTTCAATAAATACATTAGCCATTCTTTGAGGAAGTATTTCTTCTATGTATTTTAAAAATTAAAAATTAAATTAATTTAATTTAATACTTTTAATTTCATTATTTTCTTTTAATTCTTTTTGTTCAATTAATGCCCATTTTCTCCATGAATGAATTAATAAAAAAGCATT
Source organism: Meloidogyne exigua (assembly GCA_018905775.1). NCBI lineage: Eukaryota > Metazoa > Nematoda > Chromadorea > Rhabditida > Meloidogynidae > Meloidogyne > Meloidogyne exigua. The sequence continues at coordinate 388,499 of JAGUQR010000194.1, read as the reverse complement.
GTCAACTCCAATGCCAAAAATAAGAAAAGGCATAATAGACATGATAGAATTAAATTTAATTCCAATCCACCCAATTAATGAAAATGTAACAGAAATAGACAATAAAGGAGAAAGTAAAGAAAAAACAATTAAAATAATCTTTAAAATTAAATAATTAATTAATTAAACAATTTAAAAATAAATAAACTTTAAATCTTTTAAATTCAACAAGAACTAAGTTTATTTAATTTAACATAAAGAAATCAAGTTTATTTTATTAGACTATTTTTTAACCATTTTTTAATAATAACTTTAATTTAAATAAATGATGGAATATTTAATATAAATATTTTTAATATTAATTAATTAATACTTTTTTCCTTATATTTTTATTTATAATATTAAAAATTTATTTTTAATTAAAATAATTAAATTAATTTAATTTTAATTAATTAATTTAAATTAAATTAATTATTTTAATTAAATTAAATAATTAATTTTATTTAATTTATTTAATTTAAATTAAATTAACCTGAGATTTCCAATAAAATTTCCAAAAAGCTAATATTAAAAATAAAATCATTGCAGCCACTCCAATAACTAATAAATTAATTATTCTTTTAGACCCTCGCATCATTTCATAATTAGCTAATTGATCAGTATATATTAATGTTCTAAATGTTAAATTATTTAAACGTCCAGCATTTATTTCATTAAATAATTTTAATTCTAAGTTATAAAGCAATTCATTATTAGACAATTTATATCCATCAAACATGTAACTAAAAATAAATAAATTAATTAGGTAATTATTTACTAAAGTCCAATAGTTTCCACAGATTCTATTTTTGATGCAAATTGTTCCTTTAAATTATTTTCTTCCCTTAATTTTACATTATAAAAATGTGAATCTAAAAATACATCAAATCCATAAATATTAGAAATTGGGAAATTTAAATTAATTTCTTTAATTAATGTAGAAGTAAATAAAAGGGAAGTACTTTGTAATTGATAGGCCCATTTATAGGCATGTAAAAGGTAATTAATATCACCACGGCTAATCTATATTTTTTAAGAAAAATTAAAAAATTAAGGACAACATATTTTTAATTAAATTTTAATTTTTTAATAAAAATTAAATTTTAATTTTTAATTAAATTAAATTTTAATTTTTTAATTAAATTAAATATTAATTTTTTAATTAAATTAAATATTAATTTTTTAATTAAATTAAATATTAATTTTTTAATTAAATTAAATATTAATTTTTAATTAAATTAAATTAATTAATTATTATTCCTTTAAAAATAAATTAATTTAATTAATTAAAATTAAATAACCTGAAAATCCTTTAAACAAATAACTGAATTATTTTCTAAAGGATTTCTATTAAAATCCAATTTAAGTTCTTTTATATAATTATCCAAAATGTCAATATCAGTAAACAATTTTTGATTAATTTTTAAATTTTTTTCAGGCATTTTAGCTTCCAAAAAAATTAAAAGAAAATCCAATCCTTTAATAGAAACATTATAAAATTCAGAAAATACCTAAAAATTAAAATAATTTTTAATTAATTTTAATTACCTCCATTTCCTTTGTTGCCCTTCCATTTATTGGGGAAAACCCTCTTCTTACATCAGTCTCTATTTTAATATCATAAATTAAAAAATATGTCAATGAAGGAAGGAATAAAAATAAATTTAAAAAGAAGACTGTTTTTGGGTATTTTCCAACAAAATAGCCAATTAATTTAAATAAATTCATAATTAATCTAATTATTTTATTTAATTAATTATTTTTCTATTTTAATATAAAAAGAAATAAATTTATAATTTAATAAAAGCTAAAAGAAAATAAAAAAAGCTAAAGGTTAAATGCTTGGGAAAAAGTTTAATAAAATTAAACATTAAAGCATTGTTAAGGTTAAATTAAAAAAATATAAAAAAAATAAAAAAATATTTTTCTTTATAAAAAATAATTTATTAGTTGAAAAATAAATAAATATTTTAAATAAATAAAAAAACTATTTAAAATTGTTTCTATAGCAACAGAATAATTAAATAAATAATTTATTAATTTATTTATTATTTATTAGTGCAAATATGTAAATAAAGAAAAATAATATTTATTTTAATTAATTTTAAAAATATTAATTAAAATAAGCAATTAATTATTTAATATATTAATTTTTCATTTTTATTGAAAATATCCCTTTTTATTAAAAATAAATAAAACTTTATAATTAAATACTTCAACCCTTATTTTAATCAAAAATTAAAATAAATAAAAAATATTTTCTTTTTGTTCTCTTAAAATGCAAAAAATAAAAACACAAAAAAAGTAATTAATTAAATTAATTTATTTATTGGTTATAAATAAAATACACAATTTAGTAAAATAGAAAAGTTAAAGAATTTAAAAGTAAATAAATTACTAATATGTATAACTAAGAGAGCGGTAAAATACTTGTCAAATAAAGAAAATAAAATTAAAGTTTAAATTAATTTTTAATTAATAATAAACTTTAAAAAATTCTTTTAATTTTTTAATAAATAAATATTTAAGTACTTTACATTTAAATATATAATTAAGCAAAAAGTCCGCAAGTTTTGTCCGCAAATAAAATAACATGTTTCTTAGCAGTGAATTATCTTGTAAAAATATTTATTTAAAGGGAATTAGATGGAAATTATTTTTAATGCATAAAATAAATATTATTTGTTAAATATAATTAAATTCCCAGATAGAATTTATTTTATTAGGTGCAGACAAAACTTGCGGACATTTGATTACATAAAGGAAAAATGCTTAAATTAGAATATTCTTCTTCTTATTATTTTTAAATTATTTAAACTTTAAAATGTTAATTAAAAACAAAAGAAGAATTTTTAAAAAAATAAAATATCAAAATAATTATTTTTATAGGTTAAAGTAGAGAGGTATTTACGCATTAATAAAGAAAATATTTTTTTAAAAAGGCCATTTTTCTTTTATTTTTTATTTATTTTTTTTAATTAAATAAAATAAATCTTTGAAAAAAAAATTAATTTTTTTTAAATTTTTAAAACTTTACGATTGGCCAATTTATAATTATTTTTAATTTTTTTTATTTTTATTTTTATTCTTTTAAGTGTGTAGGTGATGAAAAATAAAATAACACACAAATTACACATTAAATGAATCTCTCTCTATACATTTTGTTTTCTTTTTTTTCTCTCTCTCTTTTTAAAAATTTTTTTATTTTTAATTTTAAATTTCTTCTAATTGTTTTTTTTATTTTCTGGCGTTGTTATTATTTTTATTTTTTCTAAAGGAAAAGGGAAAAAAAGTTTTATTTATTTTGTGAAGAGAAAAACGTAATTTTCCGATTTTATTTAATAAAAATAAAAGGGAATTTTTTAATTTTAGAAATAAATAAATAAATTAAATAATTAATTAATTAATTAATTTTTAATTAAAAATAAAAATAAATTTAAAAAATAAAAAAATTGTTTTTTTCTAATTTTTAATTAATTAAAATTTTATTTTGAAAAGAAAGAATAATTCACCAAACACAAAAAAAAGATAAAAAAAAAATTAAAAATTAAAATTTAAAAATTAAAAATAATTTTTTTATTTGCTAACTTTAATTTTTAAAGTAAAAAAAATCCTAAAATTATTTAAAAATAAATTTATGAATTTTTGTATTTTGCAAAATATTCTAAATTAAGAAAATTTTAAATAAACATTTATTTATTTTATTTAATATTATTTAATTTTTCTAAATAAAATTAAATGCAAAATCAACTAAATAAATAAATAAAAATTAATTTATAATTTTTTTAAAATTATTTTAATATGAAAATTTGCTTAAATTTATTTATATAAATATACAAGTAACTATGAAGAAGAGAAGCAAATAACACTTTATTGAATTTAAATTATTTAAAATTAATTAAAATAAAATTATTTTTTAAATTAATTAATTAATTATTTAATTATCTAATTAATTAATTAATTAATTTTTTATCTAAAAAACCATTTTAACTTATTCTTTAGTAATTATTTAATTTTATTTAATTATACAAATTTAATATAATTTTATTAAATTTAATTAATATTAAATATATTTAGTACCAATTGTTTAATTAATTATAAACAATTTAATTGTTCATTTACCCTAATTTTTCCTTTTTTTTTTTTATTTAAATTTGAGAAGCAATTAATTTAAATATTAATTTTAAAAATTATTAAGAATTAAAGAAACTAATTAATTAATTAATTAAAATGTCTTTTATTATTTTCTTTATTATTTTAAATATTTTCTCTTTAATTAACGAATCAAAAGGGGGATCATGTAAACAACATGTTAATGATGGTTGTTTTAATTAATTAATTAATATCTATTTAAAGCTTGTGATGCTGTAAAACAGAATTGTTGTGGACCCAATCTTCAATGCTGTCAACCTGGGGTTGGAAGTTGTTCACCACAGACATGCTGTATAAGAAATGGATGTAAATAAATAATAAAATAAATAATATTTTAATTTAATTTAATTTAAGTTGAATCAGGCTCTAATGCCCATTGTTGCTCAAATTCACGTCAGAAAAAAGGCAGAAAAATGGTATGCACCTAAAAAGTAAACAGTTGAAGAACATCTATGATAATTAAAAAAGAATTAAAAAATTAAAATGTGTTGGGGGAAATTAATTAAATTAAATTATTAAATATATTTAAATTTGGATGTTAATTTAAAAAATAAATTTTTTGGGAAAATGTTCTTTTAATTAAATAAATTATTTTATTTATTTAAACATTTAATTATTTAAAATAATAAATATTTAAAAATATGCAAATTTTTTTTTAAATAAAATGAGGCATTTTATAACTTCATTAAATAATATAAAAAAATTATTTTTAATTAATAAATTAAATAAAATAATATTTAATTTAATTTTTAATTTTATTTCATTATTCTTATTAGTTGAAAAGCTTCTAGACGTTCAACAGGATTTGGCTTTAAACATTTCTATAAAAATTAAATTAATTATATTAATTTGGCCTTTTTTTAATTTAATTGTCCAATTGTCTTAAACTTTTTTAACTCAATTTCTATTAATTTTTAAAAATTCCTATTTTAATTTTTTCTGAGAAAATTATTTAAAAAATACAAAAATAATAGAAATAACTTCAAAAAAATTCTCAAAAAATTTAGAAATATTTAAAAAATATAAAAATTAAATAAATAAATTAATTAAAATTACTTAGGTTTTATTGGGTATTTATTTTAAATATTAAAAATAAATACCTCAATTATATTAATTATTTTATTAATTAAATAATTATTAATATTAGAATATTCAGTTTTAATTTCCAAAATATTTGTTGAATAATTAATTTCTCCATTCCAACATTTATTGGGATTTTTGCCTCCTAAGAATGTAATTTGTTGACTAGAGTTATCCATTATGGGATATGGATATTCATTAAAACCAAAAAGCATTTGAAATATTATAACACCAATGGCCCATATATCTGCTTTTGTTGCATTTTTTACTTGCTAAATAATTTAATTAATAATTTATTTATTTATTTATATATTTATTTTATTTTGTTAATTATTTTTATTTAATTAAATAATTTATTAAATTAAATATTTAATTAATTAATTAAATAATTAATTAATTAAATTTAATAATTTAATAAATTTAATTAATTTAATTAATCTAATTAATTCATTTATTTATTTATAATTTTAATTTATTTAATTAAATATTTTTTTTGTGTATTTTTTAAATTAAATTAGAAAATTACACTTAAATAAATTAATATAAACAATTAATTTAATTATAATAAAAAGCTAAATATATTTAATTTAATTAATTAATACATACAAGTCCATTCTTAGCTAATTCAGGAGACATAAATTGAAACGTTCCATAAATAAAATTATTATTATTAGTTAACTTAAATAAATTAAATAATTTAATTAATTATTTTTTAATTTAATACTTTAGCTTTTAATTTTGAAAATCCAAAATCAGAAAGTCTCAATTTTCTTCTAATTACCATTATATTTGAAGGCTTTAAATCCAAATGAATTGCAACTAAATTAAAGATTTAAATTTATTTAATTTTTAAAATAATTATTTTAATTAATTCTACCTTCATGAAAATTTTTAATTATTAAAATTAGTTCAACAATTAAACGATGAACTTCACTTAAAAATTCATTTTTATCCATCTAAATAATAAAATAATTTTTACTAATTAAAAAGTATTATTTAATACTTCTCTTTTTTGCTTTTTAATATATTCTTCTAAACTCATATCAGCAATTTCCATAATAAATGTATTATTATTATCAATACTAAATAAATAAATAATTAATTTATTAAATAATTTTATTTATTTATTTAATTATTTATTTTATTAATTAATTAATTAATTATTTATTTAATTAATTAATTAATTAATTATTTATGTATTTATTTAATTAATTAATTAATTAATTAATAATTATTTAATTAATAAAATAAATAATTAAATAAGTAAATAAATACATAAAATTAAATAATTATTTAATTATTTAATTAATTATTTAATTATTTAATTAATTATTTAATTAATTAAACAATTAATTAATCAATCATTTAAATCAATTAATTAAAATTTTGGGAAAAGGAAAGGCACTTATTAAAATAAATATTTTATTTTATATTTATAAATCTTTAAAAAATAATTTAAAAATATTTTTAAGTATTTTTAGTATAGATTAAATTTCTGAAGGATTGATTATTATGTGTTTTATTTTTTAAAATAATTATTCATAAAAGATTATCTCTTCTACTATAATAAAATCATTAATTTAATACCCTCCTATTATAATTTTTTTTTAATAAATTTAATTAAATAATTTACTAATTTATTGAATTAATTATTTTTTGTTTCGAATTTTTATCTTCAATTTTAGAAATTTCTTCATAAAAAGCTTTTTCTTTTTCAAATTTTATTTTTTCATAAAATATTTTTGCTGCATAACAATTTTCATTTTTAAAAGAATAAACATGATAAACCTAAAAAATATTAAATATTTATATTTTTTATTTTTTAATTAATATTTATATTTTTTATTTTTTAATAAATAAATAAATGTCTATATTTTTTAATTAATAAATAAATATATTTAAATTAATTATTAAAACAAGAAAAAAGTTTTTTTAAATGAATAAAAAAATATTTTTTATTAATTATTTATTTTTTAATTAATAAATGTTATTTAATGTAAATCTGAACAAATAAATAAATAATATATTTTTCCCATTAAATTAAAATAATATTTACCTTTCCATCTGCTCCTTCTCCTAATAAAATTAAATTACCAAAATTAATATTATATTCATAATAATATTCTGTTTCATCATTTATTTGTTTAAATGAATTCAAGTTTATTTTTCTATAGCAAGAACAAGTTTGTTTTTCTGATTTTTCTTCTGATTTTTGTTTTTTAAAAGAGACTCCTTTTCTTGCTATTTCCTTTCTTTTTTTATGTCTCGCTTCACTTTTTTCACTTTTTTCATTATCTCCTTCAAATGAAAAATGAACAAAAACTAAAATTAAAAATATTATTTTCAACTTCATCTAAAGAAATAATAATTTTAAATTAAATTAAATAATTTAAAAAAAAATAAAAAAAATTTATTTATTTGTTTAATTTAATTTAAATAAATAAAAAAATTTATTTATTCGTTCATTTCCCCTCAAAATTGTGAATGGCAGACAATTTTTTAATTGATTATGTCTAACATACAATTTAATTTAGAGAATTAAAATACAAAATACACCCCTAGACATATTTAAATATTTTAGTAAAACTTTAATTAATAAAATAAACACTAAACTGAATTCTCTTTTATTTTTATTTAATTAGTTTTATTAATTGAAATTTTCGAATTTTTTAAATTAATTAATTAATTTTTTTTAAATTTATTTTTTAATTAAATTATTTATTTACAAAAATAAATAAGAGAAAAATAATGTAGGAAAAAAGGAATCAGGAAGTGCTCTTATTCATAATTGTACTCTACAATAGCCTTGAGGGCAAAAAGCGCAGTACCACTCCTCCAAACATTAAAAAACTTAATTATAAGAAACACCGCCAAAAGAATATAAAATGTACACATATAACTCAGAAAATGATGGAAAGGTAGAAAGGAACAGGCTTTTTGTACATCCTTATGTGTTTTTTGTTGAGAATATATATAAAATAAGGGTTTTTCCTTTTTATTTTATTTTGTTATTTTTTTTTAGTTGAAAATATTTATTTATTATATTTTGGTAGTTCTTTTAATTTATTTTTAATTAAAAGTAAAGGGTTTTAGTTGTTGATTTGGATAATTTTTGTTAATTTAAAGTTAGCAGAATTTTTAAAGTTCTTTTAATTAAACACCCTTAATTTAATTTATGGACATGGACCCTAATTTGGACCTAATTTAAATTAATTGTCCAAGTACAGAAAATTTAGCAAAGCCTAAAAATGGATGAAAATCTGAACTATTGTTTACCTAGGAAAAATGTAAAATATTCATCTCTAAGGAATAGTTGTTAGTTAATTAAGGATTATTTAATAGGAGGAAAACAGAAGGAATACTTAAATACCCTCTATTGCTAAAAAATTATGAAGCTTAATAATTTTTAAATTAAATAATTTAATTTAATTAAATTAAGATAAATAAAGAATGAATAATCTACCAAAAGGGACAGTAAATATAGCTGCTGGACTTGCATTAATTTCCTTTGGAACAATGCTGCTTGGTGTTCCATTAATGTAAATTTAAATAAACTTAACGCTTAAATATTTAAATTAAACCTTAGGTTTATTGATTTAATTAAACTTGAAAAGGAAATGTCACAAAAAAGACAAATTGTTGAGGATATGGTTATTCTTTAATTAAAAATTATACTAATTATTTAGAATTCTCAAATGTGGAATACAATAATGGAACAAAATGTGTTAACCAGAATAGAAAGGGCAACAGATAATACTCGAAAACGAAGGCAATGTAAATAAATAAAATTAATTAAAAATGACCTTTCTTTAAATTTATTTAATTTGAAGATGAAAGTGCAGGAGTTAAATCACCACCTCCACAAAATAAATGTCCTAGTGGACCTAAAGGTATTCGAGGAGAACCAGGGGAACCAGGTAGAAATTGTTTTCAATTTTTAAATAAATTAAGGTCTCTTTTAATTAATTAAATTGTTAAGGAATGGATGGGGAACCAGGCCTAGCTGGTTCCCCTGGAAGTAGTCAAATTCCTTCTGAGGCTGGTAATGGGTATGGGGAAAGTATAGCTGCAGGTTGTGGGAAATGTCCAGCGGGACCAACTGGATTACCTGGCTATAAAGGAAAAAGAGGTCCGAGAGGAGAGAAGGGACCGAAAGGTTAAATATTTAAATTAATAGAAGAAAACCAATGATTATTTAAGGCTCTCCTGGTGCGCCAGGTCGTGATGGACAACCAGGGGATGAAGGGCCTGAAGGAGAAATTGGGCTTCCAGGCGATATTGGGGATGCAGGAGTGAAGGGAACAGCAGGAGAGGATGGTAGGGGAATTAAATAATTAAAATAATTAATAAAGTCAACTATATACCTATATACTTAAATTAATAAATAATAGTACATAGTAGGTTATTTTCTCGTCATTTTATAATAATTTATCCTTTACAAAATTTATTTCCTTTTATTAAATATTTGCCAAAATTCTCCTTTACTAGCTGTCTGATTTCTTAATAGATTATTCCTTTGCAAAGGTTATTTCTGTTGGAATATTTCCTAATTAATCCTTCCCTTTATTTATTTATTTATTAATTATTTCCTTGCAAAATTTAATTTTCTTATTAAGACAACTAAAAAAATTAAATTAAAAAAAAATTAAAGGTGTTGGCTATGCTAAAGGCGAGCCTGGACCAAAAGGTCCAGGAGGACCTCCCGGTGAGTCTGGAGATGAAGGCCCGACAGGAGATCGTGGTGACGATGCTTCACCTGGTAAGCAATTTAATTTAGCATTTACAACTTATTTATAAGGATATTAAAAATTACGTAAAAATAAATTAATTAAATTAGAGACAACACTGTCTAGCTGTCTAGCCTTTTTTTTAAATAAATAAACAAATATTTTTAATATTATGATTTAAAATTAAAAAATAAGTTTAAGGTCCACAAGGAGCTATTGGGCCGCCGGGTGCTCGTGGTGATAAAGGCAAGGATGGAATAAATGGAAGTCCTGGTGCTCAAGGATTACCTGGTAAAATAAATTAAATATTTTTATTTAAATAATTTATTCAATTATTTTAAAAAATAGGTGCTGATGCAGAGTATTGCCCATGTCCAGAACGTTCAAAAGGAATTGATGTAGGTCCTGCTATTCCCTCCGCCCCATCTCCATCACCTCAATATCAACAACCAGAAATACCACAATCAGCTTATGGTTCTTCAGTGCCAAATAAAAGTATTCCAGAAGTACCTAAGAAGGCAGACACTGCAAGTTATGGGGCAACTAAACCTGAAGGAGTAGGAGGAGGTTATAATGGAGGTACAGAGAAAGGTTAATTAATTAAATATTTTATTTATTTTTATAAATTCCTTTAGCAGCAGAGAATAACGCAGAAAAAATTAATGGAGACCAATCAACTTCAAATAGACGCTTATCTGCATATAATAAACTTGTCCATGCTGCATTAAGACGAAGACATCTCTAATCATTTTTGGCTAATTAAATTAAATAAATTTTAAGAAAAATGTTTATACATTTAAAGAAAAGCTTTTTATTTAAAAATAAAAAAGTGAGAGATTAATTGTGCAAATTATATTTATTTTAAGCAAAATTATTAAAATAATGGAGATTATATTAAATTGAGCAGATGAAAAAAAAATATATAAAATTATTAATTAAAATTAATAAAAAAAAAGTTTTTGAGAAATTCCAGAAACAAACGCCTCTAAACGCTTAAAGTTAAAACTTGAATTATAAAACAAAAACATCATTAAAACAAGTTTTAAAAGCTTAAGTTTATTTAAATGCTTTTAAATGTATTTTCGGTAATTAATTTTAAGGGAATTAAGTGTCTGGAAATTTCTCAATTTTGATTAGAAAAAAATGTTTGAGAAACATAAATATAAAATAAAATATTATTTATTAACAAGACTAATTAATTAAATTAATATTAAATTAAAATTAATTAAATTAGCCTTTGCTTTAAATTTTAAAATATTTTCCTTCTTCTTTTTAATACTCTTTTAATTTAATATTTTGATTTTATTTAATTATAAATATTTTTAAAAAATTAATTAAAAAAAATCCTTTAAAAAAAGGTTCATTTCCCTACTTAAACATACCACTCTTTGAACTCTCTTTTTGGAGCTTCTCTTGAAATTGCAATTGTTTCACGTGGAGTACTACTACTACCTCCATTTCCTTGAGCTAATATTGTCGTAAATTTAGTCCCTCCTCCTGTTGTTGTTGTTCTTTCAGTAAATCCAATAGCAGATGTATTATTTCCATTACCTATAGTTCCACTTCCATTACGTAAAAGACATTGAGTTGAACCCTTTTAATTTAAATTAAATATTTAAATTTTATTTATTTAAATTAAACATTTCTAGTAAATAAAAAATAAAAATTAATTTTTATTATTTTTTATTCAACACCCAGAAGATCAACGCTACTAAAAATCAACCTTCTTTAAATCAAAGAAGAGGAGATAATTTCCAGAATAATTTAAATGTTCTCTTCCTTTAATTAATTTAAATAAAAATACTTACCACTAGAGTCCCAACTCTTGTTATTCCATTATTATTATTATTATTTTCAAATTCCCTCATTTGATGGTGTTGAACTTGTGGAGAAAACTCATTAGGAGGAATAGGGGTATACCCTGACTTTTGACCAGAAGAAGAAGATTGTACAACATTTTGCCCCCCAGCAGCTGCAGCTGCCATTTGAGCACAAAATTGGTGTGGACGTTTACAAAATACACAAAGCAATATTGCACCCAACATAACAACAATACTAAGTGATCCAACTAGAAAATAAATAAATTAATTAAATTTAATTTAAATTAACCTCCTATTAAATATTTTTTGTCTGCGCCCAACTGGTTATCTGAGGTAGTTGGAACAAGTGACTGCAAAATAAATTAATTATTTAATTTAATTAATTAATTTATCATTAACTAATTAAATTTAATTAATTAAGTAAATTTAATTAATTAATTAATTTAACACTATTAATATTTATGTGAGTATATAGAAAGGATTTAATTAATTTTATTTAAAATATTATCCAATTTCCACCTTTAATTTAAAAATAAAATAAAAAACACAAAGTATGGACCCAAAAATAAAGGCCAAATTCCAACAATTAAAATAAAAAAGAATATTAAAAGTAAAGATAAATAAAAAAATAATATAATAATAAGTATTAAATAATTATTAAATTAAATAAAAATAAATTATTTAATTAAATTTAATTTAAATAAAAAAAAATACAGTAGAAGGAGTATTTTGATGGCTATATTGTAAAGCACCGTTCATTGGAGTTGTAGGTCTAACAGCATACAGGGTTGGGTCATTCGGACCAACAGGAAAACGTGGAGCTAATGTTTTTCTATTTGTACTGCTACTACTGGTAGTTAAAGAAGGCTTTTGTGTAGGAGCTAAAATATAATAAGGCTTTAGTCTGTACAAATAAAATAAAAAATAATTTAATTAAGTTACTGCAAATTTATATAAAAGGGTTATTTATTAAGGGAAAATTTAAAATAAATTAATTTTAAAAAAATTAAAAATTAATAAATAGAGAAGTGACTTTCTTTCCTAGAAATGTGCAAAATATAATTAAAGAAAAGAAAAGAAGTTTAAAAAAATAATTAAAAGTTAAACAATTAATGTTAACCTTAATAAATAATTAAATAATTTAATTAAACTTTTTTTGATTTTTTTAAAGAGTGTAGGGAATATTTAAAAATTAATTTCTAAAAAATATTTAATTAAATAATAAGAATTCTATTTATTTTAATTTAATATAAAATATTAATACTTATAAAGAGAATTAATTAAAAAAAAAAACAATTAATTAATTAATTTAAAAATAATTAAAAATAAAAAACAAATAACTCAACAGTTAAATAAATTAATTAAAAAAGAAAAGCACACACTGCAATCAAAAATAAATATTTAATTAATATTAGTTTAACTAAAAATAATTATTTAATTAAAAATTGATTTACCCCTAATATTTTAAAAAATTAATAAAAACATTCCAGCAGCACTACTCAAATATTTTAAAGAAAAAAAATAAGGGAAGAATTTAAATAAAAATAAAAAATATAAAAAACATAAAAAAGAAGAAGAAAAATAATAAAAAAAAAGAATTTAAAAATAAATAATTAAAAAAAGGTTTATTTATTTATTTAAGGGGAAATCAAGTATATTCAAGTTTATTTAAATTAAAGTAATGAAAAACAAAATATTTTTTATTTTCAACATTTAATGAGGGAAATAAAAAAAAACAAAGGTTTGTGCGTTAAAACGGAAATTTTATTTAGGAAAGAAAGTCAATCCTTTTTTTTAAATCTTTGGATAGTGTCAGTGAATTTAAAAAATGGGAAATTGTGCAATTTTTAATTTTTTTTTTAAATTTTAATTTTATTTAGAATGAAGTTTAAAAAAGTTTATTTTTTAATAATTTTGCAGTAAATACTCTTTTACTAGGAAGGAACTTTTTTAGTAAGCAACCTAAGTTGTCCGCAAGTTCCACAATATTTAATATTTTTTCTTTCTATTTATTGGGTAAATCAAATAATAAATAAATAAAAACGAGGTAACTTTTGAGACTCCAAAATACTTCTTTTATTTTCAAAAAAATAAATAGACATTCTCTGAAATAAAAATTAAACTTGCGGACAAAACTTGCGGACTAAAACCTAGTTCTCACCCTACCGCTATTTAATTTATTTAAAAATTAATTTTTCAATTAATTTACCAAAAGTAAAATTTAATCCAGGCCTAATACCCGTATCAACAGTAAAATTATGTATTTGATTTAATAAAGGCAATATTTTTGTTGTTGTAGTTGATTTAGTTGAGTAGGTGGTTGAAGACACCTTTTCCTCAATTTTTAAGCTTTTTGTTCCTTTATTTATTTGATTTGATTCTTTTAATATTTTTTCCTCAATTTTAATTTTAGGTTTTAATTTTTGCCATTTTTTTAAACCATCATATCCCAATCTTCTGCCGTCTGGAAAAGTTCTTGTTCTCATAGGCCAACCACCCTTTGGTATATAAATTTGTTTTACTAATAATAATTCTTCTTTTTCTTCCTTTTCTTTTTTATTTTCTTCATTAGAATAGGTTAATATTTTTTCTTTTTGTTTTTGTCTAATTCTATGTCTATTATTATATTTAAATAATTCTTCTTCTTCTTCTTTATTATTTAATTGTTTTTGTTGTTTTTCTGAAGTTGAAGGAAATTTTGCTAGAGAATTAAAAAGTTCAAAATTCGAAGAACTCTTATCCTTTACTAAATCCATTAAATCAAGTTCAGAAGAAAATAATTTTAAAGTTTGTTGTGTAGAAGAAGAATAAGGAATTGAGGCTATTTATAATTTAATATTTTATTTATTTAATTAAATATTTATTTTCTTTATTTTTTTTATTTATTAAAATAAAATTAATAATTTTAATTAAAATTAAATTAATTTTTTTTATTAAAATTAAATTAATAATTTTAATTAAAATTAAATTAATTTTTTTTATTAAAATTAAATTAATAATTTTAATTAAAATTAAATTAAATAATTTTTTTATTAAAATTAAATTAATAATTTTAATTAAAATTAAATTAATTTTTTTTATTAAAATTAAATTAATAATTTTAATTAAAATTAAATTAATTTTTTTTATTAAAATTAAATTAATAATTTTAATTAAAATTAAATTAATTTTTTTTATTAAAATTAAATTAATAATTTTAATTAAAATTAAATTAATTTTTTTTATTAAAATTAAATTAATAATTTTAATTAAAATTAAATTAATTTTTTTTTAATTAAAATTAAAGTTATTTTTTAATTAAAATAAAAAATTTTTTTTTGTTAAATCTAAAAAAATAAAAAAAGGTTTATTTATTTATTGGAGGTATTTATTTATTTTTCAGAGTATCCTTTTTATTTTTAGAAATAAAATACCCCCATTTCAGTAATATTAAAAAAGAATTAATTGCTCAGTATTTTAACCCTTTTTCAATGTCAACGTTAAAACTTAGAAAAAAAAAAATAAAAGACCAATTAAATTTAATTGTATATTTTTTTTTATTTATAGGCATTTTTGTTGAAAAAATTCCTTTTATATTTTTAAAATAATTTTATTAAAAAAAGTTTAATTTAAATTTAATTTTATTTTATAAATAAAGGTGCAATATAAACAACAACATAATTAAATTAACTAATTAAAGTGCATAAATAAGTGGAAAAAGAATAATAAAATAAACAAACCTACTACTTTTAATTAAATTTAAATTAAAAAAGAACAAAAATTTTTCCTTTTAAAAAAAAAGCTAAAAACTAAATAATTATAAAAGAATAAATCTAAACACTTAAAAAAGGTAAAATTATTTTTCCATTTAATTTTTAAATTAATTTAATTATTAATTTATTTGTTGGGACAAATAAACCTCTAAAATTGTGTGTCTTTTGTAATTTTTAAAAATATATTTAAAATAATATTGGATTAAATTAGAGGAAGAAAAGCGAATTTTGCTGTCTTGTTACCATCCCCAATATTTTTTTTAATAAATAAATAAATTAATTTAATTAAAATAAATATTAAGAAAAAATTAATTTTTAAATAAAAAAAAAATTAATTATAACCTTAATAATAAATATTATTATTAATATAAGGAAGTGAATGAAAAAGGAAAATAAAAAAGTTTTTTTTAAAAGAAAAAGAATAAAGTAAGAATTATTATTTATTTTATGTGCTCAAGTGCGTGCTGGAGTGCATTTTTATTTATATAAAAATTCCCCCAAGTTCAATCTTAAAATTTTTGTTTATTTTTTTTCTTCATTTATTTGTTAAGGCCAATGGCCGTGCCAGATTTGTGCAAATGACCAAATATATGCAAAAAATAAATAAATAAATTTAAAAAGCATTTATAGGAAAGAAAAGTTTTTTTTTGGGTTAAAAAGCAAAATTGCGTGATTAAAAAAGCAAAAGCTTTAATTTATTTTTACTGAAAAATGAAAAGAAAAAAAAGGTGAATTGAAGGTACAAATACATCAACTAAATTAATTTTTCTAAATAAAATTAATTTAAAATAATATTTAAACAAAAATATTAATTTTTAGTAAATATAGAGTTTAAAAGATTTAATTAAAAACAAAAAAGAATTTTTAAAAAAATATAAGAAAGAATTAAAAAAAAAAAAAATTAAAAAAAAACACACAAGACCACAAAGAATTAAAAAAATAATTTTAATTTTAATTTAAAAATAAAATTATTTATTTTTATACTTACCACTAGTTTTTGGTCTAGTCCAAGAATGAGGTCGTTTTCTACTTGTTGTTGTGCTTTTTATAGTTTTTGTTGTAAAAGGAAAAGAAGAAGAAATAGGTGATGTTTTAGTTGTTGTTAATTCTTTAGTTGATTGTAATGTTTGTGTTTTTTGTGTTTTTGTTTGTTCTTCCAAAACAAGTGACTTTGAGATTATTGGAATGAAGAAGCCTTTTTATTTAAATTTAATTAATTAAATTTAAAAAAAAATAATTTTTTAATTTTTTTTTCTTTACATAATATATAAAATATAATTAAATAGATTATTTTAAAAAATATTTTAAAAATAAAAGAAATTAATTAAATTATAAAACTTTAATTCAAATGAAGCTTAGAGATTAAATATAAAATAAAAGAAATAAAAATTAATAAAATTTAATTAATCTTTATTAATAATTTAATTAAATTACCATTTTCATTATTATTTAATTTATTAATAATTTCTTTCCCTTCTTCTTCCTCTTCTTCTTCTGTTGATTCAATTAAAGGCAAAAATTGGGAAGGATAAAATTTAGGAGCCGGAATTTGATAATGCTGTTCTCGGCACTTTGGTGTGTGCCAATCGATGAGACAAAGAATTGGCAAAGAAGTACTACTAGTTAAAATTGTTGAGGAGGAAGAAAAAAATTGTTGCGCGGACATTTTTAATTAATTAATTTTTAAGTTAAAAAAGGATTAAGAAAAAATAGACGAATTAATTAAAAAAAATAATAAAAATATTTCTAAAAAATTAAAAAAAAATAAAAAGAGGTATTAAGAAAAGATTAGTAATAAATTAATTAAATAAAAAATAAAAATTAAAAGAAAAATATAATATTAATTTTTCCCTTAAAAATTAAAATCGACTTAATACTTTAATAAAATAAATAATTTTTAATAAATATTTTAAATTATTTTAATTAAATTTTTATTTTTAAATAATTACTATAAAACGCTATTAATTTAAAAAATAATATTTAAATTATTTAATTGACTTGTTTAATTTTAAATTAATTTTTTGTACGCGCGTTCATTAGTTAATAATAAAAAAAATATTAAAAAAAACTATTAAATACATTCAGCTTACTAATTAAAATCTAAGAACATTGTACTATTTTAAATTTAAAAAAGAAAGGGGAAAAAAGAAAGAAAAATAATTAAATAAATTAAATAAGCATAAATCCCTTTTAATGCATTAATTCAAAATAACGTTAATTAGCAAAGAAGAAGTAGTAGAAAAAAAAAATAAAAAAAGGAATATAATAAAATAGAATAAAGCTAAATAAAGTCAAAAAGTAAATACATACGTCCGTCCATCTTATTATTTTAGCGCAAAGAAAAAATATACAACTGTTACTTAAAGTTTACTTTTAAAGTGTCTACTATATATTTAAAGCAATATAAATATTTTAGATTTTTTGGCACCTTGTAAAAATTGATAGAAAGAAATTGTAAATAAATATATACACTACACCTACCTATATACATACTGGCTATATTTCCTTTTTTTTTCTTTTTGGCAAACTTCCTCTCTTTGGCATTTTTTATTATTGAAAAATAAAGGAAAGGAGAGCGCAAAGAAGGTTCGATAAAAAAATTAATATAATTCTTACCTATATAAAAAAAATAAAAAAAGGAGTGAATTAAATAAAAAACTTTTAAAGGAATTTAAAATTGTGTTAAAGAAAAAATTATTAAACTTATTGTTAATAAAAAATAAATTTTTAAACACATAATAGAATAATAATAAATATACTACAAGTCGTAAAAAAAATCCTTAAAATAATCCAAACTTTTAGGTAAAAAATATTATAAAAATAAATAAAATATATAGTCTCGGGAGAGTTAAAAACATTAAAATTCGGTAAAAATTTAAACAAAAAAAAATAAAAAATGTTAAAGCAACAGAGCAAAAAAATGCAAAGCCAAAATAGCCTTAAAAAATATTTAAAACTTTTTTTTATTTTAAATGTCTTAAAACTTTAATGTTTTTTAAATGGTCATTGAAAAACAAAGGAAAGATTGAAAGGCGATTTTTAAGCCAAAAATCCACTATTTTTATTTTCTTTAAGGCTTCCCAGGGGAAATGACCATAAGGTTAAAAATTTATTTAAAAAATAAAACTTCTTTTATGAAAAAATTTTTTTGGGTAAAAATGCTTAAAAATACTCCAAAAAATACAAAAAAAAAAAAAAATTAAAATAAATAATTTTAAACAATTTTTAAAAACGAAAAAATTAAATCAACATTAAGTGGAAACATTTAAAAATTTAACGGAAATAAAAAATTTTAAATAACTTTTAAAATTTATGTAAATTAAAGTAGTACCATAATAAACATAAAAATAAAATTTTTATTTATAAATCAAAAATAAAATGACCGCGCAATAAATAAAGTATGTATGTAGTTGTGGTTGTTGTCTACTTAAGCTTCCAATTCTTGAAGGAAAAAATTAAAAAGAGAGAGAAAATAGAGAGACGAGAAAAAATTAAAAAGGAAATGCTAAACAAAATTAAGGTTGTTATTCAAATAAATTGGTTTAGATATTTCTTTAGATAATTAAAGAAATAAATAAATAAATAGAAGGGAATGGCCTTAAATAAAATAATTAAATCCTTTTTAAATTAATTAATTATTAAATTATATAATTTACCCTATTTTTAAGGGCAGAAGAAAAATAATTATTTAATAAAAAAATTATTTTTAAAAGAAAAGGATTAAATAAAACATTTATTTAATAATTAATAATAATTTAAAAAAATAATAAAATTAAAGTAGTTTATTTAAAAATAATTAATTAAATAATAACGAAGAGAATAAATTAAAAAATAAAATGAAATAAAAGGAAAGAGTATGAGCTTCCTTCTAAAGTTTGTGGAATTTAAAAAATAAGAAAATAAAAGGAACTAAAAATTAAATAAAAAATATTCCAATTTAGACAAAATAAAAATAAATAAAAATTAATTTAAATAAATTATTTAATAAAAAAGATTGACGTCAATTAAATTAAAAAATATAAAGAAAAAGAAGAAAATATTTTAAAAAAAAGAAAAGGGAAAAAATAAATCCAATACATATGGCGAACACAAAGTAATTAAGGAAATTGGCAATAACAATTTAATAGAAAAAAAAAAATTTTTTTTTTTAAAGATTAAAAATAAATAAATAATATTGATAAAATAAAGAATAAAATAATTTTAAAAAATTTAAAAAAAATTAAAATAAATTCTTAGCAAAAAAATAAAATAATTAAAAATGCTTTAAAATTGTCTTAAATTTAGTAAAATAATTTAAATTAAATTTAATAAATTTTCAATAAGTTAATTATATTTTTATTTATTTTTGTTTAAGTAAAAAATTAAATAAACTTACTATCAATAAGAGCAGGTTCAGGTATACAATTACGAGCATTTTGTTTAAGACAACCTAATGGAGATTTTGTAAAGAAAAAAAGAAGGAGAAATGGTAGAATCGTTCTGATGATATTTCTTCAAGTTTAATGGTTGATGCTAAGAATAAATTTAATTAATTAAATAAAAATTAATTAAATTAATTAATTAAATTAATTAATTAATTAAATTAATTAATTAAATAAATAAATTAATTAAATTAATTAATTAAATAAATAAATATTAATTGATTAATTAAATTAATTAATTAAATTAATTAATTAATTAATTAAATTAATTAAATAAATAAATAAATAAATTAAATTAATTAATTAATTAAATTAATTAATTAATTAAATTAATTAAATAAATTAATTAAATAAATAAATAAATTAATAAATTAAATAAATAAATATTAATTAATTAATTAAAAATAAAATAAGGAAAGAAATGTTAAATTTAAAAATAAAATTATTAAATTAAAAGAATTTCTTTTTAATAAATTTTATTTTAAAGAAAATAAAGGCTTTTTAAAAATATTTTTTATTTATAATTTTAGCACAATTTAGATGCCTTTTTTGAATAAAAAAAGAAAAGATAATTAGTGTGTCTTTTGTTATTTTTATATAAAAAGCAATTTTATGGTATTTAAATTGTTTTGTTAATGTCAAAAAAAAAAAAAGAAAGAAAACTTTTATTTTTTATATTTTAATTGGTTAATATTCCCCTATTTTTACTATTTATTTTATTTTTAAAATAAATAATTAAAATGTTTTTAACAGTTGGGTAATTTTAGGTATATTTTATTAAATAAAAAGAAATATTAATTCTTTAGTGGAACAAATTAAAGGTGTTAGAAATTTTAAAAAACTTGGTCAAGCAATTTTTATTTCAATAAATTTTTTATGTATTAGCATTTGCAAAGAAAATATAAAAAATGGTTATGAAGACAATCAGTCAGTAAAAACAGGTATTAAATAATTATTTAATCAATCAATTAATTTAATTATTTATTTATTAATTTATTTAATTATTAATTTAATTAATTACTTAATTAAGGTAACTAATTATTTAATTAATTTAATTCTTTTGTTTATTTAATTAATTATTTAATTTAACAATTTATTAATTTAATTATTAATTAATTTAATTATTTATTTATTAATTAATTAATTATTTATTTATTTATTTAATTACCATAGTTGTTTGATATAGCTTTCCTTCCATCGCCCTATCAACTGACAAATTTCTTTGTTTATTTTCCATTTTAATATTTTTAAGTTCAATTTGTTCAGAAGAGTCTAAATTTAATTCTTGAATTTGTGAAGAGGTAGAAGAACCTTAAAAATAAATTTAAAAATTATTTATTTATTAAATTAAAAAATTTAAAAAAAAATAATTTTGGGGAAAAATTGTAAATTAATTTGCAAAGAAAGGAATAAAAAAAATAAAAATAATTTTTAAATTTTACATTAAATTATGTAACATATTTATAAAAAACAAAATTTTATTTTTTAAAAAAGGGGCATTTTTAGGGTTGCTAATAAAACACTTTTAAATAAATATTTATTTAATAACAAAGGAAAAATAAATTTAAATAATTCCAGATTTAAAAATAAAAAATATTTTATTTTTAAAGAAAAAGGAAAATAAATAAATATTTAAATAAAAATATTTATATATAATTCCCAAGTGTAATAATATGCCAAATAATATTTTTAAAAATAAAGGAAAGATGAGTAGTACAAAGCATTGATATAAAGTAGACATATACTTTTATTTATTTATTAGTAAAATATTTTTTAAAGGAAAAAATAAAATAAAAAATATATTTAAAAAAAGATGAGCAAAAAATACATATATAAATGTGAAGTTTTTTTTCTTTTATTTTTTCCTACCCCTTGACATTTTTGATGTATATTTTAATAACTCAGTATATCAGATATATATTTAAGCAATACATTTTGGCATTTTTACTTTTCTTTTTTTTTTTTTTTTTTTTGACAATTGATGGAAAGAAAAAAATAAAAAATAAAGGGATTAAAAAAAATAAAAGGAAATTTTAGGTAATAATTATTATATTATAATCTTTATATTTATTTATTTTAAAAGAGAAATAATAAATTTTAAATTTATTAATTTTAATAAATTGCTTAAAAAATAAAAAAATAGAAGGAATTATTAAAATTTATTTTTTTTAATTTTTGGATTATTTTAATTAAATAAAAAGGGTATAAAGAGAATTGTCCTATTTTAAAGTAAATAAATTAATTTAATTTTAATTAATCTCTCAATTATCCACCCATTAGGTTTAGAAAATAAACCTTTTTATACGCTTAACAAAGAAAATAATTATTTGAACTTTAACTTTAAAATAAAAATATATACTGACTTTAATGTTAATAATTAACTAAATAAAATTTATTTTTAAACAAAATATGCTTACTAAAATAATTTTTAAAAATAAAAATAAATTATTTTCTAATTGTAAGCACAAAGTTCAAAATAAATAAAAATAATTATTTAATCGTTATTTTTAAATAAATAATTGAAAGAAATTATTTTCTAAATTTAGAGAGAATGAAAAAAAAGGACAATTGAAAAAATTGAAATATTTTTTTTAAAAAAGAATTAGGAAAGGGTTAAGCCTTTTAAATAAGAAAATTGATAAAAATTAAAAAAAAAAAAAGAAAAGAAATTTTGCTAAAATAAAAATATTTGTGACGCTTAAATAAATGCATGTAAGCAATAAATAGACAAAAAAAGGAAAGGCCGGGAAATATAAATTTTTAAGAAAATGAAAAGTCCAAAAATTGTTTTAATTAATTTAAACAATACTTTAAAAAATGTTTAATTTTTAAAAATTAAAAATCTGAAGGAATTAATTTTTTTAAATTAATTATTAAAATTAATCCAACTCCATAGCTAAATTAATTTAATTTAAACTAAAAAAATATTTTTAAATTTATTCAAAAATTCTTTAATTTTTCTAAAAATTTAATTTCCTTTATTTTTTTATTTTTGTACAAAAAATTATGCATAAAATTATTTTTACCAATTTTATAAAAAATAAAGGAAATAAATAAATAATAACAATTGTTTAGTAGCTTTTATGTCCTTAATATAAAATAAAAGTTGTTAGAGAAAATAAATAAAAATAATGGGAAAATGCTGTATTTTATTAAAAAAGGAAAAATAAAATTATTTTATTTCTCTCATTTTTATTTTTTCTAACAATAAGGAAAAGAAGGGAAAAAAGTGCGCGGATGAGTAAAAAAACTTTTTTTTTTAATTTATAAAATGTATGTAGTTGCTTAAAAGAGAGAAGAAAAAAAGTTTATTATTTTTTATCCAATTTGTGTCAAGAAAAGTTGGTGGGGAAATGAAGGGAAAATACATAAATTTGTATTTGTGTTTATTCTGATATTTATATAAACTTGAGAAATTGGGAAAATACATAAATGTGTTTATGTTTTTAGTTGTTGTTTTGTTAAAAATGGAAACATGAAGAAATAAAAAAAAAAGAAAAAAAGGGAAAAAAATTTAAAAATAAATAAATTATTGTTGCAGAAATTGAAAATAAAAATAAATTATTTTTTAAAATTAAAATAATTAAATTAAAGAAAAATTAATTTAATTGTTTTACATATAAAAAGAATAAATAAAAAATAAAATTAAATTAATTATTAAATTGCTTAATATTACTAATTTTAATTAAAATAGAATTAATCTTTTTTTAGTATTACTATTCTCCCTTTATATTAATAAAATAAAAAGAAATAAAATAAAAGCAAATAATATTGAAGTAAAAATTAATTTAAAAATAAAACAAAAATACATATATGTATTTATTTAGCTGTTGTGATATTTAAAAAATAAATAAATATATTAATATTTGTATTTTCTTTTAATATTTTAAAAATACAAAATACTACTAATTATATTTTAATTCATAAATTTCCTTTTATTTATTTTTTTTTAATTTAAATAAATAATTTTAACCTTTTTGTCTTTTCATAACACGTATAGGCCTTAGTAAATCATGTCCATTCAAAGAATGAATTCTTAAATCACCGTGGAAACGAAATAAATGCTCAAAATTATCTTTAATTAATTATTTAAATAAATTTAAATTTAATTAAATTTACTAGCTATTTTATTAGTTCCAATAGGTTGAGCAATAGATAATTCATTTAATGAAAGAATTAAACGTTTATTTCCATTATTATTTAAGGTAACTGTTTAAAAAATATTTTAATTAAAAAAAGTATTTTTTTAATTTATTTAAATTAATTAATTAATTAAAATAAACAAACAATTATTCCATTTTCCATTTAATTTAATTCCCGTTTGTTGTCCTCTTCTTATTATTTTAAGTGAATTCCAATTATTTGTAATATTTGAAGAGCTCAAATTAAAGGTCTAAAATATTTTTAAAAATTTATAATTAATTATTAAAAGAAAATAAAAATATATACATATGTTAATAAATAGGAGGTTTTTAATTAAATGAATTTAATTAATTAATGTTGGGTAAATATAAAGACAATAAATAAAACAACACAGTAATATGTACATATTTATTTAATTTTATTTATCTACTGTGAACAACATATTTAATTAAAATAATTTTAAATAAAATTCAGATGATATAGTAAATATATTTTTATACATTTTGAATAGGCTACCAAAGGAAGTTAAAAAAATTATTTTTCTAAATATGTACAATTACATTAATTTTAATTATTTATTTTAATTAATTTTAATTAATTAATTATTTTAATTAATTAATTATTTAAATAATATACTCACATTTTCTTCATTACCCTGAAATACCCAATTAATTAATATTCCACCACTTCCAGTAATTGCAACCAAAAATCGTTGTTTATCTTCTTCCTCCATTTGGTTTTCTTTAATTTTAATTAATTTTGTATCAATTAAAACAAAAAGCCTTTTTCCTTCATTTAAATTAAATTCAATTTTTGGTTTAAATTTAATTTCCAAATTTTCAGACTCTAATTGCCATGGGTCTGAGAAAATAAACTTTGCAGAGAGAGAAGAAGGTAAAGGAAAAGGTAAAGGACGAGGTTCTAAATTTAAAGTTTAATTAAACTTAAAATAAAATAAAACTTTGTTGACAATTTATTCCATCAAAAGGGGTATCAGAACAATCACAATTAAATGTATTATGAGAGGAAATACAAACACCACCATTTTTACAAGGATTTTTGTTTCCAGAATTTTTACAAAAATCAGAAGAAAAGGAAAAGGGACAACCAAGCGATAATGCTAAAAATTAATTTATTAAAAATAAATTTTAAAAAAATTAATATTAATTAAAAATATTAAAAAATAAAATAAACTTTATTTTTAAATATTTGTGAAATTAAAAGAAAAAATAATTAAAAAAAATTTAAAAAAATTAAAAAAAATTTAAAAATAGTTTAATTAATTTTACTTAATATATGTTTTTTAATTTATATAGTTTTAAATATAAAAAAAAGAAGGAAATTTGAGTTCGCTTTTTTGATGTTTATTATTTTTGGATGAGTGTTTATTTATTTAAACGCTCAAATAAATTATTTATTATTTATTTTAATTTATTACTTTTATCCAATTGTTTTTCCATTAATAATAATTCATAAGAATGGAACATATGTGCAATTTCTATATTTATTCCATTTAAACGAATATTCTTCATACAACCAAAAAAGCCTTGTCTCAGATTTATAGTCCATACCTTGATTTAAAAAATATTAAATTAATTATTTAAATTAATTTAATAAATACAGATGAAGGAAAAGTTTTTTTTAATTCGTAGTTCTCTTCTAATTCAATAATTGTTGTAACAGCTTCTTCATCTTTATGTTTATTATTATCATAATTTTGTAGGGAAGAGAATGGATTAGGCCATGGAACAGCTCCAAGAAATATTGGTTCATCTTAATAGTTATTTTAAAAATTATTATTAATAAGGGTTTACCAATATCCAAATTAGCTGAAATTCCAGGACAAGAAAATTCTGTTTTCAGTGAATCGATTGAGACAAAACCTAAACATTTAAATAATTTAAACAATTATTTAGTAATTAATTATTTATGTTACCTTTACGTCCACTTCTTTCCATAACTACACTATGCCAAAGACCATCGTGCAGAGCTTTTGCAGAGGCATAAAAAATAGATATTTTTAATAAATAAATTTTAAAATAAAAAAAAATTTTTTTAGAAATAATAAAAAAAAAAAATAAAAAACAGAAAAAAAAATTAAATTCAAAAATTTAATTTAAATGTTTTAATTAATTTTATACCTGAAGCCTTATATCACCCGAACCAAGATTTACTATCATCTTTAAAATATTTTTTAAATAAATTAAATAAATAATTTACAAACAAATAAGTGTCCATTAATTAATTCAAAAGCTAAATAATCACAAATAGTAAAATCTTTGCATTTTGCCATTCCATGGTAAAGAAGTAAACCATCAGGAGATAAAGTACGAAATTGAAAGGCTTAAATTATTTAAAAAGAATTAAATAATTTAAATAAAACCTAAATTTCCACGAGACGGTGAACGCCAAGCAGGCAATTTTGTATAATTATTTCCATTATTAAACGAAAAAATTAAAGGAATATTTTGTGCACTAGGCATACAGGAGAAAACAAGGTCACCAAATGTTTGGACTTTGAATAATTTATTTATGTAAAATATTTTTAATATTTTACCATTTGATTGTCCAAACCCTTGGTCTGCTAATTGTATTAAATTAATTTCAATTGGCCCGGATTGAAAAAATATCTTAAAAATTAATGTAAAAGGTGATCAACTATGTCCTTAAATATTTTATTTTTTAGAAATAAAAAAAATAAAAAATAAAGTATAGGTTAAAAAAGGATTATATCAGTTAAATGTACATTTATTTAATTCTTTTAAACCTTTTTTAGACATCCACGAAAGGGTACTAAATAATCCTGTGGCATTAAATGAGTCAAAGTTTGAGGTACACCACCAATATAGAAAAAAGAATTTCCTAACCATTCCAATTGAGGAGTGAATTGTTTAACTTGTTGGTCAAATACATTGTCAACAATTAAACGTATCTAAAAAATATTAAATTAATTTAATGAAATTATAAAAATAAAAAAGTGAAAACTCAGAGCAAAAGGAAGATTTAAAAAAAATTAAAACTATGCCAAGAATGGCCACAGCAAACAAAAAAATTAAAAGAAAAAATGTTTGTCTATAGAATTATTTTTTAAAATTAAATAAAGCAAAGAAAAGTAGAAGAAAATTTTTTGGAAAAATATTTTAAATTGCAGGCTAACCTACCGAGAAGACCGCACTTTTAAATCCAGGCTAGAATTTAATATTTAATATACAGATATTTATTTTTATTAATATTTAATTAATTAAATAATAAATAAGGAATGAAGAATTGAACAAGAAAAAACAATAATATTTTTGAATAGTCTTATTATCTAAGAAAAAAGATATAACATCTGATAGTAAATATTATTTATTAACAGAATTTCTGTTGAATAAATGCTTTAATGAACAGATCAAGGAGCGCTTGTAAAAAATTAACAGTAAATTACTTTTCTGTTTTTATTGGATTGGATAAGTAGTAGAAATTAATACTACAAAATACAATGTATTAATCAGAACTTTATGTTTTCTGATTTAATTATTTTTTATTTCTGGTATTTTGTAGCAAATTTTTCCCTTTTTGGCCTTTTGTAAATTTTTATTTCCTTAAAATTATTCGCTTAAATTTAATGAAAAAAACTGACTGAATGTAATTCGCGTACAATACAGACAGAATGCCATACATTATCATCAAAACGAAGGGGAAGTCGCTGAGTTAAATCTTGTACTCTAATAAAACGTTTTTCTGTGTTTGATAATTGATGTGTAGTTAAAAGTTCGCCGTTCTCAATTGTTAATTTTAAATTACTCTAAAAAATACAATAATTTTTGTATTTTTAATTCTGCTAGTAATATATTCTGATTCTTAAATATTTTATTCTGATTTGTATTTTTTTAGTTTTCTGCAACAGAAAAATAATTGTTCTGATTTGTATTTTTTATATTCTGATTGTTTTGTATTTTACTCAAGTTTTCAAGTTGAACTAAAAAATACATTTTCAGAATTTCTTAGTCTACAGTTGAATTCTGATTTTTTATTTGTATTTTATATTTTCTGATTGAAATACAATACATAATTAAAAAGTACCTTTGAGTCTCCTGCAACAAATAAAAGTGCATTTTTGGAAAAATTTGTTCTAAAAGAAACATTAAAAATTTCTCGATGACTCCAAACAGCTAAAAGGTTTAAATCTTCATCAATTTCATTATTCTTTTCAACTAATTTTTCTCTTTGAATAAGATCATAACCTAACCATTCATTACCAAAAAATGAAACTTCTGTACTTGGTTTTTCTTTAAAAAAAGTTTAAAAAATTCTGAAAATGTTTAAAACTTTTTTCGCATTTTCTCCCTTCATAATCAGAAAAGAAGCAATCACAACGAGGGCCATTATTCGCACTATAACAAATACCAGAATTATAACAAAAGTTTAATTCATTTTTTGATGTTGGTTTATGTTTGTGTGTTTTTGAATTTTGTCCACTAGAAAATACAAATGTATTTTAACTAGAAAAATACATATTTCTCGAACAAATTAAATATTCGTTGACTCAAATAGACCTAGTTTTCGTATAGACCGACTTATGTATTTTTAAAAATTATTTTTAATTAAATAAACATACAAACAATAATCGTCATCTGTTTTTCTTGTTCCAAAAGAGTCAATCATTAAGGGCGCAGCCATTCCTTGTGGATATATTCTATACATTAAATTTCTAATTGAACCAGAAAAACGCTTAGAATATCTTCTTAATGGTGCACTAAGTTTTTCAACATCCTTAAAATAAATGCATTTTTTAATTAAATAAATATTTTAATTTATTTATTTTTTCTTTTGTATTTTTTCCTTCAAAAAAGCTAGAAAATTATTATTTTATTTACTCTTTCTTTTTTTTTACTTAATAAAATTTACTATTTATTATTTATTTTTTTAGTTAATTTTTACAAGATCATTTAGTGTCTTTTTTCCTTCTAATTTAAAAAATAAGAAAAAAAAATTTCAGTCAACTCCCTTGTGGTTTAAGTGCCAAAAAGTATGTATAGAATTTATTTATTTTTTAAGGAATATTTTAAATTGGAAAAATAACAAATTTAGTGTTACTAGTGCTCAGTAAATTGATTTATTTGGGTCTGTTTCGAACCCTGATTTTGTCTGTTTAATCCCGGACTAGATCCGGGTAGGTGTTAGGTATATTCCAATGCCCAAATTAATTAAAGAAAAGCCTTAGGTATCAGACTCTAAAAAAATTTCGGTTGGACGATTCGGTGCCTGACACATAAAATTACCAATAAAAATAAAAGAAAATTTTAATTAAAAAATAATTAAATTAATTACCTTAGGAATACCTCCAATAAACATATCAGAATTTGTTCGAATATTTCCAAGTGCAAAACTTTTTTGTTTTTCTAATAAACAAAATTTAATTTCCTCATCAACTTGAATTTTAATATTTTCCCAAGCCTTAAAAAATTAAAAAAAAATTTTTTTAATTAAATAAAAAAATACTTGAAATAAAGTAAAATAATGCCATTTTCCATCATTTATTTTAGTTTCTGTTAAATAAATATTTTGTCTTTTTGGTGGTCTAATTAATTCATTTTCCCCTATTTTTAATTCCACAAGAATATAATTTTCAAGTATACTAATAATTAAAAAATTGTGATTAATTGCTCCTTTAAATTTAATTAATTAATTTAATTTAATTTAATTAATTAACCATCGTCTGTATAAATTAAAATAGCATTAGATTGTTTCGTTTTAAATTCAAATTTAATTTCATTTTCAAATGTTTGTGCCCATTTTGGATATCTAAATAAATTTAAAAAATTAATTTAATTTTTAAAAATTAATTTAAATTTAAAAAATTAATTTAATTTTTAAAAATTACCTAGCAAAAGATTCTCTATCCCCAGATAAAATTAATGCTTTAAAAGAAGAAATAAACAACATTTCTATTAAAATTAAATAATTAAATTGAGCAATAAAACTTTTTAACATGTGAATATATCCCCCTTTAAAAAAAATAAATTAATTAAAATATATAAAATTTAATTAATTTTAATTTTTAAAAATAAAATGAACACACAGAGAATTTAAAAATAAATAAAAAGGACAGTTTAAGGCAT
The DNA here is from genome assembly GCA_018905775.1 of Meloidogyne exigua. NCBI lineage: Eukaryota > Metazoa > Nematoda > Chromadorea > Rhabditida > Meloidogynidae > Meloidogyne > Meloidogyne exigua. The sequence goes on along the minus strand of JAGUQR010000194.1, from coordinate 358,282 downwards.
AGACTGACAAAATAAAAATAAAAGAAGAGAATAATAAATAAATATATACTATGTAGTGGCTATTATTGTTTAACTAAAAACAACATTGTAGTAAATAAAATAAATAAATAAATATATTTTATGGGTTATATAAAAGCAGGTAGGAATTATTTATTATTTGAAGTGTATAATATAATATATACTATGTATTTTTGAATTAAAATAATAATAAATATTATTATTCCTTTTTGTGGTAATTCAACCGTTAAAAAAAAAGAAGAAAGATTTTTCAGTATAAAAATTATTTTATTTAATTTAATTTATTAAAAAAAGCTTTTTAATTTAATTAATTGGTTAATAAACGATAATTAATTAAATAATTTTTTTTATATTTATTTATTAATTTATTTAGACAAAAAACTTGGGGAACTTTTTTTTTTAAACTTTTTCTTTAAAACTCTTTTTTTTAAACTTTTTTTTTAAAACTTTTTTTCTAAAAATGTGAGAACTCCTATATAATAGAGTAAATAAAATAAAATTTATATCATTAATGAAGATAATATTTAATTTTATTTTTAATTTTTATTAAATACTAGGTACTTAGCTATTTTTATTAAATATTTAATTTAAGTAAAAAATAATATTTATTATTATTAAATTTAAAATAAGCATTTTAATAAAATAATATCAATTACCAAGTCAATATAAATATATTTTTTAGGTAAACAATTGCTGAAAAATATTATATGCCGCGTGAGATTTTTTTAAAAAAGCATTGGTAGTGTTTAGGTCTAAAAAATAAAATAATATATTTAAAACGTAAAAAGGGTAATATATATTTATAGTAAATAATATTTTCTAAAAATTCTAAAATTAATTAAATATTTATTTTTTTATTAATTTAAAATTAAAATATTTAAAAATACAAGTTTTTAACTAAAAAAAAATATTTTTTATTAAATATATTTTCTTTTAGGTTTACTTAATTTTTCTTTCATTTCTTGCCTTATTCTTTTCCTTCTCTTCTTCAAGCAGATTTTTAGTTTATTTATTTTCTTTAAATAAAGACAACAATTTTTATCAAATTCTTCCAGTCTTTAAAAAGAAAAAAGGAGGAGGGGTCTGCGTGGGCGGGAGAAAAGGGGAAAAAAGAAAAATTTCTGGGAGGCATGGGAACCGGAATTCTTTTTCTCCTTTACTTCCTTTTTGCTTCTTCCGTCTTTTTGACTCCTTTGGGAAGGACAAATTTTTGGTTAAAAAGCAACTTGGACAGCAAAGAAAAATAAACTTGGAAAGTTGTATGATTAGTAGTATTTTAATACATTTAAAAAATAAACTTTAAAATAATTTTTATTTAAATATATTTTTAATTTTTAAAATTGTTTAAATTTTAGGTACACTTTTTGCCATTTTATAAGTAAAAAAACAATCATTTTAAAAAGGACTATAAAACCGTCAAGTTTTCAGTAAATTTACATAAGTAGTTTAACAAATAAAAAATTAGATGGAAATATTAAAAAATGGGAAAATAATTTTTTAAAGATAAATAAATTATTTATTTTCTTTAAATAAAATTATAATTAATTAAAATTAAATTTATTAATTTAGTTTATTAAATAATTAATTTAGTTTATTAAATAATTAATTTAATTTATTAAATAATTTATTTATTTAAGTAATTATTTAATTAATTAATTTATTTAATTAATTTATTTAATTAATTTATTTATTTAATTAATTTATTTAATTAATTTATTTAATTAATTAATTTAATTGTGCATTTATTTACTTTAAAATTTAATAATTAATTAATAATTATGCCCATATATTTGTCTTCAAATAAATCATTAATTTAAACATAAATTATTAATTTAAATATATTTATAATTAAAAACATTTTTTAATATAATTAACATATTAAAATAGCATCAATAATTAATATTTTCTTTAAATAGTTTAACAGTTAATTCTTCCATCAGAATTGTTGTTGTTGTTCAACGTCCCCATCCACCCCAACCCCAAGGGCGCCCCCAACCCCAAGGCCTTCCCCAACCCCATGGACGGCCCCAACCCCAAGGGCGCCCCCAACCCCACCCTCCCCATCGTTTTTGACGATGCCTGAAATAAAAAATAAATTAAAATTAAATTAATAATTTAAATATTATTTAAATAATAAGCTTATTTTAAGTCTCACTTAATTTAATTAATTTAATTTAAAAATAAAGTTAAGATATTAATTAATTAATAAAACTAACAAAATTTCACTTCCATCATTTTGACCTTCAGCATTTAAATAATTAATAATTAAAGCAATAATAAATAAAATACAAAGAAAAGTCTTCATTTTATAATTTAAAATTAAACTTTAAAAATGCTTTAAATTTTAAATAAATTTATTAATTATTTTCTGATTTAAATATTCAATTTTAAACAATGCTTTAAAAAATAAAATTCGCCAATTTAATTAATGACGTATATTTTTGAAAAAAAATAAAATAAAAGAAAATATCTAATTCGTCGAAAATACATAAAATTAATTTCCTACACAATATAATTTAATTAAAAAAAATATTTTAATTACAAATAGATTTTTTGTCTTTAAAAATAAAATTAGTAAGGGTAATTAATTTAAACATTTATTTGCCAAATTATTTTGTAAATTTATTCATTTAACAATTGCTTTACAAAAATGACAATATTTATTCCTTTTTTTATTTTTATTAATTTAATTAATTTAAAATTTATTTTATTAGCCAAATAAAATTAATTAAATTAATAAATAAAATGAACATGCCCTTTATTTTAATTTTTTAATTTTATTAAATTTTATTTGATTAATTAAATATTTAAATAATTTAATTTTTCTAAATTAATTTAATTATTATTTAATTGGACATTTAAAAGAGACTTTTCAAAAAATCGAGGTCGAGACCGAGACTCAAAATTTAGCTTTAAAAGTTGATATCGAGACTGACAATGGAAGCAATACAATTTATTCAAATAAACTTTACAATTAATTTTATTTAATTAAAATTTTTTTAGCACAGAAAAGAGAAAGTAAAAATTATTTTAAAATATTTAAAAAAATAAAATTTAATTTAAATTAAATTAATTTTTATTAAATTTCCTTTATTATTAATTTCATAATATTAAATAAAATAAAGACATAAAAATAACACAAAAAATATGCACTTTTCCTTTATAGACAGAAAAATATTTTCTTTTACGAAATATTAAAAAATAAAAATTAAAAGTGCATTTTAATTAATATTTAATTCCATCGCGAGAAAGGAGAATTATTTTATTAAGCTCTTTATTTCATTTTTTCTCTCCTCTTTAAAATAAATAAATTAATTAATTAAAAAGAAATTAATTTAATTTAAATAATTATGTATTTAAAATTTCTTCAATTTATTTTATTTATTTTTTTATTAATTTCCTTTGCTTTTTCCAATATTCAAGCTAATCAACGCTTTATTGTTACAAACAATTTTCCTGGATTAAAATTAATTAAAATGGAGATTAATAAAATTAATGAAGAAAATGATCAAAAAACTTCTTATGAAAAATTCTTTGAATATTTAAATTTAAAAAGTAAAAATAAAAAGGACACTTTGGTGCCAAGATTAAAATTTCATTTTTTTGGTCAAAAAGTGAATTGTCAAAATTCTAACTTTTTGGACAAGGAAAATTCTAAGGACAGTTAAAAATAAAAAGAAAATTTTAATTTATTTCCAAGGGGGTACAATTGTCCATTTTCTGTAGTATTCTAATACTTGATGCTACAGAGGATTAAATGGACTGAATATATTTTCTTTTAATTTAATTAAATTAAACTTGAATTAGTTAAAAAAAGTTGGATTTTATAACGCTTAAATTTTTTGGCACCAAAGTGTCCGAAGGTGAAAAGAAACCCCCAAAAAATACATTGGAAATATATCTTGAATTTAAAACAAATTATTTAAATCACACGTTCTTTTTGTCTTCTAATGAATATAGCTGTAGGGAGAAAAAAGAAAATATTAAATATTATAATGTTAAAAAAGAAGGGTTATTTACACCGGCAATTCAAAAAATAGAAATTAAAGAAGAATTTAAAAATAGTTATAGAAGGGGAATTCTAATTTGTAGTATTAATTATGTATTTATTTAAATTTTTAATTTTTTAATTTTAAAAGAAGAAATTTAAAAAAAATCCTTAATTTGACATTTTTGTTTATTTAATTAAATAAAAAAAAGTTGGAAACTTTTTTTCTTTGTTATCAAAGTTTTATTTCTTGACATTTAATTAAAGCTTTTTTTTTAATTTTTTTTAAAGGCTGCAATAGATATTGTACCACTTTTCTTAAATAAATTATATTTTCAACCTTTAAATAAAATTGAAGAAAATGAAGAGGAAAATAGAGAAGAAAATGAAGAAGAAAATGAAGAAAAAAATGAATTAATAAAATTTGAATGGAATTTAAATTTAATTGAAGAAAAGGAATTTTATATAGAAATTTGTATTAATTTTAAAATTAAAGGAAATTATTTACTTTTATTAACTAACGGAATTTCTAGTAATAATTCACTTAAATTTATTTTAAAAAATAAAGAAGGAGTAGCTTGTATTAATAAAACATTTGTAAACATTTCTGAAAGAGAAATAAATATATTAAATAATTTCAAACAAATAATTAATATTTGCCTTATAAAAACAAAAGAAGAAGGCAGCATTGAAGACTTTAAAAATAATGGAGTTTTTATTAATCATTGGAGTATATTTCATAAATATTCCTCTCAAGCTTTATCAGATTTTGCAATTATTAGACCTTTAATTGATGATGGAATTTATGAATTTAATGGACAGGATAAAGAAGTTAAAAAACTGTTTAAAAAAAGAGCAAAAAATAATATTTTAAAAAATAATTTAATTCCGAGGGAAATTGGCCAAATGTCCAAAATTAAAGTTTTTAATGAAGACTGGCAGAAATGGTTTTATTTTGAAAGAAAATATTTAAAAATGGGTGAGGATGGGAAGGTAATGAATATTGTTGTTGAAGAAGAAGAAGGAGAAGAAGAAGAATATTAAAAATAGAAAATTAATAAGTAGTACATATAGTAAATTTTTAAAAAAAGCAAATATTATTTTTAATTAAAAATACTAGTAAAAAACAATTTTTTAAACAAATTGTTAGACTATATAAAAATTAAACAACAATTTATTTTAATTTTAATTAAATTAAATACTAAAATAAATATTTTGTCTTCTTTTTAATTAAATTAAAAAAGGGCACACATTTGTTTAGTGTCCATATTCCTGTTATGTTTATTAAAAGCTTTATAATTTAGGAGTATTGTTTAGAGCAAAATATCCAACCAATTCTTAAACATTAACAAATAAATTTATTTTTTGAAGAAGTAGTTTTTTTTTTTTTTAAAGAAAGAGTTAAAAAACATTCAACATTAATTATTCCTTCTTTTATTAATTCAAATCATTAAAAGAAGAAAAGAAAGAGAAGCATAATTCACTCTGTGTTCCCTTCCTTTCAATCCCCCCTTTATTTAGTTTTTTTAACATAACTTTTTTTTTTAATTAAGATAAAAATATGAACTAAAATTTAAAAAATAGAAAATAAAATTAGCTTTATTTTAAAAATTAAAGTTTATAAAATTCAACTTAATTTAGATTAAGTTATGGCAAAAATCATTTATTGTTTAATTAATTAGAAAAATGGAATTAATTTTAATTATTTATAATATTCAATTAGTTAAATTAAATAAATATAAATTTTTTCTTAAATTAAATTTACTACACACATAGACTTAACCAAAAACTTTTGTTATCTTTATAAAGCCCATAGCTTTAATATATCTTTTGAGAGAAATTACAGAGATTCTCTGTCTCGTTTAACCTTATTAATTAACCTCAATTAATATTTAATTAATTAATTAAATTCTAAATGGAATGACTAGTAATAAAAAATTAATAGAATAATTTATAATTATTCTCTGAATTTATTGCTATCTTTAACAAACCTAACATGCGCTTAAGTTTATTTTAAAAAAACAGCCATTTATTAATTAAATTAAATTTAAAAAAAAAGTCCAAAAATAAATCTTTTTAATAATCAAATAATTTTAAATAACAATATTAACATAAATATTTAATTAATTTAATCACTTTTAATTTCCTCTTGGTTAATAGAATTATTATGTTTAACAGCAACATCATTAATTATTTCAATATTTTTAACTAATAATTTGTGTTGTTTACCTACTCTTAAAATTACACAAAATGTGCTACCAATTAATTCCTCTATGTCATTTTCTATTAATTTTTTATTATCCGAAATAATTTGCAATTCTTTTAAATTTTTGTTTAATTTAATTCTGTCCTTTTCTTTTATTTTCTTCTTAAAAATTATTAAATTATTTTTATTATTTAATTCATTGAATTTTTTATTTAATGGGTCCAAATATAATTTTTTAAATTCATTAGTTAAAAATCTAGCCACTTGAGTCTCATCAGAATTAGTTAATCCAAATAATTCTGTTATTTTATTAAGTTCGTCTATATTCTTTGAAATGCTAAAATTATTTAAATTATTGAATTTAAATAAATTATTAATTTAAATAGTATATAATAAATATTTTAAATAATTAATTAATTTAAAAATATTCCCCTTGAATTTTTGTTGTTTTATTATTCCTAATAAACCCTTTAATTTTATGTACTTATTCAATTAATTTAAAAAAAGCCTAGAAAATTAAAATAAATTAAAAAAACAAACTATTGTTCAAAAATAAATGAATTAACTATCCAATAAATAAATAACCCATTTCCATGTAATAAATACATTTTTTCTAAATGAGCTAATAAAGTAGAATAAAAAATAAGAGTTTGCATAGTTTCAATAAGCTTTATTAATTCATTATTATTTTTAATACTTTGCTTAATAGATGTTAATTGTGATATTAAATTATATTTGGGATGATTAGAAAATAATTGATCTAAAAAGAAATTTTAATGTTAATTAATTTAATTAAATAAAATCAATTTAATTAATTAAATTAATTAAATATTAATTTAATTAATTTAATTAAATATTAATTTAATTAATTTAATTAAATATTAATTAAATTAATTTAATTAAATATTAATTTAATTACTTAAGGTTTTAGACCATAATCCTTTTTTCCCTATTTTTACATTTAATTTAATTCCTTAGTAAATTTAAATAAATTTCTACTCCATCAAAAAATAAAATAAAAATATAAATTAATTTAATAATTAATTTTTTATTTTTTTCTCAGTTGAGAGCACCCATTTAATTCCCTTTTTAAGTTTTAATTATAATTAAAGAGCTAACCAATAATTTCATACACTGAAACAATTTTTTCTGGTATTTGTTTTTCATTAAGTACAATAGCCAAGGCTCTATTAAAATCAATGGACACTAATTTAATTAAATTCGGTAATGTGGATTGATAAAAATACAAAAAACTGACGACAAAATCTTCCATCATTCCATGAGTTTCTTTACTATTTTTATTCCTTTCAGTAATAGTTTCACAAAACATAAAAAATTGATTAGAAAAAGATCCATCAAAACGCCAATTTTTAGTAACATTTTCAAACCCTTTATAAATTACTTTAAAATATTTTTCAATAGAAAAGATGTATTGTACAATCATTGAGTCAATTAAACAATATTTTTCTAACGTTGTTTCCCCGTCAATAAATTCATTAATTTGGTTTAAAATATTATCCCCAAAATCATTATAATAATTAAAAATATTCCCTAACGGATTTAAATTATTATTATCCTCTGGTAAATATATTTTTAATAAATTAGTACTCTCTTCTATTTTATTTAATTTTGCAGCCTGTTTCTTTAATTTTCTCTTTTCTTTTCTCCTCTCTTTTCTTTCAAGTTGTAACATTTCTTTTATACTATTAATGTCTGTTGTTGCAGTCTCTTCTTCTTCTTTTTTCTTTTTCCCTTCAAGTTCAAGTCTATTTTGTTCAATGTATTTGTTTATATTTTCCATGTCTTCCTTCTCTTTTTCTTTAGCTTTTTTTGTATTTTCTTCTGTTTTTTGTTTTGTTTGTTTTTTAGATTTTCCTTTATTTTTAATTTTATTTTTTAATTTATTATTTTTTATTGTTTCATCAAATATCTAAAATTTTAAACAACATTTATTTAATATTTTGGTACCTTTTTAAACATTATTTACAACAAAAATATATTCAAAATTAATTTAATTTAATTAAATTTATTGGTTTTTGTTAAATAATTAATGTTATTAAATAAATCTTTTAATTTTTTAATTATTTACTATTTATTCCCTAATGTTTCAAGTTTAATAAATTAATTAAATTAAACTTTAAATAATACCTCATTATTTTCTGATGATGAAAATGTTGACTCCTCATCATCTGAAACTAATTCTTTTAATTCTTTTTCTTCAGTTATATAGTTATTAATTTTTAATTTATTTAAATCTTCATTTAATTTATTTCTTAATTTATTCTCTTCCTTTAATATTTGTTTTTTTGTTTTTCCCTTTTTATTAATTTGTATAGACCATTCCTCACTTTCTTTAAGTGAACTTTCACTTTTATATTGATTTTTATTCTGATCAGAATTTTCAGAAATATTAGCTTTATTCCCTGCATTTTCAGAATTTTTGTTTAAAATATTTAAAACTTTTTCTTCATCAAATAATTCCTTTTGTTTCCCTTTCTTCTAAAAAAATAAAATAATTAAATTAATTAATTAAAAATTAACTTTTAATTTTTCTTCTTCCAAATTAATTTTATTTTGTTGTTTATTAAAATCTTCTGATTCTCCTTCACTGATTTTTTCAAAATTTAGAGTTCCAAATTTTATAATATTTTTATTATTAATTTGTTCATTTCCTTCATTACTTTCTTTTTTAATATTTTCTTCAATTAAATCTTTAATATCAAAAAGAACACCTTCCTTTACTTTTTTTATTTTTTTATTTAAATTAATTAATAATTTAAATTCACTATTTTCTTCAATAAATAAATAAGGTCTTCTATAATAATTTAATAAATCATTAATATAATTAATTTTCTCTTTATTGTATTCAATCGAGTATAAATCCCTACGACAAGTTTGAATTATTTTAGGGGATCCATCATCAATATAAGGATTTGTTTGTTTTTCTAAAATATTAAAACAAACTTTATTTAATTAATTTATTTATTAACCCTGTTTTTCATTAAATAATTCATCCAAATTTGTATTTGTAATTACAAAAGACTCTAACCAATATTTCCAATTATTATTTTCAAATATTTTAAGTAAAACAATTTTAAATAAATGTGTTGGTACATAAATTTCTTTAGGTCCAAGAACCTTAAATTATAAATAAATAAATTTAAATATATATTTTAAAATTAATTAATTTAAAATAAATTAATTAATTAATTAGTTAAATAAAAATTAGTTAATTAATTTAAAATAATTAAATAAATAAATATTTTAAAATAAATAAGTTAATTAAATTAATTTAAATATTTTAAATTAATTAATTAATTAAATTAAAATTAATAGATTAATTTTAAAATAAATAAATTAATTAATTAATACTTGAAATTCCATTAAATTAATTTCTTTATTAGGTAAGAATAATGGTCCACTATAAATAAATGTTTCTTCTGCTTCTTTTGCCAAACAACTAAATATTTATTTTAACAATTATAAATAAAATAATATTAACCTAATATATTCTTCAATAACTCTCCAATGTCCAGAATTAACCTTTTCAAATTGAGGTATTGAATTTGTAAGAAAAGATCCTTGTATAAATTGATGTAAAGAAGCTGTTGCTAAATGGCCATGGTTAAGTTCAAATCTCTTTAATTAATTAATTAATTAAATTAATTTAAATATTTTTATATAAAATTAATAACCTTAGAATATTCATAATCATTATATTTTGGTTGATATAATTCAGAAAAGTTTGGATCAATTGTCCAAGTAAACCTTGATGTAGTATTCTTTAATTTATTCATTCCTTCTTTTGTTAAACATTCTAATACCCAATTTGCTATTCGTTTTTTTCGGTTAAAGTTTATTATAAAATCCTTAAAGGAAAATATTTTTATTAAATAAATAAATGAATAAAGAATAAATAATTAAATAAATAATTAAATAATTAATTAATTAAATAAATAATTAAATAAATAATTAATTAATTAAATAAATAATTAAATAAATAATTAATTAATTAAATAAATAATTAAATAATTATAAGTAAATAAATAAATAAATAACCTGATATATTCTAATATTTGATTTATTATATTTTTTTAAATTTTCTTCTTTGTTCATATTGCTTAAATTAATATTATTAAATTTGTATAAAAATGTTGGAAGATTTAGTTGTTTATTAAAGTTGTTTAAAACTGTTGATTCTGATTTCAAATAATTTATTTTATTATTAAATAAAAGTTCATCAGTACAAATTGCTTAAATTTAATTTTTTATTAAAAAATTAAATTAAAAAATAAAAAATACATAAATTATTAATTTCTTTAAATCCAGTTGTATTTAATAAATCTATCAATTCAAAGCCAATATACCATTCTAAAAATTCAAAATTATTTTTAAATATTTCCTCAATATTTTTATAATAATTTTTATATTCCCAATTTTGGAAATAATATTTTCCACAATAATTATTATTATTATTTATTTCATTAAAGTTTGTATCAACATTCCATTCAGATTCAGTAAAAATTATATCAGCACAATATTTTTTATTTTCATATTCAATAATAATTACTTTAAAGAATTGTGTGATAGGAGGTTGTTTAATTGAATTATTGAACTATAAATTATTTATTTATATAAATTTTAAATAAAACAAACAATTATAAAACAAAGAAAAACAAAATAAATTTTAAAACAATCAGAAAACAATGCGTAAACATCAATAAAACATAAATTAAAAACAAAACAAGGAAAGACATAAACAAGATCAATGTTATAAACAAAAACATATAAACAACAAACATCAAACATTAATAAAACAAAACATTAAAAACATCAACGAAAATAAAACAAATAAACCAAAAAACATGATATTACAAACATCAATAAAACAAACTTAAAAACAAAATAAAACAAACACTTCAACGAAACATGATAATAAACATGAAAATACAAACATTAATAAAACAAACACATAAACATCAACAAACCAACAATGAAAACATTAATAAAACAAATACATATAGAAACATCAACAAAACAAACACTTCAACAAAACATAGAAATAAGACAAAATAATTAATTAATTCCTTACTATGTAGCTTTTGACGTTTCCTTTTAATTTAGTTTCTTTTGTGCTGGAAAGTATTGATATTGGACCAGTTAATGTTATAATAGTTTTATTATTCCAATTGGCAACACATCTAATTTAATTAAATTAAAATTAATAAATTAATTAATTACTTTTCAAAATAATTAAGTAATTCAATTGTTTTTAACATTCTTTCATTTTTAATATGTCCAAAATCATTTTCCTTATTTATTTTTAATTTATTATCATTAGGGTAAATAATTTGTAAAATCCATTCTGATTTCATTGTTAATAAATTTAATTTAATTAAATAATTCTTTGTTAAATATAATTAATTAAATTAAATTAATTAAAATATTTACCTTATAATTTGTTAAATATTTTTCTTCTTCAGGCCAGCCAACTTCTCCAAAATGATTTGAAATTGTTTTAAAAATCCATTCTGGATTAAAATCTACAATAAATTCGTTTTTAACAAAATGTTGAGAAATTTCTTCAAAAATAGGAAAATTAAATTTCCATGAATTTGTACTACTTTGTTCAAACTGAGAAAAATCAAATGTTTCTTCTGAACATAAATTATTCTGGTTGTTTGAAGCAAACATTTGATTAAACAATTCAAAGGAATAATTTGCTAAATTAATTTATTTAATTAAATAAACTTAACATTTATTAAAATTAATATAATTGGAGTTAAAATAAATATTTAATTAATTATTTAACTTACTTTCATAATTATTAAATTTATTGTATTTTGGGTTAAATGCATTGGCTAAAAAATTAATAATTTAATTAAAATATATTTTTAATTTAATTAAATTATTTAAATTAAAAAAAAGCAAAGAAATTAATAAATTTAAAATATTAATTAAAAATACCAACCATTTGGGTTCAGAAGTGAAGAAAGGCTTGGGTAAGAGCTTCTCGAGGAACTAGCATGTTCTGACAATTTATTAATAAATATATTCCTTTGCGATGTGGAATTGACAGAAAAAACTCCATAAATTAATAATAATAAAATTAACATAATAAATTAAATATTTATTTATTTTTTGATATTTTTAAATTGAATTTATTAAAAATTAAAAGTAATTAAAAATAAATAAATTTTAAATTATTTAATGCCTTTTATGTATGCGATTAGTTATTTATTTTTTTTCATTGAAAAGACAATTAAAAAAATTTTTTTTAAAGTAAAGAAATTAATATTTACACATGTACTTTTATTTTTAAAATAAACAAAGTGAGAAAAATATTTTTTTAATTTTTAAAAGTTATTTCATAAATAAACTTTAAGTGATAATAAATTGGGAAATATTTAGGCATTTTGAAAATAAATATGATGCAACCTTAAATTAAAGAGTGCATTTTTTTAATAAAAATAAATAAATAAAAGGGCAATTTAAAATGCCTACATATATTTATTTCGAAAATAAAAAAATATTGAAACATAAAATTTAAAGAAAATTCAATAAAAATATTTCTTTAATTATCATTAAATATAATAATTAGATATAAAAATAATATTTTCTTTTTTAATTTTAAATTAAATAACAAAGAGTTTTAATTAAAAAAATAATATTTATAATTATTAATTTTTTACAAATTTATTTTAAATATTTAAAAATACCTTCATTAAATTATTAATTAAATAATAAATAACAAGGTAATTAATAAAAATTCAACTACGTTTTTGTTTAAAATTAATTTCTAAATTCTTATGTATAATTTAGCAAAAATTATTATTTAAAAATTATCAATTATAATTTTTTTTAAATTAATTAATTTAAAATGCGTTAAGGAAAAAATTAAATTTTCTTACAATTAGAAAAAGAAACCCTTGAAAAAATCCAAAAATAAATTTATTAATATTTATTATTAATTTACCTTTTTATTTATTAATAAATAATTCTTTGCCCTTTTTATTAAAAATAATTTAAATGTATTAATACTAAAACTTGTTGAGAAATACATGACTAAATTATTATTAAACCCCTTGCCTTTAAAAGGAAAAATAAAATTAAATAAATTAACATTATTCATCTAGAAGAGCAAGAAATTATAAATTAATATAATTGTTTAATTTGATTTTATTTATTATTCTTATTTTAATTAAACTCCAATATGCGTATTTTATTTGTTTTATTTTTTATTCTTTTAGCAATAGGATATGTTGCTTTAATTCCAGTTGCAAATATAGAAGATAAATTAGAGGAAAAACCAGAAGAAAAGGCAGAAGAAAAATCAGAATTAAAACCAGAAGAAAAGGGAGAAGAAAAATCAGAAAATAAGAGAGAAGCAATAGATGAGGAAAAAGATGGTGATGACAGAAAGGATGAAGAGGGAAAAGATAAAGAAGAAAAACCAGAAGAAAAGGGAGAGGAAAAACCAGAAGAAAAACCAGAAGAAAAGAGTAAAGTAAAAAAAGAAACTGAATTTCCAATACATGAAAAAGTTGAAAAGAAGAAATAGTATGTGTAAGAAAAGAAGGTATAAATTCTGAATACAACGGTGATAAACGGAACAGAACTTCCTTTTTATTTTATATTTTATTGTTCATCAAAACTATGTTTTAGATTTTATTAAACATAATAAAGATAAATTTTATTTTTTATTTTTTATTTTATATTTATATTTAATTTTGAATGTTAAAACACTTAAATAAAGAATTAAAACAGAGTTTTAAATAAATTAATTTACCCATTGCCTCTTTAACTAATATTTTTTAATTTCTAGAATAATTTAAATTAAGGTTTATCTAGCTTAAATTTTCAATGTAGTTGCTTAACATTAATTTAATAAAAATAATTAATTAATTTAAACTTTGCATTCATATTGGTAATTGTTTTAATAGAAATAAAGAAATTTAAATTATTAATATTTTAAATTTAAATTTAATTGAACTAAATATCCTTAATTATAATAAATAAATAAACTTTATTTTATAATCTTTTATAAATAAATTATATAATTTAAATATTGGCATACATTAATAAGCTAAGTAAAGTTATTATTTATTTTAAATTATTTATTTAAATTTTATAATTTTTGTCTATTCTTTTCTTCTCCTTAGCGTCGTCGTCCCCAACCCCAACCATAACCTCCATAGCCTCCATAACCACCCCAACCTCCATATCCGCCCCAGCCTCCATAACCGCCCCATCCTCCATAACCGCCCCAACCACCACAGCAGCCTCCTCCCCACCAACGCTTATGGCGACCTCTAAAATTAAAATTAAATTAGTAAGGAATAAATAGGGTTTTTTCTTAATAAATTAAAATTTAATAATTAATTATTTACTCCTTTCCATCTCCTGTTTTTTCTGTAAATACAGGGCCATCAGCAGGCTTTGCAGCTGCCTTGGTTAGAAATATTAACTCCGGCTTTGCTTCAGGCTTTATAGGCTTTTCTTCCTTTTTAGTCTCTAATTCTGTTTTTACGTCCTTTTTGGTCTCATCTTCATTTACTTTTTCTGCTGCATAAGTAAATGCTAATATTAAAGAAATAAAGAAAAGGGATAATAAAAAGTTCATTGTTTAATTTATTTTTCTAAAATTATAATTTTAATATTTAAAGATTTTAAAAAATTTAAAAATAATAAATTAATTAAATTAATAAACCTAAAATATTTAATTATTATTTTTTATTCTAAATTTAATTAATTTAATTAAAGAGAATAAAAATATTAAAATAAAAACTGGTTTAAAAAAAAGTTATATATTTATTAAAAATATTTTAAAAATAATGTAAAATTAAATAAAATGGCCAATTAATAAAAGCAATTTAAAAATTAATTTTACACAAAAATAAATAAAATTAATTTAATTTAAGAATATATTTACTATAATCTCCAACTTTCCACTCCTTTTATACTATTTTTGTGGTCAGTTAAGTTTAATTAGTGTTTGGGGAATTCTAAAAATTAAACTTTTTTGCATCATTGAAATACATACAATAAACTACAAAAAAAAGAAAAATTATAATTAAAGAGCATAAATTTGCAAAAAATATTTTTAAATTGAAGGACATAAGATAAATTTTTTAAATAAATTTTTGCTTATTTTTGTTAACCTTTAATAAATTATAAATTTAATTAAAAAGTAATAAATTGCACAGAAATTAAATATTTTAATAAAAAATCATAAATTAGTAATATTTATTTTTCAATGAAAATTTATAAATAAATAAATAAAAATAGTAAATAATTTATGAAAAATGTGTAGCCTACCTACATATATTTGGCGAATTAGAAAGTTTTTTTTTGGTCGAATTCTTAAATTGCAAAAAAAATAATTAAAAATAAATGTGTAGTCTATAGCCTTAAATAAATAATAATTAAAATAAATACAAAGATCAATTAAATAGTACAAGGTTAAAATAAATTAATATTGAAAAAATGTTATAAATTTTAATTAAATTACAAAGAAACTAATAAAATTTATATTTTAATTTAAATTTAAAAAAAATATAAAATTAATTTAATTAAAATACCTTAGTAATTAAACCTTTTTCTTTTGAGAAATTAAAAAAAAATTTTTAATTTTACAAATTAATTTTAATTATTTTTATTATTTTTAAATTCATTTAAATATTATTCATTTATTTTTTTTAAGATTGAATTCATTAGTTTAAACTAGAGTTGGAAAAGACGAGACCGATACCGAGACCGATACCGAGACCGATACCGAGAATCTCGGCTTTTTTCTAATATCGGTATCGGTTTTGTAATTCTCGGTCTCGAAACCGATACCGAGATTCTCGGTCCATTTCTCGGCGAGAAACGATACTGACTTAAAAATGTCAAAACCTCAAGAACTATTCAGAATAATTTAGCATAATGTTATATATTTTTATAAATAAGATATTTGAGCCAAATTTGGATACTTTTCTGTTATGGCGACAAATTTCTGCAAGTTTCTTTCCGCAAATAATAATATTTATTTTCTTTAAAGTATTTTTTTGAAGAAAAAGGATTATTTTGGAGCACATAGGATTATTATGGGTATTTAAATTTCTTTCTGGTATTTAAATTTTTTAAAATGAGCTATACAAACTTATTCCTTTATGGTGATGTATTCCATGCCATCATAAAAAAAGGAATTCAGGTTAACACATGGCTTGATCCTTCAAAGCTCCTCCTTACACGATCGTTGCATTTATTTATTGGTGGTAGCGCGAGAATGCTTCAACGAAATTTTGTGAAACAGAGATTGGAATGGGCCATACGTTAACAATGGACTGGTCGATGTACTTGCGCAAAGTACATATGTGTTAACTCCATTTTGCAGTATCAAGGAATGATTGGAGGGTCTTACCAGAAAACAAATTTAATATTTACTTGCCTATAATAATCCTATATGCCTTCAAAATAATCCTTTCCTACAACAAAAATAATACTTTAAAGAAAATAAATATTATTATTTGAAGGAAAAATATGCAGAAATTACTGGCTTTTGGAAGCACCTGGAAGCTCTTCATCTTTCTGCTTTCCAAAAATTAAAGGAGATTAAGTCAGGTGGTTATCAGAAAAATTAGAAGAAGATAATAGTGAATTAATAAATTTTTAGCGCACATTTTGGCAAAAAAATAAAATTTTCTTTTATTTTCGGATTTTCTCGGTTCTCGGTCTCGGTCTCGGGTCAAAATGTTGGTATCGGTCTCGATATCGTTTTTCCAGTATCGGTCAATCTCGGTCTCGAGTTGACCGATACCAGTATCGGTTTTTCCAACTCTAGTTTAAACTAATTTTACTAAAAAAGGAATGGAACAAATACTACCATTACTTTTCCTTCTTTTTAAAACATACGGCAACCACAATACCTAATGCAACTCCAATTGTTAAAAACTGTGTAGTGATGAATTTGACTGGTCCAAAACCTAAATAAAATAAATGAGGGTTTCAGTTCAATGAAATAGTGGTGACGAAAAGAAGCATGACAAAATGACTCTTTTATTTAAAATAGTCACTAGAGTATGAAGAACTAATTAAAAAATTTTAATTTAATAATCCTTCATATTTCTTGATAAAAAGTTTATTTTAAATTACAACTTGTTCTACGCTTTCACATTTATTATTTTCAGATAGGAGTATTTATTATGGCTGACGAAAATTCTTTATATGACGATGTAAAGTTTTAATTTAATTTGCTAAAACAAAAATAATATTTATTAGATTGGCACCCAAATAAATGAAGCTCTTCAAATGTCAGGAAACTCCTTAGAAGAACGTTATATGCATTTGGCTAGAGCAGAAGAAATGATTCTAAAACAGGAAAGTACTTCTGTTCTCGATAATTTCTTAGATGAGATGGTTCAATTTATTCATGAGAAGGAGCAGAAAATTCGCTGTTTTGCTATTAATTTTATCGAAAAGGCTTGGTATGATTTTTCAATTAAATTCCATGATAATGGGTCAAAGTTAGATTTAAAAGGGGATTTTGGAATTTACTAGAATATTTCGAATTTGCTTTAAGCTGAAATTAGAACTTATCTGGACTCTTCTTTGAAATTAATCAATCCTATCTATTAATTTATTTTAATTCAATTTTATTTAAAACATTTAGTAAAAAAGATCCAGAAGTTTTCAAAAAAGCAATTGCAACATTAAGTTGGACATTAACAGATCAATCTTGTAGTGTTATTATACAGAAAAAGGTTCATTTTTAAATAGCCTTATTTAAATAAAATTTTCTAGGCAATAAACACTTGTACCCAATTATATCCTGTACTCCTTCGCTGGGCTTCACAAAAACGCTCTACTG
This sequence comes from Meloidogyne exigua, assembly GCA_018905775.1. Lineage (NCBI taxonomy): Eukaryota > Metazoa > Nematoda > Chromadorea > Rhabditida > Meloidogynidae > Meloidogyne > Meloidogyne exigua. Next base: position 340,219 of record JAGUQR010000194.1, on the reverse strand, counting down.
ATGATGAAGCAAAAAATTGTTGGGAAACCTTTTCAATGCTCAAAAACAAAATAATGCAAACTATCGATTCGGAAAATGAAGGAATAAAAACAATGGCTTTTAAATTTCTTGAGATGCTTATAATTTGTCAGTTTCCAAAAACTGAGGTTTATTAGTATTTCTCTTAAATATTCTAAATGAATGTTGTACGTATAATTATATTGAATTAGCAGCCTAATTTTGCATCAAGATACATCAATTCGTTTTGTCTTGACGAGCTAGTCTAATGGTTACCCTCGTGATGTAGAACTGTGAATTGACAAAACGTCGCAATTTTGGACAATTAAATTGATATATCTTTTTGCAAAATTAAGCTGCTTTTTTACTAATTTATTTCCTAAATATTTTTAATTTTAATTATAGTTCAGCGAAATACCAAAAACTTCTACCCAACAAATCAGTTTAGACGAAATTGGCAGAGACTCATTCATTTCTTGGCGTCATTTACAATCAGAAGCATTTAAATGTTTTAATTCACTTATTGAGCATATGGCATCTACTCACATTACTTCACTTAATCTAGTAACTGCAATATCTTCAACATGTAATATAGCTAGGCAAAGGCCTGAGAAAATGGCTGATGTATTTTTTACATTTTTATCTTATAAAATATTTTAAGGTGGTTAGCGCTCTAGAGCAACTTCATCTAAATTTACCTCCAACACTCGGGACCAGTCAAGTTAAGAGTGTGAGGAAAGAGTTAAAAATGCATTTATTGCGAATGTTGAAGCATCCAGGCAGTTTTACGTTACACAATTTGCATTCTAGGATAAAACAGCTTTTGATAGGTTTTCATTAATATTATTTAAATTGGAGGATAGTTTGAGAATATTATTCATTTTTTATTTTTAATAGAGTTGGGCGCAACTCAAACTGAAATTCAAAAAGCAATGCCAGGCCCTAATGAGATTGACGATGCTCTCAAAAGGCGATTAGCTGCAGCTACTGCTGCCAAAAAACAACAGCAAAATGAATCTGAAATTGATGAGAGGTATTCTAGAAAAAAAGCTCATAATGATTCTCAACAGGATGAGGATTTGGATTTGAGGGATACTAAAAGGATAAAGGTTTTTTGAGAGTTTCTTTTCATCTTTTTTTCTCAAATTTTTAGCTTGGAGAAGATGAAGATTATGATGATGGCACTATTGATCTTTACAGACAATTAGATGATCCTGATTCTGCTAGTGCAGCTACACAAAAAGCTATTGATATAACAACAGAATTTGTTTTGGAGAGAATGTCTATTTCTGTCGTCAGTATTTTTAAATACTTTAAAAGATTTTTTAATTCCTTTACTTTAAAAAACTTGTTTTACTAGTAATTAAATAATTAAACCTTTTCGAAATGTTACAATTAATTAAGATTGTATTCAGGTTTCCAAACTTGTCATCATCAGTCTTTATTCACTCCCTGACGAAATGCCTTCAACTTTTGCTAGCAGTTATACTCCAATCGATGAGGTTGGGAGTGAGGCACAAAAGCGACATTTAGCTAGAATGATGGCCATTCAGATGACTAGGGAAGGTGAAGGCCCTGGTGTTGAATACATCAAATCAGAAAAACAAAAGCAGATTATTGAAAAGCAGGCAGCTGCTAGGTCAGCTGTTCTCTCTGCAAAGGTAACAACTAGTGAAACAACTAAAAAGGATGATGTTACTGAAGCTTCATCTTCACTTCTACAAACTGTTCAGGTTTTTAGGTTCTGAAAACGTACTTTATATTTTGTGGAATTCCAGGCGCCCACATCTCAGAAAACACGAATTCAAAACTGGAATCTTTTCAATGCTACTCGTGAACTTTTTCACAAAGAATCGGAACAGCTTCAACTTGATATTTTTCAACGCATCCTTGGTAACGAAAAAAGAGCAGTTCAAGGAGGAGCTGGCTTGGCTCAACAAAAATTACTCATTAGGTTATGTACTCGTTTCCATTCAGCATTAACATCTGAATTGGAAGCAACACTACTCAATTATGTTATTGAAGAACAAAAAACACGTGTTGATTTGGCACTTCTTCATTTAGCTGAATTATATGCTCAAATGATGGGGTAAAATATTGTTTTTATTCTTCTATTTATTTCCTTTAATTAGTTATTCTATCATTGTTTCACCAAAAGCTTTTTCACAATTCACTACAGAAGAGAAGAAGCAAAGATATGATACATATTTGTGTACATTACTTTCAACACTTCACGAAAGAGGAGAACATAAGGAAACGTAAGCTTACAATTAGAACTTTTGTCTTTGGTTTAAGACTTGAGTCCTCCGCAAATTTAAGTGTTTAAGGAATTTCTACTTCACAAAATGGGGTCGAACAAGAATATTTAAAGCAATCATCTCACCTTTCTGGGTTAATCCTATTTTAGAAGTCAAGTTTTAAGAAATACATACACTTGTGAGGCGCACATTTGCTAAAATAATTCCTAAATTTTCTAAGAATCTAATGTTTATTTTTTAATTATACTTTTCAATTTCAAGTCTTTTTCACCGAATTTTTCTCGAGGCTCCATTTCTTACCTCTGGTTCTTTGAAAATTCTACGTAAGGCTTGCCTTGATAAAGTCTATGGTGCCTTTGCAATTACTACTTTGCGTGAACTAATTTTAACAAGAGCTCGACAACGTCAAGAGTTGCTTAGATTGCTTATCGAATTTAGTTACTTTGAGCGCGTAGACATTCGAGAACAGGTAGAAATTAAATTTAAAAATGTAAAATCATCTAAAATATATCATTTAGTGCGTAAAAACTGTCAAAGAACTTTATCAACTTGACTTCCTTCGCTTAGATGTTCGTGCATTTTTGGTAGAAATGTCTGAGTTGCTTGTTGCCCCAACTGCTCCAAGGGTTATTTGGCATGCGAATGGGCGCTTTACAAGGGAAATTGAAGAATTACTTGATGAAATGCCTTGGGATGAGGCTCTTATTAGAGCAGGCCTTTTTCTTTTCTTGTCATTGCTTCCACAAGAGCCTTCATTATTGAAACAGCTTGCTTCGGTATATGCCAGGGCAGGAACAGAGATTAAAAGGGTATGTAGTAAATTATATTAAATTGGTTGTATTTTAATTCCCAGACGAGTATTAAATTTAAATGAAAACAATACCATTAATAATAACTTCAGACCGAAGCATTCTCACTGATTAAACACTTTCTCTATTATACATGTTTATATTTTTTAATTCATTTTCTTTTCCAAAACATTGTAAACAACTAAAAATCTTAAGGTTACCTTTCGAAGCATAGAACAAGCTATAAAAGCAATTGGAATGCATTCAGATGATCTTTTGGATGTGATTGAAAATTGTCAACCGGATGCTGAAACGTTGGTTGCACGAATTGTTCACTTGGTTTTTTAAAATATAATTCCTTTTTAAACTAATTTTTAGTTAACTGAAAGAAATGCACCAACTCCAGCCCTTGTTGATCGTGTTCGAAAATTACATCAAGCTAGGAATACTGACGTCCGATCATTAATTCCAATTTTGAACAGCTTAAAAAAGGTTTTTTTATTTTTTTAAACTTTTACTGTTATTTCCCAAAATAGGAAGAGCTTTTAGAATTAATTCCAAGTTTTGTACTTTCTGCCAAAAACAGCAATTCTGTGCCTATATTTTTCAAAAAGATACTCTTTGGGAGGCATACTGATACAAACCAGGCAGTTTTGAGTCCTTTCGAGTTGTTGCTTGAATTACATAGACTTAAAACTAATAGAAAAGAGCAAGGATTTCTTATGCAAAGTTTGAATTCTTTTTCTTTAATATTTTGTTGTTTTAAATTAAATTTAGATCTTGACATTCTGTTGGTTGATTCTTCTCGTGAATTTTCTTTTGGGAAGGACGTTTTGGCTATAGCCATTGAAACCTTAATAAATGACAAAATTTTTCCAGTTAGTCTCTTCCACACTATTCAAAGGGTACACGAAGCACATCCTGCATTAAATGGATTTTTAACTGGTATATTAGAAAAAATTGCACTACGAAAGCCATGGACAGAAATTGAGGGGGATGACAGTTCTAGTCAACAATATAAGGAAATTATTTGGCATAAATTTGAGAATTGTTCGAATGCATTAGGATCGAACTTACACACAGTAAATTAATAAGAATTAAACGATTAAGTCGATGGACATCTTTTAACATTGTTTTATCTTTACAGCGTTTTCCAACACTACAAACATTACAAGAAATTAATGTTAATATTTCTGCAAGGGATGATAAAAATGGAGAAACTACAATTGAGAAATGTATTCCAACAGAAGACAAGCTTTCAACATAATATAATAAATTCAATTAGAAAAGAATTTTTTTTTTTAAATAATTTTAAATTCTTTAAAATTAATTTAATATTTGTTATTTTACTTTTTTTGATCTCGGTCTTATTTTTTAATTTTTTTATTTATTAAACTATTTTTTTATAAAATTTATTTAAGGTTCTTCGAATGGACGACATTAATGTTTTTTATTCACAAGCAGAAGTTTGCTAATTACAACCCCTCAATTTTTAGGAAATTCTGTTATGAATTTTTTTAATTATAAAGTTGAATACGTATTGAAAGTTTAGACTTATTAAATTCTTGCCATTAAAGTCTTTAAATTGATGGGAGAGAATAAGTTGGGAGGACGCATTTTAGTGTTCATGCTCAATTAATTTTACTTAAATTGTGCTTGAATAATAAATCTATTTGTATTAACACAATTATTAGTTAAATATATTCCCATTAAACTATTTACTACATTTACTTTAAAATTAATTTCCCTGGAAAAGTTTATTCTACAAAAGATAATTAAAAATAAATAAAGGTAATTTAAAAATAAAGCTAATTCTAAAAATACATAGTATTTAAATTTATATTTTTTTTGCTCAAAAAAATAAATTTTTTTTTGTATTTTTTAATTTTAACTTGTTTTTGTATTTTTTAATTTTAACTTGTTTTTGTATTTTTTAATTTTTCCCCCTTCTTGCAGTCCTCTCAGCCTATTTGTTCATTCTTCTGGGTCATTAACACCTAAACAAATATATTAAATTAGTTTCTACTCTAATCAACTAAATATTTACCCGTATTTGATCCCTCACCAATTTCAAATTCACTTTTCTTTTTAAGGTAATCCTGGTAAACATCTTGGTGCTTCTGTAAATGTCTTTTTAAATTTGATATAGAATTTTGGGCATCTTTAAATGCAAAATTTTGTTTGCATTTATGACAAATAGCATTATTTCCAATAATGTCGAAATAATTATAAATTACTTTTCCTGCATCATATTCTAAAAAATATTTTTTTTAATGCAGTTTTTCAAAGTTAAAATAAAATTTTTTTAGGCCCATGTCTAGTTTATAAATTTACAAAACGAAAACCCCGAGACTGAGATAAAAATTAATTATTTAATTAAACCAAAAAAACTAAAATTCTCTGGAATATGAAATGAAACTAGGCCCAGGGTATATCGATCTTCAATCTCTAAATTTAACTCATAACCAGGGTTACTTAATTTAAAAAATATATAATTTATATTTTTTTTATACTTTTATTTCTTTCTTCTTCAACTTGTTTATGTTCTTCGGGGTGTTTAGTTTTGAGATGCAAGCCTAAATTTGTACCATATCCTTTGTGTGTGATAGAGTAAGAATATTTACATCTTTCTCCACCAATATTAAACTTACATTGAGCAACTTTATTTCCTTGGTTATCTTTATTTAATTCAAAATAATTCCAAAGTGGGGAAGTTAATCTTCCTTCTTAATATTATTTTAATAATTAATTGAAAGTTTATTAGATTAAATATTAAAAAGAAATTAAAGTCAGTCCCAGTGACCTGTAGCTCTTCTACTTAACAGTTTTAAGCAGTGCACATACCGCATTTTGCAATTTTGCTTCAGTTTCAATTTTATTTACTTCTATCCCTTCAAAAATTAAAGAGTTTTGGAACGAAGCAAAAAGCAAATAAGAAACTGGGCGGTATGTTGGGATACATTATACTTGAATGAATCAAACGAAAATTGGTTGTGCCACTTAAGATTAGACACTTTAAATAATTAGACATACCTTTTTTATTTCCTTGACGTCCTTCTTCATATTGTTGTTCAACTATAATTTGAATATTAATTAATTACCTTTTTGAAGACAAAGAGGAAGGAGGATAAATAGACCCTTTAACAACCAGACTCTACTGGCCTTCCTTTAAACATTTAATAATTTAATAAACAAACCAATAGGTTCTTCTTCATTATTTGTTCCATAAGGTTCTTCTCTACTTAAAATGCTATAATCTTGTATTGGATGGTGAGGAACATTCCCTGGTGGTCTATATGTAACTCTATAATCATTTCTTTTTATTATTATATTTTCTGTTTGATTAGGTCCACCCAAGTTTGAAGACTGTCCTTGTTGAATTTTCTTTTTTCCTCTCTTCTTTTCCACTCCTGGTTTCATACATTCTATTAAATTAATGAAAGTAAATATAATTAAAAATAAAACAATAAATTTTGTTGACTTCATCTAAAAATAGAAAATATTTTTATTTTCTTGAAAAGAAAAACAATAAATTGTTTAATTTAATTAAATTCTACTCTCACATAAATTAAATAATAAAGATTCTATTAAAAAAGACAGCTTAGAGATAATTAAGAAGAAGAAAGTTTTTCTAACTGATAAAATTTGGGGAAAATGCCCTTGTATTTATTGGCCAAAACTACACAAGCAGGCGTAGCCTATGTAAATTTTAAAAGCTACAATTTACATTTAAAAGTCTTTAAAGTGAATGGGGAGGGAGTAATTAAAAGAGAATACAAATTAAAGAGAGGTGAAGAGAAAGTTTTAATTTGGTAGCCATTTTCGAATTAATTTTGCCCAGAGGGAGAGCGAGAAGGAAAAGGGCATATTATCTATCCAAAATGCCACAATGCTACAATCGGATTCGCATGCCAATTCATGTGATTTCTTCTTTAATATATTGCCGCTTTTTTTTTAATTTATTGACTTTTTTTAATAAAATTAATTTCTTTCACATCCTCCCACTCATTTGTTAACCATTTACATATGGAAATAATTTCGCAATAAAAGTTTTAAAAGTGCAATATTTATTAAATTATAAGTAAATTAATAAAATTAAATATTTAATTAATTTTTATTTTCTGCTGAGCATAATTAATTGAAATTTTAAAAGATTTTTAATTAAAAATATTTTTTTAATTTATTTAAATAAAAGAAAAGTAACATAATTAATTGATTTAAATATTAAAATATTTGTTTAACAACTAGAAAATTAATTTTAAATATTTTTCTCTATTATATGTATTTTGTATTTTTTTAGAAAATATTTTTAAAATTATTAAATTTATTTATTTAATTTCTATTTTTTATTAAACAATTACAACGAGTCCATTTTATAATATTACAAATAATTCCAATTATTAAAACTATTATTGAAAGTACCCCAAATCCTGTTAGAATTATTATTCCTGTATTCGCCAAAAATTGGGCCTTTTTTGTTTGTTGCTAAATTAATTTAATAAACAATTAAAAATATTTTATTTAATTATTTATTTAAATTAATTAATTTATATTAATTAATTAAATTATTTAAAAATAACCTCAGCTTCAAATTCTTCCAACTTTGTATTGTTAAAATTATGAACTTCATTTAATGCTATTATAACATTAACAATATTAAAAAATAAAAAAAAAAGTAATGTCCAAGTTATCAAAGATTTACTCATTTAAAAAAATATTTAATTAAATAAATAATAAAATAAAAATAATAAATATATAAAAATAAAAGTGTTAATAATAATTAATTAAATAAACAAATAAATTAAAACTTAATAATAACGAATAATTTATTAACTAAAAGAAGCTGAAAGTAATGCAAGGATATAATCAATTTTATAAGGAAAATTCAGGTTTTTTCTTTTCTTTATTTCAAAGAGAAAATATTATTATTTTTTTAAAACTTTTTCTTCTTTTTCTTTTTAAAGAATTCTAATATTTAAAAAAAATTATTTTTTTATTTTTTTTATTTTTTTATGACTAGCATTTAATTATAAATAAGTAAATAAATAATTTTAATATTTTTTAATTTAATATTTCACTCATCCTCATCGTCTTTATTTTCCTCATTTTTATTATTGTCTTTTTCAGTAATATAGCCATAATTACTTCCCTAATAAATTAATTAAATTAATTAAATAATTAATTAATTAAATAATTAATTAATTAAATTAACTCTATCCGGATAATCTTTAATTGACTTTGTATGCCAAACAAATAATTCTTTAGGAAATTCATTCCAACCAAATGGTTGTACCATTTCTTTAGGAATCCCCAATTGCACCAGAAAGCAGGATTCGGGGGCAAAGTTGCGACAAAAGCGGTGAAAGGCTGCAGTGGTTTGTAGAATAAGTTGCAAACTTTAAATAAAATTAAATTTAATTAATAAAGCAAACAAACTTACTTAACAGCAAAGCCTGCCATGTCAACCCCAAAGGTTCTTTCTTTCATAACTAAAACATCCCAACTTGTAATTTTTCCACTTTCGACATGAGGTGATTCTACTAAAGCTCCCCCAACTAATCCTTTAAAATTTTTAATTTTTAAATTAAAATAAATTAATTTAAATTAAACTAACCAACAGCCCAAACACCTATAGTCTCTACTTTACGAATATAATTATTAAATAATCTTATATCGTAAGTGTTGTCATCATCAGCAAAATAAACTACCTTAATAGTATATTTTTAATTTAATATTAAATTTATATTCAGATAAAAAAAATAGAAATTAATTTTAATTAATTAAAAACACACTCAGGTTATTTTATTTAAACCTTAAAATATTGAAAGGAAAATAAAAATAAATTAAAGGTAAGTTTAAAAAATAATTTTGCAATTTTATTGTAGAGTTAACTTCTATGTATTTAATTTATTAAATTAAATTTACGGAAAACTTCTTCCGGAAAATAAATTAAAAATTCCTTTCCATTCCTTACACTTTTTTAATTAAATAAAAGAGGGAAATATGTATATTAAATAATTAATTAACCCTTTTCTTTTCCTTTAAAAAAATAAATATTTAATTAATTAATTTTTTCTATTTTCTAAGCAGTTTATTTAAATTAAAAAAATAGTCACCGCATTATTCTCATAATTTATATAATTTTTTCTAACAAGTTTTAATGCTTCATTTCTTTGACTCCATCCCCTTTCAGGAAAACCTGGTTTAGTTGTAGCAGAGATATATGTGTAATCAATTCCTGATCTGGTAAGAATTCTTTCCACTACCGCAACAGTTTCAATACCATCTTCAACAACAATCCTTTTATTAAAAATTAATTAATTAAATAAAAATTAAAATTAACCATTTAATATTTTTTATATGCATTAATGTTTGTGAAAGCCTGAAATTAATTTAATTCTTTTATTATTTTAATAATAAAATTAATTAAATTAATTAAATTAATTAATTAATTAATTAATTAATTAAATTAATTTACTTAATTAATTAATTAATTAAATGAATTAAATGAATTTAATTAATTAATTAAATTAATTCATTAAATTAATTCATTTAATTAATTAATTAATTAAATTAATTAATTAAATTAATTAATTAAAAACCTAGTAATCTCAGCTAATCGCTCCAATCTTTTATATGTTGGTGTAATAATAATAATAATCGTTTCTGTTTCATTTAATTGTTTCTATTTTAAATTAAATTATAAAAATTAATTTTTAATTAAAATTAAATTTAAAAAATTGTTTTTAGTAAAAACAAAACATTTTAAATAAACTTGTTTGTTTGTTTTTCTTTCATTTTAAATAAAAATGTGTCTGTGTAAATATAAAAGATGTTTCTTTATTTTAAAAATATTTATTTTTTATTTTATGAATTAAATTTATTTAAATATTTTTTTTGTTACTAAAAATAATTTAATGTATTTATTTTATTCTTTTTAATTAAATTAATTTTACTAAACATTTTTAATTATTTATTTTTATTATTTAATTAATTAATTAAATTAATTAACTTACTTTAATAAACTTAGCATTTCTCCCAATTTTATAAATTCCTTGAAAATTCGAAAATCCAAACGTATAAAAAAATAAAATAAATAAAAATGTAGTACAAATAAATAAAAATAGAATTTTCAATATTTTTCGAAGTAAATTATTAATTGATAAAGGATTTGTATTAGAAAAAATAATAAAAGAATTTGAACGTGTAATCATTATATTTTCTATTAAATTAAATCAATTAAAAATAAATTAATTAAATTAAATATAAATTAAAAATAGAATTTTATTTAATGCTTAAATTTATAAATAAATAATTTAACATTATAAAAAAAATTATTACGTAAATATAAATTAAGTTTCAATTTTTAAAATATAAATAGAATGCTAAGGTAACACCTGGAATTATTAAATAAATTATTTATTTATTTAATTAAATTAAAATAAAATAAAATTATTTAAAAAATTTAAATATTTAGCCTTTTTGTTTACTTTAGAATATAATAAAATTAAAAAATTAGTTTAATTTAATTTATCTAAATAAAATTTATTTATTTCAGCAAAAGAAAAATGTAACACAGATTTAATAAAATACACACAAACAGCTTAAAAATTATTAAAACAATTAAAATAATAAAAAATATAAATTTAAAAATAGAGGAAAATATTTTTCAAAATTTAAGGGTCTTAAATTTTTTTTTAATATTTTGCATTCAAAAAATAAAAATTTTAGTAAAAATAAAAGAGAAAATATTAAAATAAACAATATTTTATGATTCATATAAATTCTTTTTTAAATAAACTTGGCTCATTTCAAAAAATGTTTTATACTAAAATAAGCATGTTTTTAGGATGGGGAATTATTCTGGTGTTTTATTTAAACTTTAATTGTTTTTTATTTTTTAATTTGTCTTAATTAATTAAATTAAATGAAGTTTTATTATTTTTAATGTTCTATTTACTTAATAAATTTTCTAAAAAATATTCCGTCACATTTCTTAGGGGAATAAAATTTAAAAATATTAAATTAAAAAAAGGATTAATTAATTTAAATAATTAAATTAAAAAATAATAATAATTTTTAAATATTATTTTTTAATATTATTTTTTTTAAATTAATAAAAATAAAATAATTAATATTAAAATTATGGAATAAATGTACTTTTAAAGAATGGACAATTTATTAATTATTAAAATATATTTTTTAATTTAATTAAACAAATTAGTTAAGAAAACAATTAAAATAAACACAATTTAGCATCGAAAATAATTTTTATTTTTATTTAATTTAAAAAATAAAATAAAGAAGAATTTAATAAATAATTTTCTTTCCTTTTTCTTTTCCTCTCTTTAATTTTATTCTTTCAACATCTACCTTTCCTCATTCCCGTCTGTCTTTATTCATTTCTCCTCTCCCATTTATTAAAAAATTTTTAAGGCAAATTTTGAAATATTTGATGTGGCAAATTATAAGTCCTTTAATAAAGAGAGGAGAGAGAGAGAGAAGATAGGGGATGTTTGGGCGCGCGCAAAATTTAATTAAAAAGGTTATTTAATTTTTTAATTTTTAACTATTTTATTTATTTATTTATTAATTTATTTAAATTAAATTTTGTAAATTGCTGAAGATAAAAAAAATAAAGGAAAAGTTTTACTGTTTTCTTTAACTTCTAAAAAAAAGTTTATTTAGTCAAGTTTTATTTAATGCTCTTTTAAATATGCTGAATAAATTTTAAAGTAAATACACTATTTTTGTATTTAATAAATTAATTCTTCTTTTATTAACATTTAAATTGTTTAATTTATTAATTTAAATTAAAAAATATTTATTTTATTAAATTATTTATCCTTTTATTTTCTATTTTCTTTTAAGCATTTATTTTTGCAATTAAAGGTGAAAGTTCTCTCATCATCATTCCAATTGATGAAGTTATTTGAGCATCTGTTTTAGGGACAATTACACTACTAATGTTTGATTGGACCTTTAAATTAAATTATTCTTTATTTTAATAAAATAAATAACCTCTTGGAATGCTTGTACGTAAAGGTTTATACAGTCAATAATTAATTGGGTAGATGGCTGTGTATTTTTATTATATGACTCTTTTAGAAGAAGAATACTCTGTTTTAGAGTTGTTGAAAAATTTTGTAAATTACTTGCCTTTAAAAATAATTTTTTAAATATTTATTTAATTTATTTTTAATTTAGTAGAAAGCTTTAGCTTTTTTAAAAAATTAAATTATTGAATTAATGCTTAAATTACATTTAAATATCATTTTTAAAATATTAACTTAATTACCCTTTATGGTTTAAATTTAATTAATTAAATAATACTACCTCTTAAATTTTTAAAATTATTTTGAAGGTATAAGGACAGTATAGACAACACAAATATATTTTTAAAATTAATTAAATAATTACCTGTACAACCTCCAATTCATTTTGACCTCCAAAATGGGAGGATGTTGAACTATTAAATTCATTATATCCTTTCCATAATAAAACCCCAACTCCGTGATGGCAAGAAGAAAGCCTTGCTTTTGCTTGTAAATTTAATGCCTGAGTTTTTGGGTTGTTAATTTCATTACTACCTTTACAGTTAATTAAAGTAGCTAATGGAAAAATTAAAAAATTAAAAATTAAGGTAATTTTGAAGCCTGACATTTTTTTATTTTTTATTCTAAAAAAAGGTTTATTAATTTTTATTGAATTTTTTACCCAAAAAATGAAAATAAAAAATAATAAAATTTTTTTAAAGGATTTTTTTATTTCCACGTTACAAAATTTAAGGTTAATTTTATTAAACATTTTTATTTATTGTTTGTAATAAAAATATGTTTAACTCAACTAACTTTTTTATATTATTTATTTTAACTATTGGAGTTAATAAATTACAACCTTAAGAATTAATTAAAATTAAATTATTAAATTAATTAATTAATTAATCCCCTCTTTTATTTAAATAAAACCTACACTCTGTTATATGTTAATAAACAAACTTGGAAATTTTTTAAAATTTAATTTAATTAATTTAATATAAAATTTAAATATATTTAATTTATTAAAGAAATTTAAATATATTTACCTAATTAAATTAATTAAATATAAAATTAAAATTATTTTATAATTTTTAATTATTTATAAAGTCAAATGATATAAATTAAAATTAATTTACTTCATTTAAAGTTATATTTTAAAATTTAAAAAATTCATTAAATTTTTTAAATTTATTTAAACAGCATTAAAAAGCTTGAACTTCGTTGCCTTTTTATTTGATTAATGACAATTTATATATTGACTGAATATTAAATTTAAAATAATGGTTTTACTTGTGAAGGTGTGAACTTAAAAGAAAGGTAAACCAAAGGAATTGGAATTTAATTTTAAATAAAATATTTTAAAGGAAATTAAATAGAAAATAAATATTAATTTTGTTTTCTTATTTTAATACCCCAAAAGGACAGTTTAATTTTAGAAAATTAAATATTGATATAAATCTAAAGATAAAAGAGGTTTGTTAACAGATTATATTAAAGAGAATTTATTGATGTAAATATTGGTCAATTTTTTTGTTATTTTAATTAGCTCGTAATTTTGGTTTAAAATCTTTAAAAAATCCTGTTTATTTTTTATTTATAATTTTCCTGTATTTTTTTGTCTTTTCGTCTTCTTTCTCTCAGTTCCTGTGGTTAAGTTGTTTAAAATTTAATTTTTAATTCCCTGATTTATATATCTTATTGTTAGAATTAATATTTAAAATTATTTAAAAAATGCTCAAATATATCGAAAAATATTAATTAAATTTTTTTTTAAATATTATAATTCTGATAATATATTTCCTTTTATTTATTAAAATAAAAATAAAAATAAAGGGAACAAGAATTTTTTTTTTTTATTTAATTTTATTGACAAATATATGTTTATTTTATGTCATAAATAACAAATATTTTACATACAAATAAAACAAAAATAGAAACAAAAATGCTTTACAATATTTTTATTTATTATTATTCATTTCTTTTATAAACAAATATGTAGTGGGAATTAAATAAATATTAAATAAATAATAAATATATTTTTATTTTTCTCATAAATATTTTTAAGAAAAGAAATTAATTATTTAAAGAAATTCACGTGAATAAATTAAATAAATAAAATTATTTAATTTTGTAATATTTTAATAAAAATTAGTAATAATTTTTTATCTTCTTTTTTTAGTTTTAATAAGTTGAATTTAATTAATATAATTAAAGAATTTATTTTAATTAATTTAATAATTATTATTTTAAATTGATATATTAATAAATTAATTATTTATTAAATAAAAGGTATTTATTTACTTTAATATTTATTAAATAAATAAACTTTTTTTTAATTTAATTAAACTTTTTTTTTTAATTATAAAATGTCCGCAAATTTTTGTCCGCAAAATGTCATAAAAAATGTTTATTTTTTTAGTTTCTTTTGGTTTATAAAAGAAAATATTTTTTCCTTAATCTAAACAGCAAAATAAAAAATAACTAATTTTTAAATTAAATATTATTAAATAAATTTTAAAACAATTAAATAAATTAATTAATTTTTTAAATTAAAGTCCTCTTCTATTTAAATATTTTTATTTTCTATTATTATTAATATCCAGTCAAAACAAAATTTTGCTAAAAATTAAAATGTTTAATTAAATTATTTAATTACTTTTCATGTGTCTTTTTTTATTAATTCACGTGAAAATTAATTTTTATTTTTCCTTTATTCATGCGCGCGCATTTACCCTTTATTTTCCTCATATAATTTTTGAGTTTTGCAGAGTTATTTCATAAATATAAATAAATACAAAATACAGAAAAAAGCAATTTAATTATTAAAAAGAAAAGTACAAATTAATGAGTAATAATTTAATATTTAATTTAAATATAAATATAAATTATTTAAATGTAATATGTATTACCCTTATTTTATTAAAATAATATTTTTCTTTCCATTTTCGATTTTCTCTATTTAATAAAATTAGAATTTAAATATTTACATAATTATTTTTTTATTTAATTATTTTATTTTTAATTTTTATTTTTTAATTTAATTATTTTATTTATTTTTTAATTTCATTATTTCATTTTTTTATTTTAATTTTAAGAGCTAATAATTAAATTTAATAGTTTGAGTAGGTTATATTAATGCTGTGTTAGGTTAATTTAATTAAAAAAAATCATAAAGCTTTCAGATAAAGGTAATAAATATTTTTTTGTTAAATTTAACGTTTAAAAAAAATTTGGCGTTTTGTTTTTTTTTAATTTTATTATACCTCTCTTTTAAGAGATTAAATTTAAAAAATAAACTAAATTAATTTTGACTTTCTTTACCCTTGGAACTCTTCAAAAAATTCACCAAAATTAAGGCTATTTAAATTATTTTTTATTTCAGACTCTAATGTCTACCAGCCTTAGACAAAAATAAAAATTAATTATTTCTTATTAATTCTTGTATATTTTGTGTGGTATCCTTATTTCCTTATTTTTTAACTTCCGTAAAAATAATTCACTGCCTTTCACTATTTCCGGTTATTTTTTTTTAATTTAAACAAAATAGTGGAGGATATAAAAATAAGAAAATTAAAAAAAAATAAAAGTTTTTTATTTAATTAATTTATTTCATTATTTTCCGTCAAATATAAAATAAAATAATTAATTAATATTAAAACCAGTGTATATATTTAAAAAATGTATAAAAATCAGGACTTGAGGAAACAATTAATTAAATAACTTTAAAGTATTAATTGAAGGCAAATCATTAAATAATTAAAATAATTAGGGTATTACCTGTATTATTAATTAATATTTTATTAAATAAATGGGAGTGTTTAATATCTTTATTTTTTAATAGCTTATCTCTCCTAAATTTTAAATAAATTTAAATATTTATTTTTGCCTTTCTATTTTTTTTAATTTAATTTTTTAATTCCTTTAAAAATTAATTTTTTTTAATGTTTCTAATTTTCTTTTTATTTATTTTATTTTTAAATTATTTTAAAAAAAATATTTACTCCCTTCTCTGTTTACTACAAACCTTTTCTCTCTTCCTTTTTAACTGGAAATTATTTTTGTATTTATTTTATTAAAAACATAAATATGTACTTAATAGAAGGACAGAGAAAAATAAATGTTTTTGTGTTTACGAATAACTATAAAAACAAAAAAAAATGAAATTCACGTGAATTATTTATTTTTTTATTTTTTTCTATAGCTAAAGGAAGGAAAAAAATAAAAAGGAAAGAAAAAGGAAGAGAGAAAAAAAAATATTTTTATTAAAATTATATAAAGAGAAATAGACAGAATGTCTGTCATTTTTGTCTATTTCTAAAAGCGACTGCCTATAAAGTTTTGTTTAGTCTCCTTTTCTTTTGTCTTCTTTTTCCTAAAAAATAATAAAAATCAATTTTATTTAAGGTACATTTTTGGTGTTAATTTTTAACATTTTTGGAGCTTTGGGAGTATTTTAATTATTTTTTTTTTAATTTTGTTTTGTTAAAAGAAAAATATACTTTTCTAATAAAATAAATAAATAAAGCTTTGACCTATTTTTTGACTTTCCTTTCTAAAACACCAACTTAAGCATTTATAGAAGAGAATTACTTGAATATTTCCTTTGTTTAGTAATTCAAGTTTTAACATTTAAAAACTTCTTGTAAATAAAGTTTTGGCACTGAAACGGCTTTTGACTAGAAATGAGCCTATTTCCTAGAAGCATTTTAATTTAAATAAAATAAAATAAATATTATTCTTTCTATTAATTCTAAAAATAATTCTAAAAAAAAATCTTTCCACTTAGAATTTTATTTCCTTAACAACCACTTTTTGTCAATTTTTTCCCTTACATTTTTCGAAAATTCACTCCCATTTCCTCTATTATTTTTTTTAGTTTTTAACATCGTTAATCATTTTTTGCTTGCTTCAATTCCCCTCCCATTAAATCCGTTTATTTGTCAGCCTTTTTAAATATTATATTTATATATGAAATTCACGTGAATAAAAGCTGTCCCTATTTATTATTTATTCACTTCTTATTTTTTTCATTCATCCGACAAAGCTCTGTGTTTTTGTGTGTTTAATTTTTTCTATGCTTTTCATGTGGATAGAGAGAGAATAAATAAATAAAATTTTTTTGTTTGTTAAATTCCGTTCCTTTTCGTGCTTATATATTTTTTATTTTTATATAATCGAGTTCATAGTATTACAATTTTACACTACGATTTTATTGGAATAAGAAAAATTTTTTAAAATTAAATCTCTTTTAAAGCCAAAAAATAATCAAGTTTTAAATAATTATTTATTTTAAATTTTAAAAATGTTTTTATTATTTGTATTTATTCTGTATTTTGTTTTTATACCAAGTTTCCAACTTTTTCTTTGGTTTCAAGTTTTTTTAAACTTTTTAAGGCTGCTATTTGTTTATTACTCCCTTTTGTATTTCTTCTGTTTGCAACTTTCCGGAACAAAACTTTTCCGGAAAGAAACTGTTAGAGAGGGAAGCTTTCACAAACTTAAGTTGAAGACTTAACTAGTATATTAAAACGAAAATGTTTTTATTAATTCTTTTAAATTAACCTTTTTTCCCCCTTTAAAGCAGAAGAAATTAATTAATTAATTAATTTGGGTATAAAGTCCTTTTATTTAACAAATGATTAAATATTTAATAAAATTGCTTTGTGTTGCACTTTTTGTCAGTTTAAATAAATAAATAATTTATCTAGCTTGTTTAAAAAAAAACCAAAGTCCGCTCTAACTCCAACTAATAATTAATTAATTAATATTTTTTTGGACTATTTAATTTCTAATTTTTTTGTATTTATTTAATTATTAAATATTTATTTTATTTTATTAAAAATTAAATTATTTTTAATTTAATTTTTTTATTAAAATTAATTAGCCCAAATTTAATAAAAAATAACCCTGTAATAGGATAAGAATAAATAAATAATTTAATTCCATTAAATAAATAATTTAAATATTAAAAATATAATCAACTTAAAATTTCAACCTTTTTCTGTAAAAAAATTAAATTTTCAATACCTCTCAGCAATGTTCATAATAATTAGAAAATTAATTAATTAATTCTAGAGTCATATTTATCCAAAAATTTAATTCAATTTACACTTCCTTTTAATTTATTTAATTAAATAAAATATTTAATTAATTAATTATTTAATTAATTAAATTATTTAATTAATTTAATTATTTAATTATTTAATTAAGTTAATTATTTAATTAAATTAATTATTTAATTAATTAAATTATTTAATTAATTTAATTATTTAATTATTTAATTAATTAATTATTTAATTAATTAATTATTTAATTTAATTAATTATTTAATTAAATTAAGTATTTAATTAAATTAATTATTTAATTAAATTAAATTGATTAAATTAAATTAATTTATTAATTAATTTAATATTTATTCAATAATTTTTAAACATTTTTAATTATTTCCTTTTGTGTTTAATAAATAATTCATTGAGTTAAAGTGGTTTTAACAGCGGAGGGTTTTTAACGGGGAGTCTTTATGTCCTCAGTCAGCTGCTTTATATATGTCATTATTCTTTTTTTTTTATTTCAATTGATTTTGGCCCATACATTTTTAGTTCTTTATTTATATGTATTTAAATAGTTTTAATAAATATATTCTATATATTTGTTTCCTTTTACTGTCCAAATTTGTAAAATTAAAGAATTAAAATAATAAAAATAATTATTAATTATTATTTTTTTATTTCTTCCCTTTCCTAAAATTGGAAAATATTTTTTTTAATTAATTAGAAAGAAAAAAATATTTTTTTGGTTATTCTAAATAAATTGTAGAATTATTTATTATATATTTATGTCAATGGTATAATGCTATCATATGCCCTACCAAAGAAAATTTAATTCCTGATTTTCCGGAAAATATGTTACAATATTTAGATGGCATATTTCTATTTATTTTTTGGGCCCTTTAATTTTTAATTAATTATTTTAATTAATTAATATTTTATTTAATTATTAATTAATTTAATTAATAAATAACAATTATTTTTAATTTTTTTAATCAATTTTATTTTCAATTTGATTATTTTTTTTTATTCAAAAATTAGTTTTTGCTCCTCTCAAATCACATTTTATTTTATTTTATTCTTTGCCTCATTTAGTGTGTATATTTTTATATTTCTTAGAATCACATGGAGGAGTAGTTTATTATATGCATATATATTTTTGGTCATGGGGTTTTCTTTTTGTTGTTATTTGGCCTATTAGTTAAAACTATTTATATACATATGTAATTTATTTAAAAAATTCTTTTGTATTTTCTTTTGTATTTTCTGTCTTTTCTTTTGTATTTTTCTGTTTTTCCTTTTGTATTTTCTGTCTTTTCTTTTGTATTTTTCTGTTTTTCCTTTTGTATTTTTCTGTTTTTCCTTTTGTATTTTCTGTCTTTTCTTTTTCTGTTTTTACAAATGTACAAAAATTCTGAAATTTTTACAAAAGTTAAATACTAACAGATATATACAAGATTATTTAGAAAAAAAAAGATTTATTTGTCTTTAATTATTTTACAAAGAGAGAGAAGAAATAAAGGAAGCAACAACAGGAATATAGTAAACATTTGTTTATAAATGTTTTTATTATTTTAATGTTTATTAAAATTAAAATAATTATTAAAATCAAATTAAATTATTTTTTAATTAAATTGGATAATTTTCTTTTATTTTTATTTCTCTTATTTATTGTTATCTAAATTCTTTAAATAAAAAAAAGAAAAGTCCGCAAGTTTTATCCGCAACTTTTTCAAATTAAACTTTTTTTAGTTTTTAAGTTGTATTTAATATTGTATTGTTCAAATATCACAATTTTTGAGTTTTTCTATTATTCAAATAATATTTAATATTTTTTAAATATTTTAATAAAATAATGAATTAAATATAAAAAAAATTGCGGATTTATTCTTTTATTTATTTAACAACTGATTTCTGACATAAAAAAATTTTTTTTAATTTATTTTATTATTCTCTAATTTCCTTCAATTAAAAATACCCAAAATTTATCATTTGTTATTTCTTTTACTAACAAATATTTTTTTTGAAATTTTTTTGTTACTTTATATTATACTATTTTGCGGACTTTGTACCTACTTTATGCTTGTCATTGACATGTTATATATAAGTAAATTAATTAAGGGCATTTCCAGTCCGAATAAATTTATTTTATTATTTTTTAATTTTATTTTTATTCAATTTTTTCTTTTTATTTACGTCAATATTTTGCGGATAAAATTTATTTAAATTAAATTAATTAATTAAAATTAAAATAATTAGGGCATTTATTACAACCATTTTTAAGGTATTTAATTAATTAAAAATAAAAATGTCCTTAAAAAATTTTATTTTTAAATCTTTCAGTCCATATTTTGACTGGTTATAAGGTTAATTAATTTATACAAAAAATACCAAAAATATTTAAATTATTTTTTTAATTCAAATAAATAATAAATACTGTGTTAATTCAGGCCATTAGACTATTATATTACCCTCTAAAAATTTTTAGAATTATTTATTTAATTTTAAATTATTGACTGAATATGGGTAGAATTTTGACATTAATAAAATATATTTAAAAATATGTCCGAAAAAAAATCCGCAAAAAATAAAAATACGTACGCAAAAAATAAAAAAAGTCCGCAAAAACAAAAAAAAATATGTCCGCAAAAATTAGCGATTACTAATTAATTAATATTCTATTTTTCCGTTTCTAAAAATATTTATTTTTAAATATTTGAACCATTTATTTTTTTAAAATTATTTCTACCTAAAGGAAAGCAAAGAATAGCTCAATTTTAATTTAATTTATTAATAGAAAAAAATTTTTTTTTAATTGTCAGCTGTTAATTTTCCAATTATTTATTTTTTATTTAACTTCCGTAAACCCCCAAAAATATAAAAACTTTAAATAAAAAATAATTAAATATTTTTTAAAAATTATTTAAAATACCCCTTTCCAGGTAAAACAAAGTTTATTTAAAATAAACATTTTAATTAAAAAAAAATAAACTTGTTTTCCTTCATTAAAACTTGACGTCTTTCTAAAAATATATAAAAGCATTTTTTTAAGCATTTTTTGTTTCACCTTCATTTTAAACGTTCTAATTCCCCCTATTTTTTATTTAATCTAGTTTGTTGGGTCAAATATAAATTTTTGAGTATTTAATTAATTAATCATTTAAATTATTTATTTTTTTTTGGTTCTTTTTAATTTAATTTAATTTAATCATTAGTCTCTTTCTATTTAATTATTTATTTACTTATAGTCAGTCATTTTATTCAATTTTCCTTTTTTTTATCTTTTTTATATTAAATTAAAGAAAAGGCCTTTTTTAATACAAGAAAAACGATCGAAAATGTGCGGAAACTTTTCCCCAAAAATTTAATTTAAAAAAAAAATTTTTTT
This sequence comes from Meloidogyne exigua, assembly GCA_018905775.1. Lineage (NCBI taxonomy): Eukaryota > Metazoa > Nematoda > Chromadorea > Rhabditida > Meloidogynidae > Meloidogyne > Meloidogyne exigua. The sequence goes on along the minus strand of JAGUQR010000194.1, from coordinate 318,703 downwards.
TCTTTTAAAAAAATGTTAATATACATGAGGTTATTTTAAATAATTATAAAATTATTTTTTTATTTTAATAATGATTAAATTTATTAATTATTTTATCAATGTCTTTAAAAATTAAATATTTATTTTATCTTTATTAAATAAATATTTTAAATTATTTTTTTAATTTTATAAATTATTTTGCTTAACCCCCTTTTAATTTAAAAAAATTGAAAGGTTTTTATTTAATTATTTTTTAAAAAATTATTTAAAAGGCTACTACTGCAAGCCTTTTAAATGCTAAAAATATTTTTTTCCTTTTAATTAATTAAAAAAAATTTTTTTTTCCTTTTTTTAAATTAAGTTTAAACTAAAATTACTCATCATTTAAATAATTTTTATATTTGGAATTTTTAACTATTTTTTTTTATCTTCCATAGAACACTCAATATTCACGTGTGTTTATTTAAAAATATATTTTATTTATTTAATTAATCTTTTGCCTGTTTATTTGAACACAGTTTAAAAATATTTACTATAATTAGATTTTATTAAAAAATAAATAAATTAATTAAAGTTTATTTTTTTTTAATTTACATTAATGGACAGCAATCTTGTCGACTCGAAAAGTTGGAATTTCTGGTTGTATTTGTGCTGTGTTTTTCAGAATATTTAAATCAGAATTATGTGTTTTTCTGGTTAAAGAGAATTCCCCTATTTTTTAAAAATCAGAACAAATTAATTAATTATTTCTTTTTTATTAACTGAAGGAAGTTAAAAGACTATCCCCATTAATTTAATGCTAAATATTAAATTTACAATAAGTGTGACCTATTTTTAATTTTTTAAGGTACTATAGAGTTGACTTGTTTTACTAAAATTATTTAAATTCTTTAAGGTATTATTTTTAGTTAATCCATAATACGTAAAAGATTATTTATTTTTATTTTAAATTATAATAAATTTAAAAAAATATTTTTATTTTTTCTACATATTTTATTTTTTGTTCTATTCTTTATTTACACTTTTCTTCCTTTTATTTTCCTTTCATTTTTAAATAATTATTTAATTTTTTTTTTATTGTCTCGACAGTTAATTATTCATTTTATCTATTTGTCTAGCTATATTAATTTACTTTAATATTTACTTTTATTTAATCATTATTTATATAAATATAGCATGTACATATGCAGTTATTTAATTATTAATTTAAATTATAATAAATATATTGTTCGCTTAAATTAAGTTACTAAAAATCCGCAAGTCTAATCCGCAAGTTTATTTAAGTTTATTTTTTTAAGGTTTTATTTCTTTTCTTTTATAGAAAATCAGAAATTTAAAAATCAGAACTTTTAAACTAAAAACCTTTCTAAAAAAATTCTGATTTTTTAGTTCTGACGAAGTAAACTTCTGATAAAATAAACTTTCGACTTGCGGACGTTTTGAAGCGATAATTGAGAATAACCTTTTACAATTGGATTAAAAATTCTTTTTTTTAATTTTTGTTTACTTCCTTATTTACTTGTCATTTATTTTATTAAATAATAATTTTATTTATTTTTAGAAAAAGCAAAAGTGCTTTCATTAATAAAATAAAGTACATATTTCTACTTCCGTCCATTTTATTTATTAACAAAAATATTAACAACAACAACAATTAAATTAAAAAATGCCATCATTATCATTCCGTGTAAATGAGCATTATGCCCAATTATCAGAGCTAATTCCAGGCCTTTACATTTGTGGGGTTAATGGGCTTACAGCAGCCAATGTTTGTGCTTTTCGAATTCAATTAATTGTCAATGCAACACGTGAAGTGCCAAACCTTAAATGTTTGGGACAGGTGCCAAGAATGAAGTTATGGGTTGAGGATACTCCTGAGGAAGATTTATTTGCACATTTTGATATGGTTGTTGATCAGGTATTTTTTAAAAGGAAGGGATTAGTAGACTAGACCATTAGAGTCTAAACACTTTATTCTTATTATTAAATTATTTAAAAATCTAAAATATTCTATAATAGAGTTAGTTAATAATTAAATAATTTAGTAGATAAATTAAGCTCATTTTAAAGCTTAAAAATTGTTTTTAACATTAACAGATGTATGCAGTAATTAGGGATGGAGGTGCAGTCTTAGTCCATTGTGTTGCAGGAGTTAGTCGTTCAGCAAGTATTTGTCTTGCTTATTTGCTTAAATTCCATACTCGTTCATTACGTGATGCTTATCATTTAATGTGTGATAAACGTCCTTTAGTTAGGCCAAATATTGGTTTTTGGAGGCAATTAATTCATTACGAACAGGTTAATTTTTAAAAAATACATAACGCCAAAAAAAATTATTTTTAAATTTTAATTAATATTTTTAGTTAATAAAAGGCAATGTTGGTTCAGTACGTATTGTTAGAGATGAGGCACAGCCTGACAAATTGCTTCCTGATGTTTGTTAATTTTCTAAAATATTTCTTATAACCCAAACAAAACAAAAAGTGGGAAATTTAATTAATTTAAAAATATGTGTATTTATTTATTTATTACCCAGGTTTACCTCAAATCTGTCATTCCTGATAAATTAAATCGTCCACTTTCACCAACAAATGTTGGTGAAGATTCTTCTGTACATCAATTAAAACCCATGGCTGATGAAAGTTTTTTAACTATAAAACGTCGTCGTTCGTCTTCGGGAGGGTCAGATCGTGCTCGTTTTGTACCAGTACTTGAGCCATTGGCTGAACTTGCTGAAGCTGCTGGATAAGTTCTAAAGTATTTAAAAATAAATAGAACAGGTTAATCAACACAAAAAAAGAAAGAAAGAAATCAGTCGTTTTCATATCTCATTTATTTATTTTATTTTTTTTCTTCTTGAGAGAAAAGGTTATATAAACCTTTTAAATATTGTCGTTGTCTATACTGTCAACTAGAGGTTTTCTTTTAATTTTTTCTTTTTCTGAAATCAACTAAAAAATTTTATTTTTATTTTTTCTTTGATAACGACAATTCGTCCATTAAATAAACATTTTTTTTAATTAAAAAAAAATTTTTTTCCCTCTTCAATTATATTTTATTAACCCTTTTATTTTTTATTTATTTTTTTTAAAGATCGGGTTATTTTATAAAAATACCTTAAAGGTTAGAAAAAATTTTTTAAATTTATTTTTATTTATTTCCCGATCTTTATAATCGAAAAAAACATTTTTTTTATTTTATTTTGTAAAATTCAATAAAAATAGAATTTTACAAATTGCATAAATTTAAATAAAATAATTAATTTTTATTTACCACTTAAAATGTATATTTATTTAAAATTAAAACAATTGCTTTATTTACAACGATTTTGGTCATTTAAAAAATTTATTCTTTTTAATTTTTATTGTTTTATTTTTTTTTGTTTAAAATGTTTTAGCCATTTTTTTCTTTAAATAAAATTAATTTCTTTTTTTTTTTTAATTATTTTTTAAATTATTATTTAAATTTTATACTTTTAGAATTTTAATTTAAAATGGAAAAAATGTCTTAAATTTAATAATTTCTAGTAAATTAAATTAAAAAATTTTATTTCTTTAAAATTTAATTATTTAAAATATTTAATTGTGTATAATTAAATAAATAATTTTTTCCCCGTTTAATTATTTAATTTTCTTAAAATTATAGAATAATTAAATTTAAACTTTTTTAAACATTTATAATTAAATAAAATATAAAATTATTTTTTTCTTTAAAGTTATTTCCTTCTATTTTAAATTAAAGCATTTTTACGTAATAAATATTTTTATTAATTCTAAATATTTTTATTAAAATTAAAAATTTTTAAAAAACATTTAAAATTATTAATTTAAATTAAAACAAAAATTGCTAAAAAATAAGACCTTTTTATAACACAAAAAATAAAATATTTAATTAATATTTTAATATTAATTAAATAACAAATAATATAAAAGAAATATTTTACTTAATATTAATTTTAATGTTTATTGTTTATTTTAATGTTGACATTTTATTTTATTTAAAAAATTAACTTGTAAGAAAATTAATGTAAAATATATTTTACAAAAATTAATGAAGATTTAAAAAAGCATTTTTAGTTTTTTTATTTAATTTTTGTTATATTAAATAAAATATATTTAAATTATAAAGTAATTGTAAAATTACTAAATAAAAGTATTTAATGCTTATTTAATTTTAAAAAATAAAAATAAACTTGGAAATGACACATAAATATTTCTTTTATTTTTTAATTAATATATAAATTAATAATTAATTTTTAGAAGGAATAATTAATTAATTTAAATGAATAATAATACAACAATACAATTACCTGTTAGTTTAAAAAAAATTAAATAATTTAATTTAAATAATTTAATTTTGAAAGGAACTTTATTTAAAATACGGTAAAAAAGGGTTTCAATTTGTTCTTTTTCTTCCTCCTTTTCTTATGGCAACAATTTCAATTTTTGGAATTTTAATGAATTCTAGTGTTTGTTATATTACTTGGAAATATTGGTAAAATAAATTTTTTATTTTTTTTAAATTATTAATTTTATTTTTGTAATATTTTTAAAGCTTTTAAAAAGAGAAAATAAAAATTAAAAGGCTTTACTTTAATTTTTTAATTTTAAAAATATTTAAGAAAGCAAAAAAACTGTTGTCTCCTCAAATCAATTTTTACCTTTATTTTTAATTAAATAATTTTCCTTATTTTTATTTTTTTATTAAAGGGGAAAGTATACAGCAATGAAAAGCAAAACTTGTCTTTTATTAACGATTAACTCTTTTTGTGAAATTCTACACCAATCTGGCCATTTAATTTATTTAATTTTTACAATTCAAGGAATTAATTTTGTACCTATTCTATTAGCATTTAAATACCAATGTCATTCAATTTTTGGTGCTTATGCATCTGTTTTTATGTTCTTTTCTTTAAGCTTGGACAGGGTGTATGCTGTTGCTTTTCCTATAAAGTAAATAATTTAAATTAAATTAAATAATTAATATTAAGCAAATGTATGGGTATATCTAATAATAAAATAACTACTTTAAAATTATTTAATTAATTTAAAGCTTTAAAAAATAACAAAAAATTATTATTATTTAAATAAAATAGTTAATATTAATCAAAAATTATTTAAATAAATTTATTTATTTAATTAATTAATTAATTTATTTATTTATTTATTTATTTAATTAATTTATTTAATTTAATTAATTAATTAATTTAATTAATTAATTTTTTATTACTTTATTTAATTAATTAATTTATTTATTTGCAGTTATAATTATATTAATTTTCGTCTGTATATTTTAATTCATTTAATGTTTGTTATAATTTTTGGCCTTTTTATTGTCTGCCTAAATTATAGTACAATTATTAATTACCCAAATTATCCAATTGTTAATTTTGTTGGTGAAGTTATTGGATTTACTCCCCCAACAAGTTCATTTGATATGCGAAGTATTATGCTACCTTTAATGCTTATTGCTATTATTGTACATATAGCTGTTGGAATATTAGCAAAAATTAAAGGAGGTAATTAATTAAAATTAAAGGAATAAATAACAATTAAAAATAATCTATTTAAAATATTAAAAACCCCAAAATTATTTAAATAATATTTATTTAGAGAAAAGTTTTAAGTAAATAAGTGTTGAAAAGGTTAAAAACGTGCGCTTTTTTGCTCTTATCTTTTTCTCTATTTTTCCAAAAATTATGAAATTTTGGTATTTTGTAGCTTATTTTATAGCCTATCCAATGGTACCATAAACAACTAAAATGACCTTTTTATTTTTTTATAAATTCTGTCCTTTCCTACCCTAATTAATTAATTTAATTTTTTCCTTTTAAAAGACTTACAAGATGAAAAAATGCGTAAATTATTTCGTTCCCTTTCTCTAATTGTTTTTGTAAATATTGGAGGGTATTTTATTGTAATGGGTTTAGCTATTTTGTGGCCATTTTTTGATTTTACGCAAATAGATATCTGGTTTTTAAGAACCTATTTTGGAATTATTTTAAACATTTCTGCATCATCAAATTGTCCTATTCTTCTGCTTAACAGGTAAAATTAATTTTAAAAAATTTAAATTAATTAATTTAAGCTCTGATTTTAATAAAGCATATTCTAAAGAATTTAAAAAAATAAAATTAATTTATAAAAAATGTACAAATACAACAGGGAATAGTCAAAGCAATGGATAATGTAATTGACAATTTAATTAAATTTAAATAGTTTTAAATTTTCTTAATAAGTAAAAGATTAAATTTTTTAAATTTTATTTTTTATTTTTTAAAAGTAGGGATATTAGTACGTAAGAAAATTAAAACTTCTTCAGTTAAAGAACGTATACGATAATTCCAAAACCAGTAGATTGAAGGATGTGAACCAATACTTAGCTTTAAAAATAAAATTTAATTTATTTAATTAAAAATTAAATTTTTTTTACTAAAATTAAAATATTCCCAAAAATATTAATTGCAGCCCTTTCATTAACTGACTGAACACCGTTACCAAAAATATATAAATTAAATAATGGAAGCAAATAAAAACCAGAATAACGAGCAAATAAAGAAATTGACATATAAAAACCCTTTAAAAAAAGTTTTATTTTTAAAGCATTTTTTAAAGTTTTATTAAAACTTGAACAAAAAAGGCTTTAGATTTAAGCATTTCATAGAGCATTTTTCTTTGATTTGATTGAATAGATTGTTGTTGAAGATGAAATTTTTGGATTACACTAACACTTATTGAAGTTCTTCTAATATTTGCTGTTGTTGTTGAAATGGCATTTTCACGAGAATTTCCGGGAAATAATTTTCTAAAATTAATTAATTATTTATTTATTTATTTATTTATTTATTTATTTATTCATTAATTAATTAATTAATTAATTAATTAATGAATAAATAAATAAATAAATAAATAAATAATTAAATAATTAATTAATTAAATAGTAGTACTTTAAAGCATTTTTTTTAGATAAATAAATTTTAAATAAATTAAATCATTAATTCATTTTTAAATTAAATTTAACTAAATACTAAACTGTATTTTTCTTTCAAAAAACACCGCCCCAAATAAATTAATTCCAACAGAAAGTAACATTAAAATTCCAAGATATATTTTCATTAAATAAGCCGCTCCAATTGGATTATTATTTTCATCATTATAACAAACATAATAAAAGGAATAATTAATAATATTAAAGCTTAGAACACAACGAAAAAATACACCAAATAGTAAAAGTAAAACTAAAGAAAAATAGGTAATTAAAAATAATTTAAATTATATTAATTAGAAGGCATGGATTATTTAATAAATATAAAAATATTAATTAACAGAATATATATCTATTCATCTGATTTATTTTTTAAAACAAAAAAATAAATAAAAGGTTTAATAAAATTAATTAAAATTAATTTAAAAAATTAAATAAATTAATTAAAAATTTATTTAAAAAATTAATTAAAAGTTAAAATTAATTTAAAAAATTAATTTTCTCTTACATGCTAACCAAAGCCAAAAACAAGTACATATAATAGACCCCCAATTATTTAATGAATGAATAGCCAATTCATTTTGTGAAAATAATAATTGATTATGAAGATGTCCAACTGATTGTAGAAATATAAAATGAAAGGTTGCCATATGTGAAAGTGTTTCACAGGTTAAAAAAACTTCAACAAAATGGGAAAGAATAAAGTCTTTTAAATTAAACACAATTTAAAAAATTAAAATATATTTGTACCCTTAGCTGTCTGATAAGGTAAAATAACTAATGGAACAATAACAAATAGCTGTGTTAACCCAGAAATTAAATCAGCAATTAATAAATGCCTAGAACAAATATAAACAAATTTTGTGCAAAAATAACGATGTCCGTGAATTAAAACGCAAGAAAATAATAAATTAATTAATAAAATAATTAATGAAAATGGAATAAATAAAATTAAGGCAAATATAGAAATAAAGATATTTAAATATTGTTCGGGTATCATTTTCAAGTTTATTAAAATAAAGGAGAAAAATAAACTTTAATAAAACTAAAGAAATTTAGCTAATGTAAAAATATATATTATACAAATAATCAGCATTTTATTTTATTTTTTTTAATTTTATTTTCTATAGTACTATATAAAGAAAATAAAATTAAAGAAAAATATAATAATTAGTAACTAATTGTATTTTATTTTATTTTTATAAATTTAACTAGAAAAATTTTAATTAAAATTTAAAAAAAATTAATTAAAAGCCTAAAATGGCACCGAACTGGGGTGTGCGGTATAATGACAAAAAGGCCAAATCTAATAAAGTTTACCTGACTAAAATATTTTGTAATTAAAACATCATTTTTAATTTTAAAATAATAAATAAAAATGAATTGAACTTTTAAAAGATAAATAAAAACTTTTTTTTTCATTAATTGTTTATTACAAAATCTGTTGAGAAGCGGCAAATAAATAAAAGTATCATTTGATCAATTCTAAATTAATTGACATGTGAATGTCTGTTATGTAGACGAATTGTGGCAATTTTATTGCACTTTTATTTTTGCACTTTCTCCCTTTTAAATAAAAAAAAATTAATTGAGAAATCAAAAGGCTTTTCATAAAGTGCTTTATCTTCTCTAATATGTTTTGCTCTTTCTTCTTTTTACTTTAAAGACTTTTTTAATGTAAAAATGTATGTTTCAAAATAGTATAGGCTACACCTGTCTGTGTAGTTTTTGTGAATAAATACAAGGCCATTTTCCCCAATGTTTATCATTTAGAAAAACTTTCCTCTTCTTAATTACCCTAAGCTGTCCTTTTTAATAGAATCTTTATTATTTAATTTATGTGAGAGTAGAATTTAATTAAATTAAACAATTTATTGCTTTTGTTTTTATCTTTTCAAGAAAATAAAATTATTTTTTATTTTTAGATGAAGTCAACAAAATTTATTGTTTTAATTTTAATTATATTTGTTTTCGTTAATTTGATAGAATGTATGAACACAGAAAATAAAAAGAAGAGAGGAAAAAAGAGAATTCAACAAGGACAATCTTCAAACTTGAATCCAACAGAAAATATAATAATAAAAAGAAATGATTATAGAATTACATATAGACCACCAGGGAATGTTCCTCACCATCCAATACAAGATTATAGAATTTTAAATAATGAAGAACTTAATGGAACAAATAATGAAGAACAACAATATATTGGTTTGTTTATTAAAAAAGGTTCAATAGAGTCAGACCTTTTCTCAATGTTTTTAGTAGATTATTTAAAAATAAATAAAATACTAATTAAAATGTTTTTAGAAGAACAACCATCTAACGAAGGACATTCGAATGAACAAGAAGAAGAATATGAACAGCCACAGATTGAACAACAAAATTATGTAGAAGAACCTCAAGGAGCTAAGAGAAGTATTTTTAATTTTAGAAGGTGCTAGTCTTGTATAGGTCCTTCCCCTCCCCTTTTGTTTACTCCTTTCCATTAATAGTTAAAAATATAAAACAATTTTCGGATTAGCTTTTACTTCATTTTTAGTTTAATTATTTAATTTTTAAGGAATAAAATTAAATAAATAAAACTTCTAAAATTGGGGTATTGCATTGACTGGAGTTTAGAAGGACACACACTCTGTGAATTCTCTTGTTTTCATTTCATACCTTTATTTAATTGACTTTAATTAAATTATAAAAATAATATTAAGAAAGGGAATTAACTTCCCCACTTTGGAATTATTTTGAATTAAATAAAGATAACCAAGGAAATAAAGTTGCTCATTGTAAGCTTAATATTAATGGAGAAAGATGTAAATATTCTTACCCCATCACACACCAAGGATATAGTAGAGATTTAAGCAGGCATTTAAAAACTAAACACCCCGAAGAACATGACCAACATGAAAGAGAAAAAAATAAAAGTATAAAAATAAATAAAAATTAATTAAATTTAAGAGAGAGATTTTAGGCTTAAATTTAGATATATTGAAAAAAAAACTTTTAGTTTAATAGAATTAATTAATTTAGAGGTAACGGGTCCCAATTTATCCGGAAAAATAAAATTCAATTTTATTTAAGAAAAAGCCTCTTCTGAATTAATTTTTGATTATTTTAAAATAAATAATCAAATTGCTGTTTGTAATGTATGCAAAGGAGAATTTGTATTTAAAAGTAAACATTTATCTGGAATTAATTTAAAAAGACATTTAATGACTCATGCAAATGTGTATATAACTTATCTGGAGAAGTGTAAAAGTGAGAGAGAATTAAATGCAGTAAACACTAAAACTTTGCGAGTTGATCAAGAAGGGGAATCTTCAAGTAAAAAATAAATTAATTTTAAATTAATTATTAGAATAGTATTAATAATGTATTAATTTATATTAAGGGAAAATAAAGTCATTAAATTAATTATATTTTTAATTAATTTTGGTTTAGAAAAAAGAAAAATAGAAGAAAAAAAAAAGCAAAATCCTAATTAATTTAAATTAAATAGTTGTTAATATTTTAAACAATTTTATTTTTATTATTCTTTTTAAGGGGGACCTTTTTTAATTTTTTTTTGAATAATATAATTTATTTAATTTAATTTATTATTTATTTAATTAAATTAATTAATTATTTTTTAAGAAAGAAGATCTAAAATTTATAATTATTTTATTATTAATGGAAATACTGCAAAATGTATATGTTATAAAAATGCAAATGAAGTATGTAATAAAGAACTTAAATTTGAAGACAAGCTATATAGAAAATTTAAAAGGGCATTTAGAAAGTAAACACGAGGGTATTTTTAAAGAATTCAAAGAAATTAAAAAAGAAGAGAAGCAAAATAAATCTAAACAACGAAAAATATTAAATATAGGTAAGCCTTTAATTAGATAAAATAAATTAATTAAATTAATTAATTTCCTTCAGATTTGAATGAAGCTGTAGAAGAGATAGATGACTACTAGAGGAAACGACTACGACAAAATGGAAAAAATAAATATTTAAATAAATAGAAAAAATAATTTAAAAATGCTATTTTTTTAATTATTTGAGCAGAAAAAAAATATTATATAAATTTCATTACTATTTATTCATAGAATTAATTAATTAGTTTAATTTTTAATTACCTTTATTTGTTATGTTTAATTTTATTTTATAGGATAAGCAGGCAAAAAAAATTTATTTTAAAATAAATGTAGAAAATTTCCATTTTATTTAATTAATTAAATAATTAAAAATAGAGTGTGTTATTTAATTTAAAAATAAATTTACTAAATTAAGCCTTTAAATTGAAAAAACTTAACTTCTAAAACATTTATTAATTATAGTTAATTAATAATTAAATTTAAAGTAAATTCATTTAATAAATAAAAATATTTTAAATTAATTAATTTAATTTATTTAACCTTTAAAAATTAATTTTTACCCTTTTTCTATTTAAACAAGCTTTTAGCTTTTTAATTTAATTAACAATTTTTATTTAAATAAATAAATATTTTAAAATATTAATTTTGCATTTATAATATTAAAATAAAAATATTAATTCCAAAAATAAATTAAAAGTAAAATGAATCATTATAAAATATGCCTATTTTATTACATTCTGTTTAAATAAAAATAAATATCTCTATCCACTTTATTTAATTAAATTAAATATTCCTAATATTTAATTATTATTTATATAAATATATTTTATTTTAATATTAAAAAAATGTTTATTTTAATTTTATTTATTTTAAATATTAATATAGAAGTTGAAGGTAATTAAATTTTAAAAATTAATTAAAAATTAATTTTAAAAATAATAAATAAATTAATTAATTAATTAATATTTAATTTTATTTATTTAATTTTAATTAAAGGAATTAAATGCTTTTCAAGTTATAAGTACGCAGATAATGCCACCATTGAATTTAATAATGATACAGACATAAAGAAAATAGACTGTTCCAAAACTGAAAATACTGATTTAAAAAATTGTTTAGTTATGTATGCTTGTAATAATAAAGAAGAATGTAAGTTAACAAATTAATTAAATAAATTAATTTCCTGTTGATAAAGAAAAAGTGCCAAAATTTTTATTTTTTTAATTTTTATTTAGTTCTATATGATTGTGTAACTTATGAATTAATTAATAAATTTAATCATTCAATTGATTCACCTCTTGTCGATAAAGTAATTAATCAAAAGAATTTATGTGATAACGTCAAAAGATTCGATAATTGTGAAAATTGTTTAATATGTGGGACAGATTACTGTAACACTAACGACACTGTAAAGTATAGACCTATTACAATAAAGAACGTTAACAAGTTTGAGTATGTAATTGGAACAAAACTTAAAGGAGATCCAGACGAAATTGTTGTCATCCCCCCTCTAGTTCCTACAACTACAACTAATACTATTAAAACAACTACAGAAATAACAACGATTATTTCAACTAAGCAAACTAGTGCATTATTTAAATCTAATGGTTTAACTACTAAAAGTAGGGATTATTTTTTATAACAAACTTAAGTTTATTTAATTTTTAATAAATAAGCGCCTACTTAAGTTTTAAGCAGTTAAGTTTATTTAAAATTGTAAAATCTGTTATTAAGTAGAAAGGTTAAAAGATTAAGTTTTTAAGTTTAATTTTACTGTCAAAAACAGTCAGGTCGTAACCACTAAAGATTTAAGTTTTATTCCTAATTTTATGGTGATTAAATTTTTTTTTAATTATTACCCTTATTAAATTATTCTCTTTTAAAAATTATTATGGTAGAGAAAATAATAAAAAATTAATTTAATTTTTTATAAATAATAAATTTTTAAAAATAGCTTATGTTCAATTAACATCAACAAAACCAGAATTTAGTACAGAATTAATTCAATCAACAAGTCGAAAACAACGAAAAATAAAGAAAAGACCATGTAAGAATTATGGCAAAAGAAATTTATTAAATAAAGTATTTTTCCTTTTTATTTTATTTTTTGTAATTATTTATTGGTAGTTTAATTGTATTTAAATTTATATAAAAGAAAGATGATAAAAAGATAAATTTATTATTTAATGAAAATTGTGTTATAATTTCTAATTAAATTTAATAAATATTTTTTAAGATAATAAACATTCTTATAAAAAAGAAAATATGAATAAGTCTATTAAACTTAAGTTTGATCTTAAAAGTTAGTTTTTTTTAAACTTATTTATTCTTAAAACTTAACCTAAGCCTGAGCTTAAAACTTATTTTAAAGTTAACATACATATTCTTAAAACTTAAGCCTGATCTTAAGTTTGGTTTTTTAACCTTTATGCTTAAAACTTAACCTAAGCTTGAGCTTAAAAGTAAAAGTTAAACTTTATTTATTTTTAAAACTTAAGCTTAATCTTAATGCAATTATTTTTAAATTGACTTAAGCTTGATAGTTCAAACTTAAATTCAATGCCTGGTCTTTTTAATTAATCAAACTTAGATTTTTGTTTGTTAAATTTGCGAACATTTTCAATAGTAAATAATTTAAAAAGCCTTAAAATAAAATAGCATTAAAATTTAAAAATTGATTGTTTATAATTTTCAATACAAAAAAAGCTTTTTGTTTGTCAATATTTCAGTAAACACATGTAATATTAAAATAAAAATATTTACATACATAAATTGTATTTATTTATTTTATTTAAACAACTAAATAATTTAATGAATTTATTTATTTATTTTCTTATATTCTTTATTTTTATATTATTTTATTATTTTTATGAAAATAATTTATTTTGTTGTTTTATTTTTAAAGCTTCAATAAAGGTTTAAAAAATTAGCTTTTATTTTTAAATTAAATTTTCTTTTTAAAGGAAGAAATTTTTAAACAAAAAATGCCTCCAATTTTAGTTTGGAATAATTGTAGTTATACTGAATTATCTCCTTTAATTGGCTATCCTGATTTTCCTTGGATATTTTTAAATACAAATTGTTCATTAAATTATACCTTTACACATGACAGAAAATTGTATTTAATTTTTAATTATTTATTTTACTCAAGGAATTTTTGTTGAAAATTTTGTCAGCTAACAGAATTTAAATTTTCCTCTTAATTAAAAATAATATTATTTTTTGGTAATATTATAAAATAGAAGGTACACCTACATGTAAACTATGTGTTAAATAAAATAGCTTTATATGTTTAGAATGATTTAGAATTAATTAAAAAAGTTTAGAGAGTTGAATGCTTCAACTATAATTTTCATACTTCACGAATTATGCCCAATAGATTCATGGCCTAAAAATCGAAAAGAAGAGCAGAATTATATGATGTTTACTGTTGAATCCCCAGTTGAAACAAATCAATTTTATAATAAAACAATATTAAAGGAAATGTTTAATACTTCAGCAACTTATCGTTTAGATAGTGATGTATATATGCCTTATGATTATTTAACTAAAATAATAAAGGAAACACCAAAAGAATATATATGGGATCAAGAAGAAGTTTAATATATATTTTTAAATATTAATTAATTATTTAAGGTTTTGAGAAAAATTAAAAATAAAAAAAAAGTTGCATTCCAAGCAGTGTCTCATTGCAAAGCTCAATCTAACCGTGATGTTATTACAAACTTGATCGGTAAATTAATAGAATTAAAACTTGTTGGATGGTGTTCTGATGTTAAATGTGACAAACAATGCTATGAGGATGAATTAGGCAATAAAATTTTTGACTTAAATAATTTAAAATTTCTTTAATAAATTAATTATTAAATATGTCAACATTTCTTTTATTTGGCATTCGAAAATTCTGTCTGTCTTAATTATGTAACTGAAAAATTTTGGAATTCATTAAGAGCACTTACTGTTCCTGTTGTGTTAACTCGTTCAGTATTTAAAGGATTGGATATTCCCCCTAATGCATTTATTGCTTTAGATGATTTTAAATCAGTAAATGAATTGGTTGAACATTTAAAAGTTTTAAGGAATAATACAGAGGAATATTTAAAGTAATTTTGCTATTAAAAATAAAAGGAATATTTCCGGAAAATATATAAAATTTTCCGGAAAATACAAAATAAAGTCAAGGAAAAATACAAACTTAAGAAAAAACTTAAGTTAATAAAGTTCGCGCAAATATAAAACTTTCCGGAAAATACAAACTTAAGTTTGGAAAAAATACAAACTTTATTTTGTATAGATATTTTGAATGGACTAAAACATATACAAAAAGAGACTTTAATGAAAACAATTCTCCTTTGTGTAAAATTTGCGAATATGCTACAAAACATTTTGAACAACAAACAAAGAGTGTAATTAATTTAAATAAATTTTGGAATGATGAACATTGTAATAATGATTTTTTGTTAAACTTTATTGTTTGAATTAAACAAATAAAAATTAATAATCATATAAATTTAATTTTATATATTAATTATAATACATAGAAGTGTTTATTATTTTAAAATTAGTGTAGAACTTTTAAAAAATTTATATGTAAAGACAAAAATAAATTTTTAATAAAAGTTAAATTTAATTTTCCTCTAATAAATTAATTTTTAATTAATTTATTTAATTTACCATATTTTTAAATCATTTAAAGAAATATCATTATATTTAAAAATTCAAAAAAAGAGATTTTAATCCTTGAATAAATTTAAATATTATTTTAATAAATAAAATAAATAATATTTTTATCCAGTTTTGGTGGTTGATATTTTGGGTTAGGTTAAGGGAGGTCTCAACCAATGAACAAACAACTCCTCCTCAATATTGATTCCAAAAAATTTAAAGAATAAAAGCAATAATACACACATAGAATATATATCTTCAATTATAAGTATTTATTGACCCCAAATCTTCAATTTAAAAATTAAATTTAATTTAAAAAATGGAACAACAAAATAATTTAAAAATAATAAAAAAACAAAGAAAAACAATGCCTATTGAATTAATTATTAATTTAATTAATATAGCTTGTGATATTTCTTTAAATGATTTAACATTCTGGTAAATTAAATTAATTATTTTAATTAAATTAAAAAATTAATTTTTGTCTAATAATTTAATTAATTTCCAAATAATTAAATACATTTTTAAAAAATATAAATAAAATTGTTTTTAATTATTTTTTTTTAAATTAAGTCAAAAAATATGCCAAGAAACAAAGAATAAAAAAATGGAAAAAGATCAACTCAGAAATTATTGGCATAAATTTGCTAAAAATATTTTAATCTCTTCTAAAATAGTCTTCTCTTTTGTAGGAAATAAATTAAAGAAAAAGAAGGTAAGGAGAGGATTTTTAAAATATTTTACAAAAAAAAATAATTTATTTAAAAAATCATCTAAAATTTTAAATCAAAATATTATTACATTTGAAAAATAAGTTTTTTATTAATTTATAATTTACAACCTTTTTTAAGGTAAAAAGGAGTATTTAATTTCCCCTTTTTTGAAAATTTTTCCTTCTTACAGAACTTAGACAAAATTAATGTTATTTGATGGTTTTAATTAAAAATATTTTTTCTTTATTATTGACTAGGAAATTTTTGAAAATTATTTTTTAGATAAAAAAACTAATTAAATATAATAAATATAAAATAAAAGGTGAAGGTATATAAAAATAGGTTTTTTAACCAATAAAGAATTACTAGTATTTAAATGTACATTAAACATTTTCTTCTTTTATTTTTTGTAAATAGGTAATCAAAATATTCAAAATATATTAAATTTATTTTAAAACTAAAAGTCTTATTAATGAAATAAAATAAATTTAATTTTTTAAGAATAATTAATTACTAATTTTAATTTTATTAACTTAAATTTAGATAGTTTTAACTATTATAATTTATTTTTAGTTATACATGGAAGAAGAGCAACAGGAGGAAGACATTGTAAATTTTATAAAAAAGTTTAATAATTTAATTTTATATAGCCTACACAATTTGAAAAGCTTCTTCAAGGCTATGACAAAAAACCGGCAGAAGAAAGGAAGAAGGACTACGAGAAAATAATTGAATTATTATCTCGTCTATCATCAAATATTGATAAACTGAAATTGAGAAAATCTGATTTTAATTAATTCTAGTGTAGTTGAAGAATTTGAACAACAGTCCTCGTCTACCAAAAATGATTAGTTTAGTTCTTCATTATTCTGCATTACTTTAAAATTTTCTCAGTTAACAACAACAACATTACTTCTTTATAAAATTTTTCAATTATGTTAAAAATGCTTTAAAAATATACAAAAAAATTATTTAAATACAATAAAATTAAAAGACATTTTTAGTTAATTATTCGTAATTGTTCAAAACTGAAAAATCTCTTGTGTTATTAAAACTTTCAATTAAAAAAATAAACAAAACATTTTACTTATTTAAAGGCTTGTTTATTGACTTTTTTGATTTTTTTTTTGTTAAATTCCTTCTTTTATGAATTCTTTTCTAAAAATTATTATAATTTTACGTTCATTATTCTCAAACTTTTTCTATGTCTCTCTTCTTGTTTAAATTCTTTAACATAAAAAAGAAATAACTTTTAAATTGTTTTCGAATTTATAAAATTATACTTATCAAAACTAAAAGTTTATTTTTAATTTTTTAATTTAAAATATTTTCACATAAATTTTTGATTTTCATGTTTTTTTCGTGATAAACATATTTTTTTTTGATGTTTTAAGTTTGAAATTTTTGTTTATTTAATTTCAATAATTCAAAGACCAGATAATTAAATAAGTTTAATTTTATATTAATTTATACATTGCAAAAATATTTTAAAATAAGAAAAAAAAAGGTTTTGGGTATTAAAATATAAAGAATGATATATTTAAATATAACAAGAAACAAAACATTATATTAAACAAATATGTGCTCTGAACATGTTTTGAACACATGTGTTTTTAATAAAACATTTTGTTTTGAATTAATGTTTTTATCAGGTTAAAACATGAATATTTTATTAGAGAACCGAAAACTTCTCAATAAAATTAATTTTATTTTTTATTTAAATATATAAACTAAAATATATATTCTATTGATTGGATCGAAATAAATATTTTTCAAGGTTATCAAGAGAGAAGACGTCAACGTCCGTCTGTCACCTTCAATTACTTTTTACTAAAAATGAGAATATCCGTGTAATGCTCTATTTATTTTTAAAAACCTCTTTTTTTTTAAATATTATTTTTATTTAAAAAATTAATTTATTTACAATCACAACGGATTAAAAAAAATTTTTATCAATGAATTAAAATCAATTAATATTAAAAATAAAAAATAATTTTTTACTTTTTTTTTCTCCATTTCTTCTTTATATTTTTGATCATTATCGCAATTTCTAATGATTTTTCTAACGTTATTTATTAAATTATATTTTTTTAACACGTTTACTAAATAATTGTTACGTAAATTAAATTTACAAAAAATAAATAAAAAATTAATTTATTTATTTATTTATTTTATAATAAATATTTTATTTTATATTATGTAAATTAATTTAATTTATTTAATTTAATTTACCTAATTAAATTTATTTAATTATTTTTAAGAATCAAAATAATGTTTGATTTTCTTAGACCTATTCAAGACCCAACATTACGAATTATGATACCTGAAGAAATAATAGATAGGCATAATCATCACCACCATCACCACCTTCATGGGTCTGCAAGCAACAGTAGAAATGGGACAAGTGGACAATGTGTAAGGGAAAAAATTAAAATTAAAAATTGATGGGTAAAATAAATAAAATATGTAGTAGATTAATAAGCTCTATTGGCCTTTCCTACCTTTAAAAAATTAATTAAATTAATAAATATTAATTAACTTAATTAATTTAATTAATTAATTAATTTTAATTAATTGTAATTAATTAAATTAATAAATAAAGGAAAAAAATAATTAATTATTTTAAAATGTAGAGTTCTTGTTATGATGAGTCAGAGGATGATAACCTGGCTCTGACACCTCCACAAATTAAACGCAAATTTAAGGCATATACAGGTTTATTTAAATAAACAAAAATATTTAATGAATTCAATTTATTTAATAATAAATAAATAATTAATTAATTTAATTTTCTAGTAATGCAACGTTCTGGTTTTCAACACACTGAGTAATTTAAATTAATATAATTATATATTTTATTTAATTAAAAAAAAAGATATGTTCAAATTTTAACTCATTTATGTAAAGCAGAAATATTTATTTCTGCTATTTATGGAATTCACGGTTTATATTGTCCTGGTTTTCAACAGGTCTTTTAATTAATTAATTAATATTAAATTAATTTAATTAAATTAAAGGAAAGTGCATATCAAGGGACTTGTCATATTAATGTTCTTTCTTCTTTAGTAGGTTTATTTACTGGAGGAATGGGAATTGGTGCTGTTCATAGGTTATTTTCCATTCTTTTTTATTATTTTTTAAAATTAAGATTTCGTTGGAGGACAATGCTTGTTTGTTGGTTAATTATGTAAATTAATTAAATTAGTAATTTAATTAATTATTTTTAGGTGTATTATTTCCTCAGTTGCAAATCTTCTCTCAGTAAAATAAAATTATTTAATTATTTTAAAAAAGTTTAAATAATTTTATGTAGGTAATAACAACTGGTGTTTGGCTAGGCATGTGTTTTTAATTGTTTAAATATTTTTAATTTTTAAAGACCATTTAAGTAAATTAAAATCACGTACTGGTATAGCTAATGGTCTTTCTGGTTTAATGCTTTTAGGCAATGTACTTGTTGGTATTTTTTAAATAATTAATATTTAACTTTTAATTTTTAAAGGTGTTTGTTTTATTTTAACTTCAGTAATTATTTGTCATTATTGGGCTTCAAATTCTACAAGATATCAACCAGTAGGCCGTGTTGCAGTAAGTTGTTGTTTAAAAGGAGGAATAAATATTCCGGAAAACTTAAAATTTATAAACAAACTTTTCCGGAAAACTTAAAATTTATAAATAAACTTTTTCCGGAAAACTTAAAATTTATAAATAAACTTTTTCCGGAAAACTTAAAATTTATAAATAAACTTTTTCCGGAAAACTTAAAATTTATAAATAAACTTTTTCCGGAAAACTTAAAATTTATAAATAAACTTTTCCGGAAAACTAACATTTTATAAATAAACTTTGTTGTAATAAAACAAGCATTTTTGTGAAACATTTTAAAACTTAGAAACGAACAATCCCGCGTACACATCAAAACAAACGTCGAACAACTAAAAATGTGACATCAATGGCTACAATTGGCAATAATATTTTTTGTTTTAATTAAATAAAAAAATATTATTATTTAGGAATAAGAAATTATTCTACTCCTACACATAGTGGAGAAGGATTTTATCAAAATAATAATAATTTTTCTTTACAAAAAGAATATCAAAAGAATGATGAAGAACAATCAAAAAACAAACAGATTGAAAATAGCAATAATGTTATAAAATTAAATAATAATGTAAATATTGTTTAATATATTTATTTTGTTTTTTAATAATTTAATACATTAAAATAGACAACAATGGGTTAATAATTAAATTAAATATTTTTTATTAAAACTAACGAAGTTGGGGGTTCCTTTGCATTAAATATTATTAAAAATTAACTTTTATCCAATTTTAAAAATTTTCTAACAAAATTATTATTACAATGCTCTTCATTCCAAAATTCATTTAAATTAATTATATTTTTTGTTGTTTGTTCAAAATGTTTTGTAGCATATTCACAAATTTTACAAAATGGTGAATAATCAGCACCCTTTCTTCTTTTTGTATATGTTTTAGTCCATTCAAAATATCTATACAAAAGAAAGTTTGTATTTTTCCCAACTTTATTAAGTTTGTATTTTCCAGAAATTTTTATATTTTCACGAACTTTATTAACTTAAGTTTTTTCTTAAGTTTGTATTTTTCCTTGACTTTATTTTGTATTTTCCGGAAAATTTTATATATTTTCCGGAAATATTCCTTTTATTTTTAATAGCAAAATTACTTTAAATATTCCTCTGTATTATTCCTTAAAACTTTTAAATGTTCAACCAATTCATTTACTGATTTAAAATCATCTAAAGCAATAAATGCATTAGAGGGAATATCCAATCCTTTAAATACTGAACGAGTTAAAACAACAGGAACAGTAAGTGCTCTTAATGAGTTCCAAAATTTTTCTGTTACATAATTAAGGCAATTATTGTTCTCAAATGCCAAATTAAAGAAATGCTGTTCTATAATTAAATATAAAATAAAAATAAGTAAATAAAAGAATTAATTCAATTAAATGACGGTTACTTTTGGTGCCATGTCTATACAATTAATTTTAATTAAAAAACCTAATCCACGCTCATAACATTCATTATCACATAAAACATTAAAACAAGGACCAACAGTATCTATATCAATTAATTCAGCAATTTTTTTAGTTATTAGTTCACGATCTGATTTTGCACTGCAACGAGTTACTGCTTGAAAAGCAAATTTTGTTTTCCTTTTTATTTTTTCCAAAATCTTTAAAAATTAAAAATTAATTAAAATAATTAAATTTACTTCTTTGTGTTCCCATATATCCTCCTTTGGTGTATTTTTTGTAATTTTAGTTAATTCATCATAGGGCATATGCACTGAACTGTCCAGACGATAAGTAGCTGAACTATTAAACCATTTATTTGTCATTATTTTTCTGTCATAATATTTTAGAGATTCACTCGGACATTCAACTGTGTACATCATATAATTCTGATCTTCTCTACGATTAAGAGGGTAAACATCGATAGGGCAAAATACATGAAGGAAGAAGATGATCGTAGACACATTCTTCTCACTTTAAATAAAAATTTAATTTTTATTCTATCAAATACACTATGTAGTTTACAAAGACTTTTAATGTGTTAAAAGCTTTAGGCACTGAAAGAGATATACGTATTTACTCGATTAATTACCCTCCCTTAATTTATTAAAAATTTAAAAATACAGTGTTCTATCATTTGTAAAAGTGCAATTAAATGGACATGTAGTATTTGGTACAATCATGGGGTAATCTGGGTAACCAAGTCTTGAGGTATTATAAGTATAATTGTAAATATTCCAAATCAAAATTGAGGGCATTTTCTTTTTAAAAAATTCTTCCTTTTAAAAAATAAAATTAAAATATAATTTGAAAGAATTTATAGTGTGATGTTGTGAATATAAATATGTCGCCATGAAAAAAGTGACAAATAAAAAAATTTTTTTTTTTAATTTACCTTGCTAACATTAAATAAAAAGGTTGATTGTAGTTTATTATAAAATTTTAAGTATAGCAAAAAATATAAAATTAATAATAAAGAAATTATTTTAAATAATTTCTTGTAAAATAAATTAATGGATTTTGGTAATTTATTATTTAAAGGCATATTCCTTTAAAAAAATTTTTTTAAATAATTAATTGATTCTTTTAGATATTAATTAGCTAAATATTTATTAAAAAATTTCTCCATTGTTTTAAATTAAAATTTGAAACATTTAGCCGTTTTTAGATGCGAACTTTCGATAAAAAAAAGTTAAACAAAAATTTAAATAAATAAACTAGATAAATTTGATGTATTTTCCGGAACAATATTATACTTATTTCTTAAAATTTAGTTGTTAAATATTATTAATTAACATGTTATATTTTAAATTATTGACTAGAAATTTAACAATAAATTATTTTAAATCAAGAATTGTAATTATAGGTATGATGGAAGGTATTTTTATTTTATGAACAGCTTAGTTCTTGTTTTTTTCTAATTAAAACAATAAAAATAATTATTCTAATAACCTCTGATAAGAATTTTGAAAATTGAAGGAATATATATTAAATTCTGGTATTTTTCCGTTATGTTGACAAATGTCCGCAGTTTTTGTCCGCTAGTAATAATATTTATTTTTTTTCTTAAATATAAAATAATAATTGAAAGGATTATTTTGGAGGCATAAAATCAACAATCTTTGCTAAAATAAATCAAATACATCAACTTCTCTTCATTTTACATCTTCCCTCCACAGAAATTCACAAAAGTAACTGTCAATCATTTGCCGTTTAAAAAATAATCTAAAAAAAAAAATTATTACTAGCGGACAAAAACTGCGGACATTTGTCAACATAACGGAAAAGTACTTAAATTCTCTAAAATGGTCTCCTCCAGAGAGGGATTGAAAAAATAGTCCTGTTTAAATGAGTGGAAATTTAATTTTTAAATAAATTAATTTAATTTTAAAAATTTAATTTAATTGATTAAGAATAAAATAAACGCCATTGAGAAATTTTTTTAATTTCCATTTAAAGGCACCTGAGAGGGGGAGGTAAAGCAAGGCATAGACAAAGAAAAGGCATAGAGTAGTCACATGAGAGACGCGACTTTATGTAAAATTTCGTAATTTGTAAAGAGTTGCCGTCTTGTTTATAAAAAAAAGTGAAATTTAATTAATATTTTATGTTATTTACATTTAATTCATTAAAAATAAATTTTTAATTCATAAAAATAGTTGTAAATGTTAGGTTAGTTAAAAACAGAGAAAAACACAATATAAACTAATAAACATCAAAAACTTTATCAACCTTTTCTTTTATAAACATTTTTGTAAACTTAAAACTTGATACAATATTACAATAGAAACATTCAAGTTCGCAAACTTAAGCACTAACCAACTTATTCGTTGTTTTAATTATAAAAAAAGTTTATTTATATAAATAGCTCTTCATTGATTTTACTATAAAATAATTCAAAACTAAGCCAATAAAACTTTTTTTAATTAATTGTTAAAATTTAAATATTATTTTTTATAATTTTGTAAACAAAACATTTTGTTTGTTCAACATTTTTTAATAAGAAAAAGCAACAAACATTAATATTTTAAATAAAAATATTTTAATAGGTAAATACAAAATTTATTTATTTAAAAATGTTAAACAATCGAAGGCGCAGTATAAACACCTTTTATTTTCCATTATTATTTTTAAAATGCAAAATAATTTTAGGAAATTATTTATTTATTTTTTTATATTCCTTATCTTTATATTATTAACCTTATTTTATTATTTTTATGAAAATAATTTATTTTGTTGTTATATCTTTAAAGCTTCAATAAAGGTTTAAAAAATTATCTTTAATTTTTAAATTAATTTTCTCTTTAAAGGAAGAAATTATTAAACAAAAAGTGCCTCCAATTCTAGTTTGGAATAAATGTGAAGGTGAATTATCTCCTGGTGGCATTGGTTACTCAGATTATCCCTTAATACTTCCAAATAAGACATGTCCATTCCTTTCTACTTTTACACAAGACAGAAAATTGTATTCATTTTTTAAATTAAAATTAAAAGGAAGACAAATTTCAATTTTATTTATCTAACCATAAAATTTATTAATTAAAATTCTAATTGTTTTTAGAGAGTTGAATGCTTCAACTATAATTTTCATACTTCACGAATTATGCCCAATAGATTCATGGCCTAAAAATCGAAAAGAAGAGCAGAATTATATGATGTTTACTGTTGAATCCCCAGTTGAAACAAATCAATTTTATAATAAAACAATATTAAAGGAAATGTTTAATACTTCAGCAACTTATCGTTTAGATAGTGATGTATATATGCCTTATGATTATTTAACTAAAATAATAAAGGAAACACCAAAAGAATATATATGGGATCAAGAAGAAGTTTAATATATATTTTTAAATATTAATTAATTATTTAAGGTTTTGAGAAAAATTAAAAATAAAAAAAAAGTTGCATTCCAAGCAGTGTCTCATTGCAAAGCTCAATCTAACCGTGATGTTATTACAAACTTGATCGGTAAACTAATAGAATTAAAACTTGTTGGAAAATGCTTTAATGTTAATTGTACAGAAGAGTGCTACCAACTTGAATTAAGTAAGATTAGTAATTTAGATAAATTAATTATTAAATAGGTCAACATTTCTTTTATTTGGCATTCGAAAATTCTGTCTGTCTTCATTATGTAACTGAAAAATTTTGGAATTCATTAAGAGCACTTACTGTACCTATAGTTTTGAATAGATCAGTTTTTAAAGGAATGGATATTCCATCAAATGCATTTATTGCTGTTGATGATTTTAATTCAATAAATGAATTGGTTGAATATTTGAAGGAGTTAATAAATGATACGAAAAAATATTTAAAGTAAATATTACATAAATAATATTAAATAATCAAGTAGACATAAGGAAAAATAGAATTAAATGCATTAACAATTTAATCTAACAATAAGTTTTAAGTAAAGTTTCAAGTTAAGTTTAAACTTAATTTAAGTTTCAAGTTTATTTAAAATTAAGTTCTAATAAAATTAATATTATTAAAAAATAATAGACACTTTGAATGGACAAAAACTTATACAAAAAGAAAATATGGAGAAGATTATTCACCAATATGTAAACTTAGTGAATATGCTACAAAACATTTTGAAAGAAAAACAAAAAACAAATATAATTTTGATAAATTTTGGAATGAAAAACATTGTATGTATTAGGAAAGAATAAATAAATATTTATAAAAAAACAGCTTATTTATTAAATAATTGCAACTTTAATTGATCTAAAAAATGTTTGTAAAATAAAGGAATAAATTAGACAAATATTTAATCCATAACCCAATTTTTAAACCAAATCTTTTTTAGTTGTAATCCTTTTAACTATTTTTTAAACAACATTTAGGAGTATATAAACAATTGAATTTGTTGATATTTTAATTCAAAAACATTTTTTATATTTAATAATTAATAATTAAAAAATGAACTATTATTCAAATTTATTAATTAATTTAATTATTTCCTTATTTTACTTAAAATACATTTTATGCCTTAATTTAACCAATTTAATTGAAAATGAAAATAATTTACCTATTCTATTAAATAATTCCTCAGAATATTTAAAAACATTTTTAAAAGAGAAAGAAATATATAATAAGCATTGTTCAAGTGACTGGACAACACATATAATTAATGGACATTTATATGGATATAAAGTAATTGTAGAAGATATGATTAATTATTTTCAAGTAATTTAAAAATTAAATTATTTAATTAAATTAATTAATTAAATAAAAGGCTGAACGTATTTGTCGTTCAATGGATGCAGAAGTAGTAAGCATTCACAGTTCTGAAGAGAATGCTTTTGTTGCACAATTAGCTTCTTTTCAATTGGAACAATGTCAAAATAATCCTTCAATTTGTGCACAAAGAGTTGCTCATATAGACAGAGGATCTGAATTATTGGACAAAATACTTAAAGGATTTTATATTGGACTTCATAGAAGTCAATTTAATCCATTGTATTAAATATTAATTAATTAATTAAATTTTAATTAATTAAATATTTTCTTAGTTATAATCCAAAAGTAGTAGAAATATGGTCAGATGGGACTCCCTGTAATTATGGATGTTATGAAGGAATTGTTACTTGTGATATGTATATTGAACCTTGGGGTAAATGTGACCCTTCTGGGACAAACAATTCTTTTGGACGTTTGTTTAAAAAAATTTAATTAAAAATTAAATTTATTTAGAAGGCTATCCAGAAGATTGTACCGAAATATATTTAGCAACAAATTCAGGTATAGGTAAATGGAATGATGTTTCTTGTCATCAAAAACTTGGTGGTGTTATTTGCAAGAAAAGCTGTGAGAGAGAAAATAAACAAAATAATAGTTATTACTTAATATTAATTATTTTATTTATTTATTTATATTTAAGTTTGTGGGAAGGATGGTTGGCCATTTGAAGGCGAAAAGGCCTTTCAAGTATTTCCTGTTCCTTCTCCTGGAAATTATTGGCAGGTAAACTGGGTGGTTTTTTTTCTTCTTGTTTAAAAAAATTAATTTAAAGGCCTTATCTGTCTGCCATAACCAAGGAGCTCAAATTGCTTCTATACACTCACAGGGAGAAAACCAAATAACTTCTGGGTTAGCTATAGGTCAAGCAAAAGGTAACCTTTCTGCCTGTTCTTGGATTGGACTTCACTCATCTCATGAGGGTTTAAAACAAGGTTTTTGGGATGATGGAAGTAATGCAGACTTTGGAATTAATTTTAAGGTTTATTAATTTAAATTAAATTAATTAATTTATAATTATTTAAAGCCTGGAACATTGCCTTGGTCCGAAAACATTAATAATTTATTACCTGATAATATTGAAGGTTCGAATAATAATAACTGTCATAATTCATGTACTGCCATTCGTGGGAATGGACGTTGGAATGAATTAAATTGTGACAATAATTGTGGAGCAGTTATATGTGAAAAAGAATGTGTATTAAAAAATCAGAAATAGAGGAATAATATGTATTTAATTTAAATTAAATTAATTTTATTGTTGATTTTTGATTGTTGTTTTTAGATAAATAAAATAAAATTAAATAAAAAGAAATTCTTTTAATATTTTAATTATTTAATAAAAAAAGAGTCGGTAAAATGTATAAAAAATAATATTCCCCCTTTTATTAAAAAAAAACCTTCTGAGCAATAAATAAACTTGAATTAATAATTAAAGAAAAGGCTAAGTAATAAATTCAAATATTCAACCTTTTTCTTTCTTTATTTCCTTATTCTGTTGTTTATTTTTAAGAAATAATCCTTATATATAAATATACTATTAAAATAGGGGAATAAAATAAGAAATACATAATATGTATTTTACCCTTTCTTCTTTTTAATTCTCTCAATTTGATGGGCAAAATTGTCGCAATATTATTTGTTCAGAGGTCATTTTATTAGAAAATAATCTTCATATACATAAATAAATTATTCTCATTTATATTTACATTTTTAAATATTTAAATTTAATTGAAACAAACATTTATTTTTAAAGTTGTTTTCAGGATTAAAAAGTTTTTTTTCTATAATGCCCGATAATTCATGCAACTTGAGCTTGGATGTTTCTCCAAACAAACCTAAAACAAACTTGTTTACTACTAAACAATCTAAAACAGAGCAGAGCTTATCCAAACAAGTTTCTTCTTCTAAACATGACTTTAACTGTTTTGAGGAAGAAAAAACTTTTCAACCAATTCCTTGTTTAAATGGTTTATAAAAATATATATTTATTTATTTTTAAATTTTAAATCTTTAAAGGACTTAGAAATCATGGGAATACTTGTTATTTTAATGCTCTTATGCAGTGTTTAGCCGGTTGTGATAATTTTTCTAAATTAATTCTTTGTAATGACATTAATGCTTATTATGAGGTAAAAAAGAAATAAATTAATTATCCTATTTTTTATTAAAATCTAATAAATTAAAAAAAAATTAAGAATAAATTTTTCTACTCCTTTGTTAATACAATTCGTTATATTTGGCTTAACAACCCAAGAGTTGATGAGTTTTGTTTAGACACTGTTAAATGTATTGCAAAACTGAATTCAGTCTTTGATTTTGGTTCACAACATGTAAAATTATTTTAAATTAATTTAAATTATTTAAATCAGGATTCACATGAGTGTATGATTTGGTTATTAAATTACCTTCAAGAATCTATTCTAAAATATAATAAAATAACAGAAAGTAGAAGAATTGATTATACTAAGCAAAATTATGAAACAAGTAATTCTTCTTATGGAGCACATTATTCACCTTCTATTGAGTCTAATTCCAAAGAAGATGATTCCATCCTAAGCTTGTTTAGGTAGGAATTTTTTATTTTCTTTTAACTCTCTTTTCTCTTTGTTGATATTTCTTCTGAAATTAAAACTTGTTGTTCTGAACATTCTGTTTTTAATGAAAACATTTAAACTTTAATAAAACTTGTTGTTCTGAACATTCTGTTTTTAATGAAAACATTTAAACTTTAATTAAAACTTGTTGTTAGTTCTATTTTTTAGGTGTACTTTGCTTAACCAAATTGGTTGTTTTGATCCAACTTGTCACTTTTTGGAATCTTCTATTGAACATTGTCTTTCTGTTTCACTTACCGTTCCATTGTATTTATTTAATAATTAATTTAAATAATTAATTTTTTAGGCTTCGTAAAGTTTCTTTAATTTTTATTTCTATCCATCCAGTACGTAAAATTACGCGTTTTACTTTCAATTTGGATATTTCTTTAACTGTTAAAAATCTAAAGGATCAACTGGCGAAGGAAGTTGGCGTCTCTTCAGATAATGTTTAGCTTAATCTAATTTTAAAAAAATTTTAAAAATAATTTAAAGATGATTTGTTACACATTTAAACAAAATGGGCGTTCAACTTTTATTCTTGATTTTGAACTCATTGGAAATATTTTTAAAAAATCTGAGAAACTAGCCATTTTTGAAGTGCCTAATTTTAATAATTATTTTATTAGAGCACTTGTTACTTTTGTTATTGGAAATATTCCAATTGTAAAAATGTAAGCATTATTTATATATTTTAATTAATTTAAATTTAATTTAAAAGGATTGGATTTCCTTATGTAGCTATTTTTAACGAAAATACTAGCTATGACCAATTGTGCTACAGTTTATTAGAAAAGGGTACCTTTCTTCTTCCTGATCGCTACGATAATATGACTCCAGATTTTCGAATTTTTTTTTTTTCAACTTTAGATAATAAAATGGAGAGACCACTTAATTCTGCTGAACAGTAAGTTTATTTATTTAACAGTTTAAACTAACAATTTAAAAAAAGTTTTATATTCAAGTTTTATATTCTTTTTATATTCAAGTTCTATATTTTAGTTTTTATTTAAGTTTTATATTCTCAACTTTTTTATATTCAAGTTTTTTATATTCAAGTTTTTTATATTCAAGTTTTATATTTAAGTTTTATATATTCAAGTTTTATTTTTTTTATTTTAGTGAATGTTTTATTAAAGCAGAAAGTGGGAATATTCTTCGAATACTTGTTGTATGGAATGAGTCTTTAAAAACTAAATTTCAAAACAATTGTTATAAAGAGACTATACACAATAATGATAAATTATTTACTAATTTTGAAAATGCTCCAATTTCGTTAATTAATTTAATTGATAATTTTGTTAAAAAAGGTAGAACACTTTATTTTAAAAATATGTATATCCATTTGTTTAGAACCTATAGAAAATTGGGAATGTGAAAGGTGCAAAAAAATGAGTGGATGTATTAATATATGTTTTGATTCATTGCCTGATACTCTTATTTTTTATATTAAAAGATTTGACACGGTATTTTTTAATTTTTTAAAATTAATTTTAACAATTAAAATAAATTATTCTACTGTCTATTATTTTATAAATTAATTAAAATTAACTAGGAATTTTTTTTTAATTTTTTAAGTTATTAAATAGTTAAGCAATTACACTCTTAAATAACTTTAATATTATTTATTTTTAATTTAGACCTCTACCTTCATAAAGAAGAATAAAATGGAGATAAAAATACCAGCTGAAAATCTTAATTTAAATAAATATGTTTACAAGGTTTAAATTAATTTTAATTAATTAATTAATTTAAATTCAGAACACAACGTCTAATAATA
The DNA here is from genome assembly GCA_018905775.1 of Meloidogyne exigua. Taxonomy (NCBI): domain Eukaryota; kingdom Metazoa; phylum Nematoda; class Chromadorea; order Rhabditida; family Meloidogynidae; genus Meloidogyne; species Meloidogyne exigua. The sequence goes on along the minus strand of JAGUQR010000194.1, from coordinate 288,336 downwards.
TATTTGATTTAAAAGGAGTAATATACCATCAAGGGGAAAGAACTACTTCAGGTAAAATTAAATAAATTAATTAAAAAACCCTTTTTAAGGTCATTATGTTGCAACAAATAAAAATTCATTAGATAAAAAATGGAGACTATTTAATGATTCTTATGTTTCTTTAACTGATGTTGGAAAAGTTTGCTTATCTTCTGAGTCTTATATGCTCTTCTATCAACGACAACAACGACACTCTATTAATTATTGTCTTCCCCAAAATGTCCCTTTTAATATTTTAATTAATTCTGAGAATAAAGCCAATAAAATTTGTAAAAATATTAGTAAGAAGCATCCTTCGAATCCGAACTGCTTAAAACGAAGTAATTATTTAGACCAAAAATTCAAAAAAAAATCGTTAATTAATTAAAGAATAAATTTTTGGAAGAATTATTATTTAATTTTCAAAGTAAAAAAATTTTTAATTAATTTGAATTTGATTTTAAAAATTAAATTTTAGTTTTACGTTGTGTATTTCAATGATTAATTTGATGATCTTTTTGGAGGGAAGAATATAGTTCAATCTTAGAAATTGGCTTAAAAAGAGGATATTTATTAACATTTAATTTTTGTTTCTTTTAATTTTTCTAAAATATTTAATTTTTACTTTTTCTTTTAAAATAAAATAAAATATAATTTTTAATTAATTTAATTTCAAATAATTTTTTACAAAATTATTATTGCAATGTTTTTCGTTCCAAAATTCTTTTAAATTAATTTTTGTTTTTGTTTTTTGTTCAAAATGTTTAGTTGCTATTTCACAAATTTTGCATAGAGGTGAATAATCATAAACAATTTTTCTTTTTGTAAAAGTTTTTGTCCACTCGAAATGTCTATTTTTAAAAACATTAATTATTAACACATTTTGACTTTAATTTAAAACTTGAATTAAGTTTAAACTTAGAACTTAAAAATTGATTTACAATATTAGAGTTAAACTTAAGAATTAAAATAAACTTGAATTTAAAACTTTATTTAGACTTAAACTTAAGAATTAAAATAAACTTAAAACTTGATTTAAACTTGAACATAAGAATTAAAATAAACTTGAACTTAAAACTTGATTTAGAGTTAAACTTAAGAATTAAAATAAACTTGAACTTAAAACCTTGCTTAATTTTCAAGTTTGCCAATAGTTCTTATTAAATAAATACATTACTTTAAATATTTTTTCGTATCATTTATTAACCCCTTCATATATTCAACCAATTCATTTATTGAATTAAAATCATCAATAGCAATAAATGCATTTGATGGAATATCCATTCCTTTAAAAACTGATCTATTCAAAACTATAGGGACAGTAAGTGCTCTTAATGAATTCCAAAATTTTTCAGTTACATAATTTTGACAAATATTGTTCTCAAAAGCCAAATAAAAGAAATGTTGATCTATAAATTATTTATTCATATAAACTTAAAGGAATTATTTAATAAAAATAAATTAATTAAATTACCCATTTCACGTTTATAACATTCTTCGTCACATCCAACACCAAAGCAATAACCAACTGTGTCTAATTTAATTAATTCATTAATATGTTTAGTCATAATGTCACGATTGGATGAAGCATTACAATGAGAAACTGTTTGGAATGCGAATTTTGTTTTATTTTTTATTCTTTCCAAAACCTTTTAGAAAAATTATTTTTTATTAAAAATGGCACAAAATGCTTATTAAAAAATGAGAAATTAAAAATAAATTAAAAAATAGAAAGGAAATTTATAAATAAAAAATAAATTGAAATTTAGGTAATAAATTATTTAATTCATTTTAATAGAAAAGAAAATAAGGAAAAGAGCAGTCGCCTCCAACTTAACCACACAAAGAGAGGAATAGAGAGAGAAGCATAATTTACTCTGTGCTCTCTTCCTTTGTCTAAAATCGCCCCTCTATTTAGTTTTTTTAACATAACTTTTTTTAAAATTAAGATAAAAATATGAACTAAAATTTAAAAAATAGAAGATAAAATTGGCTTTATTTAAAAAATTAAAGTTTATAAAATTAGGGTATTTTTTCTTTTGATATTTCTGAAAATAGGACGATCTAGGATAAAAAGCAACCATCGTTAGTAAGTCTTTAAACATTTTTTGTTTAAAAGAGTTACCAAATACATTTCAAAAGCAGCCAAAATAATACCTCTATTTGATCCCAAATATATTCTTTAGGTGTTTCCAATGTAATTCTTGTTAGAGCATCATAAGGCATAAAAACACTACTATCAACCCGATAAGTTGCTGAACTATTAAACCATTCATCGGTCATTAATTTTCTGTCAAAGTATTTTAAAGTCTCTGCTGGACATTCCACAGTGTACATCATGTAATTTTGATCTTCTTTTCTGTTCTGGGGCCAAGCATCCATTGGACAAAATCCGTGGAGAAAGAAAATGACAGTTGAAGCATTGATTTCACTTAAATAATAAATTTAAACTTTAACATAATTATAACATAATTAATTAATTAATTAAAAAATAGAATTAATTTAATTTTTATTTACAATATTCTATCGTGTGTAAATGTGCAATTGAATGGACATGTAATATTAGGCAAAATTAAGGGATAATCTGGGTAACCAATTTTTGAAGAATTATAAGTATAATTACAATTATTCCATATTAAAATTGGGGGCATGTTCTTAATTATATTTTTTTATTTTTTAATTTAAATTATTTTTTAAATTAACCTTTATTGTGTGTTCAAAAAAATAATATTTATTAAATTCTCTTTTATAAGATAAATAATAAATTGAAGTTAATAATATTATTAAAATAAATGTTAAAGAATAAATTAATTTGTTAAAATACATAAAATTAATTAAAGACTATTTTTAATTTAAATAATTTGTAATTAAATGTAGAAATTAAAATATTACATAAGGCTTTAATTTAAAACATAAATATATCTAGGGATGGAATATGTACTTAAACTTGCAAGTTTATACTTAAGTAACTAAAACTTAAAGATTAAGTAATATAAAATTATTTTACCCACTTACCTAAATAAATAATTGGTAAAGTAATTTATTTCAAAATTACCCATGCTTTTATACATTCAAGTTGGAAACTTAAGTTTGCTAATTTAAAGTTGCAATCAGTTAAGTTTTACTTAGATTATTTCTTTCTTTAAGTAACGGTCTTAAAACTTGAAATAATGTACAAGTTTGTGAATTTAAGTTTTAATTCAATTTAATACTTAAGTCTAACTAATGGATGTTTAATAATATTTAAAGAATAAACTCAAGTTCACAGCCTCTAAAATTATTACATTTTTTAAAGGAACGTTTTAATGAATATATTAAATAAATTTTCAACCCTATTTTAAATTAATGTTGTTTATTCTTATATATTTTATTAAAATAATATTTTTCTTATTAAAAAATATTAATGATTTATTAATTTAGCAATCAAGTTATTCTTCTTTTTTGCAACTTTTATTTTCATGTTTTTCTAATTAATAGAAAGATACATAATTTAGATATAAAAAAGGCTAATTTATTTAATAAAAAAATAAAATTTAAAGCAATTTATAATTAAATAAAAGACTTTTAAAAATAATGGAAATTTTAAAATTATTCTAATTAATTACCCCAAGCATTCTTTTCTACGTAAATAAAGGCTATGTAAAGGTAAATAAATTGATAGTAAAGGTTAGGCTCAGGTCTTAAATTAGACTCTTTTTTTACATATAAATCTAAATTATTCTTTAAAGAAAAGGTTGAATTATTTCGTATCTTCAATTTGTTTAATTAATTCAGACAAATCTTCTTCAATAAATTGGTCATTAATTTTGAAATTTTTAAAACATTCATCTTCCAAAAAGTGTTCATCAATTTGTAAATTATTAAAATATTCCTCTTCAATGCCACTAGATTCTTCTATTATTTTTTCTTTATTTTTTTCATTATTAATGTTTATTTCATTTTTGTTACTCCTATTCTCAGTTAATTCATTTGATTTATTTGAATAATTTATTAATTTATTAATTATTTTATTTAATTCATTTTCCCTTTTTTCTAAATTTTTATTATCCGATTCAATTTGTTTTAAAAATTTTTCTAATTTTTTAACATCAAATAATTCTGGATTTGCTAATTCTTTTATGTTTAAAATCTCATTTCTAAGACTTTTTGATTTAATTAAAGCTTCTTCACATTTTTTAAGTTGCATTTGAGAAACATTTTTTATTAAGTCAAAGTGTCCTTAAAAATTAGTTAAAATATAATTATTTATTACGATTAAGAAAAAAGAAATTTATTTAATTGAAAAATTCTAATTCTATAAAAGCCTGGTTAAATGACTCTGACACTTTAGACAACAAGAAATTAAACCTTATTCGCAAACTTGAAGACTCAAGTTTATTTAAGGTTGGAAAACGCAAGGGAAGTTTTATGCTATTAAACTTGAGTGGAGTCTTGAAACTTGAAACTTTTTTTCTTTTAGTTGAAAATATCGAAAAAGATCCTTCCTAATTTCATAAAATAATTTTGACATTTTAATTAAATCTGTCCTAACTCTAATTATTTAAAAAATTTAAAATTTATTTTAAATTAATCCTTACTCTTTTCTTCATTGTTTTGGTTAACAATTGGAATTGTTTTTCCTTCATTATTTCCAATTTTTAATTTTTTATTATTTTCATCAAGTTTTCCTTCTCTTTTACGGGTTTTATCAGTATATAATTCCTTATGTCTTTCCCAATTTTCAATAATTATTTTCTGGCTAATCATTTTGGGATTATTTTTATTTAATTTACACACTCCAAAATAATTTATTGAATTATTATTTTTAATACTTTGAATTTCAATAAAATAAATATTCTCAATATTACGTTCAAATAATACTTCTTCACATTCAAAGGGTATTTCTTTAGGCTAAATTATTTTAAAAAGTTAACAAATTTATCAGAAAAGGCATATATTAAATACTAAATAATTGTTTAAATTTTATTTTAAATATTCATGCTGTAAGCGGGAATGTTCCCTTCGCTCTACCCAGTAGGCTGGAAGGAACAGTTCTCCGCACGCATGTCTATTAAGTTGGAAGGGCCCATTTACTTTTTTCTTTCTTTTTTTAACTTCTTAGTCTTACATTTAAAATAAGCTGAACTTTTAAAACTTTTTTAACCTATTTAGTTAATTATTTAAAAAATTACAATATTAAACGGATTCTCCTCTATATTAAGTAAATATCTATCATTAAAGCAAATTCTAAATTCATAATATAATGTTGAATAAGCATTTGAATATTCCTCTAAAGGAAAAATATAATAGTGCTCTTTTACCTCACATCCAATTTTCATTTTTAAATTTGAATGGAACTTATTAATAATATATTTTAATATTCTCCTTGGTTTTTCAATATCTAAGGCTTTTACGCTAGAATAATTTAACCTTTCTATTGTATAATTTGTCTTTAAATGGACAATAATAATTTGGTTAGCACCATTAATTTGCAAATTATTTATTAATGACTAAAATAATTTTTAAAATTTTAATTAATAATTAATTAATTATTAAAAAAAATATTGTTTTTTTAATTAAATTAAAACCTTAAAATTAAGGGAATTAGAAAATCTAAAAAATTTCTTAATTATTTTAATACTAATTTTAATTTAAAAAATAAAAAAATAATTATTTTTTAACATTATTTTTTCTTTAAAAAATTAAATATTAAAGTAACGCATTAATAATTAAATAATTCAAACCATTCCATTGTTAAGATTAATCTTAACAATAAAATCATTGTTTTGAAAAGCAATGGGTGTTCTTTTATCTGTAGACAACTCATGTTGTTCAAATTTACAAAAATCATATTTTTCAGTTATTTTTACATTTAATTCTATTTTATTTGTAACCTTATTTAATTTATACAATTTTATTTCAAAACGATTATTTTCCATTCTAATTAATTCATTAAATAGTTGAGGGGGTAAATCGCTTTGATGCTTTCTCCATTCAATTTTAATTAATAAATTATATGAATTAATAAATTCAAAATTTGTTAAAATAATTAAAAAAGAGAATAATAAAAATAATATTTGCATTTTTATATCAAATATATTTTTTTATGTTATTAAATGCTTAAATAAAGTTTAAAAAAAGGTTAAATAATAGAGGAATAATTTAAATAATTTATTTAAAAAAAATAAAAACAAATTAATAAAAAAAAATTATTTTAAGATGATAAAATAAAAATAAAAATGAAATGAAAAACTAAAAGTAAAAATAAAAATAAAAAAAATAAATTTCATTAATTTAGACAATCATGTGAAGCTGACATACATATACATATGTACGTGTGAAAAAAATTTTTTTTTCTTTCTTAATGCACTCTTATGTGAATTAATAGACAGATTAAATAATAATGCACTTAGACGTTGAATATTAAAAAATAAAAAACAAAGTAAAAGGACATTGTATGTACTAAAAATTGAGAAATAAATAAATCCGTTTTCGCTTTTTCCATTGATTTTGGCACTCAAAATTCCGCGTTAAACTGATTAATTAAATAGAAAATTATTTATTTTAATTTTGGCATTCTGTTTTATCTGATATTTTGTCCAAATTACACGTTTTATGTGGGACACGCCCATCTCGTCGCAGACCATCTCGTCGCGGCAACCTCGTCGCGGCGATCTCGTCGCAGACCACCTCGTCGCAAGACCACCTCGTCGCAAGACCATCTCGTCGCAAAAACTTATAATATAGAAACAAATTTTTTCATCGTCTCTATACTTAAATTTTCATAATTTTTATTTTTTTGTAGTCGTTGTTCATTCTACCACCAAATATTTATTAATATTTTTAAAAATTAATGAATCAGCATCTTTTAGGGACTTAATCTTCTATAAATTTAGTTAATCAGCTACTCATTGGGTTAAAGCCGCCATATTTCAAAAACCAGACTCTAGTCATTGAATATTTTGTTTGAAACTTATAATAAGTTTTATTTTTTATAAAGATTTGTAATTTTTAAGATCATAATTAAATAGGCTTATATTAGAAGTTTTCGCGACGAGATGGTCTTGCGACGAGGTGGTCTTGCGACGAGATGGTCTGCGACGAGATTGCCGCGACGAGGTTGCCGCGACGAGATGGTCTGCGACGAGATGGGCTGTACCCGTTTTATGTTTTTGCTAAAAAAAGTTTTATGTTTTAATTTAACTTTCTTTTAAAATTTTAGCATAAATTTTTTAAATAAAACTCTCTTTGTTAGTTTTTAATGGTGCTTATAGCTGCTTCTGTTTTTACAAAATCTGGGAAAGGTTTAACTTCACAAAAATTATTAATTTATTTTTTTCTAAATTTAAGCATTGGTTACTAGACAATATGTTTCTGATATGACTAGAGCTCGATTGGAAGGACTTTTGGATGCTTTTCCTAAGCTTACTTCTGATAAAAGTTTGTTTTTCTTATTTAACTATCTTTTTAATAATCTCAATTATGGTTAAGTGGGATATATCCTATGACAATTACTTTTCTAGTCTACGACACCTGAATTTAGGAAAGTATTTAATTTATGAGCTTAACTAAATAAAGATAGGCTCAGAAAAATCTGAAGCTTCGCTACAATAGATCTCATTACAACCTTAATTTTTAGATCAACGTCAACACACATTTGTTGAGACTGACAGTGTTCGTTACGTTTATCAGCCTTTGGACAATATTTATATGGTTTTGATTACCACTAAAGCTTCAAATATTTTGGAGGATCTTGAAACTTTACGTCTTTTTGCTCGTCTGGTTTTTATTTTTCTGACTGCCACAAAAAATTATAAAATTTAGATTCCCGAATATTGCCGTTCTAATGATGAGTCTGAAATTGCAAATAAAGCTTTCGATTTAATCTTTGCATTCGATGAAGTTGTAGTTTTGGGTTACCGTGAGAATGTTAATTTGGCACAAGTACGTACTTTTACCGATATGGATTCGCATGAAGAACGAGTTTTTAATCAAATGCAAATTGTTTGTTTTTGTTTAATTGTTTAGAATATTTACGATACATTTTTTAGGCACAGCAAAAAGCTGCTTTGTCGTTAATGAAAGAAAAGGAGAAGGAAATTAAACGTCAGGAGAAATTAAAAAAGCATCTTAAAGGAGGTTTACTTTTAAACTTATTTTTTAAATAAAATTTAAACAATTCTAAGGAGTTATTGCTGCGTCAAAAGGTATTAGTTCCTCCCAAGCTCGTACAGAAATTACGTCTGCTGTAAAAGATTCCACTACAAATGAGACAACTGGGGGAAGTATTTTTGGATCATTTAAGAAATCTGTTCCTATTGCGGGTGGTGGAAAAGCTCTTAAATTGGGGGGGAAAGTCTGCAGCAAATGAAGTATTTTTGCAACAATTGTGTGCTGAAGGAGAAAAGCTTAATGTTGGCAAGGTTTTGTAAGAATAATTTTTAAATGCTATTTCTTTCTTCATTTATGTTAAGCTAAAAGCGTTAACGTTAAACTTTTTATTTTGTTAATTATTGGCTTAAATCCGTGTAATTTCCTTTATACGCATAAAAGTCCGGGGTTTTGTCCTTAATTTATTTTTCCCATAAATATTATTTTACTGATTAATAAAAGCTTTAAATTATTAGGGACGAGGAACAGCCTCTATTGTTGAACCTACAGAAAAATCTTCAGTTTCTCCCGTCAATTTTAAATGTGTTGAGAAATTAAATATAACATACAATCGTGTGGGGAGAATTATTTCTGCTGAGGTTTTTATTTTCTAATTTTCATAAAATTTTTTTCAAGACTCAAGGCTCGATTTCTTTAACCATTTCTGATCCAAAATTAAATAATGTCGTTATTAAAATTGCCAACGAAGTTGCTAAACTACCTGGATATTCTACACCTGCTGATGGTAGTGAGGAAGAAGCTGATTTAAAAGGCGTTCAAATTCAGGTTTTTTCTTTTCTTATTAACTTTAATTTTTATTTTATTTCAAGATCCATCCAAACCTTGACAAAAAACAATGGCAAAGTAGCTCAACTCTTCGTTTAAAATCTGAACAAAAACCTTACCCTGTTGGTGTTGATGTTAGCCTACTTAAATGGAATTTAAAAATGAATGATGCAACAATTCCATTAACTTGTTAGTTTTTTTTTAATTAAAAATATAACTTAAATTTTATATTTTAGTAAATTGCTGGCCAAACGAAATGCCTAATGGTTGTATGGTTAGCGTTGAATATACACTAGAACGTCTGGATTTGGAGCTACGTAATGTTCAAATAACAATACCTTTACCGTACCGTTTTTAATTAAATTATAAAATTTATTTTAAATAATAGACCAGCTACTGCTCCACTTATCTCTGAATGTGAGGGTTCTTATGAATATTTAAAGTCAAAATCCCAACTTATTTGGACTCTTACTTCAATTGATAAAACCAACAAAAATGGAACATTAGAATTTACAACTCCGAATGGACATACAGACCATTTTTTCCCTGTTAATATACGCTTTAGTTCATTGGATTCTTGTTGTAAAATTACGGTTTTTTTCAATTTAAGATTTTTAAATTTCTTTTTTTCTTAGGTGGATAGTGTTGAAAAGGCAGATGAACCAATTCTTTTCACAAATGAACAATCATTAATTACTGAGAAATACGAAATTGTTTGAGAATTTTTTTTAAATTATATGTTAAAAAGTGTTTGATCTATATATTGGTTTTATTTAAGAATGTTGTTAAAAAAAGGTTAATTAAATAGGTAGATATAATTATTTGTAATATGTCCTTTTATATTTAATAAAATTGTAAAGAAGGGATTTTCCAATGCTTTAAATAAACTTGAATTAAAACATTAAAATAAACTTGAATCCGATTCCAATGCTTTAAATAAACTTGAATTAAAACATTAAAATAAACTTGAATCCTATTCCAATACTTTAAATAAACTTGAATTAAAACATTAAAATAAACTTGAATCCGATTCAAATGCTTTAAATAAACTTGAATTAAAACATTAAAATAAACTTGAATCCTATTCCAATACTTTAAATAAACTTGAATTAAAACATTAAAATAAACTTGAATCCGATTCCAATGCTTTAAATAAACTTGAATTAAAACATTAAAATAAACTTGAATCCTATTCCAATACTATAAATAAACTTGAATTAAAACATTAAAATAAACTTGAATCCGATTCAAATGCTTTAAATAAACTTGAATTAAAACATTAAAATAAACTTGAATCTTATTTTTTTCCAACTTAAAATAGTCTATTCATCAAAAATGAAGTGTTTAAAACCCGTAAACACTTTAAATTGTTTATATCATAATTTAAATTTATTAATATTAGAAAATGATCAATTAAAAAAGTACAACCTTTTTATCTGTATACAACTCTACATTATGTGTAATGTGACCAAGTATTTTTTGTTTCGCAATAAAAAAAAAATAAAATGTCTATTGCCAAAATCCACTCAAACTCCTTATTGCACTTTTTAATTTATACAGACAATATATTATTCATTTTAATTAATTAAATAATATTTAAAAATAAATTAATTTTACATTAAAAAATAGCTAAGTTCTTCTGCATTTGTTGAAGAAGGCTTTATAAAGATTTTTAAGTTTACCAACTTTTTATGTACATTAATAAGTTTATTTAAGAATGAAAAAGTTTAATTTAATTTTATTTCTTTATTTTCACCAACTTTTTTTGTTTTCGTTTGGAATGAATGCAGGAGAAAGTTCAGGGCATGGAAGGGAATATTATTCAGTATTTTTTATTTAATAATTAATTAAAATTTTTTTTAATTAAAATATTCAGTCACCACTTAATGAGGATTTGAAGAATTTGGCGAGAGGTCTTCCTCCATTAAATATTAATTTACCTTGTAAAAAAAATTTTTTTAAAGAAAAACCTTAATATTTTGTACAAAATAAATTCTCTAGAATAAGCTTCTTAATATAACTGATATATAGAAATGTTAAAAAATAGCCCCGGCTCTATTTTAAAAATTAGGATAATTATTTATTCTTTAAAAGATCGCTCTCCTTTACCCGTTCTCAATTTGTTAAACCAATATGAATTTATAAATAAATTGTGGGTAAAAACTAGAGAATATAATACATTATATAAAAAGGAAAGTCATTTAAATTCAACGGATAATTCAGTAAATAAATTAAAATTCTAATAAAATTCTAATAAATTTAATATATTTTTATTTATTTATGAAATGTCTCAAAAAATCTTTTTATCTAACAACTGTTTTAATTAATTATTTAATTATTGTTGAGACATTTTTACTTAACCATAAATCATCAAAATTAAAAAAAAATAAAATAAAAATTTTTAATAATTTTTTCTTTATATTTAGCATCAATTAGAAGACCAACTTCTTAATGAACTTAAGAAAATTTATCTTTTTTTGACTCAGATTTATAATTTTAATTTGTTTCTTAGACAATTTATTGATCAACAACAAATGCCTCATTATCAGGGTAATTCTTTAAATTTTTTTTTCAAATTAATAAATAAATTTAAAGAAATGTCTTTTACTCAAATGATGCAAACTTCACAAAATATAGAAGAAGATAAGCACGTTGCAGGTCAAATTTAATTTTTATTTAAGTTATTGTTTATTTTTAAACTTGAGCATAAAAACAAGTTAAACACTTCAATATAAACTTTAAAACTTAAATAAAACTTTTCCTTTTGTAAAAAAGGCTAGTATAAAAACCAACTTTTTAATTAAACTTATAACTGTCAGAATCAAGTTTATTTTTATCCTTCCTCAAGTTTTCTTTCTTCTTTTCTATTAAATTAGAATTAAATTGCTTTTAATAGAATTTTTAAACTCAATGTTGAATGAAAGTGATGATAATCCTAATACAGTTAATATACAGTCGGAGCAAACCTTACAGGAAATAAATGAATCACCTGGCCCTCAATCTAAGCGTCCACGTGGTAATCAATAAGTACAACTGTTGGTCCATCAAAACATCCGGACAAAAATTAGGAAATAAAGTAAGAATATTATCTTATTAATTTTTAACTTTTAAGGAATTATTTAAATAAAAACTGAAAAACTTTTTTGTAAAAGAAAAGAATAAAAATTGTATTAAAAATATATAAACTATCCTACATTATTTTAAGTTTATTTAACTGAAGCATTAATCAAAATTAGTATCTACATATATTTATTATTCTATTATTAGTAATTGTAATAAATTGTTAGAAATATTTTAAAAAACTTTTTTAAAGTTTAATACCTTCAGATTAAAAATTAATTTATTAATTACAAAACCTGAGCTAATTTTAGCAAATAAGTTTGTTTGAACTGGTAAATAATAAAATTAATCTGTTTATAGAATATTTAAAATTATTATTTTTTTCTTAAAAAAAGATTAAAATGCACACATTAACACAGAAAATAATAATAAATATTTTTCTTAAATTCAAAAAAATCACCCTTGTTTTTAAAAATAAACTCAAAAGAACAATTTTATTTTAGAAAATATTTATTTTTTTAAAAATTAATATTTAAAGCCTTTTACTTTTTTGTACCTATTTTTTAGCAACTTGTAAATATTTTTAATTTAAATAATAACTTGTGATTATATTCAAGTGTCAACTATTGGAGTATAAATACTTGTGAATTTCTTCTATTAAACCATCCCAAGTTTTATTTAATTATCTTCTTTTAAATAATAAATAATTCCTTTTAATAATTTAAAATGTCTGAACTTTCTATTTAGCTAAGGAAGGGAGTGAATTTTAATTAAAATTTTTTTTACCTTTCTTTCAATGTTTTTTATTCTTTTTAAGTAAAATAAATGTTAATTAATTACAGATAAATTATTTAAAAAAACTAATAAAAACTAACAAAAAAATGCAAGCTAAGATTGTAATGCTTCTTTTGTTCATCATTGGAATGTCAGTTATGGTTAATTGTGGTGGTGATGTTAATCCACCTACTCCTCCTCCTAACTTTTGCCCACTTTATTGTTGCATAAAAGTAACAGGATTTGCTTTTGCGAGAATCTGCCCACTTTTGGATATTCAGGCATTAATCTTACAATTAAATGCTTATTGTCAATGCTGAGAGGTTTTATTTAAATTTTAAAATTAATATTATTCAATTTAGGAGTGTTACATTGCAGAAATGGAACAAAAAATCTGATAGGAACATAATTCTATAGAAAAATAAAAATAATAAATGCATGCATAAATTACTTATATATTTAATTATAAAACGGAAAAAAGTGTGTTAGTATTTTTCCTTCTTTAAGGCGAAAATGTTTTGACTTTATGGATAGGGGCAAAAAAAGGGATGTTTAGCAAACATGTAAAAGGAAAGTGAATGCCAAGAGAAATTGCGATCTGGGAGAAATAAAAGCGAAAGCATATAAGAATAGGTGAAGGAGGGACTTGGCTTTATTGCAAAAATGGAGAGAAAATGGGGGGCAAAGATTAAGTCCTATCGCTTATGCGACAGCCTTGTAATACTTAAAGTTTAATCTGACCAGAGTTGAAGACTTTTATTTTTTAATTTATATATGAATTAATAAATTATAATTCATTAATTTTCAAATTTTTATTTCTTTCAATTTTCCAGTCTTTTTTTGCCTTGTCAAAACCAAAAAAAGAAACTTCTTTTTTAGTATTTGATTTGGTAGAAAACAGTCTCTGACGAACAACAAAAGCACTAAAAGTGCTAATACAATTTCCAATAAAATGATCAGAAAGTGAAAGAATTGATAATTCAATTGTTGGAATTTCTCCATTATTGCTTAAAATGTAAAAGTTTAATTTCTTTTTTTACTAAAATCTTTTTAAATAAATATATTGGTTAAATCATTTAACCTTTTTTTAATTAAATATTTAATTTTTAGAGATTTACCCTATTTTTCTAAATTAAATTTATTTTCTTATAATTAAACACAAAAAACAACAACCTTTCAGCCTCTACTTGTCCAAATTTAATTACTTTAATTTTCCAGGGTATATATTTATTTAGATGTACACGTATAGCTTCTAAATTAAAATTCCAATCACTTGAAATAAACACACCAGTCGCATGAATATTTTTTACAATATTTGTTACCTATAAAATAAAAAGAATATTTTTAAATATTCTTAAAATATTCCCTGTCCCTTTTCCTTTTATTTTTTAAAATAAATTACATTATTTAAAATTGTGTTAATTGAAGGGTTACAAGCTTCAAGTGTTAGTCGCCCATATTCATTATTTTCACCAGTGCATTGAGCACTAGCAAAAAGAGGGCCTGAACTATCCAAATGTTGACAAACATTTATCTAATATTTTAATTAATTATTAAAACTAATTTTTAAAAAATTACCCAATCAGGCCCATTCCTTAAATGAATGGCTACAAATTTGCCTTCTTTACCAAATTCCTGTTTAATAAATTCCTTTGCTTCTGTATCAATTTTATTAGTCCAATGTAAATATTTTTGTAATGGACGGTGTATTGAAAGAAGAGGAAAAGCCGCTGGAGCAGATGCAAACGCCAAAACGGGAAATTGCTCTAAAGAATACCTTCAGAAATATTTTTTAAAAAATTAAAGTTTAAATTACTCTTTTATCCACGTTTGACGTACATCCTCTCTTTCAGTATTTATACTTGAAATTTTTTCACCAAAGAATTCATCTTCAACAAATTCAATTCCACAATAACGCCAAAAAGGTCCAAACGGATTTCCTTCTGTAGGATGACAACCAAGAGAGTTTGGATTATTTAAAGCTCTTCTTGGAGACCAACAGAAAGCTGCAAAACTAAAATAAATTTATTTTAGAAAATTTTAAAAAATGAGCCCAGCCCCAACGAACATCAACACAATTAACAAAAAATTTATTTGAAAATTAACTCATAAAGAATCCACATTTAAACATAAAATTAGGTAGAATAAAAGACAGAATTGAATGAGTTAATTAATAAATTATAACTGTGTTGATGAAACATACAAACCTTTTCTCATGTTTTGCGGCCAAATTACATCTCCATATGTTCTCATAAATGCTTTCATTGTAATAACACGATGGAATTTAAGCAAAGGCTCCAATTCAAAAAGAGAGTCAAACTCACGCATGTTAGCATCTCCAGCATATTTAGGGTATTCAATCAATGGAGGCAAAATTAATGTCCGATTTGTATGCTTGGAGAAAGCAAGGACACCCAGAAATTGTTCAATTTGGTTGCCAAAACGACATAAAATTAAATTTTTATTTTAGAAACAAAAGCGTAAAATTGGGGAAGAAACAGTTAAAACTTAATGATTAAATAGCTTGTTCGTTCTTACCCATGCAAGGACAAAAAATTATAAAGCCCTCGTCTTTTAGGCTTTCTGTAGCAGAAATATTAAGGAAAATCAGAACGTATATAAAAGTTAAATAAACACAATTAAATGACATTTATCTTCAGTTCCTTTTAAGAAAAATTTAGAAAAGGTTAAAAGAATTGTTCGAATATTTTGAGTAAGTAAATATATGCATAGATAGATACCAATCATTTAAAATTAATTAATCAAAAATAAATTTAATTATTCAACATTTATCAAATATTTTAATTAACAAAACGGAGAGCATAAATCATAAAAAACAGAAGCTTTCTAACCTCTTTTTCTTACTTGAGCTCTTTAACCTGAAGACCTGGAGGCAATGATTGTTTCAATTTGTCTGCCTTATCTTTATCAGCCACAACAAGAGTATAAAGAAAACGACTGCATCGAACCTAAAATGTTATAATAATTAAAATCATTTCATAAATAAAATAACCTTAAATTTGGTGTTCTCTCTGTTCTTCTTAATCTTCACAGACTTTGCATCTTTTCTACGAGCAGTCAACAGAAATTCCTTTAAAAAATAGTTTTAGTAATTAAAGCGGAATAAAACCTTAATATCGGTAATTTCACGTGGCATTCCAAATCTTTTATTACGTTAAAGAACTATAATTGAATAAAAATTAAAAAAAATTAAGAACAGAACAAAAAGAATAAAAATTTGAATAAAACTTGAAAGATTTGCTTATATCTCTATTAGTATCTCAAATTTCCTTACTCTTTCGAATTTAGAGAAACGGACATTTGATTGTCATTCTTATGTGTCAAATATTTTTCGCCATTTCACTGCCAGCGTGTTTTTTAAATTTCTTTTTTCATTGACCTAAAAGTTTTTTAAATTTTCCAACTATACAACAATTATTCTATTTTTCTCGAAGTTACTTAAAATTATTTTACATTAAAGTGCTTATCTTAGATGTCATTAGTTAATGGACTTTATGTTGTTCAAGGAGAAGCAAATGCAGTGCTTGCACTTTTACGTAAATTTCGACGAACACAAACACGCCAACAGCTTCCATTATTGGACGAGCATAATCCTTTGTTGAGGAATTTTGCTGATCTAAGAGATGTTTTAAACAAGGTTTTTTTTAAACTTTTTTAAATAAATTTTTAAATATTTTCTAGGTTAATGACCTCAGCGAAATTCAATTTGATACCTTTATTAGTCCATTCCTTGAAGTAATAAAATCAGAAGCTACAGATGGTCCAATAACTTCTAGAGCACTTTGTGCTATAGAAAAATTTATTTCTTATGGTTTATTATCTTTTAGCAAGTTTGTTTGATTTTTATTAAACTGAATAATTTATTTTTAGTATTAGGATAGCTGGTGCTGTTCAATCCATTGCTGATGCTATTACAAAAGCTAAATTTATTGGCACATCAAAGGCTGGTGTCGATGAATGTGTGCTTTCTCAGATTTTACAGGTTTCAATTTTAAAGGTTACTTCACAAGTTATTTTGATATTTTAAAATATCTGTATGAATTCTATTACAATTAAATTTAATGAATTTAAATGTTTTCCCAATTCTAAAGACTCTTCGTTCTTTGGTTCTATCACCTGGTGGCCGTCATCTCAGTAATGCAACAGTCTGTGAAATTCTTCAATGCGTTTTTCGTATTGGACTTGAGCAGTCATTACCAGAACTTCTACGCATTGTTGCGGAGAGTGCTTTAGCAGATATATGTAGACATTTATTTGCCTCTATGCCAACGTTTGAAGACGACATAAGAATGGGATTAAAGGAACTTATAAGGTTTTTTTCTATTTTTTTACAAATTTATCAATTTTTTAAAGATTTTTAATTGCTCTTTGCAACCCTCATGACCGCACAAATCTTCCTCAAATGATTCAAATGGGTCTTCACCTTTTAACAGTTGCATTTGAAACAGGAAATGAATTTTTACGTGAAAGTGATATGATTTTGCCGTTATTAAAAGATGAATTGGCACACACACTCTTACAATTATTGGGGACTCAAAAATTAAAGATATTTGCCGCTACAAATAGAGTGTGTTTTTTGCTATTTGAATCACTTAGACCACACTTAAAGTAAGCTTAAAATAAAATGATAATTTCCTTTAATTTTATGATGTTATTAATCCCATTAAGAGTAAATTTTTTACTTACATATTTTCCAACTTTTAGATTTCAAATGGAAGCTTACTTTATTAAATTATCTCAAATAATTTCATCTTCGAACTTTCACCCTTCCCTTCAAAATCAAAAAATTATTGAACAACAAAATGGGAAAATAACAAGCAATATAATTACTAATTATGAGTTAAGAGAATTAGCGTTGGAAGCGCTTGCTGATATGTGGAGATTACCCAATCTAGTTTCTGAGCTTTACCTTAATTATGATTGTTCCCTCTATTGCTCTAATTTGTTTGAAGATTTGGTTTAAAATTTTTTTTTATTTATAAAGGCATGCATTCTAAATCTTTTTTTAATCTAAAGGTTCGCAATCTTTTGGAAAATGCTTTTCCCAGTGGGCCACTTCTTTCAACTCATATACTTTCTGTTGACACTGTTCTAACAGTTGTTGATTTTATTGAGCGTAACTGTGCTGCACGACAACAGAAACAACGGAACGATGCTTTGGTAAGGAGTTTAGATAATTTGGGCACTGAAGATGGGTTAGGCAGTGGAAAAAGCAGTCAAGAATTATCTTTTGTTATTAATGAAGAGGTTTTCTTTTTTTTAATTTATTTTTGATTTTGTTTAGTCTAACGTCTCTTCTCTTACATATTCTTTTACTAATCAAACTCACTTAACACCCCCAACACTAGCAGAATTAATTAGCGTAAAGAAACAAAAACGTCTAATGACTGAAGGCACTGATTTATTCAATAGACATTCCCCACAAAAGGGTGTAGAATTTCTTTGTGAAAAGGGACTGCTGAAGAATCCATTGGATCCAAAGGTATTAATTTTTAAATATTTTTAATTGCTTTTTATTTTAAAATTGTCCCTTTAGAATGTTGTTAATTGGTTACGTCAAAATCCTCGTCTAGAAAAGTGCAAAATTGCCGAATACATTTCCAATAGAAAAAGACCAGAAGTTCTTCATGCCTTTGTTGAATCGTTTGAATTTCATGGCCTTAGATTAGACTTAGCACTTAGACAATTTCTTGAAACTTTTCGCCTGCCTGGAGATGCTGCAGAAATTGATAAAATTATTAATCATTTTTCCGGTAATTTCAGAACCTTAAAATAAATTTATTTTAATTAAAGAGCATTGGTTTACTTCAAATAATCAACCATTTGAACATGTCGATGCTGCTTATACACTTGCCTATGCAATATTAATGTTAAACACAGATCAACATAATCCCCAAGTCAGAAGAAACCAGACACTTATGAGGTAAAATTATTATTTAAAAAAGTTAACTAAACCGACAATGAGGATAACATGTCCAATATTTAATTCTCTTTTTTATTCACCTTTTATTCTATTTAGTATAAATATTTTGGGTTTATTTTTAGCGTGGAAGATTTCAAACGCAATCTATCCGGTACAAATCATGGAAAAGATTTTGAACCTGAAATGCTTGAACAAATCTACGCGGCTATAAAGTAAAACAGGAAAATAATTATAATCATTTGTTTAGAAGTGAGGAAATTGTAATGCCAGCAGAACAAGTTGGCCAAGTACGGGAAAACTACCTTTGGCGTGTTTTACAACGTCGCAGTCAAACTAACGAAGGGCATTACTGGCAAATGTCTAGTTATCAAAGTTGGAATGATCGGGATTTATTCTGCGTTCTATGGGGACCATTAACTGCTTCTTTACATTATGTAATGAACAAAACAACTGATGATACAATTCTCACGGTTTTTTCTTTTTGAAAGGCTTATTCTTTTAATTATATTCTAGAAATGTATGGGCGGTTACAGAAAGTGTGCTTCAATTGCTGCTCATTTTGGTATGACAGATGTCTTTGATACACTAATAATTCACTTGTGTAAGACAACAATGGCGTCAGTATAATATAAAAATATTAAAGAAATTTTAATTAAAATAAGCATAATTTTGCTTGCTGTATATATTGTAGCAGGCCAATGTCAGAATGTGAAAATTTTAATTTTTATAGATTTTATATATTAAATAAAAACTAATTGTGGGTAGTGAATATTTATTAATTATTTTTAACATATTTTAGCTTTTATTTAAAAAGTGTTCTTAATTAATTTAAATTAAGTATTGTTAATTTTCCGCTGTAAAAAGTCGATTTTACCGATAATTATTTTTTATAATTTTTTTTTCAAATGAAGTATATAAATAAATTTGATGTTATGAATTCAGCCTTTTTTAATATATATAATTTTATTATTTTTATTTTTTATATTCTACTCATTAATTTTTCTAATAAAATAGAATAATAAATACAATGGCTGAAAATGTTCAACTTATCAAACGACTCGATCCTGTTGATTATTTTAAAAAATTTCTAGTTGAAAGAATTTATCCAGAAGGGAGGGCAATAAATGCTTTTCGTGATACTTTAATTGAATTTGAGGGATCGGCAAGTGACCATCAGGTTTTTTTTAATTTATTTATTTTTGATTCTTTAAATTAGTCTTCTTCATATGTTCAACAAGGGGGTACATGTATTTCTTGTACCGTTAGATTGAGTTTGGCACCTGATTCTGATGATCCAATATTTAAATGGGAAATTGAAGCAATGGAGAGTGTTCCAAAGGTTTTTTAAATTTTAAAGGGTCTTTGACATTTAGCTTTATATTTATTGAAGAACTCTTTTTAAGAACATTAGAATTAAATAGCGATCTTTTTGTCTTAATTTTAACTGTTCTACTTATTGTTAGGATCTTCTAGAGCATTCACAAGCACATTTAAAAGTATTACTTGGAAGTAGTTGTCGCTTTCTTTCTCCAGAACAATTGAGTGTTTGTACTCAAAGTGAAGGGAAAAATATTAAAAAATTCCAGCTTCGATGGACTCTACATTTAAAAATAATGGTTTATTAAAATTAGCATCTTATTTTATTTTTTTTAATTTAAAGGTACTTAGTTGGGACGGTTTTCTTTTGGATGCAATTTTAACTTCTTTGCAAGCTGCTCTTTTAAATACACGGTTTTCTTTCCTTTTTTTTCTAAATAAATATTTTCTTTTAGAATTCCAACATTTATTGAATACAAGAGTTCAAATTTATCTGAAACTTTATTTGCAGAAGATGATGACTTTTTGTTGGGGGAAGAAGTTCCTTTAGAATTTAATATTGAAAAGGTTATTTAACTAAAAATAAAATTTTACAATTTAACAAATATTTTAAGGTTAATATTGTAGAACCAGAACGACACAATAAATTGTTAAAATTAAATCAATTATTTGCTTATTTGCCTTTTTTACTCTGTCGTATAGAAAATGAAAAGGAAAAAACTGAGGTAGGTATTTATTTTGAGGAATATTTGTGTTGTAAAGATTCTATAAACCATCATAAGAAATAATTAAACAATAAAGCTTTTTCCTTTAAATAAGTTCATAATAAAATTATTTTTTTATAGCGCCTTCTTCTTTGTGACCCACCTGCCGATTTATGCAAACTTTATGATACTGATTTTTGTGAGATTATTATAGGGGATAATGGCAATATTAATTTATTGAGTATGTGTTCTCCTTCCTTTTCTTCAAATTGTTCAACTGATATAGATGATAAATTAATAGATGAGGTTTATTAATTTTTAAAATTAGGCTTCTTTTGCTTTATTATTTTAATGAATTAATAAATACATTTTTTAATACAAAAGAAGTTTATTTATTGAGAAAAGAATCTTTTCTGATAATTAACTAAAATACATGAAAAAATATAAAATACCAACTTTTCCCTGTATAAAATAAACTTGGTTTTGAGGGGTTGAAAACTAGGCTATTTAAGTTTATTTAATAGAATAGAAACTTTATTAATTTTTATTTTAGATTGTTTCTATTGCAATGAAAAGGCATTTATCTGTTACCAATGCATTAAATAAATGCATTTTATAAAACTTTTTTTTAAATATTTCTTTTGTTGAAAAGGTTTGTTTTAAATTTAAAAGAATAATAAAATAAATAATATTAAAAAAAAATTTTTTTGTTTTTATTTTAATTATTTAAATATTTAATACAATCATTTTCAATATAAAATTGAAAAAAAAATTTTTTTTTAAATTTATTTTAAATTAATTTCATCCTCTCATCCAAATTAAATTTATTAATTATTTTTCATTAATTAAAAATTAACTTTTTTATTTTCCCAATTTTATTTAATTATTGTGTGAAATGCTCCTGTGTGGATTTCCATCATAATCACTGTTAATTAAAAAATGTTTTAATTAAATTTTAAAATTAAATTATTTTTTTAATTAAAAAACTTACTGGCTATAGGCAATTAAAATTAAATAAATAAATAATATAATTAATTGAAAATATATTTTATTCATTTTTATTAATTTTTTAAGTTCTAAAATATATAAAGGTAAATAAAATTTAATTATTTAATTTTTGGTGAAGGAAAAGCACCGAAAATTAACAAAACTTTGAAGCCTAAAATATGTCTAATTTTTTAAGAAAAATAAATAATAATAAAATTAAAGGATTAATTAAATAATTAATTTAAAAATCTAACAGTTATTTTAAACTGTTTTTTATTTTACTATTTAAATAAATTTAATTAATAAAAATTATTTATTTTCTGCAAACACAAGCACATTGAACAAACAAATAATTTAAAAATAAATTAAAAAATTCTTCCAAATTTAATAAAAAAATAACCTGCAGAATTTAATTTAATTTATGCATATATTTTTGGAAAAAACAAAAGTCTTCTTCTGGGAAAAATTGAATAAATTTTGTGGTAATAATATTAAATTAGATTTAATTTTGTGACTAAATTACAATAAACTTTTTTTCTTAACTAATTAAATTAATTAAAAAATTAATTTAAAAAATAAATTTTTTAAATTAATTAAAAAATAAATTTTTTAAATTAAATAAAAAATAAATTTATTAAATTAATTTAAAAAATTAATTTATTAAATTAATTAAAAAATAAATTTTAATCAATATATTTATTCGGAAAATACAAAGAAATAAATGCACTTTTTTGAATACAAAATACATTTAAAATAAAACACAAAAACAAAATACAAAGAATAAAACTTTTCCTGTGTTTTCGTTACATCCTTTCCCATGTGATTAGCATGTAAGAGCCCTTTTTTATTTATTGCCCTCTCTCGCGTGATTAAGGGCTTCCATGTGATTTTATTTTAATAAAATAAAATTTAATTTTTCTTTTATTTTTAAATTTATTAAAAAAAACATTTTGTAGTAAATAAGAAGTGCATGTTTTTATGCTTAATAAATAATGTTGCGAAAATAAAAAGTTTTTTTTATTTTATTTTTTAATTTAATTTAAATTTAATTAAATAAAAAAATTAAAAAAAATCAATTTTAATAAAAATGCACTTTTATTTACTCTTTACTTAATTCACTCGTGATTTTAAAATCCTTCACGAGAAAATAAATGAATGGGAGAGAAAGAGAAATTTTAAATTCTTTAAGGTCAATTATTGACAAAAATTTTATAAAATCCACAAACTATAAAATAAATAATTTTAAATTCTCTTTATTGTTTAAATTTTATTGTTTGTTTTAAACAATGTTTTTAAGGTTATAAACATTGTTTTATTCGCAACTTTGCTTAGTATATGTTTTCCCTTTAAATTTCATTATTAAAACTTGACAAAGTTTTAAACACTATTTTCTCTGTTTTTATATTTTTACTTCAACAATAAATAGTAAAGATATAAAATCTTTATGGCAACTATTTAATTTTTTCTTTATTTCCCTTCCCTTTACTTTCATAATTAATAAAACCTCGCGCAGTATAAATTAAGGCGGAGTCATTAACGCGCGCATTTCTGGGTGGAGTTTTGTGGTAATAAATACAAGGATTTTTCCCTAATTTTATCAGTTATTAACCTCTTTCTTAAATAATAATTTAAGGCCTTGTTTAATTATTAAAACTTAAATGTTTTTTTTTTTGTTAAAAATTAATATTAGGCGAAATTAATTTTTTTAATTTCGTTGATCATTAAAAAATTTTTTTTGTTTTTTTAATTACTCAGAATTTAATTTAGACAAAAAAAAGAAAAGCAAAATCAAGCGAAATTGATTCAAAAATGCGCTTTTTTGTTTTGGGTGCATTTGCCTTACTTCGATTTATGGTGGAGGCAAAAGAAGGACAAAGTGTTACTGAAAAAGGACTCAAAACAATTGAGGGACCTTTTCCTAAATTACAAGGAGATAAATATTTGTATTTGGAACCAAACGATACTGAAAAATGTAAAGGAGAAATGTATAAATTGGAATATCAACTGCCATTAATAAAGCAATATCGAAGTGTTTATGATCCGGTTAAAATGAAGGTTGATAAAAAAGATAAAATTTGTTAGTTTATTTTCTTTAAAAAAATAAAAATTTAAGACTTCAAATTAATTTTTAAAATTATTTTATTTTTAAATAATTTTAAAAATTAATTTTAAAAAACTAAATATAAATTAACCCTGAAAATAATTAAATTTTAATTAAAAATTGAAATTTAATAAAATAATTAAATTAAACCGTTAAAATTCCCAAGTCATTAAAATTAATTAAAAACAATTTTAAATTGAATATTTTTTAAAAATTAAAAAAAAAGTGATGGAAAAAAATAAATATATTCCTTCACCAGGCGTCTGATGCCTATCCATTTCTTTTAAATTTAAACAAAAAACGGTTGCTATTAATTTAAAGTTTTTTAAATTAATTAAATGTTTAAATAATACTCTATTTTTATTTAATTAATTTATTTAAGCTTCATATTTTCCAACCGATACAATAACCATAGAAGATGCCAACTCTGCTGTTGAGAAACAAAAGGAATGGTTAAAAGAATTAATATTTAAGGAGTCAATATTAAAAAAATTATTATTAATTGAATCAAACAAAAATTCAATTAAGGATATAAATGAAGCAATGGAAGTAAAAGAAATTTTGGAAAAAATAAAAGAAATAAAGGTGAACGAAATTGAAGGAGATATTAGACATAATTTACTCACAAAGAATAAAATTAAAGAATTAATTGAAAAAAATGAGGAAGAAAAAAAAGAGAAGGAAAAGAAAGAAGAAAAGCCGGGAAATGTTAAATTAAATAAATTAAGCTTCGAAATTGAGGAATTAATTGAAGAAGTTGAAGAAATATTAAGGGATGAGGACACTACAAAGAAGCTTCAAGAAATTAAAAAACAAAAGGAAAAGTTTGAGGGTGAAGAGGAGGAAATTAATTTCTTTGAAATTGACGAAGTTATTTATCAACTTTTGGAGATGACAAAAAAGAAGGAAGAGAAGAAGAAGGAAGAGAAGAAGAAGGAAGAGAAGAAGAAGGAAGAGAAGAAGAAGGAAGAAGAAGAGAAAGTTATGAAGGATGAGGATGCCAGTAGAGATATAATGATGAGAGAAGAAAAGGAAGCGAAAAGAATGGAAGAAGAAGAGATGAGGAAGAGGGAAGAAGAGCATAAAATAAAAGGAGAGAGTAAGGTAAAAGGAGAGGGAAGTACATCACCCAAGAAAGGGCATGTTGGAAGGAGTAAACCCCCAAGAACAAAAAGAGGTAATGAAGAAATTATGGAAATACAAATTGAAGAAGGGGATCATAAAGAAGAAGAAATGACAAAGGAAGAGATGACGAAGGAAGAAATGAAGAATAAACGGGACTCGAAGAGAAAGAGAAATGAGGAAAGTAGGGAGCTAAAAAAGAAACAATTATTTGAAAAAATAAGAAAAATTGAACGAAAAGTAGAAGAATTAAAGGTTCAAGAACTAAACAGCACAATTACAAAAATGTTTAAAAAAATAGAAAATGGGGAAATTGACAAAATAATGACTAAAGTTGTTGCTAATTTATTTGAAGTAAAATTATATAAAAAAATTAATGAAGAAAAAAAGAAAATGAATATAAAGAAAGTTGAAGAAAATGAAATTGAAAAAATAAAAAAAGAATTATTAAATAATGAAGGAATGGATAAGGAAGAAATTATTAAAAAAATTAAAGAAGAAAAAGCAAACGAATTTAAAGTTAAAGAAATTATAAAGAAAATAGGCGGAATAAAACTTGAGGGAATTAAGTTTATTATTATGAAAGGGTTAAATATGCATAATGATGACGGGACAATAGAGTCTGCGACTAAAACCTTGTTTCAGGAAATTTATTTAAAAATAAATGATTTTGATAAATTTATTGTTCAAAAGAGATTTCAGTTAGCATTAAGGGAAATTTCAAAAAGGAAAAAATATAAAAATGATAAAATTGAAAATAAAGCAATGAAAGAGAGAACTGAACGTTTTTGCTATAAATTTGATAAGGAAAAAGGGTGTAAAATTGACACTTGTTTGTTTTAAATAATTTAAATTAAACATATGGAACAAATAAATTAAGCAAAAATTGGGACAATTTATTTTAGTATAGGCCTTGGGTTGAGCATTTAGTTGCGACTCTAATTAACCTTTCCCTGGGGGTTTCAACAGAGTTAATGTAATTTAATGTCTGAGATGTTCTGCTTTGATTAATGAATTTTCTCTTCCTCTACTTTTGAGTCGAAGGCTGTTTTTTCAATAAATTAAATATAATTAGGAAATATGACCATTTATTTATTTAATAATTTATTCTTTAAATAAATAAATAAAATGTTTATTTAAATAATTAATTTAATTTATTTCATTTAAAGCCGAAATTTTTGTTCCCTACAAACCAAACTATTTGTATGGACTACATCTAGCACGTGGTGGTTTACCTTCCAGTAATTGGGTCAAACCCGATTTTGAGGATATTAGTTTATACAAAGATTATTGGCATACAGATTCAAAAGAGGATAAATTAATTCCGGATCATAATGATGATAAAGATGGACCTCGTATGTTGGATCGTTGCTCATTTTATGGGTCAGAAATTTTTTAAAATGATTTTTATTTAACAAATTAAAGTAAAGGTTTAATTTTGTTGAGCATTTTAGTCTCATAAAAAATTAATTTTCTTTTAATTATTATTTTTGATAATATTTAATTCTATTTATTTATTTAGCATATACGATACAAATGAAAATTACCCTCTAAATCCAAATATGCGTACAGGATTTGTAGGTCGTGGTGTGTTGCATCAATGGGGACCTTCAAAAGGCGTTGGAGCAATTTTATGGTTATTTAATAAAGATCAGGAAATTGAATTTCTTGGCGTTGAAATGGGCAAATATGAAAATACTGATTGTAAACTTTAAATAATTAAATTAAAAATCATATAATAATTTAGATGCCAGAGTTTGTACACCCGGAGGGTTTGTAGATTTACAAGAAGAATTTGAGGAAGCTTCAAAGCGTGAATTAATTGAAGAGGCATTGGGTATTAAACAAGATAAAGACGAAGAATTATTTAGCTATAAAATGAGTAAAATGGGTAAGGGAGAATTGGTAATATATGGGGCTAATGATTCTAGACAGGTAAATATTTTATATAAATTATTTAAATAATAAATTTATTTCTCAAACTTGAGGCTTAAATAGTAATTCTTATTTTTAGTGTAATAAAAATAAACTTTTCGGAAAGCAAAGTTTATCTAAAAATTAAATAAACTTTGTTTTCCGTTCTTCTGAAGCAAAGTTTATTTAAAGATTAAATAAACTTTGTTTTCCGTTCTTCTGAAGCAAAGTTTATTTAAAAATTAAATAAACTTTGTTTTCCGTTTTTCTGAAGCAAAGTTTATTTAAAGATTAAATAAACTTTGTTTTCCGTTCTTCTGAAGCAAAGTTTATTTAAAAATTAAATAAACTTTTTCCGAATCCCTTTTATATATTTATAAACATTTCCGGAAGAATAATTTTCCTGAAACTTTTTTAGATGAATACAGACAATGCATGGACAGAATCCATAGTTTATGCATTTAAAATTGAGCTTGAAGATAAAGATATTTTTGTCCCAAAAGCGGGGAGTGATGCAAAGAAGGCAATGTGGATTACAATTAAACCGGGTTCAAAACTTGTCGAGGAAGCACATGAAACTGTTTTGGCTGAAAAATTAAAAGATGAAAATTCTGAAGAAAAGTCAACTGTTGAAAGGTTTATTGAAAAGGCAATTAACCAGAAAGGAATTAGCAAGACTGAAATATTATTGAAGGTGGAAAAGATTACTGAAAATTCGGTTAAAAAATTGTTTACAGTTGAAGAAAGAATAAATTATATTCTTGAAAATTATGAGGTAATTTGGGATTCAAATGTGTTTAATTCTTTAAAATATTAACTAAATGGTTTTATAAAATTATTAATCAAATAAGTTGATGTGTTTTGTCCTTGAATCAAGTTTTATTATTTAAAATTTTAGTCAAATTTTATGAACTTTAATTTTTAAAATAAAGCTAATTTTATTCTCTATTTTTTAAATTTTAGTTTATATTTTTATCTTAATTTAAAAAAAAGTTATGTTAAAAAAACCGAATAAAGTGGGATTTTAGACAAAGGAAGAGAGCGCAGAGTAATTTATGCTTCTCTCTCTTCTTTTCATTTTTGTGGTTAAGTTGGAGACGGCTGCTCTCTTCTTCTTTTCTTTTATTTCTTGTTTTCTCTTTTAGAAAACAATTAAAATTTGTAATATAAAATAAGTTTATTTAAACAATCTAAAAATAAAATTTAAGGCATGTTGGACAGAAGAAAAAAAGAAGAAGGAAATAAAAAAGAAGAAAAGGGTAAAAATACAAAAGAAGAGAAGACACCAACTACTGAAAAAGACCAACCTTCTCCTCCTAAATTTAAAATATTTTGCTCTAAATTAAACGATAAAAATATGATTCATATGGAAGATTTGGCTCGTCATATTTTGGTTAAAAAATATGGGGAAATGACCTTTTTAGATTATATTAAAAAAATCAAAGAAAATCAGGTTGAAGATGAGAAGCTACGCAAGAGGAAATTTGGTAACATTTCTCCAATTTTAATTGGTAGTAAGTTTAGTTATTTATATAAAATAAAATTTTAATTAATTAATTAAATAAGTAATTAATAAATTAATTAAATAAATAAATAAAATTAATTAATTAATTAAATAATTAAAAATAATTAATTAATTAAAATATTAAAATTTAATTAATTTTTAAGTTTTAATTTTTAAACCCCACACATTTGAGTCTCAACAATTTTTTATACTTATCTTTAACAACGTTAAAATATTAAATAATTGCTTAAAACTTGATGCTTCTTTTATACCTAGAATTGGTTAAAGTAATTAATTCATAACTAATTTCTGAGACTCAAATGACTGCAGCAAGTTGTATTAATTTAATCTTTATATATTTACACAGAAAAGCGTCCTGCAGAAGAAGAGCATAAACAATTGAGTCCTCGTATGCATGGAAGTCAAAGTCATAAGCCTGGGAGTCCTAGCGTTAAGAAGCCTAGAGGTTTTAGTCCTCCACATACTCGCCAGGACTAAAAGGTTTAATTAAATGAACAGAAAATTAAATTTAGAAGAATTAACTGTTCATTTAAATTAAAAAAAATTTTTTTTTTCTCTTTCAATTTCTAAAATGTATATAAGTAGAATTAAAAAAAAAGACGCTCACTAATTCCCTCATTAATTGTAAATTATAAATATTTTTTTCCTTTAAAAAATATTTAAATGAGAAATTAGAAGATGCCTTACTTTCTTAGTATTTATTTATTTATTCTTTTTTATTTACCTCTTTTTTAAACAAAAATTTGAATCATTTTTTGATTTTTTAGAATAAACTATTTAGCCTTGTTTTTATTTAATTTAATTATTTTTTAATTAAAAACTTGAATTATTAGGAATTAGAGAATATTTCCCATTGCTTATTTTTATTTAAAGGTTGGGCTAATTTAATTAAATTAATTAAAATTTTAATTAATTAAATTTAACAAATATAAATATTTTAATATATTTATTAAATTCTACTTTATTTATTTTTAATTAAAAATTAAAGTTTAGACTATTAGTTTTAACTACATTTATTTTTAAATATTAATTCTTTTATTTAATATTATTTTTTCTTTTTTCGGCCAATTAATCACAAATTAACCTCTTCCCCACCACCAACGCTTTTGACGAAGTCTAAATAAAATAAAAATAAATATTTTTAAATTTATTAAATAAAATTAATTACTCAATTCCTTCATCAGCCCCAGTAATAGCATCAACTCCTGAAAACTGTCCAAGTTGAATTATAGCAATTATTAATGCAATTAAATAAAATAAAGGAAAGAAAATAATGCGCATTTTTATTAGTTAATTTTACACTGAAAATAAACTTTAAAAAATTAAAATAATTATTTTTTAATACAAAGAAAAATAAATAATTAATTAATTAAATATTTAAAAAATATTTATTATTTTTAATTAAATTATTTAATTAATTTAATTAATTAAATCTAATTAAGAATATTATAATTAATTAAAAAATGTAATTATTTAAATAGTGTAAATTCTCCCCAACATTTAAATCTACAAAATTTGTTATTTAACGAACACAATAATTAACCCTAAAAATAGTAAGAATAATAACACATTTATTTATTATTAAAAAATATTAAATTTAATTTTTTCTTAAGGAAGTATTTTTATTTTTTTAACATTAACGTAAGGCAATTTAATAAATTAACATTATTTTTAAATTTATTATATTGCCTATTAATTAAATAGGAATTTTTTTATAAAAATTATCTTGTTTATTAGTAAGTTAATAATTAAATTTTTTAAACAATTTTTAATTATAAGAAAGGTAAACTTGTTTTCATTGGATATTAAAATTTTAATTTAATAGCTAATATTATTTTTAATAATTATTCTTAATTAGATTTAATTAATTAAATTAATTAAATAATTTAATTAAAAATAATAAATATTTTTTAAATATTTAATTAATTAATTATTTATTTTTCTTTTAATTAAAAAATAATTATTTTAATTTTTTAAAGTTTATTTTCAGTCTAAAATTAACTAATAAAAATGCGCATTATTTTCTTTTCTTTATTTTATTTAATTGCATTAATAATTGCTATAATTCAACTTGGACAGTTTTCAGGAGTTGATGCTATTACTGGGGCTGATGAAGGAATTGAGTAATTAATTTTATTTAATAAATTTAAAAATATTTATTTTTATTTTATTTAGACTTCGTCAAGTGCGTGCAGCTTACAAATTAATTTATAAAATTTAAAAAAAAATTATAAATTATGGATATTATTTAAATTTATTATATTTAAATTTATTATTAAGCATAGAATTTAAAAATTTATTAATTTGAAAAAAAGAAATTAATTTTTCCATCATTAAAAAAATTTTTTTTTTTAATTTTTTAAATTTATTTGGAGTAAACAGCATACTCTAAGACATGTGTGGGGTGCTTCTTTAACAAGAGAAAATTAATTTATTTTTAATTAGTTCAATTAATCAGTTAACATAATATTTAATTAAATTTATTATTCTTCAATTCTTTTTTTTTTTAATAAAATAAATCATTCTTCAAGTGAATTGTGTGGAGAAAGGCGGCTATGTGGGTTTGAGTAGTCAGTACATATTCTGTTATAAAATTAAGAATTATTTTTTAATTAAATTAATTTAATTAATATTTGGGTAGTATTAAAATGCCCCTTTTAAAGGAAAATAAAAGAAATAATATTTCTCTTATATTTTAAAAATTAATTAATTTTTAAAGCTATTTAAACCTATTTTTTTATTTAAGACTCAAGTGTCCAGTTTAAATTAAAAAAAAAATTCTACTGGAGCCTTTTTCTTACGGCCCCGAAGTGTCCTGTCCAATTCAAGTTTGGACATTCCTCCCATTTTTAAAGAAAATATTTATAAATTAAATAAAATGAACTCAGAGACTCTAATGTCATAAAAAAGTTTTTTTTCCATTTCCTTTATATTAAAGTTTATATTCAATTTCTCCTTATTCTAATAAATAAATTAATTAATTAAAAAAATTAAAAAACTTACGCAAAATTAATTAAAATTAAATAAATAAATAAAATCATGATTTGATTAATAATAGACATTTTCTAATTAAAATAATTTTTTTTTGTATAAAATAAAATTAAAAAAAATTTTTTTTAATAAAAATATTTTTAGGAGAATATTGGGAATTTTTATAAAATTTAATTATTAGTGAATTAGATTATTTATTTATATATTCTAATTTTTAAAAAATAAATAAATATATTTTGCTCAGATTTAAATAAATTTAAATAAATAGACATATTTAAAATAGAAAGAATTAACATTAAAAAAAAGTTTTATTTGCAGGCTTTATAAATAAATAAATTTTATTATTTTTTTCTTTTGCAAAAAATTAATTTTTTAATTTTTTTAAATAATTTGCAAAGTAATAAATTTATTGAATTTATTTCCATAATTTTTGGAATAATACCTAATTAATTTAGATAAAAAAAAAATTTTTTTTTTGCAGAATTTAATAAAAAAATAAAAATAAATAATTAACTTACATTTTTTAAAAATTATTTAAAAATTTTTTTTTGACTTTTACTAAACAAAAAAGGTTTTTTTTAATTAATTTTGTTTTACTTAAACAGATTAATTTCTGTTTTAATAAAAAAAAATTTTTTTTAATTGAAAAAATTAAAAAAAATAAGGCCATTCGATTTAACGTTAAATTGACTTTAACGAGTCCAATAAAAAAAAAATTTTAAGAGTCTGAATAAATTTAGTAGGTAACTAAAGAGTCTAGACATTTATTCAAACATATTTACATCACAATTTATTTTATATTTTTATTAAATTCTGATTTTAATTAATTTAATAATAATTACCAGAAATGCTTCAAAATATATAAAGGAAATATTTAAAACAAAATAAAAACTAAATAAATTAAGAATTAATTTTTCTTTTAATAATTTAATTAAAATGACTTTTAAATAAACTTTTAAAAATTAAAATAAAACTTTTTTTTTTAATTAATTAATTTATTTATTTAAAATTTAATTAAATAATTACAGCCTAATTCGATTTTTACAACTTACAACCTTTTTCAATCGCTCTCTCATAAATATGCACTTTCTTTTATCTATCTTGTGTCTGCACTTCCTTTCCGCTCTCTTTCTCTTTCTCTCTCCATTGATAGCAGATTCAATGTCAAGGAGAGGTCTCAATCATGTTGGCAATATTTCCCTCTTGCCTTTTTTTTATTTTTTCAATGCCATTCATTTTTCTTTGCCTTAAATTTTTCTTTAATAAAATTATTTATTCTTTTTTTTAATTTAATTAATTAAAATAAATATTCCCTAACAACTCTATGTAGTTGAAAAGTTTAATTAAAAAGGTTTGCTTTTATTCTCACTCAATCACTTGTCTAAATTCTGCTATATAATTAAATTAAATTTTTTAAATTTAATCTTAAAAATTTTTTTAATATTTAAAAGTATTAAATTTAATAGAAAAATTAAATAATTAAAAAAAAAATGTATTCAATTATTTTTATTTTTCTTTTTCTGCCAATAAATGTGCATCCAATGTTCTCTAAAATTTCAGGTAATTTAAAAAATAGTTAAATTAAAATTTTAATTTTTTTATTGTTCAGGGGTGTTCACTGGAAAGTCAAAGGAAACAACTTTATTAAAAAATCCTTTGAATACAGAATTAATGGAAGAAATATTAGAACACCAATACATTCAGTCGTTAACTCTTCCTGTTGAGAAAATTACAAGTCCGAGAAACAAAATAATTTTTATTTCACTTCTACATGTGATTAGAAAGGCTGGGGATAAATTAATGAGAGATAAGGGAGTAGTTGGATTCACTAGATTAAGGTCCTTTTTAATTTATAAATTATATACATTTTCTCTTTCATTTAAAAATGTCTCAGGAAACATTTTATAATAAAAAAAAAGAATTAAATTTAATATTTATTTTCTTTAAAAATATTTAAATAAATATATTTTTAATTTAAAACTTGTAGCAATTTACCCAAAGAATTAATTTCATTCTATACAAATGATGTTAGTAGCCAAAATGAAGGAATATGTTTTTTACTTGAGGAGCGTAATAACATTGCGGCAACTATTTTTCCGAACTATGAAATATTTAATAAAAATATTAAATACAAAATAAGGCCTAACTTTGACTGTAAAACTAAGCATAGAAGAATACAAATTCTTAATTCACAAGAAAATATAGAAATTATTAGGGAAGCTAAATTTATTATTTTTGATAAATATTTAATGAAAGATGGTTCAAATTTTAGAGATTTTTTAAGGTAAATTTTAATTAATATTTATTTTTAGATAATTCTTTTTGTTATTTAAAAGATAATTTTAATTAATTTAAATATATTAATTAATTTAATTAATTTAAAAATATTTAAGTAACAACAACAATGATATAATACTTACAAAACTTTGTAATGAATTTGGGAATGAACGTTTTTTAAATTTAAAGTCTAAATATAGAGATACAAATTTATTTAATATTCGAGGAGGTTATTTTTTATTAATTGGTTTATTATAAAACTTGAGTGTTATATTAAATGCTTTTATTGTAATTCTCTTGCAACTTGAAATAAACATGAAACTTGAAATAAACATGAAACTTAAAACTTGAAATAAACATGAAACTTAAAACTTGAAATAAACATGAAACTTAAAACTTGAAATAAACATGAAACTTAAAACTTGAAATAAACATGAAACTTAAAACATCAAATAAAACAAAATCTGAAACTTGAAATAAACTTGAAACTAAAGAAATAAAAATAAAACTAAGGGTTTAAGGCTGAAAGGCCTATAATCAACCTTCACTTTCTAATTTTAAATTTATATTACTAATGCAATGTACCTTTTTTTCAGGGCCTTATTTGTCAAATATTTACACGGACTTCCTCGTAAATAATATTATCATAAAATGGAGAGCAAAAGTTTATATCGAATATGCTATTTTTGCCAGTTGGATACCTGATTTCCTTGACAGTATTTAATTAAATATTATTAATTAATTAATTAATTATAGATGGTTATAACTTTTGTGATGAAAGTTTTCTTTTAAAATGGCTAAAATTAATCGGAAACTATTGGTTAGGTGAAACTCTAAATAAAAAATACTTTATTAATTCACAACAAGAAATAAATGAAATTGAAATAGAGGAAGATATGCTTGTAAATTAATAAAACTTTTTTTTCTTTATTTCTTTCTTTTCAGAAAACTTTTATTTTTGTAGAGGAATATGCAAACGCATACCTTTCAACTCCATCATTTTTACAGACTGTAGCATTTTGTGCAAAACTTGGAATGGAATATATTAACTCTAATCCAACTTATAATTATGAGTTATATTTAAAATCAACTCAAGTAGATGATAATAATAAACTTGGAGTTTTTATTGATTTATGTATTGAAAAGGAACTTAGTGGAGGCAAAAAAGCTCATAGAATTGAAGAACAACAAAATATGCATCTTGAATATTTAGTTGATTTGTTTTTGAAGAACAATTTAACTGAGCTGGAAAATGCCATTAAAGATGATCAAAGTATTTTATTTAAATAATTAGAGTATTAAACATTCCCTTTTTGGGCCTTTTATTCTCCTTTTTTAAAATTAAATACATTTTTAATTTAATTTAATTTAGCCAATTCAATTCAAAATTTAACAAATTTGGATTCTAAAAGCTTTGTTAAAAAACTAGGGCAATTAAGAAAGGGAGAAAAATATGAAAAGTTCAAAACTGATATGTCAAGAAAAGCTTTAGCCTACGCACCAAGGCCATATAAACAAAAAGAAGTACTTTAATTTTAAACAATTAAATATATTAAATCTTTTTTTATTCGAAATTACCTTATTTTCTTAATTAATTTAATTATTTTATTTTAAATTTAAATTTTTAGGTAGTTACATCAACAAGTGAATCCCATGTATTAATTTAAAAATAAATATATTTATTTAATAATTTAATTATAATTTATTTAAGGAGATTGAAGAGACTGAAGAAGAGACGGAACAAACATCAGCAGAGGAAGTGAAGTATTTTGATCCAGTGGAAACTACTGGAAGTACAACACACTATGAACCAACATATCAACAACCAATTGATTATGGACATCAAGAACAATTTTATGGTACAATTTTTAATTAAAAATATTTTTAACTTTATCTATAAAAACCCTTAAATTATTTAATATTAATCAAAATATTATTTTTTAATTTTTAAGGTCAAAAGTGGAGGGGAAAACAGAAGGGAATACATATTAAAGAAACAACTATTGCTGAAGAAGAGGAACATCCTATAAGCTCCTTACAACCTGAAGAAGAATATTCAAAGAAGCAAAAGGAATGGGGAGAAGTTGCAAATTTACAAAGTAATTAATTTAAATAAACTTGGTTAACTAAGTTTATTTTAAAACATTTTTCCGGACATTCCGGATTACTCTTTTATTTAATAGGAGTTAAAACAAATAAATAAATAAACTTTTTTTTTTAATTAATTTAAATTTAAGAAATATATAATGAAACAAGAAGAAAGAAAGGAATAAAAATAACATTAAAAGCAATGGATGATTATTTAACTAAATTATATTTTATTCGTTTAAATCATATTGAAAAAATAAAAAATACTACTGAATTAAATGAACTTGATAATGAAGAAAGAGTATTTTTAAATATGTTTGTTTTGGTTAAAAACATTGAAGAAAAAATAATTAGTACAGGTTTAATTATGAAAACAAGTTTTATAAACATAAACACAAACATTAAAAAACAACTAAAACAAGTTGATAACAGTTGGGGTAAATTTAAAGAAACTTTCTTTAATAATGCTGAAACAACCAAACCTGCTGCAATAAATAAACTTGACTATTATAATTACTTGTTTAATAAATTAATTAAAATGCATTATGTTTTGATTAAATTACCTCAATCATTTTGGAGTTTAATTAATAATATTATTAATATTCATAATGAATTTGAAGCACATGAAAGGTTTTAATTTTACTTAATATATATTTATTTAAATTAAAATAATAATTTAAATATTTAGTTTAACAATAAATGAAAGTAATTATTTAGATGAAATAAATGGATTACATTTTAAATATTTTGCTTTAATTTTTTCTAAAAATGTAGAAATTACCTCAAAATATATGCGTATTCCAAAACAAAGTTTTGAAAATTTTAAATCTTTTGTTAATGGAAATTTAACAATTTCAAAGAAATTTTTTGTAAATTTTTTAATTCTTGTGGGGCAATATCAAGAAGGAAGTGTAAAGAAATTCGCTGATGAATTAATTACAGTAATAGAGAAATTTAAAAGTTCAATGACTCAGCAATATTTGGGTATATTTAATTAAAATAAATAAATTTTTTAATAAATAATTAATTTAAATTTTTAACAAAATGTTGATGTTCATTTAACCCATTTATTTAATTCTTAAAAGATTTTCTTTTTCTTTTAAAGTTTAATTTAAAAATAAACTTGAAATAAGTCGCTCCTTTTAAGGTCGTTGTAAAATCCCTTACACTTTAATAAATAAATTAAATTATTTCTTTTAAATTAAAGATGATAGTATACAAAACTGCATTGCTTCACTTTCCGCTACTGCTTTACAAAGTGAATGCCTTAGCCCAATTTATTACGAACTTAGTCAATATTCAATTAATACACAAAATTCATATGCTAATAATAAGGTAAATACAACAACAATAAAATAATTTTTAAATGTATTTTTTAGTTGTTAAATTATCTGAGTAATAATATTAACAATGATTATTTAATTGAACGAAGAAATGAAGCTAAGAATTGGGTTTACAATATTGTTAAAGATTGGGTCAATTTGGTG
Organism: Meloidogyne exigua; assembly: GCA_018905775.1. NCBI lineage: Eukaryota > Metazoa > Nematoda > Chromadorea > Rhabditida > Meloidogynidae > Meloidogyne > Meloidogyne exigua. The sequence continues at coordinate 251,111 of JAGUQR010000194.1, read as the reverse complement.
TATCCTGAATATTCTGGTTATTTTAAAGTAATAATTTATTTTTTAATTTTTAATTATAAAAAGGTTTGTCAATGGTTGTTGGAGGTTCACATTTAATTCAAGCAGAACTTGCTGAATCCGATTTGGATATTTATTTTATTCTTCCAATGAAATACTTGGGAATTCAAGGAATTTTAAACTGTGGATTATGTAAAAACAACCTTGCCCAGAATTTTAGAATTTGCCTTTCTCATGACTTATTGTTTGGAAGAAATGTTGAACATTCCTTTCATATTTACCTTGAAAATATAGTTAGAAATATGAGGCTAAATAATGTAAATTTTAAAAAAGGGGAATTGGTTGTAATTTAAGTACTTTATCTTTTCCTGTCAAAATGGTCATAGTCATAATGGTCAGACGGGGGTAATAGGGTAGCTTATTTTAAGAATACCTTAGCAACTATTCAATGGTGTAATTTAAGTAGTTTTGTAGTTGATGGAGGGTACATTTGAGTATAAGATTAGCATCAGATATATACCTTGTAACCATCTATAGTTTTACTATAATTAAATTAAAGTTTTAGAATTACAAGTTTTATGTTTAGCATTCTTCTATTCAAATGAACGTTTTGAGGGGCCCAGTACCCGTAATCAATATTGAATATAAAGGTCAGAAAATGGATGTTTTATTTGTGCCTATTCCATACGATAATATACCTGACGGTTTATTAGAATTTAATACGAAAAATGATTCTATGAAGAAAGTAAAAACAAATCTTAACCTATTGGATTCAATGATTGATCAAATGTTTGACCGTAGTGAATACAAATACAAAGACAGTATACTAGTATTGAAAGGTAATTGAGTCAAAATATAAAATAGAGTTACGGCTATGTTTTAGCCTTACTTTTTTAAATAAGGCCGGAGCCGTAAATATTATATTTAATTAAATAATATTTAAAGGTCTGCGCTTTATATATCGTGCAAAATTTTATTTAATACATCAGTCAAGACAACATGTTTTTACAAATCTACTTCTTGCAGTTAAATTATGGGCTAAAAGTATTTATTTTACTTTAAATAAAGCCTTCATTTTTCTTATTAAAAATAAAGCCCCAGGGATCTATTAAATTAAAATTTATTTTTTATTTTAAGAACGACGCATTTATTCGAAGCTTTCTGGGTATCTAGGTGGAGCAAGTTTTGCTGCGATGGCAGCAAAGATTTGTTTAATTTATCCTTTTGGAGAATTAAACTTTTTGCTTCAACAATTCTTTCAAATTTATAGTGCTTGGTTAATTTAATAAAAATAATTTTTTCTAAAATAAAATTAAGGAACTGGCCATTGCCAGTACTCGTTGAAGAATTAACACCTTCTGCGGAAATAGAGGAAAAAAATTTCGAAACCTTTTGGGATGCGACTAAATTTCATTCTGAAAGAGGAACACCAATGTACACAATGCCAATAATAAGTTCATTATTTCCTGAAGAGAATACAGCAAATACAGTGAATCAGTATTCCTTACAACTTATTAAACGAGAGTTGAAAGAAGGTTGTTTAAATAAATTGACATTAATTTTAAAAAATTAATATTAATTTTAATAGAACCGGTACAGATACTCTAAAGTACTGTATTTGTAAAGAAAGCCTTGGAGCTGTTTTTAAAGCTTCTAAAAATTAGAACTTATTTTAGGACATTCTAATAGACGTCCCTTTATTGTTAAGGGCTTGTTCAGGGCTAGGCTTTATTTTACCTTGCTTCTAATTAAGAGGGGTGTTGATACAACCACAGAATTAAATCTAATTTTAGCATATCTTAAAATTGATGGATTCAATACAAATGAATCAAATGAGACTATAGGCTATCAAAACATCCCCATTTTTGAGCAACTAGATTACACATCTATTTATCAACATTTTATTATAATTGAATGCAGACCACCACAAAAAAGTAAAAACGGGGACAAGGACAAAATATGCATGACAATTAATACAAACCTAAGAAGAACAATGGAAGAATGGATTTATGAGGAGATAGCGGATGAAGAAGGGGGTACTTTTATTTTAACTGATTGTATTAAAGAATATCATATATTGATGTTTGAAGATGAAAGGTAATTAAATGTGCAGATAATTAATTAATTAATTTGTTTATTTATTTATTAAATTAATTAATTAATTAATTCATTCATTAATTAATTTAATTATTTATTAAAATTGGTTTAAGTAAAGTCGATGTATTCTGGGAAATTACTAAAAATCCTCTATATAAACCTTAATATTTGCAAGTTTATTGTTCCCTTTAGATAACTAAATTTTTGTCGTTAATGAAGACTAATTATTTAAAAAATATTTTTTTACAGCCTTCATTTAATTAATTAAAATAATTTAAAATTTAATTAATTTTTTTAAATTAAAAAAAAAAATATTTTTAGTCCAAAAATGTACAAATTTCCTTTTATTGGATTTAATTTGAACGACGAAAATAAATGCCAATCTATATTCAATCAAACAACAATGAGGAACTTGATGGCTAAATTTATTACAATAGCCTTTAAGTATAACACTCGTTACATCCAATTTTTTAAAGCTGGATATGCGCACAATCTACAGTTGATAGATAGGTTAAATTAAAAAAAAGTTGTAAAATAAAGTGGGGTATGAAGGCTCTAATAGTTAATTTATTCTTTATATAATTAATTAAAATAAAAAAAAATCTTTTAGAATGAGTGCAATAGTCAACAGATATATGCAAATAAAAACTTCCCCTACACGGACTGATATGCCTAAAACAGAATTTTCTGGTAGTTCTGCATCTACTTCAATTCCAGAAGGAGGAATTTTTCATCGTATTAATTGGCTTGATTTTAGTAATGAAAATATTGGGGAAGAGGGATTAGAAGAAAGGGACGAGGATTACGCCTACTTTCCTGCGACAGAGGAATCAAGGGTAAATTAAGTATAAAAATTAATTTCTTTGAAGAGTCTAGTTTTTTAAAAATAAAAAGAAAATTAGGGGTTTATTCTACAGTCCAAAATTAAACATAAAAATATTAAAAAAAACCCATTAAATTCAAGTAAATTATAAACCCTTTGTTTAGACTCAAATGTACACATTTATTTGTTTATTAAGGGTATTAATGTTCAAGTTTATTTATATTCTTTTTTAATAGATGCGTGAAGAAGGCTATACAGCATATCGTAAAGGCAAAGCTCCTATGCTACAATGAGTACAAAAAAGTTTATTTTTGAGAAGATTTTGTTTCTGGGATGGAAGATTGTTTTATTTTAAGTTTATTTTTTAACAAAGTGATTTTTGGGTTATTTAATTTTTGGGGTTATTAAAAAAAAAAAAAAGTCCGGTATTTCCTATTAAATTAACAACTTTAACCTCTTTATTTATTTTTATTTATTTTTTTAAATTTGATTCAATACTAAAATGTATTCCTTTTGGGGAATTTTATTTAACTAGTTTATTTAGCGATAAATTTTTTTAAAGTAATTTTATTATTTAATTTAATTAATTAAATCACAACAAGAGGTATTTAATTATGCTTTAATCTTTCTTTTTCTTTTAATTATTTTTAAAAGCTATTTGGTGAATACACAGTTTTTTTACATATTATACCATTGCCTGGTCTTTCGCAAGCCTGATGCTTCCATTTCCCAGTTGAACCAATGCCAACACAATTTTTAGTGCCGTAACCATCTACATCACCCAACCATGTAGTTAAATTAGTTGAGCATAAATTTTAATTTTCTAACAAAATTTCAGACAAAAAATTATTGAAAAGACAATGGAGAATAAAAAAATAATTAAATTTAAATAAGTTATGGGCAATTAAACATTTTAAGCTTTTAAAACATTTCCAAAAAATAAAAATCATTTAAGCACCTAAAAAGGAAGCAAAATAATTTCCATTAAAAATTTACTAAGAAAGAAAATAATTATTTTTAAATAAATTATAAAATTAAATATTTTTACATTAAAAATAAATAATTAAATTAAAGAATAAAAGCAAAAAAAAATAAAAAAACAAGTTTATTTAAAATCAATTTAATTAATTAAAATTTATTACTCAACTCGCATTACTTTTTTCTTTTTTTTTTAAATTTATTTTCTTTAATTTAGGTCACTTTTTCTCTTTTCTATTTTAAAAAAGATGCTGCGAAATAAACGATAAAAATAATAAAATAAAATAGAACACAACTATTACACCTTTAAATAATAATTTTAAAAAAAAATAATTTTTTTTTAATATTTTTATTTAATTATTTTTAAATTATTAAATAGGTTATTTTGCAGAAAATAAATTCAAAAAAACTGTCAATATATTCCTTTGTTTATTTTTAATCTAATTGTATTTAATTCATATGTAGAAATTTAATCATATTTATTTAATTAAATTAATACGTTGTTTATGCTTTAAATATTTAATTTATTTTTTTCAACTAAAACTTGAATTAATTAAAAATAAAAACGACAAGTTTAATTAATTTAATATTCAGAAATATTTTAAAAATTAAATATGTTGTATTTTCTGAATATTCCGGAAATATTCTGAGCATTCCGGAAAGTTTATTTCTTTCTTTATTTTATTCTTTCCTGTTAAAATAAAATTCTTTATTTTAATTAATAATTTTTTAAAATAAAAAATAATTAAAATTAATTATTTTAATTAATTTAATATAAAATAAATGTTCATTAAAAATTAATTAATATTAAATTAATTAATTAAGCAATCTATTTTGCCTTTTTTCTTTTTATTTATTTTTTTTACTAATTTTTAATTTAATTTTCTTTTAAATATCAGATACTATGCTTAATTTAATTAATCACAAAAAATTTAAATTAATTATTTTTATTCTTTTAATATTATTAATTTTAATTTTCTTCATTTTTTATTACCAAAATAATCAATATAATTATAATTTACCTTTAAAAATAATAACAAATAATAAAAGAATTAATTCAGCGGCGCCCCCTTATGCTCATAGACTTCCAGAAGAAAATAAAAATAATAATTGTAAGGAATTTTAAATTTTTTTAATTTTTATAAATTTGTTGGAACATCCTAAAAAATATAAAATTAAAAAAAATTTTTTTAAATATAAAACATTTGAAAAAAAATTTTTTTTAATAAATCAACTATTTTAGGGGTGCATTATTTTTATTTAATTAAAAAAAAATTATTTTATTAAAGTTAAAATAATTCAAAATATTAATATGGAATCTAATAAACATATCAGAGCAACTCCACGTATTAATATGGGCATATGTCCCCCAATATTTGGAAAAATAACAGTCCTTGTTATTGTTGTGGAGAGTTCCTACAAGACGTAAAAATCGGTGCTTTTAATAAAATTAAATTGTGAAGAGAAAAAGTTTTATTTTTTTTTTGAACATTAAATTAATTAAAAAATTATTTAAAATATTTTAAATTAAAAAAATTTTTTTTTAATTTTTAAAGGCATTATGCAGTTGCGCAACGTTCCCTGGAATGTTATTTACGTAGCACAAATTATACATTTAAATTGATAGATTTAGATCATGACGAAAGAACTAATAAATATTGTAAACATGATCAGGTTTTTATTTTTAGATTAATTTATTTTAATTGATTAAATAAATAAATTAATTTATTTATTTATTTTGATTTATTAATTTTTAAAAATAAATTAATAAATTATGTAATTAATTATTTATTTATTTTTAAAAATTAAAAATAAATAAATTAATAGGTTAATTAATAATTATTTAATTAATTTATTTTTCAGCTTTTCTTTAAAAAACATTGTGCAGTGGCTGTTTATTTATCTGACTCTGATTGGACTTTAGTATTAGATGCAGATGCTGGTGTGGTTAACCCAAATCATTGTATTGAAGAATGGATTGATGATCGTGTTGATTTAATATTTTATGAACGTTTTTTTAATTGGGAAGTTGCATCAGGGAATTATTTGGTAAATTAATAAACTTAAAAACTTAAAATAATTAAACTTAGTTTAAATACTTAAATTTAAAAAAATACAGTTAAATCCAAATTTAAATAAACTTTAATTTTTAAAGGCCAGAAACACAGAATTTTCCCGTGCTTTTATAATGAATTGGGCAAATATGCAATTCACTCAATCAAAAAATTTTTCTGGGGCGGATAATGGAGCTTTACAATTACACATATTACAAACTGTTATTCCCAGTGCTAGAGCTGAAATTAAAGTAAACATTAAACCTTAAAAATTAAATTTAATTTAATTTAATTTAATTTAATTAAGGCATGTAAGAAGCTTTGGAATATGGCAAATAATTATGAACGTTATATGGGATATGTTACATGTGTAAAAACTTCTTTAGGTAATTAATTGAATTTATTTAAATATTTAATTTATAGTAATTAAATTTATATAATTGAATTAAATTTAAAATTATTTTAAAATATTCTTTTTTATTTTTTAAAAATATTTATTTAATAGTATTTAATTAAAAAGGTTGTTAAGCAATAAAAGCATAATTAAATAAAGGGGAAGACTAACTTAAATTAATTGTTAAGTCTATACTTTAAATAAAATGGACTATTTCCTTTGATTTTGAATAAAAAAGAATAGTCTAAAAAATAGGATAATTAATTAATTAATTAAAAAAAATAAAAAAATAAAATAATTTATTAAAGGAGCTACACGGTTATGGCCAGGTAAATTACGCATTTTACGCAGAGGACATGCATGGATACGAGATTGGTTTCTAACAACGGATGCTTGGTCCGAACGTGATTTTATGTTGCATGGTAATTTAATTAAAAAATTTTAAAAATTAATTAAATTAAAAAAAAAAAGGTTGGAAAGCACAAAATATTTCTTCTAGTTGGGAATCACCTTTTAAACAAATACCTGTCCCTACTGAATGTAACGGAGGTTATGCAGGGTGGAATTGGCGTACCGAAAAGGTGTTGTTCTAAATTAATTTTAAATAAAAAAAAAAATTTTTTTTGAAGAGAATTTCAATAGAAGATGTTAGGGGGCAACTTGCTCATGCAGAAAAAAGTGGTGGAAATGCTTTCCCAAAGGAAGGAAGAATTTTTTCTTATTTAACAGAACCAGATGTTGGTGAATGTTATCCTGATTGTGATGAATGGACATAATTATAAATTAATTAAATATATTAAAATTTAAAATAAATAATTAAATACACTGACACATACATCGAAATTAATTTTTATTTAATTTTAAAGTTTATTTTAAGTTTAATTTTAAAGTTTATTTTAAGTTTAATCTTAAAGTTTATTTTAAGTTTAATCTTAAAGTTTATTTTAAGTTTAATCTTAAAGTTTATTTTAAGTTTAATCTTAAAGTTTATTTTAAGTTTAATCTTAAAGTTTATTTTAAGTTTAATCTTAAAGTTTATTTTAAGTTTAATCTTAAAGTTTATTTTAAGTTTAATCTTAAAGTTTATTTTAAGTTTAATCTTAAAGTTTATTTTAAGTTTAATCTTAAAGTTTATTTTAAGTTTAATCTTAAAGTTTATTTTAAGTTTAATCTTAAAGTTTATTTTAAGTTTAATCTTAAAGTTTATTTTAAGTTTAATCTTAAAGTTTATCTATTTCTTTAATAATTCTGTTGCATTCTTAATAAGTTTAAACTTCTACTATTTAAGTAGTAATATTTAAATAAAAAGTTGGGGTTATTTACATTTTATTCTACAATTTTATATATCTAATTTAATTGAATGAGAATATTGGAATATAATAAAATAAATGAATTTTTGGGTTTTTGATTTTTAATTTTTTTTGTTTAATTTTTGATTATTTTTTTCTTTTTTTTTAGAATTTTTTAAATTTTTAAAAATTTTTTTTTCTTTTTTTAAAATTTTTTTCCTTTTTTTTTAATTTTTTAATATTTTTTGAAAATTTTTTTCATTTTTTTTTTTTTTTCTAAATTTTTTTTTTAATTTTTTTAATTTTTTAGGTTCAATATTGGATTATGCATAAACTAAATAAAAAGGACAGAAAGAAAAATTGTATGAACAGAAAAATAATTTTTAAATTAATCAATCTTCATTCATCACCTCTTCTATATGTTCAAGAAATATTTCTTTTTTTGGAGGTAATGAAAGAATTTTATTTCTTAATTCCCATGCTGCCTCGGAAAATTTGCTTAATATATAATATTATTTTTAAATTAATTAATTAATTTATTTACTTAGTATATAATATTTCATTTAAAGCATCATTAATTTGTTCTCCTATTTTCTTACGTTCAACCCAAATACCAATTCCTAAGTTCTCTACAATAGCTGAATTATAAGGCTGATCACCATTAAAAGGAATGCAAATTAAAGGAACTCCAGCGTACATTGCCTTTAATTAATTAATTTAAAATTAATTAATTAAATAAAGTTACCTCAATTAAGCTGTTCTGACCGCAATGGCTTATCATTAAACGAGTGTTTTGTTTTGCTTAAATTAATTTACAATTTTTTATAAAATAAAAAAGACAAATATACAGGCCTAAAGACATCTTACACTTCTATTTATTTTTAAGGTTTCTTAAACGCAAAGGTTTATGTTGAAAAAAAATATTATAAAAACTCTCCTTTAAAAGCATTTAAAGCAAAATAATTTTTTAAAAATAATTATTGATTAATTAATTAATTACCAAGTATTTTCTGTTGATCTAATAAATCATGACTTGAATAAATTTCAACATTTTCTGGGTGCTGTGTTACAATTTTTGTGTTAATTCGTACAATGAATTTACAATAAGGAAACTGTAAAAATATGTTAAACATTGCTTCAATGTTTCCCCTGTCATCTTCACCAAAATTAACAAGCGTTCCAGTAGAGAGCAACACAACACAATTTTTCTTTTTTTTAATTAATTAAATAAATTAAATTAATTTAAAGGAATAAATTAATTAAATTATATATTTAATTAATTAATTAATTAAATTAACTAATTAATTAATTCATTAATTAATTAATTAAATAAATAATTAAATAAATTAATTAATTAATTAAATTATATTAATTTAATTAATTAATTAAATTAAATTAATTAATTAAATAATTTAATTAATTAAATTAAATTAAATTAATTAAATTAATTTAAAACATACTTCATTTTCATCTTTTGGTATTTTATTCTTATTTAATAAACCCCTCTCTTCAATTAAAATACCTCCAATATAAATAACCCTTTCATGTTCAGGATAATTTAAAAAATTCCCCAACTCATTTTGATTAATAAAATGATATTTTATTTTATTAAAAAGTTTTAAAGGGTTAAGTTTATCTCTTAATTCAAATAATTTATTTGTCAGTTGATCTATTTTTTCTTCCCTTGAAACTTGTAATTCATTTGGTACATCTACTTTTTCCTTTCCCTTCAAGCTCCCTAATTCCTTTTCTTTTTTAACAAAACAATTTTTTTTAAGTTTATTTAAAATTGTTAATGGATGATATTTATGTTTTACTTTTGTTTCAATTTTCTCCATTTTTTTATCCTTTACTTCCTTTAAAGTTTGTATTTCATCCTTACTTACTCTTTTATTTCCCTTTAAATCATCCAATAAAATTTCATAATAGCTCATATAATATGAAAGATATTTTTTATTTCCTCTATTTTTTAATCTTTGTTCATTATTTTGTCTATTTCTTTTACTTCCTTCTAAACAAATCTCCGCTGTTGGTAAGCCATCATTATGTTGAACATTATTAAACTCTTAAATATTTAAAAACAAGTTTAATTAATTTTTTTCTTTAACAAATAAATGTTTAGACTCTCTATTTTTATTGTACTATATAAACACCAAACACCCCTCCCAGGAAATTATTAAAAAAAACTCTCAGAAACAAAGGTAATCCATTAAAACATGCCCTTTCCTTTTTCTCAATTAAATTTATTTTCTAAAAATTAAAAAATTAAATTTTAAATCCAAACCAGGAATACAACTATTGCTTAGATCAACTCCTAAAAGTTCTAGAAATATTGTAAAAAATATTGCAGGCGAAATATTAATTGTTTTCTTTATTTCAAGTTCAGCAAATATTGTTACAACACTAGCCATTTCGCTAAATTCGCCTATACCCAAATCATAATTATTTGAATTTAAATATTCTCTTATTCCTATTTCATATGAATGGCCATTTGTTGTTGGAATTCTGACAGTTTTATTTTTGTGTAATTCTTAAATTTTAGTGTTATTTTTAGTTTTTATTTTTAATTAAATTGAATTAATTTTTCTAAGGGATTTAAAGGCATTAAATTTAAAATAAGCACCGGTACTAATAAAGATAATTTTCTGTTACCTTCATCTTCAAACTATAAGGAAAACGGAAATGGGACCTTCTTATGCCCTGAGGGTCTTAACATTTTTAAAAATTGAAAGATCAATTTTTGAGTTAATTAATTAAATAATAATGTTTTTAAAAAAAATAAATATTTACGCTCATATATTCCAATATACTCAAATATATCAGAACTTCTATAGCTTTCACTATAACCTTCGTTAATTGGAACATAAATTATGTTAAATTTTTCTGACGTTAGAAACTCTGTATCTGGGCGTTTATAAACAAGCATATCCTTAAAATAATTAAATAAAGTTTTAAGGAATTCTGTTAGAACAACAATCTCCAGTTATTTAAAAAATAAAAGAATAATAGCTTTATGAGATATAGACTCTTTAAAATTAGAAAACCAAAAGGTAAAATAGCCTATTTTAATTAATTAATTTTGCTCTGTTTTCAGTTAATTAAATTTAATTAATTTAATTAATTAATTAACTAAATTAATTAATTAATAATTAATTAAAATAATAAAATTAATTAATTTAATTAATTAACTAAATTAATTAATTTAATTTTTAATTAATTAATTAAATTATTAATTAATTAATTTAATTATTTAATTAACTAATTAAATTATTAATTAATTAATTAAATTATTTAATTAATTAATTAAATTATTAATTAATTAATTTAATTATTTAAGTAATTAATTAAATTATTAATTAATTAATTAAATTATTTAATTAATTAATTAAATTAAATTAAAATACCCCAAAAAATTAAAAATTAGAATTTTAATTAATTTAAAATATTTGTCAACTAACCACTTGATATTTATCAGATAATAAAGTTGCTAATGTTTTCTAAATTAATTATTAAAAATCTAATTTAAATTAAATGACTTACATTTAATTCAAAATGTGAATAAAAATAATCATCAGTAATGTATAAAATACGCTTCTTTTTATTTCCAACTTTTTCTTTTCCTCTTTTCCTTTGTTGTTGTTTATTTGTTGTGTTTTCTGTCACAAAACCTATTGTTGAAATTTCTGATGATGTTCCTTCCTCTGAATGTTTTTCTAATTTGTTTCGATTTTTGTTAACTCCATTAATGTTTTGGATTAAAAAAATTAACAAAAACATTAATAAAATAAATATAAAAGTTTTCATTTTTTTAATTAATAAATTTAAGATAAAACTTGAAAATTAAATTAATTAGGCTTTAAAATTAATAAATAAATTAAAAATTAAATAAATAAATTTAAATTAATAAATAAATTTAAAATAAAATTAATTAAGGTTTACAATTAATAAATAAATTTAAAATAAATTAAAATAAAAAATAAATTAAAATAAATAAATAAATTAAAATTAAATAAATAAATTAAAATAAAAAATAAATTTAGAATAAAAAATAAATTAAAATAAAAAAATAAATTAAAATTAAATAAATAAATTAAAATAAAAAATAAATTTAGAATAAAAAATAAATTAAATTAATAAATAAATTAATAATTAATAAATAAATTTAAAATTAAATAAATAAATTAAAAATTAATTAAAAAAATAAATTAAATTAAAAAATTAATTAAAATTAAAAAAATTAATTAAAATAAAAAAATAAATTAAAATTAAAAAAATTAATTTAAAATTAATTAATTAACATTGAAGCAGTTAAACATTATTTAAATATGAATTTGATAAATTCATTAAACCCTCTCACATGCGCTAGGCATTTGAGAATTACATGTCTGATCATTTTTTAATGGATTTTCTATCAAATTCTTCATTTTTTTGTTTCTTCTTTTTGCTCTCAGCCCCTCGACAGAGAAATATTATAATGCACTTTAATATTTGGGAATAAATTAATTTCATTAATTGATTAATTTTTAAATTTAAATATTTATTAAATTTAATTAAAATTGAATAAAACAATTAAACAAGTTTTAGAAGAAGAAAAAAGTGCTTAGTTAATAAAAAAGTTGGTAATTATTAAAGTTTATTTATAAGCTTAAATAGTAAAGGAATACATCTTTCAACACAAACCTTCCACTGTCCGCTTCGTAGGGTCGTTTTGGTGTCAAGTTTTAATAACAGGCTTTTTTATTCTATTTTTAAATTCATTATAATTTTAAATATAAATTATTTTAATTAAATTAATTAATTTTTATTTTCGTATATATTAAGTCAATTATTTTTACATGTGAATATTTGGACTTTATATTGACACAGGTGAATATTATTTTGAAATTTATTTTTATTAATGTCTAATAAATATTTACGAATAAAATAAAATAAAAATTAGGAAATAAAAGAAAAATAAAAGAAATTAAAAAAAAAAAAGACGAAAAAAATACCTTAATTCGAAACAAAATTAAAACAGTTTACTTGCTTAGTAGTGAGTCTTATTCTTTATTTTAATTAAATTAAGCTTTATTATTTTTATTAAAAAAAAATATTTAAACATTTTTATCTCCTTCTATCAGTTAAAAAAATAAAAAATTAGAAAAAAATTTTTTTTTTTAAATATTTATTTTATTTTTTATTTAAAGGATATGGCATCATCTTATTAAATTTAAATTAATTTCACAATTTATTTTTCATAATTATTTGTCAATTTGCACTTTTATTTAATTTAAAGGCTTTATAAAGCAATAATTTTTATTCAAAAAATAAAATTTTTCTCTCTCTTTTATTTAAAATAAAAAACAACAAATAAATAAAATGTTTAATTCATTTGTTTTATTTGCCGTATTTCTTGAAGCATTTGTGTTGCTTTATAATCGTCAAGTGGCTGCAATGTTGTCAATGCATCCGAGTAATTTTTTTAATTTTTTAAAAATTTTAAAAAATTTTAAAATTTTTAATAAAATTAAATATGCATTTAAACAGGCTGTTCTGGCCGTTCTTCAACAATAGAAAATAAATTAAAAATGAGTGGGGGTGGCTCAAAACAATTAAAAGGGAATTCCCTGTCCTTTCCTGTTGCCTGCCTCATTAACCACCCAAAGAATCTCAAAAAAGTTGGACAGCAAAATGCCTTAAAAATCTCAGAAGGAACGTCCCCTCTAACATCAGAACAGCTTAAAATAGTTAAACATGTTGATCTCAATAATTTGGAAAATAAAGGAATAAATAATGTAGATGTGGGCATTGTTGATTTAAATAAATTAAATGGAAAAACATTAAATGGAAAATACTCTAAACATGAAAATATAGAGGGAATAAATGGAGAAATTAAACAAACAATTAATATTGGGAAAGAAACGGATCCTATGTTTTATACTAAAATGAGCATTATTGAGAAGAAAATTAAACAGGCTTATGAAGTAAGTTTATTTAAACCTAAATCAATTAAATAAACTTGGAAAAATAAAAGAGAATTAATGGAAATATTATTTAAACTTAATAGAGTAAAATTAACTGAACAAAAATAGATTAAAATAATAAAAATTAAAAAATTAAAAATTATTTTAAAGTGATAGAAAACCAGCTAAATTTAAGGCATTTAAATAATATTTATTTAATTTAAAAAAATATAATAAATATAAATTAATTTTTAATTAATTAATTAATTTTTAATTAATTAATTAATTTTTAATTAATTAATTAATTTTTAATTAATTAAAAATAATATGTTTAATTAATTAGATTGCCAAATTAAACAATGAATTTAATGACCGAATTCTTTTGACCCGTGTTATTCGTAAAGAATACACTGTAGACTCCCCCAAAAATGATAGAATTAATTTAATGTTTGTTGCTGAGCTTTTAATGGCTTTGGATGAAGAAAAAGAAAGAGAAGAAAATGTGGAAAATGCTGCAAATTTATTGGTTGGATTACATGAAGTCTATCAAATATTAACTGTAATTCCTCTTGTATTTGATGTTGAAATGGTTTTAGAAAAAATTAAAAAAGAAGGAGGAGGGAAAAATGAAGATAATAAATTTAAATTAATTGAATATTTTAGAGAATATGATATTAAACATCCATTATGGAATTTACTTAAAATTAAGGTAAAAAACTTTAATTAATTCAAAGAAGGTTAAAGAGAAAAAAGTAAGCGTCTAATGCACACAAAGAAGAGGAAAAGAGAGAGAATCTAAACTTACTCTGTGCACTCTTCCTTTGTCTTTAATCCCCCCTTTATTCGGTTATTTTAACATAACTTTTTTTTAAAATAAGATAAAAATATGAACTAAAATTTAAAAAATAGAGAATAAAATTGGCTTTATTTTAAAAATTAAAGTTTATAAAATTTGACTAAAATTTTGAATAAATTTATTTAAAATTGCTGAATAGATATTAACCCAATTTATAAATTTAATTTTCTTCTCAACTTAAATCAAAAATTTAAATATTCGTTAACAAAACATAAAGTTGAACGGGTTCATAGGAAAATTGCTTGGGAAATTTTTTTTTAAATAAAACGGTTAATGTACACGAGAGCTTTTTATAAACGCCTCTATTTTATATTTACCAAAATTTATTTTTTTTAGGACTCAAAAGGCTCAGTAGATGACCAAATTAATAAATTAAAAAATATAATTCATCAATCCGATGCTTTTCTTGACAAAAATATGAAAGTATTTATTGAACAAGGCAATGAAGAATTTCTCAATAAAATAGCTTCGCGTATTGAAATTGCTGATTTGGGTAAAAATTAAATAAAATAATTTTTATTTAATTTATTTAAAGTTTTGGATCGTGTTAAATACATTCTGAACCTTTTTGATAACTTCAAAGATGACAATTTGTCCAAAAACATTAAATGGTTAAAACGCCTGTCTCCGGTTGAGAAGCACGATTTTTTTGAAAATTCCGACTTGCTTCAAAAGCTCTTTGAAAACATTTTGCCGGATGATGAAATGATGTTTTATTAAAATTATAAAATTAACGAGGACGAAAAAAATAAATACAAAAATAGAAAAATAATTAGAAGAAAGAAAATGAGAATTTATTTTAATTGAAAGAGTTGCCGTATTTAATTTTGAATTTATTTTATTTATTTAAATTAATTTTAAATTAATTGACGTTGCATGCTCTGTTCTAAAAAATCTTTATTTATTCCTTTAGTGCATTTTCTTTATTAAATATTCTTTTTTTAATTGTAAATTTATTTCCATTTAAATTTGTTTTTTTTAATTGTAATACGTTCGAAATAAATAAATTAGTCAATTAATTAATTAAAAAAAGAATTGCCCCAGAATGGATTCGAACCATCGACCTTCTGTTTACAAGACAGACGCTCTAACCACTGAGCTACAAGGGCACATATTCAATTTCCTCTTTTATTTATATTTAAATATTTTTTTAAATTAAAAGAAATATTTTTTTCTTCTCATTAACCTGTTTTAATTAATTTCTCGTCAGGTTGTTTTTGTTTTTTATATAAATTAACTCTTTTCTATTTTAAAAAGGAGAGCATAATAGGTAAAAATAAGTTAACTTAACAGTTGCCCTTGTAGCTCAGTGGTTAGAGCGTCTGTCTTGTAAACAGAAGGTCGATGGTTCGAATCCATTCTGGGGCAAGCTTTTTTAATTAAATTTAATTTAAATATTAACACATTTTTAAAATTTTTTAACTAAAAAATTCTATTTATATTAATTTTTAAAATATTTTAAAATTAATTTTTTGAGAGTTTCCCTCCTTATGACTCGCTTTCCTAAAAATAAATATTTTTAAAAATGTTTATTATTTTACGATTTATTCGGAAAACTCTCTAACAAAAAGTTACACGTATTTACATAAATAATAAAAATGGTAAATAAAGCTATTATTATTTCTTGTATTTTTTAAAAATTGGGAAAGAGCAAAACACAATTTTTTAGACCATAAACTTTTGATTTTTGATTTCTTAAAAATTAAAATTTATAAAAATAAATATTAAGGGTAATGTAAACAATATTTATTTTTATTATTTTTAGTTAATATTTTTGACAAGTTTTAAACCTTTTTATTTAACCTATGATACTCTAATTTTTAAAGAAATATATTTTATTATTTTATTTTATTACAAACATTTTTAAATATTTTTTTAAAATTTATTAAAATATTTAATATAAAAAGAGAAAAAAATTAAAAAATTATCATTTAATTAAAAAAAAATATTAAATTTAAATAATTATTTTAAATCAAATAAAATGCTTTAAATTAAAGGAAAATTTATGTTAACTTTAATTAATTTTATTTAATATTTTTTAAAATTAAAGAAATTAATTTAAAATTTAATGCTTTTAGGTCTACCACAACTCTAAAAATTTAAACAAAAAATGAAATTTATTAATAATTTTAATTTAATATTTCTTCTAATTATTGGAATTCAATTAATATTTAATTTTAATTTAATTAATGGAAAGAAATTGAATTAAATAAAAACAACAAAAATAACGAAAATAATTTATTAAATAAAGAAGCAAATACTGACTATAATGATGATCCTAAAAATAAACCACCAATACATAATCATAGAAAAATAGGAGGGACAAATTTATTATAAAAATTAAATTAATTTTAATTTAATTGTTTAACTTTCTCTTATATTCGAAAATGTTGAATAAAAGTTAATTTTACAACCTTTTTATACTTTCAAGTTTATTTAATTTAGTAGGCTGACAGTTTCTGAGCCTTTTGTCTATTTTATTTATTTTCCAATAATTTTATAAAATTAATTAAAAAAAGGTTAATATTGCTTAAATAAATTAATTAAATATTTCCCCTTCAGATAGACAGATAAACTAATTTTTTTTTTATTTTTATTTAACTGTAAAGAAGGTCAACTGTCAACTCTTCTATTAAATTAAAAAATAAAATAAAGATAATATTTATTTATTTTATTTTTCTAATGTCTATAATAAATTAATTGAATTAAAAAAAAATTAAAAAAGATTTATTTTTAATTTAAAAAATTTTTAATTAATTATAATGCATGATTATTATTTATTTTAACGAGGGGGTATATTAAAAATAATATTTTATAATTTAATTATTTAAATAAATTAATTAAATAAAATAATTTAATTAAAATTATTTTTAATTAATTTATTTTTATTAAATTTGTTTTGAATAAACGTCAGATTGTCGCAATTTTTGCAAAGGCAAGGAATATTTGGGGGCTCAGAATTCTTCTTTTGTAATTTATTGAATCCGTTAATTGATGAAGATCTTCCGGAAGAGCTTAAAAATTTTTATTTTGATAAAGGTTTTTAACAAAATACATTTTATTAAAATTAATTAATTAATTTAATTTAATGTATTAAAATTCCCAAATTATAGCCATACTTCTAAAATTCCCCTCTTAAAATTAAACCCTAAAAATAACCCATGAGGGCATTTTAAAGAACTTTTTCTATTTTTTAAATTAATAAAAATTATTTTACCCAAAAATATTTTCAAATTGACTCATCACAAACTGAACCAAATTTTGCATAAAATTTGCACTGTCTTTTAACATTTGTTCCTCATATTCATTCATTTTTTCAAGATAATCATCAATTTGTTGTTGTTCCTCATTTGTAAGGTTACGTTGCTTACCATTCTCAGTTATTGTACCATCCTATTTTTATTTAAATTGTTAATACAATAGTCCCTTTTTAAAGTTTTATTGTAATTATAAATACAATACAAAGTTTATTTAATTTTTAAATACAATACAAGTTTATTTAATTTAAAGACAAGTTTATTTAATTTTAAGTTTAATTTAAAGACACTAAGTTTATTTAATTTTAAGTTTAATTTAAAGACACTAAGTTTATTTAATTTTAAGTTTAATTTAAAGACTAAGTTTATTTAATTTTAAGTTTAATTTAAAGACAAAGTTTATTTATTTCCCAACCTTATAAACACATGAAGACTGTCCTTCTTGCTCAAAGGAATAATCATTATTATATTCATTGTAATTGTCTGTAGTTGTATTATTTAAATAAGTACTATCATCATCATTATTATCAAACCCTCCTTCATTTTCCTCTTCATCTTCATTACTTTTTGTATTTTCTGTTGTACTAGAATAATTATTTAAATTATTTTCTATATTTTCAGAGGGAGTAGAAGAACTCTTCTTATCATCAGAAGAATCTTCAAGGTTTTGATTGGCAAAAGAATTTAAAATTTGTGGTTGTCCATCAACATTTTCATCATTTACATCATCAGAGTTGCTATTTGAATTATCATTGCTGTTACTAGAATCATCAGCAAATATATTTAAAATTAATAAAGATAAAACAAAAAATTTTAAATTCATTTTAAATTTATTTTTTAAATTTTAATTAAAAATAGAGGCATTTTTATGCTCTTTTATTTACCTAAAATTCACTCATTGTCAGTTTATTTACCTTTTTTTGACTGATGATAATTTCAAAATAAAAAAAAATATTTTAAAAAAAATTTATTAAAAATAGTAAATTGACTGCTCATAACCGAATTTAATATTTATTTTATTGACAAATTAAAAAAATTATTTTTGAGTGACTAATAAAAGCGAAAAGGTTGGTAAAAGCTGAGCACACTTTAAACGCTCAAAATAGTTGGATTTATTTGGGCAAAGTTGGAAAATTAATTTTTGATAAAAAAAAACTTTTTAACGACAAATTCTATTATGAAATTAATTATTTAAATTAATTATTTTTTAATTTATTTAATTTAAACTAAATTAATAAATATTTATATTAATACCTAGATATTTTTGGAACTATTGACCTTCTTAATTAATTAAAAAATATATAGGTAACAATAATTAAAAATTTTAAAAAAATAATAAAAATTAGTTAAGGAATTAATTTATTAATTAAATAAACTTTAAATAATCCTTAATTTAGTTTAATTGTAAATTCAAGTTTTAAAATTTAAGTTTGTGAAAGTAAAGGAGTTCTTCTTTACATTTTGATTCAAGCAAATATTAGACAATATTTTATATTAAAAAAAAAAAGAAAAGAAAATTAAATACAAATTATGTACATATACATAGCTAAATTAAAATAATTTTTTAATTTATTTAAAACTTTAATTTATTTAATAAGTTTCTTTCTTTAACACACAATAGGCATACTCCCAGGCGGTGCCGGATTTTGTAAAACCAACGGCGATTTTGGGACAATTTTATTTTGTGGAGTGTGATAAACAACAATATTCCCATTATGGTTATTCTTTGATATATTAGTTACATTATTATTCTGATTTTGTTGGGTATTCAGTGAAGAGGATGAATGCACTGAAGCTGTTCCCCGCGTTATGAGGGAATGGACAGCAATTTTGTAATGCTTAACTGTTAGAATTGTTACTATTGGATTTAATACAGCTATCCAATGAATTGGCAGACGAAGTAACATTGTCTTTAATTTAAAAAATAATTTAAATAATTTAAAAATAGAATTTTGGCCTAAAAAGAAAGTTGACATTTTCTCTCTTAAATACTGCTTACTATTTTCTCTTTCTCTAACCATTAATTAAAACTTTAAATATTTACAATTTGTAAAACTGAAGAATCTGCATTACTAATTGTTGAATTGCCAATTGAAGAAATTAAGGTTATCCATACAGGGATAATTGCAAGTAACGGTAGTAAAGACTTAAATAAATAATATTTAAATTTAAAATCTAGATATTTACTTGTATTATCATATTTAAGGTTAATTGTTCATTAATTGCGCTAACGCGTGATTTTGTATTTTTAATGTGTTCTTTAACAAAACGACGGATAGCAAAAGCACAGAAAAAAATTGTTGAATAAGCTGCTGATATAAAGAAGGTGACTACAAGCCAGGCAAATGAATAAAAGCTTCCCTTAAAATTTATTTAAATTAATAAACTTTTTTTTAAGGTTGTAGTCACTGTGACCGTCTGTGTCTTAAGAATTATAAAAAATTAATGGTTAGATATTTTTAGGTGTTTATTGTATCATTCGATAGAGCAGAAAATTTGCTACAGAATACCAAAAATCTAGAATTTTTAAAAAATAGAAGAAAATTTTATAATTAAAAAAGCCCATTAAATCGAATTTTATGGAAACTTGCGCTTTCTTGACTTATAACTTTTTTCCTATTTTTCTATAAATTCTGATTTTCTGAAATTTTGTTGTAAATTTTCTGCTCTATTCAATTGTATCATAAACACCTAAAAATATCTGACCGTCATTAGTTATAATTGTTGGCACTCAAATGGCCAGTGTTCATTATATTCCTTTCCCTTTTTTAATTAAATTACCGCTCTCTGTGCTAATTGAAATTTATCTAATGGATTGTTATCCCATTCCAATAATTGTAAAATCATTAAATTAGAGCAGCATTTATCCTGTCCTGCCTGTGGAATTCCTGTAGCGTAAAGCAGTGAAGCCAAGACAAAATCCATTGGGAAAAGGATACAAACTAATGCAATAAAATATTGTGTTGAAGTTATGTCTTGATTTCTGAAAATATTTTTATTTAATTTTTAAATGATTTTCTGTTGAATTTATAGCCATTAGCTACGATTTTCTAATTTTTAAAATTT
Organism: Meloidogyne exigua; assembly: GCA_018905775.1. Classification (NCBI taxonomy): domain Eukaryota; kingdom Metazoa; phylum Nematoda; class Chromadorea; order Rhabditida; family Meloidogynidae; genus Meloidogyne; species Meloidogyne exigua. The sequence continues at coordinate 230,358 of JAGUQR010000194.1, read as the reverse complement.
TCTTTTGAGAAAAATCTTCTAAACCTATTGGACATTTAATTAATAATTTTAAACTTATATTTACCTATTTAATATAAAATAACGATAAACAAATTGTGCAGCGAATCCAAAAAATGAAAAGAAAAAGCAATTATCCCAAATAAAAAGAAACAAATTCTGCGGAAAAGAAGTTAATTGGCGCATTGGTCCGTTCAGTACAACAATCCCAACACCTTCATCGGATGTGTAAATCTACAAAGGATTAAAAATTATTTTAGATTATATATACCAAGTAATAATAGGAAAGGTTCAGGTTAAAGTCTATAGGAATACTTAAAGAGTTATACATACTACAGCACTGAAACAGGCGGCCTCTTCCTCTTTACCCTTTTTCAAGTTTTATTAATTTGCGATGTAAAAATAAACTTGGAAATGGAAACAAAAATTAAAGCTTGACTGTGTGTGCTCCTAACTCTTAATCAAAACATTTTTTAAGCATAAGGGTAAAACAAGAAAACACCTTTAAATTAATTCTCAGTCTTTCCAACAAATCCCCTTATTTTTAAAAAATTAAATAAACATTAAATACCGGTTGTGTCAAAACATTAATTGTTAACATTAGTAAATCAGCACAACATGTTTGTAATAAAATGTGACTAAAAACACGCATTTCCTTTGGACTTTTTTTAATAATAAGCCAAATTAATATTACATTAAGTGTTGTTCCAATGCAGAAAGCAGAAATTGCACTAGTTTCATTTACTTCTCGAATCATTTTTAAATGCTTTAAAAATACTAAATAATATTTAATTATCTTAAGGTTTAAATAGAAGTGCCCCATCTTTAATTAGAGGTACCCCTTCTTTTTAGAAGTACCCCTTTTAATAAAAGTACCCCTCTCTAATCGAAGAAACGCTTTGAGGGCTAAACAAATATATTTTAATTTATTCTGATAGAAGTTTAAAAATAGAGGAACTGGTGGGTCTATTTATTTGGACACTTACAGCTTAATTAAAATTAAATAACAATTAAAATTATCTGACAGTTAAAAAAGAAGACAATAACCTTAGAATTCTGTTTACTAATTTTCAGAATTCTGATATTGTTGTAACTGTATCACAAGCCTAGTATTTAAATGTAAACTAAAGGAACTAAAATTAAATAAATAATTTTTAAATAAATAAAAGAAACTAAAAAATAAAGAAATTCTTTATTTTAAATAAAGAAATAAAAATACTTTCTTTTCTTTGTATAAATAAAATTAAAAGAAAACTAAGTACAAAAATAGGAAAAAAAGAAAATTTAATGTAAAGGTTGCGTGATATAAAAAATAAATTAAAATAAAGAATATTTTAATAAAGTTATTTTTATAATAAAAATTAATTAAGCAAAAAATATATTTTAAAATTTTACAAAAAAAATAATAATTTTTTTAATTAACTGAATTAAAAATACAAAAGGGTTTAAATTTAGAAGCAACAAAAAAAATACATTTTAAAATAAAAAATTCTTTTTTTTGTAATTTTTAAATGCTTCAATTGTCTTTAAAAAGAAAAAAATATTTAAAAAATTTATTGGACAACAAAGAATAAAATAAAAAATAAAAATTAATTTATTAATAAAAATAGAACATTTATTTTATGAAAAAAATTAATTGAAAATTATTTTAAATTAAATCTATTTTTAGGTAAAAATTATTTATTAAATAAATTTGTTATTATTATTGTTTTTTTAATTTATTTATGTCATTAATTTAATTAAATATTAAGAATAGACTTTAAAGGAAAATTAATTATTTAATTAAACGGACTTTTATTTTAATTAAATAAATTAAAGGGAATAAAAATAAATTATTTTTTTATTAATTTAGTTACTCTAAACACTAATAAATATTTTAAAATATTTTTATTTTATTTTTGATTATTTTAATATTTTTTTAATTTATTTTAAAATTTAGGTAAATAATAAAATATATATTAAGTAAAATATATTTTTAATTCAACCTTTTTTTAAATACAACCTTTTCTGCTCAGTAAAAAATAAACTTTCTTTGAATAAAAATGTTTTAATTTTTAATTAAATTTTGGAAAAGGAATTATTTAAAAGCTATTTTAATTAAATTAAAATAAATATTTATTTAATGTCTTTTTTTATTACTTTTAAATAAAATTATTTAATTTATTTTAAATTAATAATAATTTTTTTAATTTTATTAAACGAGAACTTCCTTCCTTAGACTTCAAAAAATAAATAAAAATTTAATTATTAAATAAATTCTAAATTTATTTAATTAAAAAAAAATTAATTATCCTTTGCTGAGAAAAAACTTGTGAAAAAAGGGAAAAATTATAAGAATTAAAGAAACTAAAAAAATTAAATTTTGTTGCTTTCGCAATAAAAATACAATTTTTATTTCTTCTTTAATTTAAATAATTATTTAAAATAAAGAAAAATAATTATTTTTATAATTTCTAAAAAATAAAATAAAATGTTTTTATTTTTAATTAAAAATATAAAATAATTATTTTTAGAAGGAAATTGAAGAAAAGGATTAGTTAAAATAAAAAAAATGAAATTTTATAATGAATCAGTTTCTCTGAAAATTAAGAAAATAGTAAATAATATTTTTTATTTAAGAAATTTAATTATTTGATTTTTAATTTATTAAATTAATTAATTAATTAATTTTTCTAATTTTAGTAAATTAATTAAAGAAAAATTAAAAATATGTTTATTAATGACGTTAATGAATAAACTATATTTTTTAGTAAATATTTTAATTTTTAAATTAAAAGTCACAACTTCCGGAACGATTTTTAACTTACCCATAAATAAATAAATAAATAAATACATCCCTTCAGCCATTATTAATTTAAATAAACTTAAATACTAACCTTTTTGTCTTAAAACTTAGTTCAGACTAGTTAAGAAAATAAACTTGAAAATTCACCAACTTAAGTTTTAATATAATTGAAGAGGTAATTTTTAAGCATTTTTAATTCTTTAAAGGTTTATAATTTTTGAATTAAATTAAATAAATTAATTTAAATTAATTCATTTTAAATGAAAAATTATTTTTTTAATTAAAATAAATATTCTCAAAATATTGAACATATAAATTTATTTATTTTCCTTTTTTTCTTATACCCACAGGTATGCAAAAAAAATATTTTTTTAATTTAAATATATAGGAAAAATTTCAAAAAAATTTTCTTTTTGTTTCCTTTACTCTAAGAAAATATATTTACAGTTTTTTCAATTTTGAAAAACGTGAGAAACATTTTTTTAGTTTAAATTCCGTAGAATAACGTGAAAAAAAACAAAGAAATTTAACAACCTTTTTAAAAAAAAAAATTTTTTTTAATTAAATAACGTGACAAAAAAAAATAAAATTTTTTTAATTAATTAAATAATAAAAATATTGTTAATCTAGTTAAACGTTATTTAATTTAAATAAATAGTAGGGTTTATTGCTGATGTTATTATTTGTTGATTTATTAAATTTTTTGCCTTAAAATAATAAAAATTAATTTAATTAAAAAATAAATATTTTTTTAAATAAAAAATAAAAAAATAAAACCTTAAAATATTCAATAATACATTCAAAACTAATATTTGCATATTTACGCTTAAGTTGGTTAAATATAGTTCTCATTTCATCTATTTGTTTATTTACATTAACATCATAAATTTCATCAAAACTTAAAAAATAAATAAACTTGAAATAATAAAACTTTCTCTTTCTCTTACATATCCTCATAGCATAAATAAGGTAATTCATTATTACAGTTCAATAGAGTCTGGTTTGTTGAATTTAATTTAAATTTTTGGATTAATCTTTTTTCTTTACAGGTTAATAGTTCTTGTTTTTTACTGTTTAATTAAAATATATTTTAATTAACTTAAATTAATTAATTAATTTATTTAATTTTTTATTTATTAGATTAATTTATTTAATTATTTATTAATTGATTAATTATATTAATTATTTAATAAATTAAATTAATTAATTTAATTAAATTAATTAATCAATTTAATTAATTAATTTAATTAATTTATTTATTATTAGCACTTTTAATTAAAGATGTATTTCCTCTCTAAAGGAATAAATAATTCTTTAATTTATTTAATTAAACTAAAGACACAAAAATAGAGAAATTACGGACTCTATCAAACCTAAAGGATTCAAAATATTTAATTTAAATTAAAAGGGGGATCTATTAGCAATATTCTTAATTTATTTTTACAATGACAGATTTTACATATTTTTATTAAAATTTAATTTTAAAAATAAATAGGGGTAGTTGGCAATTAAATTATTTAAGGGCATTATCCCATACATTTAAATCAAAAGTTTAAAAAAAATAAAATCCCATAGGAAATTAAACACCCAAAAAGAAAAAGTACTAACACAAAATTAATTAAAAAAAATAAACTTTTTACTTTTTCTAAAAAAAAGTTTATTTATTTTTATACCTATTAATAACACTCAATTTCTCCAAATAATTTGAATATATATTCCTCGAAAAAAGGTAACGAATTCTGGTACATTTTTCAAATTTTTGGGACATTGTTAAAATAAATAAATTTCTCCATTCGTCTTTATTTATTTCAGACATTTCTTTGTTGTTATTTATTTTTTTATTATAATATTTTTTAATTAAAATATTTTTTATTTTTTTTTTCTTTATCTTCACTACTAGTAGTAGTTGTAGTGCTTGAAGTCTCTATATTTTTTATTATATTTTCTATTTTTAACTTTTCTAATTTTTTTGAAACGTCTGATTGTTCTTAAAAAATAATTAATTAATTTTTTTAATTTTATTTAAAAATAATTATTTAATTTTTTTAACTTAAAAATAAATAATTAATTTTTTTAATTTTATTTAAAAATAATTATTTAATTTTTTTAACTTAAAAATAAAAATTTAATTAATTACCTGTATTTTCTTTTTTCTTTTTTATTATTAAATTTTGTTTAAATTTTGTTGTATTTTTTATTTTAAATTTTTGGCTATTTTTATTTAATTTATTTTCTCCTCTATTTAAATTATTTGAATAATTTTCGTAAAAATTTAAATTTGAATTTATTTCGATTGATTCTCTGTTTTACATTAAATTTAAAAATAAAATATTTTATTTCCCAAATATAATATTTAATTTTTTAAGGGATTTTTTTAAATATTAAAAATAAATTAAAAATAAAATTGTTTAGAAAAAAAAATTAAATAAAATTTTAAAAAATTACCTCGCATAGTTTTCTCTTAGAATAGCTTCCTTCAACCCTTTAATATAATTTTCATCAGAATTGGTTAAATAAGAATGTATATTAGATAAATCTAGAACACAATCTAATTCCTCATAAAATGCGTATAATTGCCTTGTATTCATTTTTTAATAATTAAATAATATTCTAAAATTTAATTTTAATTAATTAATTAATTAAATAATTAATTAATTAATTAATTAAATAATTAATTAAATAATAAATTAATTAATTAATTAAATAATTAATCGATTAAATTATTTATTTAAATTATTGTAATATAAAGAAAGAAAGAAAAATTTTAAAAAGAAAGAAAAAGAAAAAATTGAATAAAATATTGATTTAAATAAAAACTTTCGAAATTAAGTTTTATTAATTCCCATAATTCTGAATAAATAAATAATTAATATATTGAAAAATAACAAGGTCAAAAAATGTATCTGTAACTATGTTTACTCTGTGTAGCAAAATTCCTTTCCGGAATTTCATTCTCTAAATATTTCCGGAAAATGTTTTCTATAAAACTCTTAGAAAATTACAGGAAATTATGTTCCGGAAAGTTTTATATCTTCCGGAAAATTGGTTTCAAAATAATTATTTAATAAATGTCAAGGCTTGTTTATTTAATTAAATTAAATCTAAATAAATTAAAATTTTTTTAATTAAAATTAAATTAATTTTTAAAAATTTTTTTAAATTTAATGAGACATTTTCTATTAAAAAAAAAGAAATTTTCCGGAATTCAGGTAACAACAAATTAATTTGTTTAGCAATTAAAAGCCTAACAATTAAAAACTTTAAAAATAATGAAAAATTAAAGAATAAATAATTTTAATTTTGTCTGTTTAATTAAAAGTAAAAGTCTGTCAGTCAAAGAAAAATTTTATTTAAAATTAATGCTCGATTGTGAAAGATATTTTTATGGCATAAAAAGAGAAGAAATCTTCCCCACAGAATTTAAATAAAATTTTTAATTAACACTAACGAGTAACATGTCTAGATTGATTTTTAAATTATTCTTGTTTAATGTCCTTTAAATCAATCAGTTAAAGAAAATTTACAATGTATATTTCCCTCTCTTTAAAATTAATAAAAGTGCAAGTAAATAAATATTTTTAAATTAAATAAAATTAATAAATAAAGTTGAGAAATTATTTTTTTAATTAAAATTTTTAATTTAAGGATTTTAAGGTTAAAAATATTTAAATTAATTAATTTTAAGTTAATTAAATAAATAAGAATTAATTCAAAAACTAGGAATAGTTAAAACCGCTTTTTTAAATACGCAATGTTGAAGAGAGTGAACTAAAATATAAGAGAGACTCTTTTAAACAAACTAAGTTTTATTTTTCGCAAACTTTTTATTAATAGAATAAGAACCATTGAAAACCTTTATAAAGAAAATTTTATTGCTTGACAATCGCCCCTGTAGCTCAGTGGTTAGAGCGTCTGTCTTGTAAACAGAAGGTCGATGGTTCGAATCCATTCTGGGGCAATTCTTTTTTTAATTAATTATTTTAATTTAATATTAAATATTTTTAACCTAAAATCTATTAATTAATTACAAATAAATTATAAAAATTTAATAAAATCTATATTTCGTTTTTTTTTCTTCATTCATCTTCAAAAAATAGTGGAGTATGTCCATTATTATGTGAAGGATGAGGCTTTGGCGCAACGTAGTCTTCAGAGTACACAAAATTATGTTCCAAAGTAATAATAATAAATTTAAGAATTAGTGAAAGAATAAAATAAACGTTCATTTTAATAATAATAATAATAATTTTCTAAATTAATTAAATTAAATTATGTCTATTACTTATGCTAAACTATTCCCTCACTAGGGACTCAAGTGACACCCATTTTTCCTTTATTTATAGGGCGATAATTCCTGTAAACTTAAAGCTAACAGTCTTACCTTTACTTCTAGCTCAATATATTCTAAATAAATAACCCCGTTCTCAAACAATTGTGCCTTCCATATGCCGTGGAATTAAATGCCCAAAAAATGCCAAATCCCTGGTTACCCAAAAATCCCAAATTTTGAATTAAGATATTAATAATAACCTAATAAGCTAGTCAACACTAGACAATATTGAATTGATTAAAATAAACTTTTTCAATAATATTTATACCCCTTTCTGTGGTACACACCTACTAGTACAACAATAAAATTATCAAAATAAACAAATAATAAAAACTTTAGTTTTTATTATTATTTTCAATGTATTCTTTAATATTTAATTTATGTGTTATTTTTAATTTTAAAATTATTTAATATTTGTTTTCGGGAAAAAAAGATTTCTAATTGAAAATAAAGTTTAAAAATCATTTTATTTTTTTTTTACAATAAATAAATAAATTTAATTAACTCTCATTTTTTACCTCAAATAACCAAATTATAAGTAATTTAAAGATCAGAATTTATCTAATAATTAAATAGAATATTACCCAACTACCTGTTATTGTCAGGTTTATATAATAAATAAACTTGAAATGTATAATATTAAGCATTTCTATATTCCAACTTTAATTTTTAAAATAATTATTTCTTTCAACTAAAAAATATTTATTTTATGCCAAAATATTTTTTTTTAATTTTTATTATTTTCGGGGGTTTTTATTTATTTATTTAAATAAAAATATTTTTTATTTATTTATTTAAATAAAAAAAAAATTTTTTTATTATTTATTTGAACAATAATATTTTTGGCTAAAAAATATTTAAGAAAAATAAACAAATAGGAAAGACATTAAAATAATTTTATTTGTCCTTATATTTAAGCTTTAAAATTTTTATTTAATGTTTTTAAGAAAGAGATGATAATAACTTTAATTTATATTTATAAAACATATTTAATTTTTATTTTTATTTTAAATATTTTTTTTAATAAAAGTTGATAGAATAAAACAATTAAATAATTATTAATTTATTTTTGAAATAAAAGAAAGGAAAAGAGCAGTCGCCTCCAACTTAACCACACAAGGAAGAAGAAAAGAGAGAGAATCTAAACTTACTCTGTGCTCTCTTACTTTGTCTAAAACCCCATTTATTCGGTTTTTTTAACATAACTTTTTTTTAAAATAAAATAAAAATATGAACTAAAATTTAAAAAATAGAAGATAAAATTAGCTTTATTTAAAAAATTAAAGTTTATTAAATTAGGCTAAAATTTTTTCAACAATTAATATTCAATTGTTAACATTAATTATACTTCTATTTATTAAATAAATTTAAATATTCATTCTCAATGATGTCCAAAATAATTATTTAATTGTAGAGGATGAATTAAATTATTATTATTTAAATTTGTTTTTTTAATTAAATTATTTAATTTATTTAAAATTTTGTAAAAATAATATTTAAAATCATCTCTAATTGTTTTATTAAGTGTTAGGTAAATTAAAGGAGGAGAGCCTAATTAATAAATAAAAAATATTTTTTAATAAATAAAGAAAAAATACCATGAAGAATTAACCTATTTTTTAAAATTAAAAAATTAAAAAAAAATTAAATTAATAATTAATTTAATTATACCATCCAATTTCTGCTGTTGTATATATCCATTGAGGAATAAACGTTAAATATTCCATTAATATAAATAATCCAGCAACAGATGTATTCAAAAAAGAAATTATAAATACTTGAATAAATGTCTAAAATTTTAAACATTTTATTAAATATTAAAATGAAGCAAACAATTTTCATAATAATTAATTAAATTACCAATTTTTCCGGTTTGGTCAAAGAATTGTTACTAGCAGATTTAAGAGCTTTATTTTTAAAAAAGAATACAATAGAAAATATTAAGTAAGTTAAAGGTGAAATAATTGAAACAATGTAATTTTGTATATTTATTAATGTCAATTCATACTTAAATTAATTTAATTAAAATTAATTAATTTAATTAAAATTAATTAATTTAATTAAAATTAATTAATTTAATTAAAATTAATTAATTAAAATTAATTTAATTAAAATTGAATTTAATTTAAATAAACTGCAGGGTCGTTTATATAATCCATAAATCCAACATATGGAGACCCAAACCAAGCAAAATATTTTGGACTAAAAATCATTGGAGGAGTAAAAACTAGTCCATAAAAAGCATATAAGGTTGAAAAGAATAGCCAGATATATGTCCTTTTTTTGCCAAAAAATAATTGTGCCAAAGATGGGGAAACAACAAATAAACAACGATTAAATGCCAAAATCTTAAAATTAAAGTTTAATTAATTTTAATAAAATTTAATTATTTTTTAATTTAATAAAATGTAAAGAGAAAATAGTATATTTTTAATTTAATTAAAAAATAAATATTAAAATATTATTATTTAATTTTTACTAAATCAGCTGTTGTTTCGGCAAGCCATAAAACTAGGTAAAATAATTAAATATAAAAATTCCTAAACTGTTGATTTATTTAATTAATTAATTATAGAGGAAACGAACAATATTATTTTTTAATTTTAAATAAATTTTAAAATTGTTTTAGTTTATAAAAATTAAAAAAAAAGGTTAACATTAAAAGGGAGTTTTTATTTCCCTAATTAAATAGGCAACAATTAATTTATTAAATTAAAAAAAATTTTAATTAAATCTAATTAAATTTAATTTAATTAAATAAAAAAACATACAAACTCCAAACATTCCACTAAAATAAATTAAATTAGGATAAATACAAAAAGAAGCCCTTTGTAAGGATAACCAAGCAGTTATGAACCCACAAACACAAATATTTAATAGATCAGTAATTCCAATATAAAATAAAATAATATAAACATTTTGTGTATTGATATATTTACAAATAATGCAAAGACAAGGTAAGTAAAGTAAATAGGCCAAAATTCCAAAGAAAAAAATTGTAAAAGTCTCAAAATGAAATGTGGATATTTGACTATTTCCATTTAATAAAAATTGTTCCATTTTTTGGTAAATTTGAGGAGTACAGTTATAAAGACGTAAATACTCTGAATGACGGAAAATTAAAAGCTCCATTGTTTTAACTAAAAAACAATTATTATTTAATTTAATTTAATTAAATATTAATTTTAGTTTAATATTTTTAAGGTAGAAATATTAAATTATTTTCTTTTTGTTTTTAATTATTTTTATTTTTTAAAGGTGTTTATATTAAAATAAATAAATTGTTTAAAATAAAATAATTTTTATTAAACTTGAAACTTTTTTTAAAACCTTTTAGTGTCTATATTTTTATTGAAATTAAAATAGTAAAAATAATTTAGATGGCAGGTGTTAATAAAAATAAATGGAAAAAGGTTGGATTAGTTTTATTTATGTAAAAATAAAAATTTTGATGAAGCTACGATTTTATAAAATAATATAAAATATTCAACCTTTTATATTAAATGATTGGAAGGAAAAGAAAAAAGGTTGGTTTTTATAGTAACTTGCGCAACTTGGAAATACTACTTAATATCTAAAACTTGAATTAAGTTTAAACTTAAAAGCCTTTTACATCGTCAAGTTTATTAACTATAAAAGCAGTTTATTTTTTTAATTTTAATTATCTCAAACTCCCCACGCATTAAATAGAAAATAAAAAAGTACTAATATTCAGCTGTTGGCAAATAAAAATTAATAAATTTAAAAAAAATTAATTTATTTATTTATTATTTATTAAAATTAATTTTTTAATAAATAAATAAATTTGTTGTCTTAGTAACTTTAATTTAAAAATTTCAAAAATAACTAAAAATAGAAATGCATTGTTTTTCCTTTCTAAGAGTGCAAAAAAATTAATCTTTTTATTTTTAATCGGAGGAAGTCTGTTGCAGTTAAATAAACCGATTATCAGTCCAATGGTCAGTTAAATTAAAGACATATTTTTATTTGATCTTGAATTTAAATTCTTTTTATTTATGACGATATTTTTTGTTAAAATAAAATTAATTGAAATTCTCTTGACACACTTAATTACAAAAATAATTAATTTCGAGGTGTAGGGCTGTACAAAAATGCTCAAAATTAATTAATTTAACCTTTTATTAATTATGAAAAATATTAATTTAATAATATTTTTATTATTATTTAATTCTAAAAAATATTTAATAGAAGGTAAGTTATTTAATTGTAATTAAATATATTTGTCTTTTAATTTTAAAGCATTTTTTATTCCATTACATGTCCATTTCTTTCAATTTTCAAGTCCACAACAATCACAAAATCAACCAATTCAACAAAAATGTGAAGAACTCGAAAGAGGCTTTTATGTTAAAGCTGAACCTTTGACAGAACAAACAGGGCAAAATAAGGAAATTAAAGTAAAATAAAAAATTAATAAATTAGTCAGTTAGTTATCCCTCAAAGTAACGGTATGGGTTTGCCCAACAGTTTCTGATAAAATAATAAAATAGAATAATTAAATAATTAAACGTTTCAGCACTTAAACCCTTTGAAAAATTAAATTAATTTAAAAAGAAAATTAAATTAATTTTTTAAAAAATGAAATAAATTTTTAAATTAAATAAGGAATTAAAAAAAGAATTAATTGATGAAAATAAGCCTATTTTAAATGATGAAAGAGTTAGTGTAAAATCAGAATTTTCTACTCCAATATTAAAATCAGAATTTACAACAGACAGAGAGCTTAGAAACTTAAGTTTTAATTTTTAAATTAATTTAAATAAACTTGAATAATTAAAAGAAGAAGAAGAGGGTGATACATTATGTCAACTGCCAAATATACGCAGACCAACTTTAAATGAAAATTCTTTTTATGAGTGTGTACAGATTAAAGAAAGGTTTAATAAAATAAATTAAAATTAAAATTAATTAAAGTTTTTTAAGTAAATTTTTAGGAGCCTGGAAAATTAAAAAATGTCCATTAAACACAGTGTTTACACCTCCTTCACAAATTTGTTTACCAGACAAGAGAAAAAGGCTAAAACAATTTATTGGTTCAAAATACACTTCAAAAGAGGATAATGATTTATTTAGAAAAGAGAAGGTTAATTTAAATAAATTATTAATTAATTAAACAATTCAGCACAAAATAAAGAAATATTCTTCTGCAGAAGAATTAAATGACTGTCCGGTAGATTTATTAAAATCACCTTTATTGTGTGAAAATACAAAGAAAACAACCAGGCAAAAAGAATACGGACAAATAAATACTCCAAATAATAGAGTAATTACAACTAATTGTATTTGCATTTGTATAGAGGCAAGAAATTTTTAAAAGAATTTTAAGGGTCTTCTAATTAATTTATTTTTTATTTAAAAGGTTAATAAACCCTTACAATATCCAACCTATTCAAATAATTATTTTAATAGTAATTATGCTTATTTTAATAATCTACAACAATTGCCTTATTATTCGAATTACTACGCAAATAATAAAAGAAGCAGACATTTTTGTACTGATGTTTACTATATACCTTACAATAAATTTAGATAATTAATATTTAATTTATTTATTTAAATATTTCTTATTTAATTTAATTAATAATTTTATAAATATACGTCTAATAAAAATGCTTAGGTTTTTAACCACAAGTTTTTTAATTTTTAAAGTTTTTATTACATGTACATATTCCTTTAGAATAATTTTATAAAATAAATAATTTTTTTGTTTAATTTTATTACTTAATTTTAAAAGCAAAATATACTATTTTTTGTTTACAAGTTTAAATCATTTAAATTATGTCATATGTTAAAAGTCAAAGTTTGTTTTATTCATCTATTTCCCCTTCTTTAGAAACTGTCGTTTGTATTAATTACCCTATTTAATTTAAAATTTCTTTACTGGGTGTGGCCTGTTTATTTTAATTATTTAAAATAAAAACCAATAATAATATAGAAATAATAAAATTGGGAAGATGATGCTAAAAGAAACCAAAAAATGTACGTCAACAATTTTTAATTTTCCAGTCGTAATAAACAAACCACGCCTACTTTCTTTATGCATCAATTTATTCGGGTTAAAAAATAGAAATATTTCTTAATAATTAAATATTTCATTTCAATTCTTTAGACTACATAAAATTAAGGATATTTTCTGCGTATTATTCTATTTTATTTACACTTAAAATTAAAATTTTATTTTAAGTTATATTTTAAGATTAATTAAGTAAAATTTTAAATTAATTAATTAATTAATTTTAAATAATAAAGCGCTAATTTCGTTAGACTTTTACGTAAAACAAAGTTGATGAGAATTTACGTCTATTCCCGGTGCTCTTTATATTAGAATAAATTTGCTAATACATTTATAAATTTAGAAAATTAATTTTAAAAAATTCTCTTTATTTACATCTTTTTAAATTATAAAAATGGCTAAAAACAATAGCGAGGTAAAGCTTTTTATTATACATAAAAATGGTTAAATATTAATAGATGATTTCATCTACTAAAGTTTGGAACGTTGTAAATATTAATACAATTGCAAAGCCATTGGGCAGTGATTATTATTTGGCAAGTATGTTTTACATAAATATATTAATTTATTTTCTTTAAATCTAATTTTTAAAGGTTCCCCATTTCGTAATGCTGCGTACCCTACAATCTCGTGGGAAATTTGTATTTATTTGAATGGGTACCAGGGAGGAACTTACGGAAGTATATTTATTAATAATTTAAAATAAATTAATTCTTTTATGCATTAACACTGAACTTCGGCAAGTTGGACTTAAAGGTAATGATCGCGTAAAGGCTAACTTTTTCCTTTATGCTATTCAACCTAATGGTGTGCAAATAGATATTGGGAGGTAATTTAAATTAAGATTAATTTCGTCTAATAGATCTTTTTATAAATTATTTTCTATTTATAGGGCTACACAAGAATTTAAATACTGGACTTATTCCAGTAGATACAATGTTGTTATGTCAAATTTGCTTCGAACTGATGGTAATAACCTTTTACCTAAAATCCACTTTAATTTAATTAAAAAATAGGTTCAATAACAATTGGTTGTGAAGTTAATTTTTCATTAAAAGACATTGATTTGGAGTATGTTAAAAAAGATGAGTCAGCAATTTATTCAAAATTGTTGCTTCAGAATATGTGGGAAAATGATGAGTTTATGGACTGTAGCATCCTGGTAACATTATAGTTGAAATTTAATTTTAAATTAAATTTTGAAGATTGGCGCCGAGTCAATAAATGCCCATCGTTGCATTTTGGCACAGAACAGCATTGTGTTTCAACGAATGTTCGAACAAACAGGAATGACCGAGGCTCAAAATGTACGCGTAACGCGTAAAAGATCTTTTCAAGAAATTAATAATAAAGTAAATAAATGATAAAAATATTTTGGCGTTATGTTTATTTTATTATTTATTTAATTTTAATTTTTTTTAAAATCAACTATTCTATTTAAGGGGGTCGTTAAAATCGACGACTGTACTGTTGATTGTTTTCGTGCTTTGTTGACTTATTGTTACACAGGCATTGTCTCTATTGGTTTGTTTAATTAATTTAAATATAATTATTTATTTTCTCTCAAGATGCAATGGAAGATTTGGCAGTGGAGCTTTTTGCCGTTTCGCATAAATATGAAATTGTTCCACTTAAGGACAAATGTGAAGATTTTATGGCATCTAATATCGGTTAATTTTTTGTTCTTTTTCTTTTCTAATTTATTTTTAAAAGGCTTGGACAATTTCTATCAATTTTGTAGAATTATCGAAACATATGGCTCTCCAATGCTAGAAAAAGTATTTTCTATTTATTATTTTAAAGTATTTTTTAAATTTTATTTAAGGCCATTTCTAAGTTCATTTCTGCCAATCGTGCTGTTTTGGAAAGTAAAGAATGGAAGACATTGAAAGTTGAATGTGTTGCTCTGACTCAACGCTTAATGGAATCCATTATTCGTGGTGTCTAAAAATGGTGAAAATTTTTAATTTTCTGATTTAATAAACTTATTGTTAGCTTAAAACTGAGCTAATTTTAAACTTTTTTTTAGCTGATCTGTTATGGATTAACAATTTTTTATTATTTTTTTTTTTCTACCTATGCTCACATTTTTGTTATTCTTATTGATTCTGTGAATTTTTTTTATTTTTATTGAATGACATTTAACTTTATTTATTGATAAAATTTTTTATATTATGATTTGTTTTTAATTTAAAGTATTATTATCCTTAAACCTTAATTTAATATTTAAACATTTATTTAAGTTTTATGGTCATCAATTTTTTATTTTTTAACTGAAAAGTTCATTTGTGGGTGTGGGGAAATGAAAAGTCTAATTAAAATTGAACAAAATATGCAAATATTTGGTCTTCTTTCCTTTCAAATAAACAGACCACGCCTATTCCCATAATTTTCTTTTTTTACACATTTTTTAATTTTAGTTTTAAAAATAAGATAAAATTTTTATTTTAGTTGTGTACATAGATAAATCTATATTTTTTAAATTTAGTAAATTAATTTTAAAATTTCAACTTAATTTCAATCCTTTAAATAAAAATGTGTTTGGACAAAAGTATAAGGGTATTTCTGTTCTACCATAAATTTTAATAGCTTAACTCTATTTTAGAAAATTTCATCAACTAAATTATGGAATGTTAAAAAGATTAATACTATTGCAAAGCCAATAGGAAATGATTATTATTTGTCAAGTTTGTTTTTAATTTATTTTGCTTATTAAATTATTTCCTTTAATTTTACCTTTTAAGGTGCCCCATTTGAGAGTGACGAATATCCTACAATTTCTTGGGAAATTTGTATTTATTTGAATGGATACCAAGGAGGAACTGAAGGAAGTATATTTACAAATTTATTATTATTTTTTTAATATTTAGGTATTAATATTGCACTTAAACAAGTTGGACTCAAAGGTAATGATTGTGTTAAGGCTGAGTTTGAATTTTATGTAATTCAAAATGATGGAATTAAAGTAAATACTAGAAGGTAATTTTAGTACAATTTAGATTATTCTGTTGTTTATATATTAAATAATTTGTAGAGCATTAAGGAATTCTTGTCTGAATGTTTTGGTGCGGTTCGACGTTTATTAAAGTCAGCAACCTCTAATAAGTAAAATAGATGGTAACAAATATATGAGACTATTCAATTGATTAATTTTAATGTTTTCTTGATTACCTCTCTATTGCTAAAAACAGAAATTTTTTGTGAAATTATTTTAGCAGTTTGCTTCATTAAAATTTCCAGCTTATCCGCATACGAATATATATTTTGTTGTATTAACAATTTAACACACCTTTTACATACTCTCGTTTTTTAATCAATTATTCTGTGAATTTTTTTAATAATATTTTTAACAAAGATTTTGATAAAATTTTAAATTAAATTTTAATGTCTCTTTTAATTAATTTCTCTTTTAAAGAATTATTTTAAACCCTATTTTCTTTTATTTTTTAATTTATTTTTAAATTTGTGTTTAGAACTATTTAATTTGTTATTGTTCAATTTTGTGATGTTCTCGGATACTACTGATGTGAGTTGATTAGAGTAGATATTTTTTGGAGTTTTTTAACAAAATGTGTTGCTTAATTATTTTTTAAAAATTTATTTTTTGGGAAATTTTTCTTTGACAAAAGCCTTAATTTATTTTTAGGTCAAAATTGTAACTGCCTGTATTGGATGGAAAATAAACAATGTTAAAATTCTAACAAAGTTAATGAAGGCTGGGGAATATAAATCGAGTAAGTTTTCTTTTAGCTTTATAGCTTATATTTTAACTGTTCTTTTCAAGGCTGCGTTTTCTATGCACCAAAATGGCCAGAAATTATGTGGCGGTTAAATTTTTATCCCGCCAATGGAGGTTACTCTCAAGATTACTTTCGAGATTACTCTGGAGGTCACGCTGGAGGTTAAAAATTTTTTAACTTTAATTACAAGCAATACATTAAATTAATCTAATTTTTAAAAATATTTTAATGGCTTTAAAATCAGTTAATTATAAGATTTGTGTTTAAATTTTATAATTGTTTTTGAGCCAAAATATTTATCTTTTAAATGAACTTGAAAGCCAATTTAATTTTCAGATGTATCTGTTGGTCTTAAGCAGATTGGTGGTCTTACTGAGGATGAATCTATTCGTGTATGTTATTATTTATCTGCTCTACAAACGAGCGGAACGAACAAAGAAATTGGCCGGTATAATTTAAACCTAAAAATTTAATAAAATTTTATTCCTTTAGTTTTACTGAAAATTTTAAAAACCTGGGCGAGTCTAGTAGGTGTAATATAGGCATGCATGATTCTCTCCTGGCAGATGGTAAGGCTTTATATATCCATATTTTAGAAAAAAAATATTAATATAATATTCTTTAATTATTTAATTTGAGCAAATATAAAAATTAATTTTAGGTTCAATAGAAATATTTTGTGAAGTACAATATCTTTTACCTGAAGCAGAAAATAATTATAACAAAATAACCTGTTCTACCTCAACGCAAAATACGCTTAAAGATATATGGGATAATGGCTCATTTACTGATTGTGTAATAATTGTATGTTTTAGAGAAATAATTCTAATTTATTTTCTTTTTTTATTGTAGATTGGAGATGAAGAAATGCATGCACATCGTTGCGTTTTGGCACAAAATAGCCCAGTTTTTCGTCGAATGTTTGAACAGCATGGAATGGTTGAAGGGCAGAGTGTATGTAACAAATAAAAATCTTTTAATATTTTCCTTTCCTTTTTTTAGGGAATTGTCAGAATAAGTGATTGTTCAGCAGAATGCTTTAAAGTATTTTTAGAATATTTTTATACGGGAATTGTTTCTGAAGGTTTATTTAAATTAAAACATTTCTTTTTTATAATTTAAGTTTAAGATAATCTGAATGTTTTTTCTGAAGAATTATTTGCTGTTTCACACAAATATGAGTTAGAATTTCTCAAACAGAAATGTGAGAACTTTATGGCATTAAATATAGGTAACTAGTTGTATTTTTAATTTTTTAAATATTTTAATAGATCTAGAAAATATATTTCAACGTTGTTGTATTTTGAATCTCTACGGGTCTTCGGTTTTAGAAAAGGTATTTTTTAATACATATTACAAAGATGTTTTATGTATTTATTTTGATAAATTATAAAGTTGTTTATAAATTAAAATATTTTAATTTTTTAATTTAAAAGGCTTGTGTTAAATTTCTCCTTGCGAATAGAACCACATTTTTACGTACTGACTGTGAGAAATGGAACAAATTGAAAATGGAATGTGGAGAATTAACTCATCATTTGCTTGAGTTATTAATTGTGGAAATGGATAAAAGGTTTTAATTTAATTTTATTAATTATTTTAATTTAATTAAATTTTAGATGATTGTTTAAATAATGAGAAATGGCCACACATATACTTTCTTTAATTTTATTACACTCAATACGTTTTAAAATTTGTTTTTCTAACTTATTTATATTTAATAAAGTGCCTTAAAATTTTTTATGCAATAAATTTTGTTTTGCTCTTTTCTCTTTTATAAATCCTTTATCTTTGTCCGCAAAGCACATTTTACTTTGTAAATATTTAAAAATTAATGTTTAATATTTTTATTTATTGTATAAGCTTCATTATTTAATTAAAAATATGTCCAATGTATATGATGAATTTACTGATGAAACCAAGGTTTTCTTCCTCTTTAATAATCAAAAATTAATTTTAATATTTAGGTTGAATTTACTGATTCAAGTATAAGTTGGAGAATACGTCATGCAAAAAGACTTTCAAGGCTTTTTCGAAAGGGAACATATTTAACCAGTTTGTTTTGATTTTTTTAATTGGGGTATTTACTTATAAATAGTTCTTACACTGAAAAATATTTTAATACGAGATTAGTTTCTTTTTTTTCTCTGCTTACATAACACCCAAAATTTAAAAATAAATACTAATTAAAAAATTGTTATTTAAGGCAAGTGTTTCTACAATTCCAGATATCCAAAAATACTATGGAAATTAAGGCTTTATCCAAACGCATATTTAACTGCTGATAGACATTGGTTTTTTGGATGTATGAAAACTCTTAATTTAATTGAGAAACTATTTTTTAACTTTAAGTTTTCGTGTCTTTAATCCAAGTTGGTCTTAATGGTGGAAATACTGGAATAAGAGCTGAATATGGCATTTATACAGTTAAATCAAATAATGAAGAAGTTGATATTATTTAGTAAGAATATTAATTAATTAATGTTTTAAAAGCTTTTTTAACTAAAGGATGGAATTATTTAAATTCTTTTTTTTTCAGTGATGTCTCTGATTTCCGACATTTAACTGAGACAAACAAGTTCCCCGTTGATGTACGCGAATCGGTTCATTACGATGGTATTTTTTGTTTAACAAATTTTTGGGGAAATAAATAAAAAGGAGGGCACTGTTTGGGGTAGAAAAATATTTAAATTTTTTCTATCCCATTTAATAAAACAAATTTCAATTAATTTAAGCTTAAAATTAATGTATTATATATTTATATAATTTAATTTTATGTACTATTATTCTCGTATGTAAAGTCAATTTTCTATCTTGTGATGGTGAATGTACAGAGAATGATGATTCTGCTTTAAACGTACAAAAAATGCTTAAAAATATGTTAACGCAAGAAACATTTACTGATTGTGTTATTAATGTTTTTTTTTCTTTTTTTCCTTCATTTTTTAATATTTATTTAAAGATTGGAAACGAAACAATTAACGCACATCGTTGCATTTTGGCACAAAATAGTGAAGTACTTCGTCGAATGTTTGAACAGAATGGGATGATTGAAGGGCAGAGTGTATGCTTTTACTTTCTAAAAATTATTTAAATAATTTTTATAATTAAGGGAGTAGTTAAAATTGATGATTGCTCTTCTGAGTGTTTTCAGGTTATGCTTGAGTATTGTTATACAGGAAAGGTCTCCAAAGGTTTGAAGATTACTTTCTTTTTTTCTCTAAACTTTGTTTATTAGTTAACTTATTTATTGAAGCTGAACAGGCTTATTTTTAGAAACTGTCGTGGAATTAAAATTTATTAAAATCCGAACCCTTAAGAATTCATTAAGTTCAGAAAAGAGGGTCGTTTCATCACAGCATAAAAGCCCTTAATTATTCAATTATGTTTTCCCTTCTATCTAATTTTTTTACATTAAAGATGCATTGGAAACAATTACAGAAGAACTTTTTGCTGTTGCACACAAATATGTATTAACCCAACTTAAGGATAAATGTGAAGAGTATATGGCCTCTATTATCGGTTTTATTTATAAATTAATTTAATAATAAAATTTATTAAAAAAAAAGATGCTAATAACATTGGAGAGTACTGCCATATTATTGATATTTATGATGTTCCTATTTTAGAACAGGTTTGTTAAGTTAAAGATTTTCTTTGTAGTTTGCCACCCCATTAGAGTCTTAAAAACTGGTTCTCTGATTTATTTAACCTTACAACTTTCTACCATTTAAATTTCTGATTATTCCTTTAACTCCTATTAGCATTCCCTTTCTAAGGTTAAGATGGAAGGTTATCAGCATACCCCCAATTAATAATTATTTAATTTCTAATTAGGCCTGTTCTAAATACATAACTGCCAACATAAACAGTTTTGTGAGCAGTAGTGAATTGGGTGAATTTAAGAGAGCATTTGGAACCATGGCCACTCCATTTTTTAATTTATTATTTTCTGGAAAGTGTAATTATTAAAACAAATGCATTTTTGTAATTTATTTATTTATTTTTTCTATTAAAATCAAGTAAAAATTAAATTAATGTTTAGTTTAAATTAAATCCATTCTAATTATCCACAAATTAATAAACAAATAAAAATCATTAAAACACTATAAAATAAATTTATTAAATATTTTGAAGATTTAATGTTAGGAAGGTTGCCATTTGTATGCACTTTTGTTATACTTTTGGTAGTTGGAATAAATAGGTCAGTAATTTTAGTTGTCGGAGGAGAAGCTAAAAATAAAAACTTTTCACTTTTAAATTAATTTATTTAATTTTAAAATAAATTAAAAATAAACCTTTTGGAAAACCTTAACGTGTATTCCAAGTTTATTTTTACTACTTAATATAAATTTTTTCATTTAAAATCTAATAAATAAAAAAAACAATTAAACTAAATTTACTCTTAATAATTATAGTAGTAGTTTTTTCAGTAGTTAAAATGGCCTTTTTGGTTATTTTTATTTTTTTAGTAGGTAAAGAAGTTGTTTTTGTTGTTGTTTTGATTTTTGTAGTAGGTAAAGTTGTAGTTGTTTTTGTTGTAGTTTTTGTTACTAGTAAAGG
Source organism: Meloidogyne exigua (assembly GCA_018905775.1). NCBI lineage: Eukaryota > Metazoa > Nematoda > Chromadorea > Rhabditida > Meloidogynidae > Meloidogyne > Meloidogyne exigua. The sequence continues at coordinate 208,909 of JAGUQR010000194.1, read as the reverse complement.
TTTAGGTGCTATATAATCTTCAGTTATTTTGAATCCTACTCTTCCCTGGTTTTTACATCTTTTACTGTCTTTATTGCAATAATTATTTTTACAAACACAACATTTATCACAAATAAATTCTTTTTTCATAACTTCACAAAAGTTTTGATCTGATATCATTCTTCGAATAAATACTGAAGGCTCTCTTTTGTGAATATTATTTAAAATAAAATCAAAAGAAAGACAATTGTAATAAGCTTTAAAAAATATTTTTTAATTGTTTCAACGAAAAAATGGTTGATTTTTAATTTAATTTTTTAAAAATTTAATTAAGCGAGTTTAAACCGATACTTTTATTTTAAATTAAATTTAATATTTTAATTAATTAATTTAAATAATAATTTTAATTTAATTAAATTTACTTTGATCTTTTCCGTTATCCAAATTTAAGCAATCAAATAAAATCATACAATTACCAGAATCTCTTGTTACCTTACCACATTCTACACTTTGAAGTCCAGTATTATAATCAAAATTAACTCCTTCCAAATTGTCCGAATAAGTGTTTGGATTGGCAAAACAATTTATTGCTTTAAAAATAGTTTAATTTTATTTGTTTAATTTATTACCATTAATAACGTGACAATAATTAATTAAACATAAGAAAATAATTTTTGAAAATTTAATCAAATACATAATTAAACAATCCATTAATTAAATTAAAATTATTTTTAATATCAAAAAAATAAATGAGAATTTAAATTTATTAAAAAGAAAATAAAAAACAAGTATGAATGTACACATTTATTAACTAGTAAAATAGTTATGTCATTAACATTAGCTTATTGCTATTTATGGCATTTAATTTAATTTATTTTTACCGGACATAACTATTTAACGTTAATAACTAAAAATAGAAAAATTAAATAAACTCTTCGAATCATTTTAATGGATGCTGTATTTTTACTGTCTTTGATCACAACTTTGTTGACAAAAAGTTTTTTTTAATAAAAGAGGGAATATTATTTTTTATACATTTTACCGACTCTTTTTTTTATTAAATAATTAAAATATTAAAGAATTTCTTTTTATTTAATTTTATTTTATTTATCTAAAAATAACAATCAAAAATCAACAATAAAATTAATTTAATTTAAATTAAATACATATTATTCCTCTATTTCTGATTTTTTAATACACATTCTTTTTCACATATAACTGCTCCACAATTAACATCACAATTTAATTCACTCCAACGTCCATTCCCACGAATGGCAGTACATGAATTATGACAGTTATTATTATTCGAACCTTCAATATTATCAGGTAATAAATTATTAATGTTTTCGGACCAAGGCAATGTTCCAGGCTTTAAATAATTTTAAATTAATTAATTTAATTTAAATTAATAAACCTTAAAATTAATTCCAAAGTCTGCATTACTTCCATCATCCCAAAAACCTTGTTTTAAACCCTCATGAGATGAGTGAAGTCCAATCCAAGAACAGGCAGAAAGGTTACCTTTTGCTTGACCTATAGCTAACCCAGAAGTTATTTGGTTTTCTCCCTGTGAGTGTATAGAAGCAATTTGAGCTCCTTGGTTATGGCAGACAGATAAGGCCTTTAAATTAATTTTAAACAAGAAGAAAAAAAACCACCCAGTTTACCTGCCAATAATTTCCAGGAGAAGGAACAGGAAATACTTGAAAGGCCTTTTCGCCTTCAAATGGCCAACCATCCTTCCCACAAACTTAAATATAAATAAATAAATAAAATAATTAATATTAAGTAATAACTATTATTTTGTTTATTTTCTCTCTCACAGCTTTTCTTGCAAATAACACCACCAAGTTTTTGATGACAAGAAACATCATTCCATTTACCTATACCTGAATTTGTTGCTAAATATATTTCGGTACAATCTTCTGGATAGCCTTCTAAATAAATTTAATTTTTAATTTAATTTTTTTAAACAAACGTCCAAAAGAATTGTTTGTCCCAGAAGGGTCACATTTACCCCAAGGTTCAATATACATATCACAAGTAACAATTCCTTCATAACATCCATAATTACAGGGAGTCCCATCTGACCATATTTCTACTACTTTTGGATTATAACTAAGAAAATATTTAATTAATTAAAATTTAATTAATTAATTAATATTTAATACAATGGATTAAATTGACTTCTATGAAGTCCAATATAAAATCCTTTAAGTATTTTGTCCAATAATTCAGATCCTCTGTCTATATGAGCAACTCTTTGTGCACAAATTGAAGGATTATTTTGACATTGTTCCAATTGAAAAGAAGCTAATTGTGCAACAAAAGCATTCTCTTCAGAACTGTGAATGCTTACTACTTCTGCATCCATTGAACGACAAATACGTTCAGCCTTTTATTTAATTAATTTAATTAAATAATTTAATTTTTAAATTACTTGAAAATAATTAATCATATCTTCTACAATCACTTTATATCCATATAAATGTCCATTAATTATATGTGTTGTCCAGTCACTTGAACAATGCTTATTATATACTTCCTCTTCTTTTAAAAATGTTTTTAAATATTCTGAGGAATTATTTAATAGAATAGGTAAATTATTTTCATTTTCAATTAAATTGGTTAAATTAAGGCATAAAATGTATTTTAAGTAAAATAAGGAAATAATTAAATTAATTAATAAATTTGAATAATAGTTCATTTTTTAATTATTAATTATTAAATATAAAAAATGTTTTTGAATTAAAATATCAACAAATTCAATTGTTTATATACTCCTAAATGTTGTTTAAAAAATAGTTAGAAGGATTACAACTAAAAAAGATTTGGTTTAAAAATTGGGTTATGGATTAAATATTTGTCTAATTTATTCCTTTATTTTACAAACATTTTTTAGATCAATTAAAGTTGCAATTATTTAATAAATAAGCTGTTTTTTTATAAATATTTATTTATTCTTTCCTAATACATACAATGTTTTTCATTCCAAAATTTATCAAAATTATATTTGTTTTTTGTTTTTCTTTCAAAATGTTTTGTAGCATATTCACTAAGTTTACATATTGGCGAATAATCTTCTCCATATTTTCTTTTTGTATAAGTTTTTGTCCATTCAAAGTGTCTATTATTTTTTAATAATATTAATTTTATTAGAACTTAATTTTAAATAAACTTGAAACTTAAATTAAGTTTAAACTTAAAAATAAACCTGAACTTGAAACTTTACTTAAAATTTATTGTTAGTTTAAATTGTTAATGCAATTAATTTGTTTATCCTTATGTCTAACTAATTATTTAATATTAATATTATGCATGTAATATTTACTTTAAATATTTTTCTGTATCATTTATTAAGTTCTTCAAATATTCAACCAATTCATTTATTGAATTAAAATCATCAACAGCAATAAATGCATTTGATGGAATATCCATTCCTTTAAAAACTGATCTATTCAAAACTATAGGGACAGTAAGTGCTCTTAATGAATTCCAAAATTTTTCAGTTACATAATGAAGACAGACAGAATTTTCGAATGCCAAATAAAAGAAATGTTGACCTATTTAATAATTAATTTATCTAAATTACTAATCTTACTTAATTCAAGTTGGTAGCACTCTTCTGTACAATTAACATTAAAGCATTTTCCAACAAGTTTTAATTCTATTAGTTTACCGATCAAGTTTGTAATAACATCACGATTAGATGGAGCATTACAATTAGACACTGCTTGAAATGCAACTTTTGTTTTATTTTTAATTTTTCTCAAAACCTTTAATTAATTAATTAATATTTAAAAATATATATTAAACCTCTTCTTGATCCCATATATATTCTTTTGGTGTTTCCTTTATTATTTTAGTTAAATAATCATAAGGCATATATACATCACTATCTAAACGATAAGTTGCTGAAGTATTAAACATTTCCTTTAATATTGTTTTATTATAAAATTGATTTGTTTCAACTGGGGATTCAACAGTAAACATCATATAATTCTGCTCTTCTTTTCGATTTTTAGGCCATGAATCTATTGGGCATAAAGCATGTAGAAAGAAAATAATAGTTGATGCATTCAATTCTCTAAAAACAATTAGAATTTTAATTAAAAAATTTTATGATTAAATATATAAAATTGAAAGTTGCCTTCCTTTTAATTTTAATTTAATAAAATTAATACAATTTTCTGTCTTGTGTAAAAGTAGAAAGGAATGGACATGTCTTATTTGGAAGTATTAAGGGATAATCTGAGTAACCAATGCCACTAGGAGATAATTCACCTTCACATTTATTCCAAACTAGAATTAGAGGCACTTTTTGTTTAATAATTTCTTCCTTTAAAGAGAAAATTAATTTAAAAATTAAAGATAATTTTTTAAACCTTTATTGAAGCTTTAAAGATATAACAACAAAATAAATTATTTTCATAAAAATAATAAAATAAGGTTAATAATATGAAGATAAGGAATATAAAAAAATAAATAAATAATTTCCTAAAATTATTTTGCATTTTAAAAATAATAATGGAAAATAAAAGGTGTTTATACTGCGCCTTCGATTGTTTAACATTTTTAAATAAATAAATTTTGTATTTACCTATTAAAATATTTTTATTTAAAATATTAATGTTTGTTGCTTTTTCTTATTAAAAAATGTTGAACAAACAAAATGTTTTGTTTACAAAATTATAAAAAATAATATTTAAATTTTAACAATTAATTAAAAAAAGTTTTATTGGCTTAGTTTTGAATTATTTTATAGTAAAATCAATGAAGAGCTATTTATATAAATAAACTTTTTTTATAATTAAAACAACGAATAAGTTGGTTAGTGCTTAAGTTTGCGAACTTGAATGTTTCTATTGTAATATTGTATCAAGTTTTAAGTTTACAAAAATGTTTATAAAAGAAAAGGTTGATAAAGTTTTTGATGTTTATTAGTTTATATTGTGTTTTTCTCTGTTTTTAACTAACCTAACATTTACAACTATTTTTATGAATTAAAAATTTATTTTTAATGAATTAAATGTAAATAACATAAAATATTAATTAAATTTCACTTTTTTTTATAAACAAGACGGCAACTCTTTACAAATTACGAAATTTTACATAAAGTCGCGTCTCTCATGTGACTACTCTATGCCTTTTCTTTGTCTATGCCTTGCTTTACCTCCCCCTCTCAGGTGCCTTTAAATGGAAATTAAAAAAATTTCTCAATGGCGTTTATTTTATTCTTAATCAATTAAATTAAATTTTTAAAATTAAATTAATTTATTTAAAAATTAAATTTCCACTCATTTAAAACTTTAAATTAAAAATATACAAACATTGAAATTTTTTAAAAAATAATTTTAAATTTTATTATTATTTTTATAAAATATTAAAAAATGACAATTTTAATTTCTTTTTTAATTTTACAACAAATATTTTTTTTAACTTTTGGAATGGAACATGGAGAAAGTTCTAACCAACCTATAAATTTTGCTTTAAATGGCCAGCAAGATGTTAATTTATTAAATTAATTAAATTAAATAAATTAAATTAAAAAACATTTAGTTATATCAACCTCCTCCTATAATATCTGATGGGGTCCTCAATCATTTCTCACATATGCCACCAATAAATGGCATTGATGAACGACTTCCAGTGTCAACATTTTGTAAATTTGTTTCTAACATAATTTTTATTTTTAATTAATTCCCTTTGTTTTATAAAAGGAATATACAATAATAAATAAAACTTAAGAGTGTAAAGTAAGTGTAAACTTAAGCACTCAAGTTTTAAAACTTTAAAAAACAAGTTTATTTAAATTTACAAAAGGATAACGACTAATAATTTAAATTTTGTATTAATTAAAATTCAAATATAGGGGAATAAACAAGAAGCCTTTTCTGTCCTTCTTGTCATGTTTATATAATCTTAAATTAATTTTAAAAAAATATTTAAAAAATTAATTAATTAATTAAATGTTTATTTTATTCAAGTTATTGAAAATCTACGAAAGCAAGGAGATTACAATATTGTAAAACAGTACAAAAATTTTGTTAATATATTAAAACATCTTAAAGATGAATTAGAAAAAATTCGTATATCCCATTCAACAGTTTTAAATAATTATAATTATAATAGACAAATAATGGTAAAAATTAATTACATAAAAACTGTTAGCTTTAACTATTTTTCTTTAATTTATAGGAGAATATATTGCTTAAAATGCATCCAACAGATTTGGATATGTTAAACTATCAGGTAATTAAATAATTTTATTTTTTAATTATCCTCTATACCCTCACATATTTAATTGTCCAAATAAATAAACCTAGCGTTAATAAAGTTCTTTTAAATTTTCAAACAAAACATTTATTTTTTAAAAGGGGCGAAAAGTATCCCTTTTATTCAAATTATTTAATTAATTTTAAAATTAATTTTTACAGTCTTTAAAATTATTTTAGAATGCTCATCAGCTTAATCAAGCATATATTAATGAAATAAACCAATATAAACAGGGTGAAATTAAAAACATAGAGAAACAGAATGATTTAATTGGAGCTCTTTGGATTATTTACAATAAAATGACTTAAGAAATGATTAACAAAAATCACAATTAAATTGATTATGTGATGTTTACATTTATTAAACTATTTTTCTATCTAGTTGAGGGGTTTACATTTGTAAAGCATAAAGCTATTTAATCTTAAAGGCTATGCAGGAGGCGGCGTGGTGTAATGGATAACACATCAGTCCGGTCAGCTGAAGATGCTGGTTCGCTCCCAGCCGCCCAACCTTTTGCATTAGCTAAGAAAGGAATAGCTGGCCCAGTAAAGCTTTACTCATTTATATAACAGTTAACTACATTTTCTAGAGAGGTAAAGACTGAAAAGGCTTTTAAGACTAACACTTAAAGAATTAAAAAAAATTGAATTAAAAAAAAAAGAATTAACTTAAGTTTTAGGAACTTTAAGTTTAGTATAAAATGTTAAAATAATTGAAAGAGTATTTATATGCACACTTAAGTTTGCGACTCCAAGTTTAATTTAAAAACAAGTTTTCAAGTGTTAGTCTAAAAAGGTTTTTCTGCTTTTCTCTTATATTTAAGCAATATTTTCTTTTCTCTATTCATTTAACCTATTTATTAAATGTTTTTTATTTCAATTTTCTTTGCTGCATAAATAGATAGCTAAATAATTTTTTAAAACAATAAGATATAAAATAGAGTATATTATTTATTTTGGTCTTATAATTTATGCTTCAAATGGTATTAGAATAAACATGGTCTATTTCTCAATTGTCCGCAGCTGTGGAAATAAAGTTCTGTCGAAATTAAATATTTGACCTTACCGAATAAAATATGTAGAATGATGGATTGTTTACATATACTAGCATCAGTGTATTTTCCGCACAGAAAATATTTGAAACAAAAACTATGATTGATTTAAAAAAAAGGGACAGTTTTGCGGATGTTTTTATGCGGATACAGAAATTCACAGAAAAAGAATTCTGTGGTTTTTTTTGCATCTTTGCAAATTCTGCGGTGTTGTGACAGAATCTGTTGATGCAAAATCTGTGGAATAATTTAACTTGAGGGTAATAAATCCTTTTTAATATTTAAATAAAATTAAAAATAAATTAAGTAATTTTATTATTTTATTAAATTTAATTTTAAAGGGCAAATGTACTAGTCACATTAATTATATTTTAAATACGGAAAAAGTTATTTTGACTTTTATGTGTTTTGTACTTATTAACATAAAAACGGAACATTTAAAACAAAGTGCATCTATTAAAAAAGTTAAAATGAAATTTCTTAAAAAATGAACTTAAAAAGGACATTATTTAAATTAAAAGAATTTCCCTTTAATCCCCCCGCTTATTTCATTAAAAGGTTTTAAAAGAAGAAGAGAGAGAATTTTATTAGACAAAATGCTGCAATTTGTTAATAAAACACAAACTTAAAAAATGCGCCTGTTCTCATATCCCGCCTGTATTTTTGTGTTTTCATTTCATAATTTATAAACTTAAAAGTGCATCCTTTTTATTCTCTTATAAAATAAAATTTAAAATACATTAATTATTACACTTACATTAATTTAATTTTCCCTCACATTTTTAAACACTCCTTTGATTTAATTAAATTTTATTTCTTTTTAAATAAATTAAATAAAATCTTTTTTACAATTTATTTAATTTTTAAATAAATTAATAATTTTATTTGAAATGAATTTATTTATTTTATTCTTTTTTATTCAATTTTATTCATTTTCAACTGGAATGTTAAGGCTTAATTTAGGACAAAGTTTTAAACAACCAACAAAACAATTTATTGATAGACCTGTAAATTTATTTTTTTAATTTATTTAAATAGGTTATTTTCTAGCCTTCACTTCCTGATAATTTAATTAAATTAGCAAGCACTCTGCAACCGTTAGAGGGTCTTAATGCAACTGGTAAAAAACATTTATTTAATTTTAATTAATTAAAATTAAATTTAATTATTTTTAAATAAATTAATTTTAAATAAAATAAATTTAATATTATTAATTTTAAAAAATTAATTAATTAATTAAAATTGAATTTTTTATTAAAATATTATTTATTTAAATTAAATTAATTTTTAAAAAATATTTTTAATTAAAAATAATTAAATAAAATATTTATTTAAGGAGCTGATATTTTAATTCAATATAACACTTTATCTATTAATTATTTTAATCTTAATGAGCACCTAGAAAAAATAATTGAAGAAAAGAAACATAAACAAAATTGCATAAATTATATTCATGTAATTTATTTTTAATTTTTAAAAATTTAAAAAGGCTTATTAACCCTTAAATTTGTTTTTATTTTAATTTTAAAATTTAATATTTATTCTAGTACCAGATGGGAATGATTAAATCAGGCAACCCAAACTTTGACAGTAAAGAATTATTTAAAAGAAATCCAGAGAATAATCCGGTAATTATTTTTTAAAATTTCAAATAATTTTAATTAATTTAAAAATTAATGAATTTAGATAAAGGAACATAATAAGCTTTTAATAAATTATGAAGAAGAGATAACTCAACTTATTAATTTACAAGATAATATTTTAAAAGGCAAGCATAATATTTTAGATAAACTTGCAAAAATACGTAATTATCTTCAACATGTTTATGAATTTAGTATAATGCTTAGAAATAATGTTCAAAATCAATCAAGTAATTTTAAATATTTTTTAAATTAATTGATACTGTTTTATTTGCTTAAAAAGCACTTGCGGACACATATTTGTGGACTGATTTTTGCGGACTAACTGTTGCGGACTTTATTTAGTTTTAAGAAAAATCAGAATTCTGGTTATTAAAACCAGAATTTTATCAAATAATATTTTATTTAAATAGGAATCAGAATTCTGATGAATAAAAATAGATAATTCTGATTTTTAATTACCAGAATTCTGATAAATTTAAAAATAAATAAAGTCCGCAAGTGTTTGTAGCTACATATTTTCTTTTAAATTAATAATTATTTTTAATTTAAATAATTTTTTCAAAATCTTTAATAATTATTTAGCTACTAGAAATCAGAATTTATTTTTTATATATATAAAATATTTAAAATAAATAATAAATTTTAATTTAATTATTACAGGAGCATCAACAAACTATGAAAGGTTGGAAATTAGATAATAACCCCCATAAGCAATTAATTGTTTTATTTAAATATTTCTTTTGATATTATATTTATTAACAAAAATTTTAATTAATTAAATTTCTGATATTTAATTAAAGGGGATTTTTTATTTATTTAGTTTTCATCCTAACAACAACACCTCGAGTGGAAATAAACGTAAACAAAGTGTTTACTTTCCAACGCGTTTAGGACTTTATCCAATTAAAGAAAATGAGGGAACTAATTCAAAAGATAAAGAAGGTAAAATAATTAATTTAATTTAATTAAAATAAATAAAATTTAAGTTAGTGATAAAGTAGTTGAAGCAATGAATATTGATAAGAATACTACAAATGATGAATCTTTGCTTGATGGAATAAAGCAATTAGCCTTGGAGGGAATTAATGATGAAAATAATGTAAATACTGAAGAACATTTAAATGAACTTAAAAGAAGGGAAATTAAAAAAGGAAAAGCACGAGTGGACGAATAAAAATATTTATACTATGTAGTAGTAATTAAAAATATATAAATTAAAAAAACAATGATTTATTTAAATTATTTAAATATTATTTATTTTTAGTTGTATAGAGTTAGATAAATTTTTTTTAATTTTAGTCATTTAATATATTCTTTTATTTTAATTTTATTTTAATAGTTTAATTAAAAATATTAAGAATTTCAGTTTATTTGTAGAATAGAAAAAAACTTACGTGTCACACTTAAGTTTGTAGAAAAGAAGCTTAAGTTTATTTAACAAAGGGGAAAAATAGTTCAATAATTGCTTTATATTTTAAGTTATTTAAACTTAAGTTTGTAAACTTGAAAAAATGTATCATTTATTTTTTAATATAATAAGTTTATTTATTTTTTATTAAGACTATTTGAGGTTAACAATGTGAAGGAGGTAGTACTAATTAAAATAATTAATTATCCTATTTTTAATTTTAATTAATTTTCTTCTATACTTTTTATTTTCTAATTTAATCTTTCCTTCATAAAAATTTAAAAATCATGGAGGAGTGCATTCCTTCTCACAAATAACAGCACCACAAGAACTCTCACAGCTTTGATCTGTCGTTTTGCCGGAAGACGAAACTGCTGTACAGTCTTTTGGACAATTACCACTAGGAGGGCCTCCACCTCCTCTTCCCCCTCCTCCACAGCTTGGTGCTTTTGGTTTTTTCTGGCAGTCAGACTGCTAAAAAATAAATATTTAAACCAAAATATTTCTAAAAATAATTTAAACAAATAGAATGGTTCAGCCAATTTATTGGTTAATTATCCCAAAAATATAACCTCTAATAAATTTTGATAATTATTTTGGCTTCCATCATCCCAATATTTTGTTCCACTCGGAGAAGTATGCATCCCAATCCAAGCACAATTAGAAGACTGACACATTTGCGTAATTAAAGATTTTTGCTCGTCAGAATGGTAAGAGGCTACTTTTGCTCCATTACTTTGACAAGTAGCTAAAGCCTTGAAAAATAAAATTAATAAGATTAATTTAATTTAAATTTTATAAATTACCTGCCAGTAATTGCCGGGTGAGGGGACATTAAATATTCTATATTCACGTCCAGAACTTCCTTCCTTTGCCCATTGCCAACCATCCTTTCCACAGGTTTGGCTGCCTGTACTTCCACAGGTTTGACTACCATTACTACCACATTGACGTTTACAAATTACACAACCAAGCTTTTGAAAACAGGAAAGGTCATTCCAATTAATTGAATTATCTGCAGGATTCTTGTACATTGTGACACAATTCTCTGGGTAACCCTCTATTTAATTATAAAGTTTAAATAAATTAATAAGAGTCCAATAAACGTTGAGTTGTAGCATCACTAGCTTCACTAGGACTTCCTGGACCCCAAGGTAAAACAACAGTTTTAGGAACTCCAGGAGTTGGGACAGAAGCATAATCAACAGTTGTACCATCTGACCAAGTTTGTACAACTGTTGGATCATAACTTTAAATTAATTTTCTCAGGCCAATTATTTATTTTATTTAAATAAGCGGAATTAAGCTTATTATTTAATTCAGGTTTTAAGTTAAAGTTTAGTTCAGGTATATATTTTTAAGTTTAAGTCAGGTTTCAAGTTTAAGTCAAGTTTCTTGTTTCAAGTTTATTTAATTTAATGTTTTAGTATTAAATTTTTTTAAGTTCAAGTTTATTTTAATACTCTGGATAAATTGCAGCCCGGTTTAGACCAATATAACAAGTTCTAAGCATCCAATCCTGTGTTGTAGAAACACGTTGCTTACAAACAGAATTATTAGTTTGACATTGAGTAATTAAAGGTAAAGCTAAAGTTGCTACAAATTGCTCTTCCTCAGCACTATGAATGCTTACCATTTCACCCCCATCTTTAATGCATAGATTTCTTGCCTTTAAAAAATTAAATTAATATTAAATTAAAATTACCTGAAAATAATTAATCATATCCTGCATAATAATTTTATAACCATAAACATTTCCATTGGTATCCTTTCTTGTTGCCCATCCATCTGGACATTGAGGACTATCATTATTATTATTATTAACAATTAATATATTGTTAATTGTTTTATTTTTAGCAATTATAAAAATTGCAAGATTAAGTAAAATTAAAACATAAAAAATAATATTCATTTTATTTAACAATCTAATTAATTTTAACACAAACCTAAAGGTTTAAATATGCCAATAAATGTGGGTATTTGTGTTCTGCTCAAAATTAACTAAAATTTAAAAAAATATGTTAAATATTTTCTTTGCATAAATTATTTTTTTTACTCCAAATTTTAACTATTATAGTTAATTTAAATAAAATAGATTGCAAAAAATATAATTTAACCAGTATTAGAAAAAATTATTTATTTATTTATAATGTTAAAAAAATTACCCTAAATGAATTAAATATTCAACCTATTATTTATTTAGATTTTTGATCACTTAAGTTTACAAAAATAAATAAACTTGCCAAAAATAAGTTTATGAATTATTTATTTAAATTAAAACTAAAACACAAACCTAAGGTTTAGTTTAATAAAAATAAACTTTTTTTATTATTAAATTAATTATTTGTTTAAAGAAGAGTTTAATTTAAATATAAAAACATCAGAATACAACAACAGGTATTCAAATTTAATTTTTATTAATTATTTATTTTTTATTCTATTTTTTCTGAAATTTATAAATTAAATATTAATTTTTAATTTCTCTTTTCCAATTTAATTTTAATTTATTTTTAGCATTTTTATTTAATCTTTTATTTTTATTTAGTTAATTAATTTTTTAAAAATCATAACACAAATTAAGCTAGTTGGTAATTTTGCAATTATTTACTCCTAAATATAGGTAATTATTTAAATGTATTAAAATTATTTATTTGGCATTTTGTTATTATTCTAGAAAGTTCTTAGCCATCTATTCGCGGCCTTAATAACGAGATAGTTTGCGAAATGGAGGCTCCACCACATTTCGTCAAACGACATTTCGGCAAACGACATTTCGGTAATTACGACATTTCGGCAAATCGGTAAATTTCGTCATACTCAGCTCCATTAAGTGTATTCATTAGCTGAACTTCTTTAATTATGCATAAAATAAAATTAGAAATAAAACCATAGTCCAAATGGCATCTTTCCCTCTGTTCGAAACTCCTTTTTTGAATTAATTACGTTTTCCTCTTCCTCATCGTCATGTTTTTGGAATCGGAAGTTTGACACCAAAATTTTATTATTTTAAATGTCATTTACCGAAATTTTAATTGAAATTAATTGCCGAAATGTCGTTTGCCGAAATGTCGTTTGCCGAGATGTCGTATTTTGGTTCATTACCGAAATGTCGCTTTACCGAGATGTCGGGCTAGAATAATAACAAAATGCCAATAAATAATTTTAATACATTTAAATAATTATATTAGGAGTAAATAATAAGCAAAATTACTGACTAGCTTACGCTTAATTTGTATTATGATTTTTAAAAAATTAATTAACTAAATAAAAATAAAAGATTAAATAAAAATGCTAAAAATAAATTAAAATTAAATTGGAAAAGAGAAATTAAAAATTAATATTTAATTTATAAATTTCAGAAAAAATAGAATAAAAAATAAATAATTAATAAAAATTAAATTTGAATACCTGTTGTTGTATTCTGATGTTTTTATATTTAAATTAAACTCTTCTTTAAACAAATAATTAATTTAATAATAAAAAAAGTTTATTTTTATTTTTTAATTTAAGTTAATTTTGAGCAGAACACAAATACCCAATTTATTGGCATATTTAAACCTTTAGGTTTGTGTTAAAATTAATTAAATTGTTAAATAAAATGAATATTATTTTTTATGTTTTAATTTTACTTAATCTTGCAATTTTTATAATTGCTAAAAATAAAACAATTAACAATATATTAATTGTTAATAATAATAATAATGATAGTCCTCAATGTCCAGATGGATGGGCAACAAGAAAGGATACCAATGGAAATGTTTATGGTTATAAAATTATTATGCAGGATATGATTAATTATTTTCAGGTAATTTTAATTTAATATTAATTTAATTTTTTAAAGGCAAGAAATCTATGCATTAAAGATGGGGGTGAAATGGTAAGCATTCATAGTGCTGAGGAAGAGCAATTTGTAGCAACTTTAGCTTTACCTTTAATTACTCAATGTCAAACTAATAATTCTGTTTGTAAACAAAGGGTTGAACACACAGATAATTTAACTACAATTTTGGATTATATGTTTAGATCATTCTATATTGGGCTTAATAGAGTTGCTTTAAATCCTTTGTTGGTCTAACCACTCTAATTAAAATTAATTAATTAATTAATTTAAAGTTATGATCCAACAGTTGTACAAACTTGGTCAGATGGTACAACTGTTGATTATGCTTCTGTCCCAACTCCTGGAGTTCCTAAAACTGTTGTTTTACCTTGGGGTCCAGGAAGTCCTAGTGGAGCAAGTGATGCTACAACTCAACGTTTATTGGACTTTTATTAATTTATTTAAATTTTATAATTAAATAGAGGGTTACCCAGAGAATTGTGTCACAATGTACAAGAATCCTGCGGATAATTCAATTAATTGGAATGACCTTTCCTGTTTTCAAAAACTGGGAGGTGTAATTTGTAAAAAACAGTGTAATGCAACTGTAGACGAAGTAACTGATGGAAGGGCTTGTGGAACAGAAAGTTGGGAACAGACTAATGATAGAGAATACAAAGCCCTTCCAATCCCTACACCTGGAAATTATTGGCAGGCAAACAAACAATTAAATTTTTTTGAATAAGTAAACCTTTCTTTTCCTTTAAAGGCAATAGCTACCTGTCTAAGCATAGGGGCAAAGGTTGCTTCCATTCATTCCCAACAACAACAAATGGCTATTGCTAAAGTTAGTCAAAATATACAGCAGGCAAATTGTTCTTGGATTGGTTTGCATCGTAGTGCAGATCAAGGGGGGCCAATTAATAATTTTTGGGATGATGGAAGTCCAGCAGATTTTGGTGTAATTGTTCAGGTAATACACACATAAGTCTTCCTTATTTCTTCTAATTTTCCTTCTAATTTATTTAAATAAAACAGCCAAATTCTGGTTCTCCCCCATGGTCTTCAAACTGCCCAAAATCTCCAGGTCCAAATAACTGTCCAACACAAAATGATTGTACTTCAGTAGTTGGCCCTTCAGCTTCCTGGCTAGATCAGGATTGTGTGAGTTCTTGTGGGGCTGTTATTTGTGAGAAGGAATGCACTCCACCTCCTTTTCCTTCTCCTTTAATTGATACAACTACAGACGATTTAAGTTCTTTAGAAGTAAATCTAATTGACTAATGAATTTATGGGAAATTAATTAAAGAAAAATAAACTTGGTTTAAAAAAGGTTGATTTAACCTCTTTTACTTCTAAAGGGATTTACTAATTTAAAGGCTATTTTAATTATTAAATTTATATAAGCATTACCTTAATTAATTAATTAATTCTTTACCCAATAAATATATTAACCTTGTTTATTCTAATATTTATTTTACTTTCCAGTCTTTATTCTAATTAAAGGTCTTTTAGGGTTATTAAATGCTAAGCCATTTCCAAGGGTTATTTAAACCTTAACAGCCTTTTAAATATATTAAAATAAATTAAAGTTGTATTTTCTAATTATTTAATTTTTAAAGTTTATTTATTCTACCTCTGTATACTTTAATTATGGACGAATCTTAATGTTCCTATTTTATTTAATATTTTTAAAGCATTTAATTATTTAAAACATTTATTATTTAATTTAAATAAATCATTTATTTTAATTAATTATTTTTCTAATAAATTCTAAAATTTAATTTTATTTAATTCTTTTTATTGCATTTATTTTCCGTTATCAAGCGGAGCCAATACAGATTTAACTAGAATATTAACATTTACTATTTAATTTAAATTAATCTTTTTTTAATTAAATTAAATATTAAATTAATCAAATTTATTTACCATCCTCATGTTGATGTCCAAATTCAATAGCTACTGACAGAAAGAATAAAAACACAAAATAAATAATACAACTTAAATTTGTATTAAACATTTTTAATATTTTAAATAAACTTGAAATAAACTTAAAAATAAAATAAACTTTAATTAAATTGCTTATTTATATATTAATTAATTATTTAAGAGTAGAGTGTCAAGATTTAATTTTTATTATTTATTATTTTTCGTTCCACTATTTTAAACATTTTTTTAATTTTTAGTTTTTTTTTTAATAACTAAAAAGGTTTTATTAATTAATTTATTAATATATCTTTTAATTAAAAAAAAAATAAATTTAAATAACTACATAACTAAATATTTATTAAAAAAAATAAAAATGCTAAATAATAAAGAAGAAAATGGATATTTTAATTAAAATTGAATTTAATTAATTTTAATTGTTTTAGAATTTATTATTTAATTTTAACATCTAAAAGGGTACTAAATAAATAAATATTTTCCCCTTCATTTAGTTGCTGTATTTAATTAATTCATCAACTGCTTTATTAATAAGCTCAATTGATTTATTCTCCAATTTTTGCAATTCTTCATTCTGAATGTTAATATAATCCAAATGGTAATCAATTAATTCTTTGCTACTTTTATTGTTAATTTTTCCATAAACATAATTAAAATAAGTTTGTGATTTATTTAAAGCAACATCGCAAGTTTTTAGGTGTTTTTGTGTTTCACTTGCAACTTCGCTAAAAACTTGTTCTAAACAGAAAATACAAAAAGTTTTACTTAATATATATTAAAAAAGAATTATTTAATTAAAAAGCATTATTTATTAAATAAATAAATATTTTTTTATTTAAATTAATGGTATACCCTTTTTTATTTTTTTCTTTAATTAAAAAATATGTTTACTTAAAATGAACAAAAGTTTAATAATTTTTAGGCTTAATTTTATTTTTTAAGTAAATTAAATAGTTAAAGGTATAAGGCTTAGATTGGGTAAAGACCATTAAATTTCTTTTTATTTTTTCTATTTATTTAATTAATTTTTTTTAAACCACTAAGGCAATATAGAAAATAAATTTACCAAAATATATTTTTCTCTATAAAAAGCCCAATTAAATAAAGGATAAAATAAATAGGCTCTGAAGTTTATTTTAGTAAATTTACAAAAAACAATACCATAGGAATTTATTTTAAATTAATTCCTATAGTAATAGACTCAAAAACTAATAAATTAAATATTACCTTTATTTTTCCTTTTTCCGCATACTTGATTTCCAACTAATTTTTTATGTTCATTCAAATCATGTTCGAGTAAATAAGAATTAATATTCTTTGGAGTGTTTCTATCAATTTTACACAAAATATGAATTAATGGGGAGCCATTCTGAGTAACATATTGAACCGTAACAAAGTAGAGGTTTTCAATATTATTTTCATAAATTGCCTCATCACATACAAAAGCAATTATCTGTGGCTAAAGTAAATATTTAATTTAATTAAATTAAGCTCTATTAATTAATTAATAGGTGTGTTAAAGGGAATAATTCCCTAAATTACAAGCCTAAAAACCAACAATTTTTTAATCAGAAAAAGAAGTAAACACTCACAAACAGATGGCTACTAATTAATCTAATTAATTAGACCACACTTTATTAATTAAAGTCTAAAGGTGTGGGTTGAAACAATAATTCCTCTAGGTAATTATTAAAATAGATACAACATATATATTATTTTTAAATTAATAAATTAAATTTTAATAAAAAAAAAGGAAATAATATAACCCAACATTAAGCAAAAAACATACAATTTTAAACTCATTTTTCTCCACAACAAGAACATATTCATCATTCAAACAAACATTAGTGTAATAATAAAAGGTTGAATGATATCCAGAATATTCAAGTAAAGGAAATTTATTTATTAAATCATTCTTTGGCTCTTTGTTTGCACATTCAATGCTCATTTTTAAATTTAATTGGAATTTATTTAAAATAAATTTAAACACCCTTTTAGGCGTTACAAAATCCAAATAGAATTTACCATAAAAATTAACTTCAATTATTTTATTAGTTGGAATTAATGGAATTGTTATTGCTTTGTTTATTCCATTAATTATCATTGGATTAAGTATAAGCTTAAAATAAATAATTAATTATTTAAAAAGAAAAGTTGAAGGAGAAGAGAGCAGCCGCCTCCAACTTAACCACACAAAGAAGAGGAAAAGAGAGAGAAGCATAAATTACTCTGTGCTCTCTTCCTTTGTCATTCCCCCTTTATTCGGTTATTTTAACATAACTTTTTTTTAAATTAAGATAAAAATATAAACTAAAATTTAAAAAATAGAAGATAAAATTGGCTTTATTCTAAAAATTAAAGTTTATAAAATTAGACCAAAATTTTAAATAAATTCACTTAAAAATGCTTAATAGCCTTTATGCCTATATTCCCTTTTTATTTTTTTCTTTATATGTATTAAATTAATTTAAACAAAATAAAATTAATTTTATAAGAAATAATTTCTTACATTTTTTTCAAAATAGACTTCAATATAAAAGGTTTGATTTTGATTAGATAAAGGAAATTTATTGCTCACAGCTAATTCTTTAAAATTAAATTTACAAGTATCATATTTTCCAGTCTTTTTAATTATAACTCCATCATTAAGATTAGCCTGTTTTTTTGTTAATTTTATTTCAAAACGATTATTTTCCATCATATTTAATTTATTTATTAGTTCAGGAGCCAATTTGTCTGCATCCATTCTCCATTCAATTTTTACAAAAATATTGCTTTTGGTTGAATAAATAAATAAAATATTAATAATAATTGATTTTAGAATAAAAGAATTTATTACTTTCATTTTTGGAAAGAAAATAATTTTATTAAAATAATTAATTAATTAATTAATTTTAATTAAAAATTTGGTTTAGTCCTTTGTGAAGGTAAATAAATTAATTTTTATTTTCTATTGAAATTAATTAATATTTTAATTTTATTAATAAATTAAAAATTAAATTAAAAATAAAAATTAAAAGAATTAAATAATTTAATTAAATCACTAGCTATGTATATTTATTGCTTAAATCCATGAGAATAAAAGTGCATTAAACTTATTTCATTTTAATTTTACATCATTTTTTAAAATTTCCCACAAGGATAATAAACAAAAGGTCAATTACATGACTTATTTATTTTGTAATATTTTTTTAAAAATTTAATTATAATTAATTTGTTAATTTATTAAATATGTATATTGAAGATATGTCTAGACATTTGAATACATTTAAATAAAATTAATACAAAAGGAGCGAGTTGTCGTCGCTTCGGGGCTGCAAACCGCTTTATTGAGAGTTATTTAAACTTTCTAAATTTATTATAATTGAAGAACAGGATGTTTATTGTTTATAAACAAAAAATTAGAAAAATTCAATGATGGTTTATTGAGTTAAAAATTTTTTAAATTTCCAACCTTTATCAAGGTTGACCATGGAATATTTTTAATGTTCCTCATTCAAATTTTGAAATTTCTTCTTAAAATCAAATAATAGAATGTCTAATACCTAAAAACAAAAAATTAGAAGACTTTAACATGGAATTTTAGAGTTAAAATTTTTTAAAGTTTATTAGCCTAGCACATCCTCTCTTCCCTCTCTCTCTTTGAAATATTCCAACTTTATTTAGCTACATTAAAAAAGCAGAATAACATATGTATGTAGTCTAAAAGGGACAAAAAAAGAACACTGTTAAACATTCAGTTTAATTATTGCCACTTACTTAAATTTAAATAAAGCTCCCGGGAGGTAACCTAAAATAAAATATATTTAATTATTTATTCTACAATTGATTAATTATTTATTTCAAACATTGAATAATTTAAAAAATAATTTATTTTTAATTTATAATTCAGCCTATCCATAAATTATTTTAAATTTATTTAAAAATAAAAATAAAAATTCATAAATTCAAAATAAATATTTTTATATTAAATAGAGAATGCTTGGAATAATTTAAACATTTTAAAAATAAATTCAAACTTTATTACTTTTTTTTCCTTTTAAATATTTAACGTTAGTGAAATAAAAAATATTTTTATTTTATTTTATTTTTTAGTCTATTTTCTTTAAAATTAAAAATGATTTTAAACATTAATTTAATATTTTTAATTATTGGAATAATTAGTGCCTTTGCAGGCTTTATAAATGATGTAAAACTTATTTTTAAATTAACAGAAAAAAATAATTTTTTGAAATTAAATTTGCTTAATATTAATTATTTTATTAAAAATAAAATAATTTTTTTTGAATTATTTAAATATTAATTAATTTTCTAAAATTAATTAAATATTAATTTTACTTAATATTAATTCTTTAATTAATTATATATTTTATTAAAAAATGAAATAATATTATTAAGAATAAGGTTGATGCAAATCCTTTACAATATCGTGAACGTTATTACTCTTACCCTCAGTAAATTAATTAATTAATTATTTAATTAATTAATTTAATTTGTAGACAAGAGTTTGCTCTACGTACTAGTGAAGGATACGATAATACTCCAAATTTAGCTTTACCTGTTCAAGGTATTCAATTTTAAAATTAAATATTTTTAATTAAATTAATGGTATATTTTTCTGTCATTTACGGAAAAAAATATTTTATTTAATTAATTTTATTTTAGAGCTTTCAATGCCTTTTTATGCATGGGATTATAGTTATGGTTAAATTAAGATGCATAATATTAAATAAATGAAAATAACTAATTAATTATAATGACCTAATTTTTATTAAATAAATTATAAATTTAATTTTTTAATTTTATTTTAAATTGTATAAATAAAATCGAAGAATAATAATTAAACACTTAAATAAATTTTTGGAAATTAATTTAACATTAACTGCTTAAATAAATAAAAATTAAAAAGTCTTATTTATGAATTAATTTTCCTCAATTTGTTTACCTTTTCCTTTAATGTCATCTTTAATGTTTTTTTTCTGAAGAGAAGTTTCAGGTTCATTTCCTTCTCCTGTCTTTAATTGAAGGTCCAAATTTATGCCTAAAATTATTTTTAATATTTTTAAATTAAAAAAAATCAACAAGGACAGGCTTGTTGAATAAAATTGAGTGGCTTATTCAAAGCAAAAATATTAAAAATAAATTAAATTTACCTTGTTCATTTAAATTATTTTCCAAAGTGTTTTCTTCATCCTTAGACAATTCCTTCACATTTTCAACTGTCTCAGCCTTCCAATATTTAAAGGCACTTTTATTGCCTTTAATTAATTTATTATTTAAATTATTAAATGGTTTATCATTTAAATAATTAGAAGAAGGCATATTAATGTTTAAATTGTTTGGCACTTCATAAGCTTAAAATGTATTATTTAAAAAAAAAAAGTCTACTTTCCTTCCAAAACAACACCTACAATAAGGTGGATAATATTGTTTGATATCTAACATGTTTTTGGATGAAATTATTTGTTTTACTGCTTCTTCTACTATTCCTTTAGTTGCTGGTGTTCCTCTATATTCTATTAAAAAAATTAAAATGTTTAAAATTTAAATAAATAAAATAAATACCCTAAACTGTTTAAAAACATTTATTAGAAAATTAACAAAAATAAAAGGGGGAATTATAAAAATTAATTTACCTTTATAATTTCGACCATAAATTTCCTGGTTAGTTTGAATTGTATTTTTTCTGTTAATATCTTTGTATAAGCTTTCAGTTAATCTATTTATTCCATTATTAACATTATCTGTATTATTTATAATTGGAGCTTTTCCTTTAATTTGTCCAGCTGGGGCAATATTAATTTGGGGGATTTTTCGGTTTATTTCCATCAATGCTGAATTTCTCTGTCTGTTTAAGTCATCATGAATAATTATTCCATCCATTATAATTTCAGTGGTGACTGTGTTTGTTTCAACTTTAGATAATTTACAGGTTATTGAAGGTGATACAAAACCCTGTAAATACAATTAATATATACTATGTACTTTTAATTTTAATTAAAATAATTAATTTCTTTGTAAACACAATTTAGCAGATATATTTATTTTTATATTTAATTGTTTCTATTTTTTACATAAAAAAAACATAAAATAATCCATGTAAAAAATAATGTTTAAAATTAAATAAAAACAAAACTTATTTGTTAGTGTAAACTTAGCTTATAGATATTTAATTAATTAAAACATAGAAATATTATATACCTTATCTTTATAATTATTCCAATCAAAATTAATTAAATATTTATTTTCAAGCCGTCCTTCATTTATTGCCTCATCACAATTAAATGGAATTTTTATTCGCTCATAACCTTGTGTTCTTTCAATATAAAGTAAATATTCATCATTAGGGCAGACATGCCTTTCATAATGGGGTGTTTCGTAATGACCATCAAATTCCTTCATCAAAAATTTTAAACGAATCTTTCCACTTTTACACCCAATAATTAATTTTAAATTTGTTTTGAATTTATTTAAAATAAACTTTAACATTCGAAGGGGTCTATTACTTTCCATTGCAATGTTATTTTTGTAATCAACTACTCCAATCATAGGATTAGTTGCTAGGGATATTTTAACAATTCTTTCTAGTCCCTCAATCAATTGGTTTTCTATTAATTTCTTAAAAATAAATCTTGATTTATTTACTAGTTAATTTAAATAAACTCTTAAGACTGAATTAACAAAGTTTCCGCAAACTTAAAACTTTTAAGCACAAACTTACAACTTTAAAACAAAACTTACAACTTTAAAACTTGAATAACAAACTTTACAAATAAGTAACCTTTTAATTAAAAATTCAAGTGCTGCTTAAAACTTAAGTTTTTGAATTTAAAAGGTTAGAACTTGAATTGCTTTTTACAAACTTTAACATTACCAATAAATTTAAATATTCAATCTAATGTTAAATTTAAAAATATTTTTACCTCCCCAAAATAAGTATAAACATTTAAATAATATTTATTGTTAATTTGTTGAGAAATTGGTAGATGATTATCTGTTAATAAACTTCTGTCTTCAAAAGTACAAGCATCGTAATTTCCAGTAAGTTTATTAACAGTCTCTATTAAACCCGATTTTAACATTTGTTTAGAAATTTCTACATTAAAACGATAATTCTCCTTAGATTCAAGTCTATTGTAAATAGGTTCTGGAATGCTTCCTTTGTTATTTCTCCATTCTATTTTAACAAGTATTCTGCTTTGAACAATTATTGGGATTAAAATAATAATTAATATAATAATTAATAAATTCATTTAAATTTAAATTGTTTATTTATGTAAATTAAATTAAAATTAATTTTTAAATTAATAAATAGTATGTAGTATGCACTCGCCTGTTTACATTGACTTTTATTGAGAAGCATTTTCTTTTAAAGTTACACTTTAAAAGGCTGTCGTCGACATTTTGAGTTTGCGAAATAATGTACACGTTGTAAAATATGCACTTTCTTTGTATTTTATTCTATTTTATTGCATCATATTTGCCCTTTTATTTTTTTTTAATAAACAAAAGTGCCTATATTAATTAATTAAGAAATAATTTTCAAAATTAATTTTTAACAATTAAATTAAAATAATTTTTTATTTTATTTTTAATTAAATTATTTTTTATTTAATTTTTATATTTTACATACAATTCAAAATAATTTTTAAAAATAAAATTATCACTTTTATATTTTTGAATTTTCTAAAGCCTCAATGATTAATTTACTTCTTTAATTTTGATTGAAATTAAGTTCAGCATTTTTTACCCTTATTTGGGGCAGAATTATGCAATGGATTTGGACCTGTTGGAACCTCCACAGCAACAAAAAAATTTAAAGTTGACCAGAATATAATGAAAAAAAAGAAGTAAAGTCTCAAATTTAAAAATTTTCATTCTTTTAATCTAAAAAAATTTTAAAAAACTAATTAAAAGGTGGAAGTGGACGCTTACCTTCGCTTAAGAGACTTTCTGTTGTTTTCTTTCCACAACTTTTTTTATTTTTCTTAAATTAAAAAAAATTTTTTTAATTAAAGAAATTAATAAACAGATTAGACAAATAAAATTAAAAAGAAAAAAAATTTTTAAAGGTTAATTAATAGGGTAATTTTATTTTTATTCAGGGAAGGAGCAAAATATTAATTTAATTAAAAAATAACAAGAAATTTAGATTAATTAAAAAATTATATTTTAAATAAAATAAATATTCTGGTATTTATTTTATTTTTTTCTTTTAATAAAAAAAGTTTTATGAAAATTATTTTTTTACAAATAATAATTATTTTAAATAAATTTAATATTATATATTAATTTTAGAATAATCTTTTTTAATTTAACACATTTTTATTTAAATTCTTTTTTCTTTTTTTTTTTTTGAAAATAAATTTACATATAATTAATTTTTTATTATTTCTATTTTTAGTAATTAAAATAAAAATTTATTTAATTAAAAAGGTAAAAGACATTAATTAATTATTTGACATAATAATTTAATTATTAATATAATAAATAAATATTTAAATTATTAACATAAATTATATATTTTTTGGTAAACTAAATAATATTTACATTAAATTAAATTTAAAAAATAGTCTCATTTCTATTTTTTTTTTAAATTAATTTAAAAATAATTATTTTTAAAAATTCATAACAGCGTCTTTTTTTAAGAATATTAAACATTTAATATTTTTTTAATTAAAAAAAAACATATAAAAAAAGTGTTAGAAAATAGACTTAAAATATTTTTAAATAAAAAATAGACTAAAAAAAGGATTGCTTAAAAAAGTCTCTTCAAACAGAGAAAAATTAACTAAAAAAATGTGTTATTAAATTAAACAATCAAAAATATTTTCCAAAATTTTCAGTTTGAATCATCACTCAAAATTTCAATTTCCTCATCCTTTAAAATATTAATCTCCTCAACTTCTTTATTTTTATCTTTTTTATTTATTTTTATTTTTAATTCCTTTAAGGTAGGGGTTATACTTTCCTTACAAAAATAATTTAAATATTCCTTATATTCCTCTTTTCCTTCGTAAATTATATCAACTTTTCTACAAAATTCAAGCATATAAATATACTGCAAATATCCTAATTTTATTGCTGTTTTTAAATCATTTAAAATTTCGTACAGGGCTTCCTAAATTTTAATTAGAAATAAAAAAATTAAATAATGAACTATTTTAATTTTAATTTTTATTTTTAAATACATAATTACCTCTTTTTCCTTTTCTTCTTCACCTATGGTTTCCAATTTTTTAATATCTTCAATTCCTTTTTCCATTTTTTCCCATAATGACAAAATGTTGTCAAGCGTGTACATTTGAAGTATATCCTTTCCTCTACCTTTTTTAATTTTTTTTAAAATAGAAATTAATTCGTCTGTATTATGGTCATTTTTAATAAATCTAATACATCTCATTAATTGTTGAAAATTTTTAGAATAATTATTTAACTTTTGTAAAATATCCATTGATTCATTTTCTTCGTCGATTTGTGGATCAGGATAATAAATATGTGGAAAATCTTGAATTCAATTTAAAAATTAATTAATTAAACTATTTTAATAATTTAAAAATAATTTTTCAATATTTTACCAAATAAGCCTAATAATTATAGTTAAAAATGTTACGAAATTCAGTAAGTTCTTCATTCAAACATTTTGATATTTTTGTATGCAGAGCTATTGACTTTTCTTCTGAAAAATATAAACATATAGAATAGAAGTTTCCGGAAAACATTTCCTGAAACATTTACAAATAAGTTTCTGGAAAATATTTCCTGAAAATATTTACTAAACAAGTTTCCGGAAAACATTTCCTGAAAACATTTACTAAACAAGTTTCCGGAAAAAATTTCCTGAAAACATTTACTAAACAAGTTTCCGGAAAACATTTCCTGAAAACATTTACTAAACAAGTTTCCGGAAAACATTTCCTGAAAACATTTACTAAACAAGTTTCCGGAAAACATTTCGCTTAATTATAAATAATTACCAAGTTCACTCAATTCATTGTGTCCACTATTTTTGGAACATTCTCCAATGACAGTTTGCGTAGAAGGTAATGATTTTGGTTTAACAAGTTTATTTCTGACTTTATTAAATATTTTTTTAGTTGCATCAGAAAGTTTAAACTTTTTTAATGAAAAAGTAGAATTTATTTCTTCAATTAATCCTAATATTATGCAGTAAAATAAAATAAAAAAATAAATATTTATTTTTTGCATTTTATAAAAATTATTCAAATTATTAACTGAAAAAGGTAAAAAAAATTTTAAGCTCTTTAATTAAAAATTTAAAAAATAAAAAATGTTTTGCTTAATTATTGAGTAAAACATTATTTATTAAAATACAGACAGTCGACCTTTTTTTAATTTCTTAATATTTTGCACTTTTTGTTTTTATAATTATTTGTACTTTTTTATTTATTAATGTCTGGCATTTAATTAAATTAATAAATTTATTTATTTATTCTTTTTTTTTTTATTTTATTTAAAAATGGTATGACCAATAGACATTTACGTAAATAATAAATTAAAAAATGTACTTTTAACTTATTATTGCACTAATTTTAAACTTCCTTTGATTAATTTAAATAAATTATTTTTTAATCAGTCGCAACTTTCTTAAATAAATAAATATGTTTAAAAGAGATTCCCGCCTTTTTATCCTGTCTATATTAAAAGAGGTTGTATTTATTTATAAAATTTTGTTTTTATTTTTAAATAAATAATTAATAAAAAAAAGAAAAAAATTAATGTTATATTTTAAAATAATTAATTTAATTTTAATTTTTTTATTTCTAATTAAAATTAATGGACAAGAAGATCCATGCGAATATCCCTGTAATGAAGACGATTTACTTAAAGAAGAATGCAGGGAAAGTAAGTTTATTTTTTTAATTCAATTAAAGTTTTAATTTATTTAAAAAGTTTAAATACTCAAATAATTATTTTAAAAATTTTTAAGTTAGTTAAGGGTAGATATTTAATTAAAAAGAAAATTATAGGAAAAAAATTAATTTTTAAAGGTTTTTGGACAAATATTTTTTTCTGTTTTTTAAGTTTATTTATTAAATAATTTTCTGTTCTATCGAATAAAAAATAAATTAAATTAAAAAAATATAATTAAATTAAATTAAAAAATTTTTAATTTTTCTTTAAAGTTTATTTAAACGATAAAATACTGGCCAACCATTTTATGAACATTTTTTACAATAATAAAAACGAAAAAGAATTGTTAATGGATTATTTAGCTACAGATATGATCATTTTTCATAGACACATTGAAGCAATTTTAAATAATATAAGGGATTGGATTAAATTTAAAGCAAAAAAAAATATGAGAATTCTAGCTAGTGAAATGTGGAAAATATTAAAAATTAATTATGACACAATTTATTGTAAAGCAATTAATAAAAATACAGAACTATTCACTTTGAAACATTATAAATTAAACTTCCCTTTCTTTTTTTATAAAATGTCTGATTCAATTGAAAAATTAAAGTCAAAGGATGTTGCATTGGAAAGCAACATTTTTAATAAAGATTATTTTAGACAAAATTTACAGGTCAGAATTTAAATTAATTAATTAAATTTAATTTTTTTAGCTCCAGTGGAAACGGATTTACGAGGAGTTTAACAATAAATTATTTACTGCCCCTAATAATGAAATTGAAATTGTTATTAAACATATAAAAAAATTTAAATATAATATTTTCCTTAATTTAATTAATACAGGCGATTTGGACAACAATTTTGCTACTAAATTTGTTGAAGGTAAAAATAAATTGAATAAATTCTGATTTATTTAAAAGTTTACATCAGAATTGCCCTTTTATATAATTAATTAAGTGTGCATATATAAATTGTTTAAACTTGTTAAAATAATTCTTTATTAATTAAAAAATTTTTTTAATTAATTTTAATAAACCTAAGACTATGAAAAATCTGATGAAGAATTTCTTTTAAAAATAACCGAAACATTTGGAAGTATAAATTGTAAAATATATGAAATAGACAGTGAAGAAGAAAATGAAGAAGAAGAAAAAGAAGAAAATAAAAATAATAAAATAAAGAAAAAAATAAATAAAAAAGAAGAAGAAGCTAAAGTTGAAAAACTTTTAGAAAAATTTAATTTAACAGATGAAGATAAAACAATTAAAAAAAATAAATTAAATAATCCAGCAACTAGCAATAAAAATAGTGGACACACAAAAAAACGGAAAAATAAAAAAACTAAAGCAAAAAATATAAAAATTATTAAAGAAGATATTAATGAAGAAAATGAATCAAGTGAAGAAAAAATTATAGAAATAAAAAAAACTGAAGTGAATTTAAATAATAATAATAATTTAAAAGAAAATAATGAAGGTGTTTGGAAATTAAATAAAAAAGAAGAGATTAAAAGGAAAAGAGAAGAAAATAAACTTAGAAAAGAAGAAGAAGAAAAGTTGAACAAATTAAAGGGAAAACAGGCGGAATTAAATAATGAATATCCTTGGAATAATTTTAAAAAATTAAATTATAAAACTTATAGTATAAAAGGAAAGGAAATAAATAATAAACTTGATCAGAATGTTGAAATTAAAGAGTTGGAAAAAACAGAAAAAACTGAGAAAAAAGAAAACTTAAAGGGCAAAGAAATCGAAGAAAATAAAAACAAATTAATAAATAATAAAATAATAAATATTAAAAATCAAAGTTTTAAGTCTAAACTTATTGGAAATACAGGTGAAGAGACTACTAATACATTAAAAGAATTTAATTTATTAAATTTAAAAATATATTTTGATGAATCTGAATTATTAAAAGTTTATAAACAATTTATTTCAAGTGAAGGAGAACAGAAAATGTTAATTTCAGAATTGAATATTGGAGTTATTATAAACGAAATTAAACAAAGGTTTGATAATATTACAAGGGTGAACAAAAATAAAGAAATTAGAAGTAACAATTTATTAATTGGAAATAATGAAGGTAAGAATAAAAGAAATTGCCTTACTGTTGAGGAATAAATTTATTTTAATTTTACAGTTAAAATAGAGGAAAATAAAACAATTAATTTAATTGATCAATTAGAAGATGAATTTAATAAATTAATTGAAGAAAATAATTTTATTTTAAGAAATAATTTATTAAATTTAGAATATAATTTACACATTTTATTAAAAAAATTAAATTTAGTAATGGATGGATGGAAGATAGAAAATAAACAAAATAATATTAAAATAGAATTTAATAGTGAAATTAACAGAGTAAAAAGTGCATTGCACAAAGAAAGGTTTAATTAAAAAAAATATTTATTTATTTATTAAAAAAATATTTATTATTATTTTTGAGCTTTTATTAATGTAATGGTTTAGTTAATACCAAAATTCCAATCGTATAAAATTTTGTACGAATGTAGGAGGTTAAATAAAAAATCATTTTAAATAGTTAAAAATAAGAGAAAATTATATTAAAAATAAAAATAAATTAAATAATTCTTATTAAAGGTTATCTTTAATATTTATTAATCAACAATGGGAAAAAATAGAGAAAATTAAACAAAAAGGAATTTTAAATTCACTAATTGATAATTCATCATTAAGAGGATTTTCAACATTTTTATGTCAAAATAGAACCAGAACAGAACAGAAAATGTTGTTAAGTAAGTTAATTAAAAAGAATGTCTGTGCGGTTGCGTCTTAATATTTTTAAAATAATGAACAATCATTTAAAAAATATTAACAATTATTTATCAAAGACTAGACCTTGTTCTTTAATAAATTTAATTAAATTAAATTTTTAAGGTTCAAATGACCAATTAAACAATTTAATAAAATTGCCATTTAAAGAATTGCCTTACACTTATTATAAGAAAGGAATGGCAGAAAATTCTGTTAGTACTTTTTAAATAAATAATTAAAAATAGGATAATTTAATTAAAAAATATAATTAATTAGTTAAAACCCTAATTTTAAGTTAATTAAATTAGTAAACAATTCACCCAATAAATATATTCAAACAGAAAATGAAATTAAATACATAAATAAACTTATTCAATATTGGGGTAATTATTTTAACTGTCCAAATATTGAATTTTTATTGACGGGTTCACGTTTATTAAAATCTGATAATTCTGATTCTGATGTTGATGCAATAGTTGTATTAAATAGACAAGAAAATGATGGTTGTAATATTAATGAATTAAATCAGTTTTATGGGGATTCGAATACTGATTTATGTCAGCCTTATAGTACTAATATTTTGGAATGCGATGATTATTCTTTTTATTGTACATTATGTCAGGTAAATTAAAAAAAAACTTTTTAATTAAAATTTAATTTAATTATTTATTAAAAATTAAAAGAAGAGAGGGAAGAGAGTACAGAGTAGCTTAGATTTCTCTCTTCTTTTTTGTGTGGTTAAGTTGGTCGCTGCTTTCTTCCTTTCTGTTTCTTTTAATAAATAAACTTTAACAATTAATTTAATTAATTAAATTAAAAAATATTTTGTATAATAGAAATAAAAAAATCTTTTTATTTTCAATTTCCCCTTTTATTTAATAAAACTAAAAAATTGTTTAAATATTTTAATTTAATTTCAGAATTCTAATATTCACCAACTAAGAAAGAACATGCACACACGCATCAGAATAATTGAATTTAATACCTTATTTACTAAATTTGATTTAACATTTATTTTACTGAACGAACCAAATCTTAAAAAATCAGAAAAATATTCACCTGTCAGTAAATTAAATAAAAATGAATTAGAAATAATAATTCAACATTATATAAAACAAATAGAAGAATTAAATAAAAAGTCTGTTTTGATTGAATTTAAAGAAAAAATTAAAGAAAAAAGAAGCGAAATGCTTTCATTAGCATCATATAATTCAAATAAAATAATTCTTAAAATAATTAAAAATAATGGGAATTTATACAAATTTCAATTTGTTACAAAAACGTTAAAGCAATGGAGTCAAAGTAAATTAATTAATTTAATTGAAAAAAAAATAATTTTTTTTTTCAGACCATTTTATTTATGACAGTCAATTTGGCTTTTTAAATGGAGCAGCATTAAATATATTAGTAATTAAACTTGTTTTGCTTTATTTTGACTCTTCTCTGCTTAGTTTACTCGAAAAGTTCTTTCAGATTTATAGTGAATGGTTTAATTTATTTTAATTAAATTTTTAATGCAATTTAATTTAAAATAAAGGAATTGGGAATATCCAATTAAATTAAAAGAATTAACCCAAAATATGTCTAATAGTTGGACAGTTAAGACTGAACTTGAAGATAAACGAAAATTATTCTGTTCTGATTATATTAATAATTGTAAAAACTTGAATAGGTTGGAAAAACATTCAAACACATTAATTGTTGTTTTAACGCCTGGATTTCCCGAACAAAACTGTACTTTTAATGTTAATTATTCTACCAAACAAATAATTAAAAAAGAGTTGGAAAATGGTAAAAAATAATATATTATTTATTATTAATTTAAATAATAATTATTTTTTTCTAATTTAATGACGGTCTTTAATTTTCTAAATTTAAGGAAAGAATATGTTTAATTATGCAAAGAATAAAACTGGTGAACCTAAAGAAATAAGATATAATTGGAAATTGTGGTTAAATGGTACCAGCTTTTTAAAAAAGGTTATTTAATAATTAACATAATATAGGTATTTAATTAATTAATTTTAGTATAATCATTTTTTGCTTGTATTGTGCTTTGGAAGTAAAAATAATTTAAAAGAAAGTGAAAACTATTGTAGTTTTGTTGAGAGCAGGTTGCGTCTACAGTCAATTTTTACAATAGAGGACGATCAAGAATTAATTAAATATACACATATTACAGGGAGAGAACATTGGATAACTGAAGAAGCTTTTAGAAAATATAGGTAGTTTATTAATTAATTATTTGGTTAAAGCTATTTAATTGACCTTTTTATTTAATCAAAAATAATTTTAAAAATTAAATTTTAGAGGATATTATTTCAAATATTGGTGGATTGGACTTGAAACATTTAGAGAAATTGGCCCTAAAGAAATGGAAAAAAATATTTGGTTAAACGAAATTTTAACAAAATTTACGGAAAATATTAAAAAGCAAACACCTTATACTTTGACACAATCAGGCGGAAGCGTTGAATTATTTTATCATTATTTTAATAATGACAACAGGAATTAAATTAGAGTTAAAAATAATTACTAACTAGTATAATTAATAAAATATTTTTGTTTATAAAACATTTAAATATGTATGTATAAATATTCAAATATAGATTCTGATTTTTATGTTTTAAATATATTCTGATTTTAATTTTTTAAACATATTCTGATTTTTATGTTTTAAATATATTCTGATTTTAATTTTTTAAACATATTCTGATTTTTATGTTTTAAATATATTCTGATTTTTATGTTTTAAACATATTCTGATTTTTATGTTTTAAATATATTCTGATTTTTATGTTTTAAATATATTCTGATTTTTATGTTTTAAACATATTCTGATTTTTATGTTTTAACTATCTTTTGGTCTTCAGTGTTGTTATTTACTTCGATTAACATTTGTAGTTGTAGAAAAAATAAGCGTAATAAAAACATTGTCAATCTCAACGGAAGTTTCTCATATTCCAGAATCAGAATGACAACTATCGCTTCGCAATGGCCTAATGCGATTTTTAAATTTAAGATTAATTCCACGTTCCCTTCAACATTGCAAAATATTTATCAGTCTGTTGTTGCGCAACTGTTGGAGAAATTCTGTTAATTGTTGGAACTGTCTGTGTTTTATTTAATTGTTTAATACAACAAAATATATCTGTACATATTTTGAAGAAATTTCTCCGTAGAATTTTATGAAAACTTTAAAAATGTCTAATAGAATTATTTTAAATTTTAAGCCTACAATATTGTCGTAGAAAGTATTAAAAAGTTAATACACGCAATAGCCAAATTATTGCATTGTGACTAAATTTAAATAAAATAAATTTATTATTCTCATTGTTTTTTATTTAAAAATTTCTTAATAAATTATTTTGTGCTAAAAATAAGAAAAGACTTCCCATCAGTATCTTTCTAATTAAAGACTTTATATTTTAAATAAATAATTAAATAAATTTACTAACAATTATTTCATCCTTAAAGTCATCGGCCTCAAAAAAGAGTGAATAAAATGTTTGTGAAATTGCAGTTAATACTCCAGCTACAAAATAAGCAATTATTGTTGGCGTTAATTGGAATGCTGTCCGCATATTTTCCAGGTACTATTAAAAATAATTATTTAAAAACTCTTAACTATTTTTAAAGAAATATTTATTATTTAATTACCTGATATCTTTTCTTCAATTTATAATCCGATATTGGTCTATTAATATTTAATAAGCTAACAGGCTGTCTCCCTTCAATAATTGATAATTTACTATTTTTTGAAAAATTATTTTTTAATTTATTTTTATTGTAATGCCAGATAATACCAATTAACTAAATTTAAATTAATTTAAAAAATTAAAAAAAAAATATTTTTACAATAATTTCAATTAATCCGATTAGAGCAAACAAAACAGAAATTATCGCACTATTTAATGATACATTTTGAGAAGATAAATTATCTTCATTCTGTTGCATTTGTTTGTAAATAAAGTTAATAATTGATAAGATTAACTTAAAAATAAATAATAAATTTTTTAAGGCGGAAATAAATTAATTTAAAATTTAATTTTTAATTAAATTAAATTAATTAAACTTGAAAGTATTTTTATTTAAATTTATATTAATTTTAAAATGCCTACAAAAATAAAAATCCATGAAATAGTAAATACCCTTCCCTTTTCTGTCTCATAACATTTAGTCAAAATTGTTGCACAAATTCGTTCTATAATAATTAAATGACAAAACATCATGCGAGAAAAAATGGGCAATTGAACAAAATATTGAACTGGTAAGCATCTAAAAACAATTATTAAAAAGAAATAAATTAAAGTTTAACCTAAATTCAGTTTGAAACCAGAATATATCTCCAGTGAAATATTTAATTGCTCCAACAAATAAAAGACGTATAAATGACTCAAATACAATTAATATGCTTTGAGTTAATAAAATAAACTTAAGATTGCGATGGAGTAACTTAAAAAAATTAAATGTTTTAAGTTTTAACAAATATAAAATCAGAACATTTTTAAAACATTAGTTTCTGATGTTTAAATTGTTTTCCAGAATGAAATGTTTAAAAACATTCTCTTCCAAACATGCAAACATTTGTTTGTTTTTCTATTAAAAACATTCAGAACGAAAACAAAAACATTTTCCGGAAACTAATCTAAACTTTCCCTATTAAATGAACAAAATAAACTTACTTTTGTACAATATATGATTTTTAGATTAATTATTCCCAAAGGTATATCTATTAAATGAACAGCAAATTCAAGTAAAATAACTATCCAAGCAATTAAGTGTTCTTGAAAAGTAAAATTGTCTATTTTATTTAATTCATTTGAGTCTAGTCCCAAATAATTAATTTCAAACAATGTTAAATTATGCATTTTTGTTTACTAAAATTATATTAAAAAATTATTTAATTTCTAGGGGTAAGCAGATTTTTTTACTTTCTGTTGCCTCTTCTTTACAACTTTAAAAATACACATAATTTTGTATTGTTAAAACTATTTAAATTTTAATTTAAATAATGCTTCTTCTGTTAAAAACTAAGTTGGAAATGTTAAAAGAATTTAATAAAAATTAAAATTCAATTTGTTAAAAATTATTTCTAATTATTTAAACATTTCCGCTTATATAGAAAAAAAAACTTTTTTTAGTCTTTATTAAGTTAATAATTTAATAAAGTTAAAAATGGATAATAAATGTAAAAATTAAACAAAAGAAAATAAGTAGAAATTCTTTGAAATTATTTAAAAAGGTTTGGAATAAAATTAAAAAATTTTTTAAAATTTTAAATAAATTAATTAAAAATAAAATTCTTTTAAGAGGAAAAATTGTAAAATAAAGACTAAAATTATTCAAGATTTGATGGTTTAATCATGATTATTTTTTAAATAAATTGAAATAACTATGTATTTGTTAATTTATTTTATTTTTAAAATATTAAAATAATTTTAGTTTTCTCGTTGAGAAAAAAATTAATAAAATAAAATAATTTCCTTAAATTTAATAAAAAATGAATTTTTACTTTTAGAAAATATTAAGCCTTTATTTAATTAAATTATGGTTTCACAAGATATTTTAATTGTTTATACTCAAGTGACTTAGATAATTAAATAAGTAATAAACAACAAGTTTATTTAATTTTGTTTAATATGAACATTAAATAAAGGAAGAAACACACATAAAACACATAAAAAATGCGTTAAAGTTTAATAGAATTAAATAAAACTTAAAACTTTAAACTAACAAGTTTAAATAAATTTAATTAAATAAAGCATGTTTTAGGCTATAAAAATAAACAAGAATTAATATTTATTAATTTATTTAAATATATTTATTTGTTAATTAATATTTTGACGTTTTTTTAAATATTATTTTTTAATGCAATTTTTATAAAACATTAAATACATATTTGCAGAAATAAAAGAAAAATTAAATAAATATTTTTAAGAAATTTGGTAAAACACGCAAACACTAAAGAGATAGAAAGTTGTATTTTAGCATTAAATTAAGTTTATTTTTTTGTATTTCTTTGTTTAAGTGTTTTTCTCCTGTTGGAAGTTTTATTTGCTAAAAACATTAAACAATTAAAACAAATGTTGTGTTTGTTAAAAATAAACTTATGAGAAGCAATTTTACAAAAATACTAAAAGTAAGTTTTAATTAACTAATAAACTACACTTTTAAAATAAAACCTCTAAATAATTAAACAAAATTTAAAATATATGGATTTAATGTTTTAATTAAACCTTACTTTTTTAATATAAAATATTAAAAATTAAACCAAAAATTTATTTAATTTAAATTTTAATATTTTAAAGATTAGCATAAAGTAAAAAATTAATAATTTAAAAAAAAGTTTAGACCTAAAACGGAATTATAATTTATTCAAAAATTGTTTCAACGCACACTTAACTTCCCTTTTTATTCCAAATAATATTTAAAACATCCTTTTTGGATTATTTAAATATATTAATTTTAAACGTTGATTAGTTAAGAACCACGCGATTTAAAAAAATTAAGTAAAAGAAGATTAGATTATTTTATTTAAATTATTTTACGAGCCCTATATTTAAATAAAATGAATTAATAATTTACTACATTTTTAAATTAATTTAATTAGATTCTTTACTTTAAAATAAATAAATAATTAATTTCCTTTAATAATTAGATATTTAATTATTTATTTAATTTAAATTAATTAATTAATTAAGGTAAAATTTCCTTAATATTTGGACGTAAATAATGAATACCCTTTCATTCATTTGTATTATTATTATCTCCCTTCCATCTTTTATATTAAGTCAATGTTCTAGTGATTGGACTACAAATGTTGGTAGTGATGGAAATACTTATGGATATAAAGTAATCCTTGCCGATATGATCAACTTTTTTGAAGTAAATTTTAAAGGAAATAAAATATTAAAATATATGAAGGGTATTAAAGGATTCCATTTAAATTAAAAATAATTTGATTCTACAGGCTCAGGATCTCTGCATAGCCCAAGGATCACACGTCGCCAGTATCCACAGTAATGTCGAAAATAATTTTGTCGGTTCATTGGCTGCCAACTTGCTCAATCAGTGCCAGAATAATAACTCTGTTTGTTCTCAACGGGTCTCACGTACAACCACTGATGGGCTAAGGCTAGATCAACTACTACGTTCCTTTTGGTTAGGAATGCATCGTGTGCAATATTCTCCTTGGTATAATGCAACAGTGGATTGTATTAACTCAGACTCTACACCTTGTGATTATGGGGTGTTTAATGGGGTTGCAGATCCAAAACAAAATGTAACACCCTGGTCACAGGGAAACCCTTCAGGATCAGATCAAGGGAATGGGGGTGAATACTTCATTATCTCTTCTTCTATATATTTATTAATTTAAAAAAAAATAATTAAGTTGGCGACACCGAGGACTGTGTGGAAATGCACTCCCCTGGTCTATGGAATGACATGGGTTGTTATCACAAACTTGGAGGAGTTATATGTAAAAAGAACTGTACTTCTTTAGTCTGTCCTACAACAACACAAACAACTACTAGTAGTAGCAGTAGTAGTAGTAAAAGCACAACTATATTGTCAACTAGTACAGTTAAAGGAGATTCAGGTGGTTATATATGCGGTTCAGATGATTGGCCATGGAAATATAATAATAAAACAGGAAAAGCCTATGCCTATAAAATGTTTAATTCGACTGGGAATTATTGGGAGGTTTGAAACTTTTTTAATTAAAATTTAAATATAATTTAATAATGGTATAAACGTCCAAGGGAAAATAGGGATAATAAATAAAAAAATCTTAAATAATTTATTTATTAATAAAAACAAAAAAATTAAAAAAAACACATTAAATATGCGTAAAGAAGAAGAGAGCAATCGCCTCCAACTTAACCACACAAAGAAGAGGAAAAGAGAGAGAAGCATAAATTACTCTGCGCTCTCTTCCTTTGTCTAAAATCCCCCCTTTATTCGGTTATTTTAACATAACTTTTTTTTAGATTAAGATAAAAATATAAACTAAAATTTAAAAAATGGGAAATAAAATTAGCTTTATTTTAAATTTAAAATTTATAAAATTAGACCAAAATTTAAAAAATTTTAATTAATTAAATTAAAGCTTAATGATAAATGTTATGATTCCTGTGCTTCTCCCTGTTCAATTGAAACAGAAGAAGAGAATCAATATATTTTACAAAATGTATTTTCCAACGGATTATCCAACCAAGGAAGGAAAAAGAGAGCAACAACTGATTCAACTTGCATATATACAGGAATACATCGTTACATGACTAATCCATCAACTGGTGTGATAGGTTGTAGTTGTGACGATGAGGGTTCTTGTGACTATGGAAATGGAGATACTACAGTTAAATTAATAATAATTAAAATTAATATTTATTTTGTCTTTAAAATAAATTAAAAAAATATTTTTTATTATTTAGACAACGACAACCGTTTCCTTAACTTCAACATCAAAGGCCTCTAGCTCTACAACAACTAAAAAAGCATCCACTACAACTATATCCACAACAAGTAAATCAACTACAGGAACACCAATTCGAACGAGTACTGTAGCACCCAACAGTCCGTGGTCGCCTGGATGCCCGGCTAATTCAACTACAGGGTTGGGCGATGGAGATGGTTACGGCACTAAAAATTGTGTTGGCATTGGATCTAATGGGAAATGGAAGGATCAGGCTTGTGAGAGGCCGGGCAATGGTATAATATGTAAAAAACTGTGTATTCCACCAACTAACATATAAAAATGATAAAATGGAAAGTAAAGATAAAATACCTCTTATTGTGATTTAATTAATTGAATGCAATTAAATAATAAAAAATTACTTTGAAAAATTTATCGCTAAATAAACTAGGTAGTTAAATAAAATTCCAAATGGAATAAATTTTGGTATTGAATCAAATTAAAAAAAATAAAATAAATAAAGAGGTAAAAATAGTGAAGTAAACTGTTAAAGGACATACTGAATTTAGTCAATTAAAACAATTAATTAATTTTAGATCAGATAATTCTTTATTCAGTTAACTTCATAATTTGCCCAAAACTAAAGAGCGGACTTTATCTTAGAAATATTTATGAATTTTTAAAATAACGTCAAAGTGTAATAGTCCGCTCTTTAAAAAGCTAAGCCCAAAAAACTAACCCAAAATATCACCTTGTTAAAAAATAAATAAAATAACCCCCACTTTCATAAGCAAAAATAAATGCTCCACAAAAAAGACCTTCATTTTTGTTATCAATGTATAACGGGTGCTTTCCCTTTACGATAAATTGTATATCCCTCTTCACGCATCTATTAAAAGAAAAAAATAAAATAATTTAAAGTTTATTTATTCTTAGACTCATTGTCAGTTAAAAAGCAAAATTTCTTTTTTTCTCTCAAAACTAAATTAATTAAATATTTTTAATTTAAATACAATTGTTTAAAATTAATTTTTATTTTACCTTTGCCTCTTCAGTTTTTGGAAAATAAATATAATTTTCTTCTTTTCGTTCAGTCCTCTTCTGTTCAAATATTTCATAATTAAATCCAATCCATTGTATATCAGAATGTATTTCTTCAGAAGGTGCATTAATATATGCTGAATGACTACTTGAAGTTTCTTTAATTTCTGTTGCTTTGTGAGTGTTTTCAATGTAAGCATATTTCTCTTTTATATAATGCATTCTAAATAATATTTATTTTATTTTCAAGTTTATTATTTAAACCTTTCGTTAAAAAAGTATTTTTGTGTGTATGTTGAAGTAAAAATATCTCTGAATTTACTGTTTTGAGGAAAAGCTGAATTTATTAATTGGGTAATTAAATATTCAATATTATTTGCAGAGGAACCTTCCAACATGTTAAACCCAATAAAAGGAATAGTTTTGAACATTTGTGAACTAAAATAATAATTAATTAATTTTAAGAAAATCAGAATTTTATTTTTTATTAAAATAGTAGAAGCAAAGGCAAATATTTAAATAATTTATTCAGCCCTGTATAAGAGCATAAAACCAGAATTTTTTAATTTATTAATTCCTTGTTCTATTCTAAATTTTTTAATTTTTGTTTTAGCTGGATAATTAATTATTTAATTATTAATATTTACCTTGTATTTTCTAGTGTACAAATTTGGTATTCGTTTATATTATTAAATAGTTCCTCTTCTCCAGAAATCCAAGAATACATTGCTCTTCTCAATCTACTATCAATCGTTGAGCATAACTTTTCTGGGTCTTTTGCTGTGTTCGGTTTGCATTCAATAACAATAAAATGCTCATAAATACTTGTACAGTCTAATTCCTCAAAAATAGAGATGTTTTCACCATATTCTTCAGATTGAGTTATATTATTAAATTCATCAAATTTGTAGTAAGCTTAAATTAATTAAATTAATTGAGAATAACCAATTTAATCCCCCCTCTTTTTATCTCAAAAAATATTTTCTTTCTTCTAACAAACCAAGTTTCATCTCCCTTTTAATAATATGTAAAGAATATTCATCAACATTGAAAGCAGTGTTTTGTTCAGGGAATGATGATATTATTATTGGCATTATGCCATCTTTAGACATATCCCAAAAGTCGTTGAAATTATTAAATTCAGTCATCTCTGAGGGTGTTAATTCTTCAATAAGTACTGGCAAAGGCCATTCCCTTAATTATTTAATTTAAATTGAGTGGACTCTAAAGGACCCAAATTTATA
The DNA here is from genome assembly GCA_018905775.1 of Meloidogyne exigua. Taxonomy (NCBI): domain Eukaryota; kingdom Metazoa; phylum Nematoda; class Chromadorea; order Rhabditida; family Meloidogynidae; genus Meloidogyne; species Meloidogyne exigua. Next base: position 168,432 of record JAGUQR010000194.1, on the reverse strand, counting down.
CCATGCACTGTAAATTTGAAAGAATTGTTTAACTAAAAAATTTAATTCTCCAAAAGGATAAATTAAACAAATTTTTGTAGCCATTACAAGCAAAATTGTTCCGCTTAAATACCCAAATGAATTGGAATAGATTTGACGTTCTAAAAATTATAAATTTTATTTAAATTAAAATAAAAATACTTTTTGCCCATTTGTTTAACTAAAAAATTTAATTCTCCAAAAGGATAAATTAAACAAATTTTTGTAGCCATTACAAGCAAAATTGTTCCGCTTAAATACCCAAATGAATTGGAATAGATTTGACGTTCTAAAAATTATAAATTTTATTTAAATTAAAATAAAAATACTTTTTGCCCATAATTTAACAGTGCGTATTAAATTTGTAAAAATTGATTGTCTTGACTGATGAATTAAATAAAACTTTGCTCTATATGTAAACCGATAGCCTTAAAATAAAATAAAGAAAAAAATAAAAAATTAAAAAATTAAAAAAATTAAAAAAATTAAAAATTAAGGCAACACAAAATCGTCTATTTTTCTTCTTTTAATTATTTTTAAAATTATTTTTAATTTAATTTACTTGTCAGTAACAATATGCTTTCAGTATAATTGTACTCAGAACGGTTAAACATGTGAATAATTAGGTTATTTAATATAGCTATATTTCTTTCCAATATATCTTTTGATTCATGGATGGCTAGGTTAAGGTCTTCAGGTATTTCATTGTATGGAATTGGAGCAAATAAAATATCCATCTTTTGATTTCTGTATTTAATGTTGATAATGGGGAATCGACCAGTTAGTATTACCTTCATTTTAATAGTTTCTGGCTAAAAATAATTTTTTAAAAAAATTTTAAAGTTTAATAAAATTGTATAAAAGGAAGTAAAGCACTCCCCTCTTTCTTTCTTTTAATTTAATTAAAACCTCGTTTTCATTCATTTCCTTAACTAAATTTTCTAAATAACTGGAGAATGAATATTCTTTAAATCCAAATAATATATTATGTTCTGGACATATTCTTTTATTTTTGCTGATATTGTTTTGACATAATTTACAGGACAAAATGTCCTGAATTCCCAAATATTTCATTGGAAGTAGAAAAATAATATCCAAATCAGAATTTTCTACGTCTGCTCCGATTAAACTAGACCCACCAATTAACATTGAAAAGCCTAATTAAATTTATATATTTTTAAATTAAACTTTATTTAAGCTAAATTAATGGTTAATTGTCCTTTTTTAATTTTATTAAAATTTTTAGAAATTTTAATTAATTAAAAATCTCAATTTTGTTGTTGAACCTCACCTTTACTATTTTATTAATAATTTAAAAGCAACTAAACATTTTAAAATATTAAAATTAATTTTCTATAAAATAGACCATTCAAGAATGGATTATTAAAAAATATAACAGACCCTATTTTAAATAATTTAAATATTAATTTTTGTCTAAAGCATTTAATTAACCTGAATATTCAACATTAATGTCATCACAACGCATTGTAATCCAATATCTAACAGCCTTGTTTATCCAATTCTCAACATACTCCTTGTTTGGATTTGTGTAACTATTTCTATTTAAATAAGTTAACAACTTGAAAAAAATATTAAAAACAAGTTTATTTAATTTTTATTTTTACAACCTTTTCATTCGCATAGTTGTTTTGTGTATTAATTGAATATTGACTAAGTTCGTAATAAACTGGACTTAGACAGTCACTTTGTGAAGAAAAGTTGGAGATTGAAGGAATGCAGTTTTGTATACTACTATCTTTAATTTAAATTATTTAATAAATTAAATTAATTTATTAAAGTGTAAGGGATTTTACAACGACCTTAAAAGGAGCGACTTATTTCAAGTTTATTTTTAAATTAAACTTTAAAAGAAAAAGAAAATCTTTTAAGAATTAAATAAATGGGTTAAATGAACATCAACATTTTGTTAAAAATTTAAATTAATTATTTATTAAAAAATTTATTTATTTTAATTAAATATACCCAAATATTGTTGAGACATTGAACTTTTAAATTTCTCTATTACTGTAATTAATTCATCAGCGAATTTCTTTACACTTCCTTCTTGATATTGCCCCACAAGAATTAAAAAATTTACAAAAAATTTCTTTGAAATTGTTAAATTTCCATTAACAAAAGATTCGAAATTTTCAAAACTTTGTTTTGGAATACGCATATATTTTGAGGTAATTTCTACATTTTTAGAAAAAATTAAAGCAAAATATTTAAAATGTAATCCATTTATTTCATCTAAATAATTACTTTCATTTATTGTTAAACTAAATATTTAAATTATTATTTTAATTTAAATAAATATATATTAAGTAAAATTAAAACCTTTCATGTGCTTCAAATTCATTATGAATATTAATAATATTATTAATTAAACTCCAAAATGATTGAGGTAATTTAATCAAAACATAATGCATTTTAATTAATTTATTAAACAAGTAATTATAATAGTCAAGTTTATTTATTGCAGCAGGTTTGGTTGTTTCAGCATTATTAAAGAAAGTTTCTTTAAATTTACCCCAACTGTTATCAACTTGTTTTAGTTGTTTTTTAATGTTTGTGTTTATGTTTATAAAACTTGTTTTCATAATTAAACCTGTGCTAATTATTTTTTCTTCAATGTTTTTAACCAAAACAAACATATTTAAAAATACTCTTTCTTCATTATCAAGTTCATTTTAATTCAGTAGTATTTTTTATTTTTTCAATATGATTTAAACGAATAAAATATAATTTAGTTAAATAATCATCCATTGCTTTTAATGTTATTTTTATTCCTTTCTTTCTTCTTGTTTCATTATATATTTCTTAAATTTAAATTAATTAAAAAAAAAAAGTTTATTTATTTATTTGTTTTAACTCCTATTAAATAAAAGAGTAATCCGGAATGTCCGGAAAAATGTTTTAAAATAAACTTAGTTAACCAAGTTTATTTAAATTAATTACTTTGTAAATTTGCAACTTCTCCCCATTCCTTTTGCTCCTTTGAATATTCTTCTTCAGGTTGAAAGGAGCTTATAGGATATTCCTCTTCTTCAGCAATAGTTGTTTCTTTAATATGTATTCCCTTCTGTTTTCCCCTCCACTTTTGACCTTAAAAATTAAAAAATAATATTTTTATTTATATTAAATAATTTAAGGGATTATAGGGATAAAATTAAATATAATTTTAATTAAAATTGTACCATAAAATTGTTCTTGATGTCCATAATCAATTGGTTGTTGATATGTTGGTTCATAGTGTGTTGTACTTCCAGTAGTTTCAACTGGATCAAAATACTTCACTTCCTCTGCTGATGTTTGTTCCGTCTCTTCTTCAGTCTCTTCAATCTCCTTAAATAAATTATAATTAAATTATTAAATAAATATATTTATTTTTAAATTAATACATGGGATTCACTTGTTGATGTAACTACCTAAAAATTTAAATTTAAAATAAAATAATTAAATTAATTAAGAAAATAAGGTAATTTCGAATAAAAAAAGATTTAATATATTTAATTGTTTAAAATTAAAGTACTTCTTTTTGTTTATATGGCCTTGGTGCGTAGGCTAAAGCTTTTCTTGACATATCAGTTTTGAACTTTTCATATTTTTCTCCCTTTCTTAATTGCCCTAGTTTTTTAACAAAGCTTTTAGAATCCAAATTTGTTAAATTTTGAATTGAATTGGCTAAATTAAATTAAATTAAAAATGTATTTAATTTTAAAAAAGGAGAATAAAAGGCCCAAAAAGGGAATGTTTAATACTCTAATTATTTAAATAAAATACTTTGATCATCTTTAATGGCATTTTCCAGCTCAGTTAAATTGTTCTTCAAAAACAAATCAACTAAATATTCAAGATGCATATTTTGTTGTTCTTCAATTCTATGAGCTTTTTTGCCTCCACTAAGTTCCTTTTCAATACATAAATCAATAAAAACTCCAAGTTTATTATTATCATCTACTTGAGTTGATTTTAAATATAACTCATAATTATAAGTTGGATTAGAGTTAATATATTCCATTCCAAGTTTTGCACAAAATGCTACAGTCTGTAAAAATGATGGAGTTGAAAGGTATGCGTTTGCATATTCCTCTACAAAAATAAAAGTTTTCTGAAAAGAAAGAAATAAAGAAAAAAAAGTTTTATTAATTTACAAGCATATCTTCCTCTATTTCAATTTCATTTATTTCTTGTTGTGAATTAATAAAGTATTTTTTATTTAGAGTTTCACCTAACCAATAGTTTCCGATTAATTTTGGCCATTTTAAAAGAAAACTTTCATCACAAAAGTTATAAACATCTATAATTAATTAATTAATTAATAATATTTAATTTATTTAATACTATCAAGGAAATCAGGTATCCAACTGGCAAAAATAGCATATTCGATATAAACTTTTGCTCTCCATTTTATGATAATATTATTTACGAGGAAGTCCGTGTAAATATTTGACAAATAAGGCCCTGAAAAAATTACATTGCATTAGTAATATAAATTTAAAATTAGAAAGTGAAGGTTGATTATAGGCCTTTCAGCCTTAAACCCTTAGTTTTATTTTTATTTCTTTAGTTTCAAGTTTATTTCAAGTTTCAGATTTTGTTTTATTTGATGTTTTAAGTTTCATGTTTATTTCAAGTTTTAAGTTTCATGTTTATTTCAAGTTTTAAGTTTCATGTTTATTTCAAGTTTCATGTTTATTTCAAGTTTTAAGTTTCATGTTTATTTCAAGTTTCATGTTTATTTCAAGTTGCAAGAGAATTACAATAAAAGCATTTAATATAACACTCTATATTTAGACTTTAAATTTAAAAAACGTTCATTCCCAAATTCATTACAAAGTTTTGTAAGTATTATATCATTGTTGTTGTTACTTAAATATTTTTAAATTAATTAAATTAATTAATATATTTAAATTAATTAAAATTATTTTTAAATAACAAAAAGAAATATCTAAAAATAAATATTAACTAAAATTTACCTTAAAAAATCTCTAAAATTTGAACCATCTTTCATTAAATATTTATCAAAAATAATAAATTTAGCTTCCCTAATAATTTCTATATTTTCTTGTGAATTAAGAATTTGTATTCTTCTATTCTTATTTTTACAGTCAAAGTTAGGCCTTATTTTGTATTTAATATTTTTATTAAATATTTCATAGTTAGAAGAAATAGTTGCCGCAATGTTATTACGCTCCTCAAGTAAAAAACATATTCCTTCATTTTGGCTACTAATATCATTTGTATAGAATGAAATTAATTCTTTGGGTAAATTGCTACAAGTTTTAAATTAAAAATATATTTATTTAAATATTTTTAAAGAAAATAAATATTAAATTTAATTAATTTAATTCTTTTTTTTTATTATAAAATGTTTCCTGAGACATTTTTAAATGAAAGAGAAAATGTATATAATTTATAAATTAAAAAAGACCTTAATCTAGTAAATCCAACTACTCCCTTATCTCTCATTAATTTATCCCCAGCCTTTCTAACCACATGTAGAAGTGAAATAAAAATTATTTTATTTCTCCGACTTGTAATTTTATCTTCAGAAGTTGTTAATAATTTAACGTATTGTCGTTCTAATATTCCTTCCATTAATTCTGTATTTAAAGGATTTTTAAATAAATTTGTGGTTTCATTTGACTTTCTAGTAAGCACCTCTAAACAATAAAAAAATTTTTTAATTAAACAATTTATTTAAAAATTACTTGAAAATCTAGAGAACATTGGATGCACATTTATTGGCAGAAAAAGAAAAATAAAAATAATTGAATACATTTTTTTTAATTATTTAATTTTTCTATTAAATTTAATGCTTTTAAATATTAAAAAAATTTTAAGATTAAATTTAAAAATTTTAATTTAATTATATAGAAGCTTTAGACAAGTGATTGAGTGAGTATAAAAGCAAACTTTTTTAATTAAACTTTTCGACTACATAGAGTTGTTAGAAAATATTTATTTTAATTAATTAAATTTAAAAAAGAATAAATAAATTTTATTAAAGAAAAAGTTAAAGCAAAGAAAAATGAATGGCATTGAATAAATTAAAAAAAGCATGAGGGAAATATTGCCAACATGATTAAGACCTCTCCTTGATGTTGAATATACCTATTAATGGAGAGAGAAGGAGATAGGAAATGAAGTGCAGACACAAGATAAATAAAAGAAAGTGCATTTGAGAGGATAAAATTAATAAACTTTAAATATTATTTTTTACATGTAGAGAAAGTAAATTGTCAAACTTGAAACCTAGCGTGGCTATCAAACTTAAAGCATAAAAATAAACTTAGTTGATAGTTGAGAATAAAATGAAATAAATATTAAACAGAAAATAAGGCTAAAATTAAACTTGAATTTTTTACAATAAAGTTTATTTTTATGGCAATCTGTCCAACTTACAATATAGATAGTTTTAACAATTATCTGTCGTGCATTAACTCAATGCAGTCTTAGAAAAAAATTTTTTTTTACGTGTAACTCTTCTCTTCATAATTTTGTCTATTGAGAGAGTTAGAGAAATAGCAATTTTATTAAAATCAATAATTAAATAAATTTTAGAAAATTTAAATAAAAAAAAGTTTAATTAAATATTTAAGTTTAATATTTGTTTCAAAGAAAGGCTGAAGCATTTCCAGAATTCTGAGCTTTCTCTTATTATAAATAAACTTGAAATGCTCTCACATTCTGATTGTATAAAAGGAAGCGCTTAAATTCAACTTTAAAGTTTTATTAAATTTATTATTCAAAGCATTAATTAAATAAATACAAAAATTATTTTATTTTTCAAATTTTTTAATAAAATTTAATAAATTTATTTTTCAATAAAATATTTAATTTTACATATTTTTTGCAGCCTTTTCAGTTAGTCAGTTTTATTAAAAAATAAAATATTGGAAAAATCAATTCATTAATTTTTTTAATTTTCTAAAAATAAATATATTTAAATAATTTTTTAATTATTTTATTTCCAAATTAGATAATAATTGTCTAAATAAACAAATTTATTTAGCTTTAAAAAAATTAATTTAGCAATAATACAAAGTATTTAAATACCAACCTAATTTATTTTTAATTAAATAAATTAATTAAATTAATTATGAATATTCAAATAATTTTCCAAGTCCTTTTTGCATTGTTTTTTACAATTATTTTCAATTCTAATGGTTTGTTTTTAATTTAAAACTTTATTAGTATTACCTCAACCATCCCCTTTCTCTATTTTATTTAATTAATTAATTTAAGCCGAACGTTCTGTACGAACTCATCCTGCCCAAATTCATGGATTGCCTCCCCAACAATCAAAAAACATAAATTAATTCAGATGACAAAGAGAAGGATTAAAGGATAACAGAAAAATGGAAGTAACACAATAAATAAATTAATTAAAAATTTAATTAAATTTAATAATTAAAGGAATTATAAAATAAAATGATTTTAATGGAATTTAAAATAAATAATGAAAATAACAACATTGTTTTAACAAAACAAATACTACCCCCAATTAAATAGTTTAATATAAATTAATTAAAAACTCAAGGTTTCCAAGTGTTTCAGTATTTAACTATAAACATTAAAGACTTAATTAAATAAATTAATTTACTAAAAAATAAAATCATCAGTCTAAAATATTTTTCTTTTTTTTAAATATTCATTCCCTTGCTTCTACTCATCCTTATTATTATTATCATTATTGGAAGGTGGTTGTTGCTTAAATAAATTAAAAATAAAGATAAAACTTGTTAAAGGCTTTCTGGTTGTTTAATAACGAAAATACAAATTTACACACACAAAAAAAGTTTAATTTTAGTATTTTTAATTAAACCAACTTGAATCTGTCGATTTTGAGAGTTTGTAGGATTTTGAACAACAACGTCAATTTGAGCATTTTCTTGAGCATTTCTCTATTAAAAATAAACTTGAATTAAAAAAAGGTTGAATTATTTAAATTACATTAGCCTCCTCTGCTTGAATGTTCCCCTCTATTCCACCAACTTGTTGAGGCTTTAAAACTGGAATTAAATGAAACATTTGAAGTTAGTTTTACCTCTTGTGGATTTAAAACATTTTCAACATTATTATTAGGCAGTAAATTTTGATTGTGTGTTAATACTTGAAGTTGATGAATACGATCAATTGTTGCAAGAAGTAACCCATGAACTGAAGTGTCATATGACTAAATTATTAAATTAATTAAATAAATAGATATTTAATTTAAATAAAAATTCAAAAGTTTACCCCAACTTCTCTACGCAACAAGGCAACACGTCGACGAGCTTCCTTCAATTTTAAATTTAAAAAAATATTTTAAATAATTAATTAAATAAAATTATACATTTCTTCTAGCTTCTTCTCTCTGTGGATTTAGTCTCGCCTTAAAATTTTAAATTAAAAACTAAATATTTTTAAATTAATTAATTCTATTAAATAAAAATATGTGTAAACATACATTTCTTCTTCTATTTTCCCTTTCTTCGTTTATTCGTCTACCAGGTGCAACAACCACTTGAAATTCACAAATAATGACCATTAAAATAGAAGAAATTAAAAAATATTTTTTTAGTGAAATCATTTTAATTTTTAAAATTTTCTTTTGTAAAGCTAAACTTATCTATAAATTTAATTTTACAAAAAAAAATTTCTCATAATGTTAAGAAAAATAAATTAATTATTTTATTGTAGAGAATAGTTGACCAAAATGTGCTCCCAACTATCCATCAATTAAACATTTTAATAAATAAACTTTTTTATTAATAAAAAATTAAATAAAACAGACAAAATTAAGTGCATTTTAAAGGCTCCCATTTTCTTTTAAAATAAATTTTATTTACGTAAAATGTTGTTTGTCCTATCAAGGGCAATATGAGTGTGCAGCGGCAATTCTTTTTACTCAAAATAGACTTTAATAAATTATATTTTATTTATTTATTTAATTGCACTAATAAAGCACTAACCAGGCGGTACTTTTTTAATGTTAATTATTAATCTACAAAGTTTTTTTTTTAATTTAATTTGTTTAATTAATTTTTGTCTTTTTACTTATTTAATTAATTAAATTGTTTAAAATTTTACCCTTTAAATTTTCAATTTTTTAGCAACTAGAGATTCTTAAAATTCAAAAAAAAGTTTATTTGATGCAATTTAATTCATAAAAAAATAAATTTTAATTATTCTGAAGTAAACAGTTATGTTGACAGAGCCCTTCACGTGAATTTCTTTATTTAATAAATTAAATTGAAAAGGATAAGGAAATTTAAAAATAGAGAAAAAAAGGTAAAAGTCAGGTGCTAATAAATTAATTTTTTTTAAATAAATAATTTAATTTTAAAAATAAATTTAAAAATTAAAATAAGAGGGTTCCCAGATAATCCGTTAATTAAAAAATTAAAAATAATAATATTAATTAATGCAAAAATAATGAATTATTATTTTTTAATTTTCCCAAAATTTTCTAAAAATAAAATTATTTTAAATTTTATTTTCAATAAAAATAAATAAATAAAAATTGTCTCTCTTTATAAATTTACTTAGCTTTAAAAAAATAATTAATTTTGCAAAATTAATTTAAAATTTATTTTTAAATAATAAAATAAATAAAAATAATTAGTGTATTTAAAGGCCAACAAAATGCTTAAAATAATAAATTAAATAACTTAAATTAATTCAATTAAATTAATTAAATAATTAAATTAAATTAATTATGAATATTCGTTTAATTCTTGTAGTCATTGTTGCAATGTTTTTGACTACTATTTTGTCGTCTATTGGTTTTTTTTTTAATTATAAAATTTTATGTTATTTATAATTAATTAATTTATTTAAAATAAAGAGGCCTATTTACCTGTTTACTTTTTATAATTAATTTAAGCTGAACACCGTCCAAGACCACATCCTGGCCAACATAATGGACAACCTGATGAACAATTAAAAAACCTAAACTGATACAAAATGAAGAGATGTTTAAAACAAATTGAAAAAAATAAATTAAAACTAACTGCTGGTGGGAATAAATTAATTAAATATATTCAAATTTAATTAAAAAATAAAATTATTTAATGAATTAATATAAAAATTATTCAAGTCAAATTTAAAGTTTTCGGATTTTGGTAAATTAAAAAACAATAATATTTTTCAAAGAATTTGTATGTATATTATCATTACCGGTAAAATAAAATTTTAATAATTTTCCATGGTCAAGGTCAAGGAATTTTGAAAAAATTCTAACTCCAAAATTCCATATTGAAACACTCCAATTTTTTGTTTTTAGGTATTAGACATTCTATTCTTTAATTTTAAGAAGAAATTACAAAATTTGAATAGAGAACTTTAAAAATATTTAAGGTCAACCTTGATAAAGTTGGAAATTTAAAAAATTTTTAACTCAATAATCCATCATTGAATTTCTCCAATTTTTTGTTTATAGACAATAAACATCCTGTACTTCAATTTTAATAAATTTAGAAAATTTAAAAAACTTTCTGTAGAGCAGTTTGGAGCCGCAAAGCGGCGACTTCTAGCGTGTAACAAAAATAATAAAAAAAACTTTTTCCTTTTATTTTAACATAATGCCAAGAACAGGTAAATAAAGAAAAAGAATTAAATGTCATAGAACAAGTTAGAGAAAAACACTATGAAATAGAATAAATAAAAAACGCAGAGAAAGTAAAATAAAAGAAAGCTATATAAATTTCTCTTTTCATTTAATAAGCTAGTAAAGGAGAAAAAGAAAAAAACAAAAATCGTTAAATATATGAGTAATAGAAATTTTTATTAAATTTTATTCAACTTTTGGTTTTGTTGGTTTAATATTTTGCTTTTTCTTTATTTTAATTATTTAAAATTTATTTAATTATAGATTGTCATTTTACATATATTTTAAATAAATTTGCTTAGTAAAACATGGCTGGACTTGAAGGCAATCCTTTTGCTGATCCTTTTCAGGTTTTATTTTTAAATTAAATGTAAAGCTTAATTATGCTCAAAGCAATGTATAAACTTAGGTAAATTAGAAGTTGTCCATATCCAGGTCCATCTCCAGTCCTACAAGCTTTTTCATTGTTTAATTTATTTAATTCCTTATCTTTTTAGCAAACAAATAATCAAACACCCACGAACAATACTCTACCGCCACAGCTTAGTGGTTATGGAGGAACAGCCCAAAGCGTGCCTGTAAGACCGGTATAAACTTTTAAATATATTCTATTAATAAGCATATTTTCTTCCCTTTTAACTTTTGCGGAAAGTCCGCAAGATTAATCCGCAATTTATTCTCTATTTAATATTATTTTTTCTATGCTTTAATTCCTTCTTTTGCCAAAAATAAAAGAAAATACATAGCTGCGAGAACATAAGCATTGGCAAAAGTGCATATAATTTCTATGATATATTCCTTCTTTTACTTTCTTTTTCTTTCGTTTACTGGGAAAATCTTTAGAATTCTATGGATTTATTTTTTTGGCACTTGTTGCTTTTAGTTAATTTTATAAAATTTTATTTTTCAATTCTTTATTAAAATTAAAAATTTAAGTAAAATTAAATAAAATAAAAAATGATTTTTGAGGCTCAAACAACTGTTCCAATTAACGAAGAAGAATTGTTTCGTCAACAAGAAGAATTGCGTCGACGTGAACAGGCTTAAATTAATTAACTTTCTTTTTTAACTAATTTATGTTTTAAAGGAATTAATTCGTCGTCAACAGGAATTGGACAATCGTCAGCGACAGCAGCAACGATCTGCTAATGGACAAAGACCTCCACATAATTGGCCTCCTTTGCCTAAAGTTATTCCATTAGAGCCTTGTTTTTATCAGGATATTGATGTTGAAATTCCTGCACAGTTTCAGGTTTATTTTTTCGTTCCTGACATGTGTGTATTGGGAAAAATACACTTTAAGCAATTACCTATCATTTGATTAATTTAATAGAGCTGAGGGTAATGCTTAATTTTTGGGTTTTACTCTAGAAGGAATATAGCGAAGAATTAGCTCCTTTTTGTATTAATATTTAAATTAATAGGGGTCTAACGATAAAACAGATTTTAGCTTTTTTGAAATAAAGCTTTGTTCTAAATCTATTGAGCCCAAAATCAGAAATAATAGAGCTTTTTTAACAAATATGTTTCTATTCTAAGCAATTACCCTCAGGCTATTTGTCTAAAAATTATTTAAAATACAGTGAATTAATTTTTAATTTTAAAGGAAACTGTTCGACTTGTCTACTACGTTTATCTAATTTATGTTCTAGCACTCTCCAGCAACGTTATGAGTGCTTTACTTTACTTTCTTTTTGCAGAGGGTTCTTTTGGTTTAATGCTTTTATCAATTATTCAACTTGTGTTATTTACGCCCTGTGCATTTCTTTTATGGTTTCGACCTGTTTATAAGGCATTTCGGTATTATTTAAATTTATTTTCCACTCTCTAAATGTCGGTCTGTTGATTTGACTTGTTCAGTCAAAACTCGGGTTGTCCCAGTTATTTGTTTCTGCACAGCCAGATTTTGGCAATATTGGACCATTTAATTTATCTCCACTTTTGGACCCTGTCCTACACCTTTTTATCTATCTCCCTTTAATTCCTATTTAGTCGGCATTTTTATAAACCTTTTTTTTATCAGTTTTTTTATTCTCTAGTTACCTTATAAATGCTCTATTTTCTACCTAAAAATTAAAAAAAATATTAATTATTAATTTAACCTTTATTTAAATTAAACCAATTTTTTTTAAATTAAAGTGACGATTCTTCCTTCAATTTTATGATGTTCTTCCTTGTCCTCTTTCTTCATACAATTTTCTGTTTAGTTCAAATGCTTGGATTTTCTTATGCTGTGTAAAGAAAAAATAAATTCTCTTTTTAATTTTAATTTTAAATTATTTCAGTGGATGGTCAAACACAATAGAAACATTTAAGTCTGTTTTTATTAAATTAACCTAAAAAAAGAAAAAATAATTTCAATTTAGAGATCATTGGTTTATTGGTATTATAATGCTTATCCCAACCTTTTCGTTTACTATAGCCTTTGCTGGAATGTGTCTTTCCCTGTTTAAGGTTTTTATTTTTAAATTGTATTTTTTTAATTATTAAATAGGTGCACAGCTTTTATCGTGGCAATGGAAACGGATTCAGTATTAATAAAGCACGTCAGGAATTTAGCAATGGAGTTATGTCTGATAGGAATGTTCAAAATGTTTGTTATTTAATTAATTAAATTTACTTATTTATTTTAGGCAGCAAATCAAGCAGCACGTGCCGCTGCTGCACATGCCGTTAATGAAATGGTTAACAATGGTGGGAGATTTTAAATAATTTTTTTCAATTTTGTGGATGAGCAATTTTATTTTATTAAATTTCTATTAAAAAAGACCTTCTTTTGAGACATCTTTTTAACAAAATTAAGTAATGGAAAGAACTGGAAACTTTTTGTTGTTTAAAAACTCTTCTCTGGGCTTTTAATATTCTAGTTTTTCCATTATTTTATTTAAAATATTTTAGACATTTATATTAATTATTTTTAAAAGTTTCTTTGAATTGTTCATACTCTTACATACATATACTTTTATTAAATGTATAATTTAATATTAAATAAACTTTTTTTTTAAATAAACTTTTTTTTTTTAAATAAACTTTTTTTTTAAAAAAAAGTTTATTTTTATTTACTGGAATCTTTGGGCTCTCTTTATAAGACTTTACAGTTAGAAACCGTTAAACGGAGATTCAATTAATTAATTAATAAAAAGAAGGAATCTGTCGCCATTAAATTATTTTGCCAATTTTTGTCAATCAATCACAAGATTTTTTCCTTCCCTCTTCACCACTCCTTCTCTTTCCCTCTCAATTTAATTAGACAAGGAAAATTAAATTAAACAAAGGAATTTATTCAAATTTAATTCCTTGTTTAAATTTAACTCCTCCGCATTTTTTCAAATTGCCATTGCCTTGCCCATGTAAATCAGGCCAAATAAATAGCCTTTCTATTTTCCCTATAACAAGCCCTATAAATTAAATTCCTTCACATTAAATCAAAGCAACAAAAAAAAATTTTTAAAATTTATTAAAATATAAAAATTTATATACACTAGTTTTAAAGCAACAACAAAAAAAAAACTTTTATTCCTAAACAAGATGAAATTTACTTTTAATAATGTTGTTATTATTGTATCCATTATGTTGGTGATAGTTTGTGAATTTGGTGTAGTTGCACCACCTAGGCGAATAGGACGAGGACGAGGTGGACAAGGAGGTAGAGGACAAGGAAGAGGTGGACAAGGAGGTAGAGGACAAGAACAAACTGTAGTAAGTTTGTTAATTAATTAATAAGCTGTCAAAAATTGTTTAAATCAAAATAAAAGAAACAACTCAGAGTAGTAGATAATAACAGTTTTAATTAAAAAATATAATATTAAGGCTCAAGAGGTTGGATCTTTGATTACTCATCTTCAAGCTATTGCGGGACAAAATTTGCCTCAGATGCAGGTCTATTTTATTAAATAAAAAACTGAATATTAATTTAAAAGTAAATAGATTTAATAAATTTATTATTTAATTTAAAATATTTTTAATTAAATTAAACTAATTAAAGATAAATATTCTACACATTTAAGGAGCATAACATTCCGCGCCTGATTGAACGTCTTGAACGAGTACAGCACAATCCTAATACTACTCGGGTTTAATAATTTAATTTAATCTTTAACTTTAACAATAATTAAACTATATAGAATCATAGTGCTATTCAACGTGCTAGGTATGTTGCTAGAATTGGGCGAGAACATCAAATTTCATACCTCCACGGACGAGTAGATGACTTATCCGACCAAATTGCTCAACATCTTCCTAATAATCCAAACATCAATTTAAACAATTTATTTTTATTTGTAAATTAATTAAAATAAATTAAAAGTATTTATTCTTTACAGGGAGGTAACAATCCACAAGCTGGACAAAATCCTAACAATCTCCCAGGAAATCAAAATCAAGTAGGGTTAAATTAAACAAATATTGTTCTCATTAATTTGATTTAAACTTATTGAGTTTAAAAAGAAGAGACATTTTATATTTCTCTTTTAAATTTTTAATTAGAATTTACTTCATAAAATGAATCAAAGCCAATTTATTTTTTAATTAAAAATTTAACTTATTTTTTAAAGGGTCAACAACCTCCTAATAATGAAGAAGATGATCAACCACCACCTCCTAATGATGATGAAGATTAAACAAATATTAACTGTTGAGGAAGAAGAAAACAATACTTTTTTGTCTTGTAACCCTTTATATTACTCTTCTATTATTTTAACCAAACAATTCCCCCATTTAATGAATATGCTTTTGTTAAACTAAGCACCCTTTAAATAAAACATATTTATTTAATTTATACAGACATTGTGATAATATTTATCTATTTTTATTTAAATTTAAAGGATGTTTTTTGTTCATCCAAAATATATATATAGATAAATACATAAATATTCTTAAATTGTTTTATTAAATAAAATAATATTTATTTAATGAAAATATAAAATTAATTTTATATATTAAATAAATTTAAAAATATTTATTCTATTAAAATAAAAATTAAATTTATTTCTCTGATGAATAATTAAAATAAAAAAATTTATTAAATATTATTAACTGTGTAAAAGTGAATCATTTTAACCAAAAACAAAAAGTTTGAAAAATAAAATTTATTTTACAAAAAATAATTTTCTTCATTCCCTAAATAATTAATTAAATTTTTAAATAATTAAAATGTTTAATTTAAAAATTATTTTTCTCTTATTAATAGTTGTTGTATTCATTAAAAAAGGATATTCTTTTACAACTAAAAGTATAAATAAAATAAACTTTAAAATAAATTTTATTTAAGGCTTAGAATCTCTTTCAAGTTTTAAAGACATAATATTAAACTTGACGCAAAGTTTGCATCTTTGCGATTTTGAATTAACAGATTCACACTCTAACAATTTTTCTTACCTTAAAAAAAATTTTATAGAAGTTCTAGCAGATGTTAGAATTTCTACCATTGCTTGTTCTCTTCCTCTGATACCTGAAGAGTTTAAAAAAGATAGATGCAATTTTATTAGAAGATCCGAACACACAAATGAAATTTTGTTTGGAGAGGGCTACAAAATTGGGCTTAATGAAGTTGGATATGAGGAAAAAATAGCGAAAGTACATACAAATTTAAATCAAAATTAAAAAAAAAACACTTTCTATTTTTCTTCTATTAATTAATTCATCAAAATAAATTTTAAAAATTTTTAAGGTAATCGTCCGAGACAAAAAATTAATTTCCGAAGGTGCTAATGAAATGCGTAGACAATTAATAGATTTATCATTAAATGGTGAATTTATTCGCAAGTTATTAATTCGTAAATCAAATGAGCATTTATTTTCAAATACAAGTGGTTTTGTTTTGAGCAATATTCGCTACCTTCGATCTTTCTATTGTGTTCAGGTATTCAAAAATATTAAAGAAAAATTAATAAAATAAATAATTTTAAAGAAAATGGCTAAAGAAATTGAAAGGGTTTACAAGACAACATATTCCAGCAATGCTGTATTGTTTTATGCAATAACAGGAGTTTGGATAGGCGGCCAGGTTTATTTATGTTGAAAATAATTAAATTATTTAAAATTTATTTTTCTTTAGAAAATTATAGACGAAATGGAAAAAGTGGTTAATTTGACTAAAAAAGTAGCTTCTAATGTAAATAAAGGGTAAGAATTAAATACAAATATAATCCGGAAAGTTTTTACGGAAAATACAAAAAAGGCTTTTAAACAAGTTTATTTTTTAAATCAGCCTATTATTTACTCTAAAAATACATTAAAAAGTTTTAATAATATTTTATAGAGATTTAATGTCTAAATTATCTTTATCTGAACTAAAATCTTTGAGAAAGGATATTTCTCTTGCAATAAAAAATGTAGCAAGTTATGAAAATTATTTTTGGCAAAATGGAAAAAGGGGTAAAAAAACCTTTAAATTAAATTTTAAATAATTTAATTTTTAGGTTCATCAATGTCATTAGTTGGTTATTACGCTATTAGTAAAAACCCATCCAATGAAGATTTTAATAAATGCAACAAAAACAATATTAATTGTATTGTTTATTTTCATATTAGTTCTAAAAATGATTCAAGGTAATTTAAAAATTAATAAAAAATATTAATTTTTCTTTAGCATTAAAATTATTGATGCAGACTTGGAAGTATAAAATAATAAAAAATAAAAATATTTAATTATTAATTATTATTTAAATTTAAAATAAAACAATTCTTTAGGCCTTTAAAAAAAATAAAATAAAATAATTTTTAATTTAATCTACTAATTAATTAAGAGAATATAAAGTTTATTAATTCCCCTCTTCTTTTTATTTTTATTAAAACTTTAAAACTTTAATTAAAACTTAACATACAATTAATTGAAAAACAGAATAAGTTGCAAACTAAAAAAAAAGTTCCGTAATCCTTCTACAATTAAAATACTAAACCGTTTGATTTCCTTCATTATAACATTAAATATATTTTTTTTTAATTTAAAATTTAATTATTTAAATCAATAAAGCGTCTGATAAATATTATTTTCTTCGATTACCCATGATTTAAAATTTAAAATTAAAAAAAGGGAGGTTAGAGAAATTAAATTTTATTAATAAGATAGTAAGGTAATTAAAGAGATTTTTATGTTGGCAAAATTTTATTAATTTTCTCTATAGCAATTAGCCATTAGTGAAAGGAAAAAGTCCTTCATTTTACTCCTTTAAATATAAACTTTATTTAATAAAAATAAATAAACTTTATTTAAAAAAGTTTAAACTTTTATATGCGTCTAGCTTTTATACTGCAGTACTTCTCTACTATTTATTTATTTAAATTAATTCATAATAAAATTCACATATTAAAAAAAATATTTTTTCTTTTAATTAAACTGGTAGTTCCAGTCTTTATTAAATTAAGACAATTTTAAATGAAATTAATTTTATTTTCCCTGATATTTTTAATCTCTGTAGGCATAGGTTTACTAGCCCCACGAAATAAGCAACCTCACCACAAATCTAATAATTTAAGCATTGCCGGAGGGGATTTACCTTCTACTATGGATAAAGAGAAAGGTTAGATTTTTAAATTTAATTTTTAATTTATTTAAATTAGATAATCTAAAGCCTTCATCAAAAATATATAAACAAGGGGGGACAAGTAGAGATTTAAACAAAGAAGGAAAATATGACAATTTAACGATTGAAGAGTTGACTAATTTGCTTGAAAATTGCAAGCTTAAACGTTGTAAAATTGAACCAGAAGAAATGGGTGAACTGATTGGGGCTATGGAGCGTTTAAAATTTAAAATGGACAAAGAGGGTATTTAATTAAATGAAATAAATTAATTAAATACATAATTAATTTAATTAAATAAATAATTAATTTAATTATGTTAAAGAATAAAATGCTGGGAAATACACTCGTTGTGAAGACACAACTAATCTTTAAGAATTGAATTTTATGCTTCTTTACTGAAATAATTTTTTTATTTTCGAAACATTGTTAATGCAATTTCTGATAAACTTTTTTTTGTGGACAATTTGTTTCCATTAATTAAAAAAAATATTTAAATTGTATTTTTAGGTAATAATATTATTTTGCAAAATATTAAAATTCCCAAAGAATCATTTTTATTATTTATCTAATTAAATATCCACTTTTAGTTAATTAATCATAATAAATAGTTGTGCTTCATTTTATTAAATTTTACTGTTATTTATTTTTTTTTTTAATTATTTAAAATAATGTTTTTATTTTTAATATTATTTTTGTTATTTTTTATTTTAATTAAATTCGGTACCTGTCAAGAAACTCGCTTTTTAGGTATTTTTAATTACTATCATTAGGGATAATAAAAATAAAAATTAAATAAATAATAATAAAAGAGAAAATTACCTTGTTCCCTCCAGCCTACCTACCTATGTTCCTTCCAGCCCATGATTATTAAAATTAATTACATTAAATAAAAAGCTTAATCAATCTCATATTTTTTGGGGGTTTAAATAATGTCATTGTCAAAGCTATTTTGTCCTTAATAATTAAAAAATAATTCCTTTAATTAAAGAAGGAACTCTTAAAAATGAGCTTGATTTAATAAAGAATTCAATTTCAATGTGTAATATAACCTCCATTGAAAATGATGATAAAACATATTATGATTCCGAAATAGAGGATGTTATCAAGGATAGAATGGAATATTATAAAAGCTGTTTTACAACAGCAATGACTAAGCAAGAGCTAAAATTGGAAGGAATATGTCAACATACTGCTGGGCTTGGGTTTCATTCTAATAATGAAATTTTGGTTCAAAATGGAGATGAAATTGGGCTTTTTGAAGTTAATAGGAATTTGTCTAAACAATGGGATGTTAGTACTCTAATTATTTTTTATTTAATTTTTATAATTTAATTTATTCAAGTTTTATTAGTTAAATAGACGGTTATGCGTCTCCCTATTTAAAACAAATCTTTTTAGTAAAAATAATTTAATTAAATTAATTAACTGTTTCGGGAGGTCCATTAGACTGTGTTTAAGTTGATTTACTCATCTGTTAATTTTTAGAAAATTTTTAAAATTTTTTGGTTGTATCTCTCTGACACACCACAACCCCAACAACCTTTAAAAATTAAAATCTTTTTTCCAATATTTTAAATTAATTTATTCAAAGGAATTATATGTTGATCACAACTTAGCAATTAAAGGACCAAACGAATTAAGAGCTCATTTAATTGATATAGCTAGAAATGGAGATGCCCTTTACGAAATTATATTAAGAAAACATAAAGAATATTTTCAAAGTAGTAGTGGATTTATTCAACGAGATATTCGTTTTATTAGAGGATTATATTGCATACAGGTTAATTAATTTAATAATATTTATTTTATTATTTAATTAAAAAATATTTTTCAAAGCAAATGGCTCGCAGCCTTCAAGAGAAATATGCAAAATATTCCCGTACTCAACACGCTAAGGTTTTTATAACAATAACTTCTGTTTGGATAGGTAACAAGGTAACTTTAATTTAAATTATTTTAATTTTATTTAAATTAATTAATTTAAGGCAATTTTTCTTATTAATTAAGTTATCCATTAAACACCTTTTTAATTAAATTTATTTAAAAATTTGGTCTAATTTTATAAACTTTAATTTTTAAAATAAAGCTAATTTTATTTTCTATTTTTTAAATTTTAGTTCATATTTTTATCTTAATTTAAAAAAAAGTTATGCTAAAAAAACTGAATAAATGGGGATTTTAGACAAAGTAAGAGAGCACAGAGTAAGTTTAGCTTCTCTCTTTTTTCCTCTTCTTTTTATGGTTAAGTTGGAGGCGGTTGCTCTCTTCCTCTTTTTTAATTAAATTAATTAAATTAAAATTTCAGGCAATTTATGAAGAAATGAAGAAAGTTGGAGATTTAAAATTAGATTTAAAAAATAAAATACAAAACAAAGAAAAATTAAGTAATGAAGAATTTGAAAATAAACGTGAATTAATTAAAAATGGTATAATAAAAGTAGCTCAAGCAGAGGAGAATTTAAAGCTTTCAAAAAAGAAAGGTTTAAACCTTTAATTAAATTAAATTAATTTTATAGGTTCAACAATGGCTTTGGTGGGATACCTTGCTTTAAGCAGAAATCCAGATCATCAAGCATTTAATAAATGTAGTAATATGGAGTCTAAACAATGTGTTTCTTTTTTTCATGTAATTTCTAATGATTAAAAAGAAATAATTTAATAAAATTATTTTTTAAATTATTTTTAATTAATAAAAATATTTTTTAAATAAAAAATTAAATTTAATTATGAGCGCATTGGAGACGCTTCGCGAATCGAAACCACTCTTTAGAAATTATATAAATTTATCAATATATTAAAATTGAAGAATAGGATTTATTGACCATAAACAAAAAATTAGAAAAATTCAATGATGGGTTATTGAGTTAAAATTTTTTGAAATTCAAGAAATTTCAAGG
The DNA here is from genome assembly GCA_018905775.1 of Meloidogyne exigua. Taxonomy (NCBI): domain Eukaryota; kingdom Metazoa; phylum Nematoda; class Chromadorea; order Rhabditida; family Meloidogynidae; genus Meloidogyne; species Meloidogyne exigua. The sequence continues at coordinate 147,396 of JAGUQR010000194.1, read as the reverse complement.
AATTTGACATTGAATAATTTTGAAATTAGCATTTGGATTTTTGAAATTTCTTCTTAAAATTGAAGAATAGGATTTATTGACCATAAACAAAAAATTAGAAAAATTCAATGATGGGTTATTGAGTTAAAATTTTTTGAAATTCAAGAAATTTCAAGGAATTTGACATTGAATAATTTTGAAATTAGCATTTGGATTTTTGAAATTTCTTCTTAAAATTGAAGAATAGGATTTATTGACCATAAACAAAAAATTAGAAAAATTCAATGATGGGTTATTGAGTTAAAATTTTTTGAAATTCAAGAAATTTCAAGGAATTTGACATTGAATAATTTTGAAATTAGCATTTGGATTTTTGAAATTTCTTCTTAAAATTGAAGAATAGGATTTATTGACCATAAACAAAAAATTAGAAAAATTCAATGATGGGTTATTGAGTTAAAATTTTTTGAAATTCAAGAAATTTCAAGGAATTGGACATTGAATAATTTTGAAATTAGATTTGGATTTTTGAAATTTCTTCTTAAAATTGAAGAATAGGTAAAAAATTTAGTGCAGTTAATAAATAATATTTTTTAAAAATTATTTTTAATTATAATCTTTTTTTAAACATATTTATTTAATTCAAAATAAAGCTAATAAATGAATTAAATTTTAATTAATTAATATATTCAATTAGAATAGTATTTCCTTTAATTAATTAGTCTGTGTAGTTGGACAAATCTTCAACGGGCGTCCAATTCCTATTTGTCCTCCCACAACATTTCCCTTTTTATTAGTTATACTAATCTTCATTGTTGATTGTTTTAGTGTTTGTTTTTTAAAAAAGAAGAAAGGAAAAGATCCCTTTAAAATAATTAATTTTAATTTATTTTTTAATTTTAATTATTTCTTTATTTTATTATTTTAATTAAAAAATAAATAAATATTTAGAAAATTTAAATTAATTTTTAAAAATTTTTTTTAATCTTGGCATAATGTCAAAATTAAAGAATTTTAATAAATTAATTTTTTTCTACTTTAAAAATTATTCAGAAGCTTTTAAAGACCAAAGAATTTAATTAAAATTCCCCCCAAAATGTCAACATTAAAAAAAAGTTTATTTAAAACTGAATAAAAACTTACCCATCTAACTTTCTTTGAAGTAACCAATAAATTATAAGGGTTGTGTAGATCGTAAATATCAGCTAATATATACAACGACCATTCAGCAAAACGTCCATAATCAGCATATATCGAAGTTAAACAGTCTCTTGTTATTAGAAAACAAATATAAAAAATATTAGCAATTAATAAAGAAATTAATGTATATAACATCTTAATTTCATATTGTCTTTTCTTTGTCTGATCTTTTATTTCATATTTTAATATTTTAATAAACATTGGAATATAACAGACGAAACAAATAGTTAATAGAATGTAAATGTGTCCTTTCCATATCCAGCCGTACAAAGACTTTTAATTAAAAAAAATAAATTAATTTAATTTTAATTTAAATTTTTAAAGGGAAGGGAAAGGAATGAAAGTAAAGGAAAGAGGGTTCTTTTGAGTCTCATTAACTTTAATTAATTTAACCAAAAATATTTTTAATTTAATAACAATAGTCAAAAATATCCTTTGTTCATATGTCTATGCCCTATACATCGAAAACTAAAATATCAACATTAAAAGAAATTAATTTATTTAATAAAAATGTGGTCAACTTTTAATTAATTTTCTGACTCTTAAATAAAACAAAAAAAAACATACTGAATCAGAAAGGTTTTTAAACACTGGTCCAGTATATTTTGTAATATTTGCTGTTGATGTAACAATTATAGAAGGGGATATTTGCACAGGAAGCCAATTAATTTGTAAGGTTGTTAAAAAACAAATAATAAAAACTAAACCAATATAAACTCTATTATGTTTAGATGTCCAATACTAAATAAAAAATTAATTAATAAATTAATTTTTTTTTTAATGAGTGGGTCGGTTCAGTGCAAAAGGAAACAGTTGACAATTAAACTAATTTTATTCTTTATTTTAAAGTTTTACCTTTTGATAAATGTTCGGAAACATTAAAGACACAAAACGATTTAAAGAAATTAAAATATTTAATTCCCATTGTGCCATTCCAGTAAACCAAATAATAAAATAAACAATAGAACAGCTAATTGTTGGAGTATTATAGGGTTGAAAGAAAGGAATAATAACATCCCAAAATTGTAGTTTTTTGAAAATATAAAGCCAATAACAACTAAAAATGTTTTTAAGTTTTTATTCTAAAGAAGTAGGAGTTTTTTAAGTTTATTTAATTAACTGATGGGAGAAGGGTCATCTGTGTGCCATCTATTATAAAAAATCAAAAACATGTTATTTTCAATTGTTTTTGGTATCAATTAATAGAGCAGAAAATTTTCTACAAAATGAGTATAAACTAAGAATTTTAGTAAATTTAGAAAAAAAGTTGTAGTCAAAAAACTACAACTACTACGAATATTCGCTCCCATCCCAGCTTTTTTGGCTATAATTATTTTATTCCTCTTTTAAAAAATTTGGTTTTTGGGTATTTTGTAGCAAATTTATTGCTCTATCCAATGGTACCATAAACACCTAAAACTGACTAATAGTTCAGTTGTTATAATTGTTGGCGCTCAGATGACCGTTGCTTCTAAAAGCTTAATATTTCTCTCAACATTAATTTAAAAATTAAAATTAAAAAAATAATTACATTAAATCAACAACTCCAAGTACAAAAAAACAAGTAAAAAATGGAGAATTGAAGGGAGGTTTACCACTCAGTCTTCGAATATAGACCAACACAGAAACATAAATAGGTGTAGAAATAAAAACAGAATATGTTGTTACAACAATAGTAATTACTTCAAAAGTTGTTAAAAAATCTGTTATACCCATTTTCTAAAAGAAAATAAAAAAATTAATTTATTTTTTTAAATTTACATTAAAATAAAGGTAAAAAATATAATTAAATGTCTCCTTTAAATAAATTAAAAGAAACAAATAAACTTTATTTTTAATAAAACAAATGAAACAACACGCAAGTTTATTCTAAAATTAAACTTTCTTTTCAATCTTCTTAGAAACTTTTTTTCTTTTATTTTTTTAATTTAAGCTTTTGCAGGTTTAAATAGGCAATATATTAAATACAAAATAACATCATAATTTTAAAAATATTTTTAAAAATAAATTTTATTTGTTTTTAATTAAAAAGAGTTTAAAAAATATTTTTAATTAATTAATTTAAATAAATAAAAAATAAAAAAATTATTGTGTGGGAAAAATTAATTTAAATAAGAGTAATAGGTAACAACATTAATTTAATTTTTTTAATAATTAAAAAAATATTTATATTTAATTTTAATGGGGTTAAAAAACTATTATTCAGCCTTTAATAAGCTTATAGAAACAGGTGTTTATTAAGATTTTTTAATTAAATATTATTTAAATTTAATTAATTTAAATAAAATATATTTTATTTTACATTATAAAATTTAAAAAAAATATTTAAAATTAAATAAATATTTTTATGATTTTTTATTTATGAAACATGAATTTAAAGAAAATAATAAATTAAATAAAAATTAAATTAGAAGCAAAAAATAATGTTTAAAAAACATTATTTTAAATTAAATTAAAAATATCGTTGCCTTTATTAATTAAATAAATAATAAATAAATAAATACACGCATGTCAGTATTTAATATTTGTTGACTTTTATTAATATTATTTTAGACAGGTGTAATTTTATTTAAATTTTTATTTCATGTACTTAATTTCCCAACCTTCAAAAAAACTTTTTTTTGTTAAGCCTAGTTTAATTAAATTCTTTAATTACGAATATTTAAATTAAATATTAATTAACTCTTTTTTTTTTTTATTTACACCTGTCCCCTTAATTTAAAATTTAATTTTGAATGTACTATGGACTTTACTTTTTTTTAAATATTTATTTAATTTAATTATCATAATTAAATATTTAAATTAAATATACTTTAAAAGTGCTTTGAATGACTCAAACTCTAACTTAATTCTAACAGACTAAACAACAGCTGTTTTTCCTTAAAAAATATTTTTTGTTTTAAATAAAAGAAAAAGACTTTAACAATTATTTAATTGAAGCAAAGTGTTCGATTAGCTTAACACTTTATTATTCTATTTGATCAATATATTTTTTAAACCTTTTTTTTATTAATATTATAATGAATTAATTAAACCTTAAAGAATTGTATTTTTAACTCTAAGTTTAACTCTAAGTTTATTTTCTAGTAACTAAATAATTAAACTTTAATTTACTTTCCGGAAAATACTTCAGTTAATGAAAAACACAGAAAAGCATATGCAAACATAAAAACACAAAGAAACACATAAACAAACAAAAACAAGTTTTAATATTTCTGATATTTTGTGTTTTAGGTTTATTTGTGTTTTGACTGTATTTTGTTTGTTTCTTATAATTTTAATATTATTATTCATTCACTTTGTATTTTCCAAGTTTAATTTTAAATATAAAATTAATATTTAAGTTTAATTTATTAAAATAAATGGAACCCTTTGGAATAAACTATAGACCAGGTGAATTTCAAAATCCAAAATGTGAACGTTGTGAACAAGAAATAAAAACTGGTGAAAAATTGGTAATGGACAGGAAAACTAGTTTATTAATTTATTTAAATATTTAATTAATTTTTTTATTTAAAATTAATTTAAAATTAATTAATTTAAATATTATTCAATTAATTTATTAATTAATTTATTTATTTAATAAAAATAAATTTTTTAAAATTTATTTTTTAAAGTTCATAAGAGTTGCTTTAAATGTGCAATTTGTGACAAAATATTGGAACATGGCTCTTCTGGATTGGACAATGGATTAGCAAAATATGGGCCAATTTGGCTATGTCGTCCACACCTGTAAACAATTAATTAATTTTTAAATTTTATACCTAACCTAATTTATTAAAAAATAAAAAAAGCTTCGTCAGAGTGTTCTCCCCACTCTGAATAAATTTTTAATAACTAAAAAAAATTATTTTTTCAAAATAAGGCTGTTAGATCCTGTAGCGAAGGAACAAATGATTGCACAAAAAGGGTTTAAACAACGTGGAGCAAAGAAAAAATAAAAATAAAAAATTAGTATTGAATGGGAAATTATTCTTACATTTCCTAGCATTGAAAAAAAATTATTAAATAAATTTAATAAATAATAAAATATTTAATAAATATTTTAGAATATTTATTCTATTTTTTACATTAATTTTTTAATAAATTAAATAAATTTAAATTAATTAAATTTAATTAAATTAAATTTAATTAATTTAATTTTTTAATGTCTAAAGGATATTATTTAAATAAAATAATATTCTTAATTTATTTAATTTATTTTTATAAATATTTAATTCCTACTAATAGCCGCTAGGTGTATATTATATCCTTGTTTATTTATTTATATTTATTCAAGGACGTTTAGGTACTTTTTTAATTAATTATAATTTAATCCTGTTTACCCCAAAAAAATATTTTTGGGTGTTTTAATAATTCCTTCAGGTCATTGGGTGCGTATTTGGTTATTTAATTAAATAAAGAAAAATGTATATTTTTCGGAAAAATAAAAATATTAATTGGAATTTAGAAACAAGTATTTTTCAATAATTTTGGAAGAAAAAAAAATTTTTTTTTAATTATAAATAAAATGTTAATTAAAACAATTCTTTAAAATATAACTCAGAAAAGTGATGGTCCTATTGACATTTTATTTTAAAAAATTTAAATAATTAATTGAAAAAAAATAAACTTATTAACACAATGAAAAAATTAATTTTTTTAAATATAAATTAATTTTTAAAAAATTAATTTACAAATATTTTTAAATATTTATTTATTTTCTGGGTGCGAATCCATCCAAAACAATTATTATATAACTATCAACAATTTATATTTAATTAAAATATTTATATATAAGTCTCAGTGGAACCTAAACTAATCAAAATTAATCACAAATATAAAATAAAAGCATAAACACAAAGTCTTTTTATTCGTTTTATCGCGCACATTCCATAAGCGATAATTAATTATATTTATTTATATTAATATCAAACCAGAATATTTTTTAGACTTAATTATTTTTCCCTTTTTCTTTTCATACAACGACCTCTCCTATTTATATTATTGCGGTTATTTATTTACTTTAAGATTTATAATTATTTTTGTTGTAATATTTATTTATAAATATTTATTATCTTGGGGAAATTAGAATATTATTTTAAGCTTAAGCTTCAAGTTTTATAAACTCTATAATTAAATTAGAAATTAAAGGAACTTTTAACATTAAATTTTTAATTTTGCTAAATTCTTTTATATTTTGTGAGTTAAACTTTCTTTATAAATCCTTATAGTTATTATTAAATTCTGATTTTAAGTTTAAGTATAAATTTGTGTGTTAAGTTTATTTATATAATTCTGAGTCAAAATTGAATTATAAAATTCTGATTTAAAGTTTAAGTATAAAATTCTGATTTAAGTTTATTTATTAAATTCTGATTTAAATTTTAACTATGAAAAACTTTAAAATTCTATTTGTAAAATTAATTTTTAAAGTCATCATTTTAAAATATATTTAAAATATTTTTTAAGTGGTTTTAGTATTTTAATATTTACTGCGCGACCTCTTTTTATTATTTATATTTACTTTATCACTTGTCTGTAATAATTAAAACCTAAAATGCAATTAAAAAAGTCGGCTCTTCTTTGTTTCGCGCGAATTCTTTAGTAATTAAAAGCAATGAAATAAAGTACTGAAAAATAAATCAGTAATGATCCAAAATATTTAATGGTATTAAACTTTTTTAATTTGATGAAAATTAATTGTATATTTAAATAAATAATAATTATTATTTTACATTTTTAAGCTTTAAGCCTTTACTGAAAACCTAGAAAATTGGTAAAAGACTAGAAAAATTTGTAGACTTATTTAAAAAATATTTATTACATTTATAAAAAATATTTTATGATCTGTTTTTATTTTTTAAAAGACACATTATTAAATAAAATAGTAATATTAAACCTTAAACAATTAATTTGATTTTAAACTATTATCATAAGTTTGTACTAAATGTTTATAATTACTTTAAATTATATTTATACTTTTGTTTTTGATTAAATAAAATAAAATTTTTATTAAACTATTAAACATCTCAAATTGAAAAATGATGTTAACTAAATACAACAGTGTTAACCTAGGACCAAGATCAGTTATAATTATTTCACGTGTTTTACATATTCCTTTAAATATAATTTTTAAATTAATAGTTTATGTTGCCTTGTTATTCTATGCAATTCTGGTTTATTTTTATAAATTGTTAAATATAAAATTCTGATTTAAACTTTTATTATAAACTTCTGGTTTCGATTAATTATAAAATTCTGATTTAGAATTTAATTATTATATAAAATTCTGGTTTCAAGATTATTTTCAAAATTCAGAATAACCCTGAAAATAATTAGGAGAATAATCACAATTATTTTTAACGATATAATAAGTTTTTTTTCTCTTTTTTCCCGTTATTTTACATAACTCTCAATTGTTTATTTCAATATTTAATTTTCATTTAAATCGATTATTGGATTTGCTTACAATTGCTAATATTAGTAAATCTATTTATTCTGTTTTATTTAACTGTTATTTTATTATTTTAAAAATGAAGTTAATTTAATTAGACATTTTTTCTATTTATTTTTAACATCTTTTGCAAGTTATTAATAAAATATAATTTAATTATAATAATCAATCAAATTAAATAAATTAATAATTTTTAATTCATATCGTAAAAGAAACCTTTTTCTTTATTTCTATTAAGTCAATTTCAATTAATGTTCCGTTCCTTTATAATAATGCTGTGTTATAAACTATTGAGCAAATTAGAAAATTATTAAGCAAAATATTGAAAAGTAAAATAGCGTAAAATAATAATGAATCACACATATATAAAACAATAATTATTAAATTATTAATTAATTTTTGAAAATAAGTACTTTTATAATTAAAATCACGTGATAATGTTTTAGATAAATTTTTAAATCAATTTTAAAAAATAAAAAATTTCTTAATCATGTTTAGGCAAATATTTCTATTTATTTAAAATTTAGCTAATTTTATTTTTTAAAATAAATATTTACTGTAAATAGTAATAATAATTTTTCTCAAATTTCATCAATTTTTGTCTTATAATTGGGTAATTTTAGTAAGAAGAACTTTCTTAAATATTTCCTTTCTGGGCAAAAAATTATTTTTTTTTGTTAATTTTTACGGAAATACATATATTGGTGTATGTACATATTTAGAGTTAAATAGCTATAATTTTAAATAAAATTATCAAAATAAAAATTGCCCAATGTTAGAATTTTTACTTAAAATAATAATAATAACAATAATAGTTAATTATTTTATGTTCCTATTTTATTCAATTATTTTTAATAAATAGTTTTAAAGATCAAATATTATTCTGATAGAATATTAATGGTGTGAATATTTTTATATAAATATAACGAAATTTTTATTTTATTTATACTAACAATAAGTTATTTTAGATTCCTAAAGTTCTGATTTTATTTATTAATTAAGTTATTCCTAAAATTCTGATTTTAAGTTTATTCTTTAAAAAGTTATTTCTAAAATTCTGATTTTTCAAGTTTATTTTTTAATAAAGTTATTTCTAAAATTCTGATTTTAAGTTTGTTCTTTAAAAAGTTAATTTTAAATTCTGATTTTAAGTTTATATTTTAATAAAGTAATTCTAAAATTCTGATTTTAAGTTTATATTCTTAATAAAGTTATTTCTAAATTTCTGATTTTTCAAGTTTATTTTTTAATAAAGTTATTTCTAATATTGTAATTTTTAATCTATCTACAAATAAACTTTGTATAATTTTTAAAAGTTAACGAGAAATGTCATAAAAAATTAAACTGACTATTTTAATCATTAATTATCAAAACTTATTTTTCATAAATTGTATAACTTCCATTTTATTTTCGTTACACTTAATTAAACAAATATTTAATTATAAATAGCAAACTTAAATAATTATATATTTTAATAAAAAAAAGTTTAACTCTAAAATATGTTCAGAACTATTTTCTATTGTATAAAAGATTTATTTAAAATTTTTATATTTTGGAGATCGCCAATTTTAATAGTGGGCGTTTCCATGAATAAACCAAAAATATTCTTGAAGTAGTAAAAGTTGGGCGGAGTAGAAGACTTCTCGTTTATAAATAAAACGAAACTTCATTTCTCACAATAATATTAAAAATTAAATGTACTCGCAAAATACGGAAAATTTATTATCATTTAATATCATAATACTATTTTCACTTCTACTATTATTGTAGTTTATTATTTTTATTTTCAGTACAGTCCCCGTTTATTTGAGTACATTTAACATTTATGGGTACATTTATTTATTTTGTCCCTTTTTATTTAAATATTAGCTTTAATAAATTTAATAAAATTTAGTTCATCTTCTTCTTCTACCCTCAGAATTTATGCCTTTATTATTACTTTAAAATATTAAATTAATTTATTATTAATTTCCTAATTTTTAAGAGAAAATATTTTTAAATTTTTAAAATTTTTATTATTAAAAAAATTTAATTATTATTTAAAAAAAACATTTAATTTTCTATCCTTTTTTAATTTACTTTACTTTAAAAATAAAATTTAATTTTGTGTCATCTTTAAAATTATTTACATTTTAAAATGATTAATATATTTATGGGAGTTATTTTTAAAATAAGAATTGCTTAATTTTTGTTGTGATTAATACATTAAAAAGAGACAAAATTTAAAAAAATGGGCCGAACAATTTTTATTATTTTTTTAAATTTATTCCTTTATTTAATAATGTTATTTAATTAATTATTTAAAAAAATTATTTTCCTAAAAATTAAAAAATAATTTTTTTCATTATTATAAGTACTATTTAAATTTGTATTTTTATTGCAAAAAATTAATATATTTAAATCTGTCACAATTTTCACGTGAATGATGTGAAAAAAATCTAGGTCAGACCAAACCATTGAAAGAAAAACAAAAAATAATAAAATTGTAAAATAAAAAGTAAAAACTGTTAAACTTTTGTAAAAAAAATAACTAAAAAATAACTCGTTATTTTTACAATAATGTTTAAATTCAAGTTTAATTTTAGACAGTTAATTTAAACTTTAAAATAAGTTTATTATTTACTCTCTTCTACTGACGACGGATTCTTTTTTATTTTTATTTTCTTAAAAAATAATTCTGAATCCTAAAAAAATAATTAATAATGCTTGACGTATTCCATGGGGAATTTACTTTCATTAAATTTATTTCAACTCTTGCTTTTTTTACAACAGTTGGGCTTTTCTTCTGTGGAATGTGAGAATCTTCTTTAATTAATTTTAATTAATTAATTAAATTATCTCAGTCCAATCTGCCGTCAAATATGGAAACGAAAAGACACCGACGAAATCAGCGGTGCCCCTTTCTTAATGGGAGTACTTGGGGGAACCTGTTGGATTGTCTACGCTTATTTAAAAAATGACCATACTGTTATGTATGTAACTGGTACACAAATTGGACTATATTCTACTTATACAGTTTTCTATTGGTTTATGTCAAAAAAAAAGGTAAAGTTTAATTCTAGAGTTAAACTTTAATTCAGAATACTACGTTCTGATTTAATTTTGCAAATGTTCTGATTTATATATTTAGTTAATAAACTTTAATTCTGAAATTTTTATTCAACGTAGTAGAATAAACTTGTTCTGATTTTAGGCTTATTCAAATATAATAAACCTGTTCTGATTTTAGGTTTATTTTAAATAGAATAAACTTGTTCTGATTTTAAGTTTATTTCAAATAGAATAAACTTTTCAGAATTATTTTGTATGAACTTAAAAGAATAATTTTTATTAATTCTGATTTTCAAATTAATTTAATTATTTAAATTATAGCTTGGGATCTCATTAAAAATTCTTCTTCTGTTGGCTATTTGCTTTACCCTTGTAGCATTAGTTCATTTATTTGGACAAAAAGTTTTTCACCCACTTGGAATTATTTGTACGACATTAAACACTATGGATTTTGCTGCACCTTTGAGTGGATTGGTAAAATAATTTTTTAATTAAATTAATCTTTTTTATATTTTTCAGCGTGTAGTAATTCGTCGTCGTGCAACATCCACTTTACCCCTACCCCTTTGTATTGCCAATTTTTTGGTATCAACAGAATGGTTTATTTATGGGCTTTTAGTATGGGATTTTTATTTAATTGTAAGTTTATTTGAACTTATTTAAATCAAAAGAAATTTATTTAAATCAGAAGAAATTTATTTAAATTAATTTTAAGACCCCCAATGGAATTGGAAGCCTTTTGGCATTTTCTCAGTTAATTCTTTTTATTGTCTTGCCAAGAAAACCAAAACAACGACCTCCTTTTATTCGATTATTTTATTCAATTAGTCGTTGCTGTTCTCCTAAAAAAGAAATTTCCTCTTCTGTTGATGTTGAAGCAATTGCAGGTTTTAAAAAATTTTAAAAAATTAAAATTCTTTAATTTTTTAAAGTAGTTTCAACAGAAAAAGATCCAGAAGACAAGATGTCTTTAGGACTTGATAGAATAAGTAATCATCGTTGGTCTAGTCGTATACTTACCAATGTGGTAGGGGAAGTAGAGAATGCTATTCAAAAAGTGCAACTTGGCGAACAGTAAGTTTATTTAATTTAATTAAAAACAAAGTTTATTTTTATAGAGTTATAAAATATACAATAGAAACAAATAAATTAAACTTTTTCCTGACAAAAATCAGAATTAAAGATTAAAAAATCAGAATTAAAAGTTTAAAAAAATCAGAATTCTTTTTAAACCTAAATTATTTAATTAAAAATATGTTTATTTCATTAAAGATTTGCTTATTCACATAAATTGGACAAATCAACGGACTCTTCAGATTCTGGTTGTGTTGAAAGTGCAAAAGCTCTTTCGCCTGAAGAACAGCGTAAAATTGAAGAAAATATTCCTCCTACAAATACAGATGAAGAAGAAATTGATACATTTAATGAAAATGAAAATGCTTTTGCTGAAAGTGCAAAATCTATGCGTTTAAGTGCAAAACATTTACAGAAATTGGCTGCTACATTTGGGGGTTATTCTTCTACTGGTTGTGGTGGTTGCACAGCAACAGAAAACATGGAAGAAGGTGGAGGAGAAAATGATTCTGTTTATGGACATTCTGTTGGTGGTGGTAGACATTGTGCTAGTGCTATGAGTGAATCTGGAAGGGTAAATTAATTTAATTAATTAATTAATTGTTTATTTAGTTATCCAATTCTGGCCTTTTCCGTCTCAGTCGTCGACTCTCACAAAAAATACAACGAACTATTCTTGAACAGGAACAGCCCAAAAAACGAGCAGGATATATAGGGGGTTTTGGTTATTCATTACAACAACATCATTATAGAGCAATGCATCCAAGAACACAACAACAGAACGATGGGGAACATGGTAATAAAAAAAAATAATTAAATAAAAAAGAATTTTTATTTAAATTTTTCTAATTAAAATAAATAAAGTTATTTAAAGAAAATGCCAAAAATTAAATTTATTAAAAAATTTAATTGAAATATTTATTTAAATTAAAGATGATGTTCCAATAATTGTAGAAACAGATGAAGATTATTTAACCACAACAAGAAATAAACATTATTTACAAAGAGCAAAAAGTTTGCCTTCCCTAGCTGCTAAACAAACATCTAAACATTCACAAAATATTAAACAAAAAGAAAAGAATGAAGAAAAACAACAAACAGACGCTAAACAAGAAGAAAAACATGAAACAAATTCTGTTAAGGACGATAAGTGTTTGTTGGTATGAACAAATGTTTTTAAAAACATTCTTTAATTTCCTATATTACTAAAACTTTGTTTTTATTAATTTAAAGTTTTATTTGTTTTTTTTAGTTCTTTGACGATATTCCAACTTTAATGTGTTTGGAATTAATTTTTTTTCTTTTTAATCATTTTTAATTATTTAAAGGAAAATTCTTTAAATAAATTTTTGTATTATCTTCTACTTTTCCCCAACATATATTTTTTTTTCTATTTAATAATAATTTAATATTACCTTAAAATGCTTTCTCCTTTAAAAACACTTTTTGCAATTAAACTTGATTATTCCAAGTTTATTTTTTTCCAAGTTTATTTTTCCTTTGTTGACGAGGTTTTTAATTCAACCAATAATTAAATTAATAATTCTGACATTTGTGTTTATTTTACACAATAATAATATTTACATTAAAATAAAATTTTTTTTGGCATTATGTATATTTTTGTTGTTTTTTTAGAGCCTAGAATTTAAAGGAAAAATGCAAATTTTCTTGAAAAAAAATAAAAAACCGGAAAACACATTCCAGGCTCTAATGTATTTTCTTTTAAAATATTAAAACTTTGTTTTAACCACACCACAAAAATACACAAAATCAATCATTTGTTTGTTGATATTTTATTGTGTTTTTGATTCGATTTTGCCATTAAATTGATAAAATAATATTTTTTTTAAACAATTTTACTTAATTAATTTAACTTTATTTTTCTCTAGTAATTTTCCCTTAATTTAATTAATTTTATTTTTCCCCCCAATTCTTTAAAATTTTTTATCCTTGAAATTCAGGAAGTCCATAGCAATTAGGCTCATCAGTAGACTGAACAGCAGTAACTTTAAGGGTTGGAAGAGGATTTAATGTTCCTGTGGTTATTGTCATTCCCCCATACCAATACTCCCCTCCTGGTTTTATATTTGCAAATGTAGGTAAACAATAAACATTATCTTCAATTTTAAGAACATCCCAAGGTTCGTCGAATTTTTGCTTAAGAAAAAGGGGAATTTTTTTAATTAAATTAAAATCTGAATTTTTAGAAAAAAAAGGCCTTTCCTTAGAATTAATTAAAATTATTTTTTAAAGAATTTCTTCATTTATTTATTTATTGACCTACCGCAGAGGAAACAGTTATGGAGAAATTTAAAGCACAAACATATTTGTTGTCAACATTTTTAAAATGGAAATATACATTACCACCGTGACCCCAATTTGCAGATACAGAGACTGTTGCCTGTATACTACTAACACTTCCACTATTTGCTAAAAATAGAATTTTTATAAATCAGAATTTTTTAAAAATATTTTTTAAATCAGAGTTTTTAAAAATCAGAATTTTTTAAAACCAGAATTTTCAAAAACCAGAACTTTTAAAAATCAGAATTTATTTTAAAAAGCTACTACACCAAGTTTAATTAAATTGTGTTTTAAATAAACCTTTAGGTATCCACGGTTTCTGATCATAAGTAGCAAAAGTAAAGGTGTAAAGACTCAAAGAAATAATTAAAGCAAGGAATAAAGCCATATTTTATTTTTATTTATTAATTTTTGTGTTTAATTTAATGAATATTTAAATATATATTTTCATCTTCTTAAATAATAAAATTTTTTTTAATTTTTAATAAAAAATTAAAATTTTTTGTTTGCCTTCCGTTAAAATTTTTAAACTTTAAAATGTTTATTTAAGCAAGAAAAAATCTAAAATTTAACTGGGAAATGTGGAATTTAATGTTTAATATAAATCAAGCCAAACATGCACAAAAGACACGTTGATTATTTTATTAATTTTAAAAAATAAAAAAACGTGGATTTATTTATTAAAAAAAAATTCTTTTTTTTTAAATTTAACGACTGAACAATTTATTAAAATTAAGTTAAATTTTATTTTAAAATTTAATAAATTTTAGACAAAATGGTTGGCCCAAATAAACCTCTAGAAAATGAGGAAAATGTTGTTAAATAAAAATTAAATTGATTAATTAAATTTATTTATTAAAAAAATAAAATAAAAAATATTCAAGAAATAACATCAACAACATCAAAAAACTCCTCACATTTCTCTCGCAACTGAACATCATTTAATAAAAATTAAATTTTAAAAAATATTAATTAATGTTTTTTTAAAATTGTATAGTAGAATTATTTTTAAATTATTAATTTATTAAAAATTAAATTAAATTAAAAATTAATTAATTAATTTTAAAATTTTTTTAAATTAAAATTTAAGTCCAAACCAAATTTAAAAATTTTTTTGCCCCATCATCCTTTGCCCAGATCTGTTCTTTAACAAAAAAACAATTTCTAAATTCAGCAACTAAAATAAATTTATTTTTATCTGTTAAGGAGAGCATAGAGCCAAATTGGGAAGAAATATTGGCAATAAATAAAGGACATTTACTTAAATAATTTTTTTTAATTAAATTAAATTAATTTAAGTATTTTTTGTTAGAAAAATATAATTAATTAAATTAAACCATTTTTTAAAAATTAAAAAAAAATTTTAAAAAAAATCAAACCTATAAACATTAAAATTCAGTGAAAGCTTCCCCGCCAACTTGAGCATTTTTTCTTGTAAAGAAATTAAATCAAACTTGTTTGTTGTGTCAATTATTGAAGGAGAGCTTGATAAAGAATAAATTTCGTCTTTTATTTGTTTAAAGTCTGAAAATTTTTTTTTAATTTAATAAAATTAAAAAACCTTTAATTTCTTTATTTTCACCTTCAATTTCATGATTATGTTTAAATCGAGTAAATAAAGCAGCTTTATGTCTGACCATAACAGCACGGAAAGGGCATAAATAATCAAAAGAAAATTTACAACTTAAAGAAAAATTAAAAATTAAATTTAATTAAATTAAAAAAAATACAAATAACGTATTCTATCACTTCTTTCATCCAATTTTTCTATTTCATATTTATCACAAATTAATTCCAAATCTTGAGGACATAAAATTCTTTCCAAAAACTCCCATCTTTTTCCTTGTTTATCAAAATAAAATTTAATTAAATTTTCTTCATTTTTGTATTTATTTTCTTTTTTATTTAAATCAATGCAAATAATGCCTTCATCGTCTCCATATTCTCCACTATCTGTAGATGACATTAGAAAATTTAAAAAAAAATTTTTCTAGTGTTCTGAAATTTTTTTAAATTTTTAAAAGAATTTTTTTTTTAATTAATTAAAATAAAAAAGTTGGAAGGATATTTATGCATTAAATTCACAATCAATAGAATAGAACTTTATTTAAAAATAAAACTTTTTTAGTGTAAAAAAGAGTCTAGAGTCTGGCCTATTTTTTAATGATAGAGAATAAGTTTATTTAAATAGTAAAGCAAGTTTAATTAATTAACCTATTTTATTTATAAAAATAATAATTTAATTTTCCTAAAAGAGTGTTGGTATTTAACAAATTAAAAAAATAAAATAAATTATTTTTTTTTATTTTCTCAATGTTCATTTTAGTTAGTCCTCCTAGAACAACAATAGTGTGTTGGTGAACCTAAACATTGGTCACAAGGTAAAGGGAACTCGTTAGACGGAAATAGGCAGCAATCTTGAACAACAACGCAAGGGAATGAACACTGTCCATAAACACAAGAATAAATTGTTGTTGTTAATAAAATTAATAAAATTAAATAATTCATTATTTTATTATTTAAATATTTTTTTTTAAACTTTAATTTTATTTTTAATTTAATTTTTGGTTGAAAATAGAATTTAATTTATATTAAATATTTTGCTTGTAGTTGACACGTTTAATTTTCAATTAAAAAAAATTTTAATTATTATTTCCTTTAAAAATAAAAAATAAATATTTTTAATAGTCTTAAAAAATTGTTTATAGAAAAATATTTTTTATTAACTTAATTTTTACATTTTTATTATTTTTTACAATTTAATAAACCTTTAAAAAAAATATGTGAATAAGGAAATACATTTCAAAATATTGAACTCTATTGGGGAATTATTTTTTTATTTTTAAAGGAAAATAATAATTAAAATTTTTTTAATTGAAAATTAAACGTGTCAACTACAAGCAAAATATTCAATATAAATTAAATGCTATTTTCAACATAAAAATTAAATTAAAAATAAAATTAAAGAGTTTTAATAAAAATATTTAAATAATAAAATAATGAATTATTTAATTTTATTAATTTTATTAACAACAACAATTTATTCTTTTTCTAATGGACAATGGTGCCCAGCAGGTTTTCTGGCACTTCCATTTATTTGCTGTCCAATTCCATATCTCGGATGTTTTCCATGTCCAAACTGTCCTCCACCATTTTTTTGTTGCCCTTTTTCTGCAGCTAAAAAAGAAATAAAAACAACGCCAGGTTTTAATAATTAAATTAAACTTTTTTTAATTAAAAATAAAAGTGTTTAATTTAATTTATTTAATTTTTAGGAGAATAAAAATGTGAATCAAAAAGGTCACAATTTGAGCATAAATAGGATTAATTAATTTAATTATTTATATAAATAAATGTTTTATATAATTTTCTAAATATTTTTATTTTAATTAATTAAATAGGCTACTCTTTCATTATATTTTATTTAAATACCCTACCTATTTAGCTATCAATAAAAGTGCAATTAAATAATATTTCCTTATTTATTTTTATTTAATTTAATTTATTAGTAAACCAAAAATACAAAAAGTTTAATTTATTGTTGTACTATATTTTTAAAAATATTAAATTAATTAATTCATTTTAAGGTTTAATTAAAAACCTTAAAGAACAAGCGTCCCAACCTTCATGTTTTTTTAATATTCAAAGCCTAACGAAAACAAATAAATTATTTTTAATATTTTGAAATTAACAAGTCTAACCAACACTTAAATCACGTGAATTTAAAATTAATTGATTTTAAATAGGCAAGAAAATATAAAGGGAGAGGGAGAGACATAGGGTAATTTATAAAAATCGAATCTGATATCCCCTGCCTCAAGAGAGAATAGAAAGGCGAATTAATAAATTAGCCTCTCCCATTCACTTCACCTTTCCTTCATCTTACAGCCTCTATTAAATAATAATTAATTAATTATAGAATTTAAAAATGTCTAAATAATATCGTTACTACAGGTTGTTTAAATAAATAATAAACTTTGTTTTAAGCAAAAATATTTTTTTAATTTTATATTAAATTTCTGAATTATTTACATTGTTTATGAATTTTTCAAAAATTATAATTTTATTATTATTTATTTTTGTTATGGTGGACTGTATGCGTAAACATCCAATTAATGATTCTACAAACAAAAAGCATCATTCTTCAAGTAAAATAAATAATAAATTAATTAATTAAATTTTTTTAGGACCTATAGATGCAGCATCACCATCTAAAGTATTTAAATAATATTTAAAAAATTTAATTCTAATGAATTTAATTTATTTAAAAAATAGAGAACACGTCCAACTGAAAATGAACACATTTACCAACATTTAGAAAATGAGAGTGATGTACTGGCAATTGAAACACAACAGGACATATCCGAACTAATGAACTTTTACGGTCCTATAACTGATTGGGATGAAATAAGGGGAACACACGAATATTTGTAAAACAGTCTTTTTAACTAATAAATAATTAATAAATTTATTAAATTATTTAATTTATTTACTATTTAATTTAATAAAGAAAAATTAATTAAAAAATAATAAATATAAATTTTAGGAATTTAATTAATTCTGCTGGTTATGAGGAGGAATTAAACAACGTGAAAAATAAACAGCCTAAACTGGGTAAATAAATTATTTATTTTTTAAAAATTTAATTAAAAGAAACTGTTGAGCATTTTGAGGAATTATATAATCAAGGCAATAATAGTGTTGAATATTATGTAAATGAAGCTTCTAGTTCAAAAAAAAACTGCATCTAGTAAAAAGCCTGTTAAAGGGAAAAATACAACTGATGAGGAAGGTAATAAGTAATTTAATTATTTAAAATTAAAAATTTAAATATTTTTTAGAAATGGCTAAAAATATAAGAGAAATGTATAATAAAGAATATAACAAATATTTACCTCGATTTTAAAAATTAAAAAAAAAAATTTTTACAATGCAAACGATTACAATATTTTTAAACTAAAATGTTGCTTGAAATATGACCTTATTTTTTAAATAATTTCTTTTTATTTCAAAACGTTAAAGAAATGAATAAAAATTATTAAAGTTGTAAAGGTCAACCATTTTTGATTTATTATCCTTTTTTTTTTGTTCTAACCTGTTCCAAAAAAGAAAGATGGAGAATATGTGTTCTCCAAACAGACCTTTAACTCCGCCTTTATTAAATAAAATTGATTCTCCCATTTATTTATTGCCTGTCTATGAACCGGACACATTTACGTATTCATTTAGAATTTCAAAATAAATAATATTTTATTTTTTAACCATCACATTTGTTCATTTTTTAAACTTTTTTCTATTCATTAGAAGCAATTTTGATTTATAAAACATTAAATACATAACATTTTTAATTAATTAATTAAATATTTTATTTTTGTAGAATAGAAACAATTTAATATATTTTATATAAAGCTTTGTTATTACTTGCAACATAATGTCAAATAAAGGTAAATTATGTATATATATAAAAAATTTATTAATTAAAATTAATTAATTGATTGTGACTAAAAATGTACTTAATAAATTAATTTTATTTTTTACTATTATTTTAATTGAGAAAAAGAAGAGAAGATAAAGCAACTGGAGGAAAAAAATTAAAAAACTTGAGGAAGAAATTAAAAAACTTAAAGAGGAAATTACAAAAAGAGAAGAGAAGAAAAAGAAACAGGATGAAGAAATTAAAAAACTTGATGAGGGAATTACAAAATTTGAGGAAATATTTAAAGAACTTGTTGAGGGACGTAAAAAGCTTTATGAGTTGCTTCAAGTTTTATTTTTTTAATTTTTTTATTTAACTTTTGTGTTTTCATTTTTTAAATAAACCTATCAAAGCAAATAATTGCATCAATTTATTTATTGCTTTTTTACTGAATAAAACGATATGTAACATATCATGGGTGTGGCGAATCGCATTTTTAAAAACGAGAACGTAATACGAGACACGAGATTGCAAAATAAAAAACGAGAAACGAGAGACGAGACAGCCAAAAAACACGAGAATAACGAGAGACGAGAACGAGAATTTAAAAAAAATTTTATTTTGGTAAATTAAATAGTATATTTTTATAATTACTATTTATAATCATCCGGGCGTTTGTCGTGCTTCGCGGCTGCAATCCGCTCTATGGAAAGTTATTTTAATTTTAATAAAATTGAAGAACAGAATGTTATTTACCTTTAAACATAAAATTAGAGAGCTTCAACTTAGAATTTTGGAGTTAAAATTTTTTCAAAATTCCTTAACTATAACCATGGGATATTTTTAATATTAGAGTTTGGAATTTTAAAGTGTTTCTTAAAATTTAAGAACAGATAAAAAAACTAAAAATATTCTAAAAACAAATTCAAAATAATGAAAAAAGATTAGAAAATCAAGAAAATAAAAGAAAAAATTAAAAAGACAAAAAGAGAATAATACTAGAACCGCGCCGGACCGCCAGATTTTTCCTGAGTCCGGGTCCGGAATCCTGCTTTTTTCACAATTCCAGATTAATTCCGGACCGGATTAATCCCGAAAAATCCGACCGGATCCTGTCTGGCCCTGCTACCAAAATCCGGAATCCCAATCCGAATCCGGAAAAGTCGATTTTACCGGTCCCTAAATAATACTTTTTTATATAATTTAAAGTTTCATACTGAATTTTTCGTTTTAAAAAATTCAAAAATTAGATTCAACGCGTTTTTGATCAAATTAGTATAGGTAATCAATTTAGTATGGGTAATAATTTTTGTTAAATAATTTTTTAGATATCTCAGAAATAAAAAATTAGTAGAATAATTTTTAAAAATCTCGTTTTAATTTCTCGTTTTTTTCGGAAAATACGAGCACGAGAAACGAGAGACGAGAGTGCCAAAAACACGAGAATATACGAGAAACGAGAACGAGACCACACTTCTGGTACATACATAGATATAAATTAATTTTTTAATTATTTTAGAAAGTAACCAATTTTGATTTATTTTCATTTTTCTTTTTATTTTAACCTGTTCCTGAAAAAAAGGTGGAGATTATGCTGTCTCCAAACGGTGCACCGATATTTGCGCCGGGGACATTTGCGCCGCGACTTTTGCGCCGCACGACATTAGCGCCGCGTCATTTGCGGCGCGATTAGATTTAAAAAAAAATAACGAAGTATTTATTAATGAAAATAAAAATTAAATGTCAAAAAAGAAAAAACCAAAAGATCTTGAATCTATGGGACCTGCTACGATACTTCTTCATTTGGGGGTCAACAGATCACCGTTCTTTCTCAAATCACGTATCTATTCCTTTAGGTTTTAACCTTTTTGAATACTTTATTCATGAGCGTGTCTTCGCCAAGCCTTAAAAAGCACCTGAGGAGTGAAACCTATCTATGGATACGTGTCCAATTAATTTAGATCAACCTTGGTGTCAGTTAATACATTAAAAACCCTTTTTAATAAAGGTTAAAATTAAATTAATAAATACTTCGTTATATTTTTAATCTAATCGCGCCGCAAATGTCGCGGCACAAATGTCCCCGGCGCAAATGTCGGTGCACCGTTTGGAGACAGCATAATCTCCACTTTTTTTTTCTGGAACAGGTTAGAACAAAAAGAAAAAGGATAATAAATCAAAAATGGTTGACCTTTACTACTTTAATAATTTTTATTCATTTCTTTAACGTTCTGAAATAAAAAGAAATTATTTAAAAAATAAGGTCATATTTCAAGCAACATTTTAGTTTAAAAATATTGTAATCATTTACATTGTAAAATTTTAAAATGAAGGTAAATATTTGTTATATTCATTATTATACATTTCTCTTATATTTTTAGCCATTTCTAAAAAATATTTAAATTTTTAATTTTAAATAATTAAATTAAATTATTTATTACCTTCCTCATCATTTGTATTTTCCCCTTTAACAGGCTTTTTACTAGATGAAGCTTTTTTTGAACTAGAAGCTTCATTTACATAATATTCAACACTATTATTGCCTTGATTATATAATTCCTCAAAATGCTCAACAGTTTCTTTTAATTAAATTTTTAAAAATTAAATAATATTTATTTACCCAATTTAGCCTGTTTATTTTTCGCTTTGCTTAATTCCTCCTCATATTCAGCAGAATTAATTAAATTCCTA
This sequence comes from Meloidogyne exigua, assembly GCA_018905775.1. Taxonomy (NCBI): domain Eukaryota; kingdom Metazoa; phylum Nematoda; class Chromadorea; order Rhabditida; family Meloidogynidae; genus Meloidogyne; species Meloidogyne exigua. The sequence goes on along the minus strand of JAGUQR010000194.1, from coordinate 125,245 downwards.
AAAATTATATTTATTATTTTTAATTAATTAATTTTTCTTTATTAAATTAATAATAAAAAAATTAAATTATTTAATAAATTAATTAATAATTATTTATTAGTTAAAAAAGACTATTTTACAAATATTCTTGTGTGCCCCTAATTTCATCCCAATCAGTTATAGGACCGTAAAGGTCCATTAATTCTGATTGGTCCTGGTGTGGGTCGTTTGCCTGTACATTACTCTCATTTTGTGATTGTTGGTTATTGTGTTCATTTTCAAATGGACTTTAATTAAATTAATTAGAATTAATATTTTTATTTAAATTAAAAATATTTATTTAAATACTTTAGATGGTGATGCTGAATCTATAGGTCCTGAAAAAATTAAATTAATTAATTAATTATTTATTTTACTTGAAGAATGATGCTTTTTGTTTGTAGAATCATTAATTGGATGTTTACGCATACAGTCCACCATAACAAAAATAAATAATAATAAAATTATAATTTTTGAAAAATTCATAAACAATGTAAATAATTCAGAAATTTAATATAAAATTAAAAAAATATTTTTTTGCTTAAAACAAAGTTTATTATTTATTTAAACAACCTGTAGTAACGATATTATTTAGACATTTTTAAATTCTATAATTAATTAATTATTATTTAATAGAGGCTGTAAGATGAAGGAAAGGTGAAGTGAATGGGAGAGGCTAATTTATTAATTCGCCTTTCTATTCTCTCTTGAGGCAGGGGATATCAGATTCGATTTTTATAAATTACCCTATGTCTCTCCCTCTCCCTTTATATTTTCTTGCCTATTTAAAATCAATTAATTTTAAATTCACGTGATTTAAGTGTTGGTTAGACTTGTTAATTTCAAAATATTAAAAATAATTTATTTGTTTTCGTTAGGCTTTGAATATTAAAAAAACATGAAGGTTGGGACGCTTGTTCTTTAAGGTTTTTAATTAAACCTTAAAATGAATTAATTAATTTAATATTTTTAAAAATATAGTACAACAATAAATTAAACTTTTTTGTATTTTTGGTTTACTAATAAATTAAATTAAATAAAAATAAATAAGGAAATATTATTTAATTGCACTTTTATTGATAGCTAAATAGGTAGGGTATTTAAATAAAATATAATGAAAGAGTAGCCTATTTAATTAATTAAAATAAAAATATTTAGAAAATTATATAAAACATTTATTTATATAAATAATTAAATTAATTAATCCTATTTATGTTCAAAATTGACCTTTTTCCTCCACATTTCTATTCTCCTAAAAATTAAATAAATTAAATTAAACACTCTTCTTTTTAATTAAAAAAAAGTTTAATTTAATTATTAAAACCTGGCGTTGTTTTTATTTCTTTTTTAGCTGCAGAAAAAGGGCAACAAAAAAATGGTGGAGGACAGTTTGGACATGGAAAACATCCGAGATATGGAATTGGGCAGCAAATAAATGGAAGTGCCAGAAAACCTGCTGGGCACCATTGTCCATTAGAAAAAGAATAAATTGTTGTTGTTAATAAAATTAATAAAATTAAATAATTCATTATTTTATTATTTAAATATTTTTATTAAAACTCTTTAATTTTAATTTAATTTTTGGTTGAAAATAGAATTTAATTTATATTAAATATTTTGCTTGTAGTTGACACGTTTAATTTTCAATTAAAAAAAATTTTAATTATTATTTCCTTTAAAAATAAAAAATAAATATTTTTAATAGTCTTAAAAAATTGTTTATAGAAAAATATTTTTTATTAACTTAATTTTTACATTTTTATTATTTTTTACAATTTAATAAACCTTTAAAAAAAAATATGTGAATAAGGAAATACATTTCAAAATATTGAACTCTATTGGGGAATTATTTTTTTATTTTTAAAGGAAAATAATAATTAAAATTTTTTTAATTGAAAATTAAACGTGTCAACTACAAGCAAAATATTCAATATAAATTAAATGCTATTTTCAACATAAAAATTAAATTAAAAATAAAATTAAAGAGTTTTAATAAAAATATTTAAATAATAAAATAATGAATTATTTAATTTTATTAATTTTATTAACAACAACAATTTATTCTTTTTCTAATGGACAATGGTGCCCAGCAGGTTTTCTGGCACTTCCATTTATTTGCTGTCCAATTCCATATCTCGGATGTTTTCCATGTCCAAACTGTCCTCCACCATTTTTTTGTTGCCCTTTTTCTGCAGCTAAAAAAGAAATAAAAACAACGCCAGGTTTTAATAATTAAATTAAACTTTTTTTAATTAAAAATAAAAGTGTTTAATTTAATTTATTTAATTTTTAGGAGAATAAAAATGTGAATCAAAAAGGTCACAATTTGAGCATAAATAGGATTAATTAATTTAATTATTTATATAAATAAATGTTTTATATAATTTTCTAAATATTTTTATTTTAATTAATTAAATAGGCTACTCTTTCATTATATTTTATTTAAATACCCTACCTATTTAGCTATCAATAAAAGTGCAATTAAATAATATTTCCTTATTTATTTTTATTTAATTTAATTTATTAGTAAACCAAAAATACAAAAAAGTTTAATTTATTGTTGTACTATATTTTTAAAAATATTAAATTAATTAATTCATTTTAAGGTTTAATTAAAAACCTTAAAGAACAAGCGTCCCAACCTTCATGTTTTTTTAATATTCAAAGCCTAACGAAAACAAATAAATTATTTTTAATATTTTGAAATTAACAAGTCTAACCAACACTTAAATCACGTGAATTTAAAATTAATTGATTTTAAATAGGCAAGAAAATATAAAGGGAGAGGGAGAGACATAGGGTAATTTATAAAAATCGAATCTGATATCCCCTGCCTCAAGAGAGAATAGAAAGGCGAATTAATAAATTAGCCTCTCCCATTCACTTCACCTTTCCTTCATCTTACAGCCTCTATTAAATAATAATTAATTAATTATAGAATTTAAAAATGTCTAAATAATATCGTTACTACAGGTTGTTTAAATAAATAATAAACTTTGTTTTAAGCAAAAATATTTTTTTAATTTTATATTAAATTTCTGAATTATTTACATTGTTTATGAATTTTTCAAAAATTATAATTTTATTATTATTTATTTTTGTTATGTGGACTGTATGCGTAAACATCCAATTAATGATTCTACAAACAAAAAGCATCATTCTTCAAGTAAAATAAATAATAAATTAATTAATTAAATTTTTTTAGGACCTATAGATGCAGCATCACCATCTAAAGTATTTAAATAATATTTAAAAAATTTAATTCTAATGAATTTAATTTATTTAAAAAATAGAGAACACGTCCAACTGAAAATGAACACATTTACCAACATTTAGAAAATGAGAGTGATGTACTGGCAATTGAAACACAACAGGACATATCCGAACTAATGAACTTTTACGGTCCTATAACTGATTGGGATGAAATAAGGGGAACACACGAATATTTGTAAAACAGTCTTTTTAACTAATAAATAATTAATAAATTTATTAAATTATTTAATTTATTTACTATTTAATTTAATAAAGAAAAATTAATTAAAAAATAATAAATATAAATTTTAGGAATTTAATTAATTCTGCTGGTTATGAGGAGGAATTAAACAACGTGAAAAATAAACAGCCTAAACTGGGTAAATAAATTATTTATTTTTTAAAAATTTAATTAAAAGAAACTGTTGAGCATTTTGAGGAATTATATAATCAAGGCAATAATAGTGTTGAATATTATGTAAATGAAGCTTCTAGTTCAAAAAAAACTGCATCTAGTAAAAAGCCTGTTAAAGGGAAAAATACAACTGATGAGGAAGGTAATAAGTAATTTAATTATTTAAAATTAAAAATTTAAATATTTTTTAGAAATGGCTAAAAATATAAGAGAAATGTATAATAAAGAATATAACAAATATTTACCTCGATTTTAAAAATTAAAAAAAAAATTTTTACAATGCAAACGATTACAATATTTTTAAACTAAAATGTTGCTTGAAATATGACCTTATTTTTTAAATAATTTCTTTTTATTTCAAAACGTTAAAGAAATGAATAAAAATTATTAAAGTTGTAAAGGTCAACCATTTTTGATTTATTATCCTTTTTTTTTTTTGTCTAACCTGTTCCAAAAAGAAAGATGGAGAATATGTGTTCTCCAAACAGACCTTTAACTCCGCCTTTATTAAATAAAATTGATTCTCCCATTTATTTATTGCCTGTCTATGAACCGGACACATTTACGTATTCATTTAGAATTTCAAAATAAATAATATTTTATTTTTTAACCATCACATTTGTTCATTTTTTAAACTTTTTTCTATTCATTAGAAGCAATTTTGATTTATAAAACATTAAATACATAACATTTTTAATTAATTAATTAAATATTTTATTTTTGTAGAATAGAAACAATTTAATATATTTTATATAAAGCTTTGTTATTACTTGCAACATAATGTCAAATAAAGGTAAATTATGTATATATATAAAAAATTTATTAATTAAAATTAATTAATTGATTGTGACTAAAAATGTACTTAATAAATTAATTTTATTTTTTACTATTATTTTAATTGAGAAAAAGAAGAGAAGATAAAGCAACTGGAGGAAAAAATTAAAAAACTTGAGGAAGAAATTAAAAAACTTAAAGAGGAAATTACAAAAAGAGAAGAGAAGAAAAAGAAACAGGATGAAGAAATTAAAAAACTTGATGAGGGAATTACAAAATTTGAGGAAATATTTAAAGAACTTGTTGAGGGACGTAAAAAGCTTTATGAGTTGCTTCAAGTTTTATTTTTTTAATTTTTTTATTTAACTTTTGTGTTTTCATTTTTTAAATAAACCTATCAAAGCAAATAATTGCATCAATTTATTTATTGCTTTTTTACTGAATAAAACGATATGTAACATATCATGGGTGTGGCGAATCGCATTTTTAAAAACGAGAACGTAATACGAGACACGAGATTGCAAAATAAAAAACGAGAAACGAGAGACGAGACAGCCAAAAAACACGAGAATAACGAGAGACGAGAACGAGAATTTAAAAAAAATTTTATTTTGGTAAATTAAATAGTATATTTTTATAATTACTATTTATAATCATCCGGGCGTTTGTCGTGCTTCGCGGCTGCAATCCGCTCTATGGAAAGTTATTTTAATTTTAATAAAATTGAAGAACAGAATGTTATTTACCTTTAAACATAAAATTAGAGAGCTTCAACTTAGAATTTTGGAGTTAAAATTTTTTCAAAATTCCTTAACTATAACCATGGGATATTTTTAATATTAGAGTTTGGAATTTTAAAGTGTTTCTTAAAATTTAAGAACAGATAAAAAAACTAAAAATATTCTAAAAACAAATTCAAAATAATGAAAAAAGATTAGAAAATCAAGAAAATAAAAGAAAAAATTAAAAAGACAAAAAGAGAATAATACTAGAACCGCGCCGGACCGCCAGATTTTTCCTGAGTCCGGGTCCGGAATCCTGCTTTTTTCACAATTCCAGATTAATTCCGGACCGGATTAATCCCGAAAAATCCGACCGGATCCTGTCTGGCCCTGCTACCAAAATCCGGAATCCCAATCCGAATCCGGAAAAGTCGATTTTACCGGTCCCTAAATAATACTTTTTTATATAATTTAAAGTTTCATACTGAATTTTTCGTTTTAAAAAATTCAAAAATTAGATTCAACGCGTTTTTGATCAAATTAGTATAGGTAATCAATTTAGTATGGGTAATAATTTTTTGTTAAATAATTTTTTAGATATCTCAGAAATAAAAAATTAGTAGAATAATTTTTAAAAATCTCGTTTTAATTTCTCGTTTTTTTTCGGAAAATACGAGCACGAGAAACGAGAGACGAGAGTGCCAAAAAACACGAGAATATACGAGAAACGAGAACGAGACCACACTTCTGGTACATACATAGATATAAATTAATTTTTTAATTATTTTAGAAAGTAACCAATTTTGATTTATTTTCATTTTTCTTTTTATTTTAACCTGTTCCTGAAAAAAAAGGTGGAGATTATGCTGTCTCCAAACGGTGCACCGATATTTGCGCCGGGGACATTTGCGCCGCGACTTTTGCGCCGCACGACATTAGCGCCGCGTCATTTGCGGCGCGATTAGATTTAAAAAAAAATAACGAAGTATTTATTAATGAAAATAAAAATTAAATGTCAAAAAAGAAAAAACCAAAAGATCTTGAATCTATGGGACCTGCTACGATACTTCTTCATTTGGGGGTCAACAGATCACCGTTCTTTCTCAAATCACGTATCTATTCCTTTAGGTTTTAACCTTTTTGAATACTTTATTCATGAGCGTGTCTTCGCCAAGCCTTAAAAAGCACCTGAGGAGTGAAACCTATCTATGGATACGTGTCCAATTAATTTAGATCAACCTTGGTGTCAGTTAATACATTAAAAAACCCTTTTTAATAAAGGTTAAAATTAAATTAATAAATACTTCGTTATATTTTTTAATCTAATCGCGCCGCAAATGTCGCGGCACAAATGTCCCCGGCGCAAATGTCGGTGCACCGTTTGGAGACAGCATAATCTCCACTTTTTTTTTCTGGAACAGGTTAGAACAAAAAGAAAAAGGATAATAAATCAAAAATGGTTGACCTTTACTACTTTAATAATTTTTATTCATTTCTTTAACGTTCTGAAATAAAAAGAAATTATTTAAAAAATAAGGTCATATTTCAAGCAACATTTTAGTTTAAAAATATTGTAATCATTTACATTGTAAAATTTTAAAATGAAGGTAAATATTTGTTATATTCATTATTATACATTTCTCTTATATTTTTAGCCATTTCTAAAAAATATTTAAATTTTTAATTTTAAATAATTAAATTAAATTATTTATTACCTTCCTCATCATTTGTATTTTCCCCTTTAACAGGCTTTTTACTAGATGAAGCTTTTTTTTTTTGAACTAGAAGCTTCATTTACATAATATTCAACACTATTATTGCCTTGATTATATAATTCCTCAAAATGCTCAACAGTTTCTTTTAATTAAATTTTTAAAAATTAAATAATATTTATTTACCCAATTTAGCCTGTTTATTTTTCGCTTTGCTTAATTCCTCCTCATATTCAGCAGAATTAATTAAATTCCTAAAAATTATATTTATTATTTTTAATTAATTAATTTTTCTTTATTAAATTAATAATAAAAAATTAAATTATTTAATAAATTAATTAATAATTATTTATTAGTTAAAAAAGACTATTTTACAAATATTCTTGTGTGCCCCTAATTTCATCCCAATCAGTTATAGGACCGTAAAGGTCCATTAATTCTGATTGGTCCTGGTGTGGGTCGTTTGCCTGTACATTACTCTCATTTTGTGATTGTTGGTTATTGTGTTCATTTTCAAATGGACTTTAATTAAATTAATTAGAATTAATATTTTTATTTAAATTAAAAATATTTATTTAAATACTTTAGATGGTGATGCTGAATCTATAGGTCCTGAAAAAAAATAAATTAATTAATTAATTATTTATTTTACTTGAAGAATGATGCTTTTTGTTTGTAGAATCATTAATTGGATGTTTACGCATACAGTCCACCATAACAAAAATAAATAATAATAAAATTATAATTTTTGAAAAATTCATAAACAATGTAAATAATTCAGAAATTTAATATAAAATTAAAAAAATATTTTTGCTTAAAACAAAGTTTATTATTTATTTAAACAACCTGTAGTAACGATATTATTTAGACATTTTTAAATTCTATAATTAATTAATTATTATTTAATAGAGGCTGTAAGATGAAGGAAAGGTGAAGTGAATGGGAGAGGCTAATTTATTAATTCGCCTTTCTATTCTCTCTTGAGGCAGGGGATATCAGATTCGATTTTTATAAATTACCCTATGTCTCTCCCTCTCCCTTTATATTTTCTTGCCTATTTAAAATCAATTAATTTTAAATTCACGTGATTTAAGTGTTGGTTAGACTTGTTAATTTCAAAATATTAAAAATAATTTATTTGTTTTCGTTAGGCTTTGAATATTAAAAAAACATGAAGGTTGGGACGCTTGTTCTTTAAGGTTTTTAATTAAACCTTAAAATGAATTAATTAATTTAATATTTTTTAAAAATATAGTACAACAATGAATTAAACTTTTTTGTATTTTTGGTTTACTAATAAATTAAATTAAATAAAAATAAATAAGGAAATATTATTTAATTGCACTTTTATTGATAGCTAAATAGGTAGGGTATTTAAATAAAATATAATGAAAGAGTAGCCTATTTAATTAATTAAAATAAAAATATTTAGAAAATTATATAAAACATTTATTTATATAAATAATTAAATTAATTAATCCTATTTATGTTCAAAATTGACCTTTTTCCTCCACATTTCTATTCTCCTAAAAATTAAATAAATTAAATTAAACACTCTTCTTTTTAATTAAAAAAAGTTTAATTTAATTATTAAAACCTGGCGTTGTTTTTATTTCTTTTTTAGCTGCAGAAAAAGGGCAACAAAAAAATGGTGGAGGACAGTTTGGACATGGAAAACATCCGAGATATGGAATTGGGCAGCAAATAAATGGAAGTGCCAGAAAACCTGCTGGGCACCATTGTCCATTAGAAAAAGAATAAATTGTTGTTGTTAATAAAATTAATAAAATGAAATAATTCATTATTTTATTATTTAAATATTTTTATTAAAACTCTTTAATTTTAATTTAATTTTTGGTTGAAAATAGAATTTAATTTATATTAAATATTTTGCTTGTAGTTGACACGTTTAATTTTCAATTAAAAAAAATTTTAATTATTATTTCCTTTAAAAATAAAAAATAAATATTTTTAATAGTCTTAAAAAATTGTTTATAGAAAAATATTTTTTATTAACTTAATTTTTACATTTTTATTATTTTTTACAATTTAATAAACCTTTAAAAAAAATATGTGAATAAGGAAATACATTTCAAAATATTGAACTCTATTGGGGAATTATTTTTTTATTTTTAAAGGAAAATAATAATTAAAATTTTTTTAATTGAAAATTAAACGTGTCAACTACAAGCAAAATATTCAATATAAATTAAATGCTATTTTCAACATAAAAATTAAATTAAATAAAATTAAAGAGTTTTAATAAAAATATTTAAATAATAAAATAATGAATTATTTAATTTTATTAATTTTATTAACAACAACAATTTATTCTTTTTCTAATGGACAATGGTGCCCAGCAGGTTTTCTGGCACTTCCATTTATTTGCTGTCCAATTCCATATCTCGGATGTTTTCCATGTCCAAACTGTCCTCCACCATTTTTTTGTTGCCCTTTTTCTGCAGCTAAAAAAGAAATAAAAACAACGCCAGGTTTTAATAATTAAATTAAACTTTTTTTAATTAAAAATAAAAGTGTTTAATTTAATTTATTTAATTTTTAGGAGAATAAAAATGTGAATCAAAAAGGTCACAATTTGAGCATAAATAGGATTAATTAATTTAATTATTTATATAAATAAATGTTTTATATAATTTTCTAAATATTTTTATTTTAATTAATTAAATAGGCTACTCTTTCATTATATTTTATTTAAATACCCTACCTATTTAGCTATCAATAAAGTGCAATTAAATAATATTTCCTTATTTATTTTTATTTAATTTAATTTATTAGTAAACCAAAAATACAAAAAAGTTTAATTTATTGTTGTACTATATTTTTAAAAATATTAAATTAATTAATTCATTTTAAGGTTTAATTAAAAACCTTAAAGAACAAGCGTCCCAACCTTCATGTTTTTTTAATATTCAAAGCCTAACGAAAACAAATAAATTATTTTTAATATTTTGAAATTAACAAGTCTAACCAACACTTAAATCACGTGAATTTAAAATTAATTGATTTTAAATAGGCAAGAAAATATAAAGGGAGAGGGAGAGACATAGGGTAATTTATAAAAATCGAATCTGATATCCCCTGCCTCAAGAGAGAATAGAAAGGCGAATTAATAAATTAGCCTCTCCCATTCACTTCACCTTTCCTTCATCTTACAGCCTCTATTAAATAATAATTAATTAATTATAGAATTTAAAAATGTCTAAATAATATCGTTACTACAGGTTGTTTAAATAAATAATAAACTTTGTTTTAAGCAAAAATATTTTTTTAATTTTATATTAAATTTCTGAATTATTTACATTGTTTATGAATTTTTCAAAAATTATAATTTTATTATTATTTATTTTTGTTATGGTGGACTGTATGCGTAAACATCCAATTAATGATTCTACAAACAAAAAGCATCATTCTTCAAGTAAAATAAATAATAAATTAATTAATTAAATTTTTTTAGGACCTATAGATGCAGCATCACCATCTAAAGTATTTAAATAATATTTAAAAAATTTAATTCTAATGAATTTAATTTATTTAAAAAATAGAGAACACGTCCAACTGAAAATGAACACATTTACCAACATTTAGAAAATGAGAGTGATGTACTGGCAATTGAAACACAACAGGACATATCCGAACTAATGAACTTTTACGGTCCTATAACTGATTGGGATGAAATAAGGGGAACACACGAATATTTGTAAAACAGTCTTTTTAACTAATAAATAATTAATAAATTTATTAAATTATTTAATTTATTTACTATTTAATTTAATAAAGAAAAATTAATTAAAAAATAATAAATATAAATTTTAGGAATTTAATTAATTCTGCTGGTTATGAGGAGGAATTAAACAACGTGAAAAATAAACAGCCTAAACTGGGTAAATAAATTATTTATTTTTTAAAAATTTAATTAAAAGAAACTGTTGAGCATTTTGAGGAATTATATAATCAAGGCAATAATAGTGTTGAATATTATGTAAATGAAGCTTCTAGTTCAAAAAAAACTGCATCTAGTAAAAAGCCTGTTAAAGGGAAAAATACAACTGATGAGGAAGGTAATAAGTAATTTAATTATTTAAAATTAAAAATTTAAATATTTTTTAGAAATGGCTAAAAATATAAGAGAAATGTATAATAAAGAATATAACAAATATTTACCTCGATTTTAAAAATTAAAAAAAAAATTTTTACAATGCAAACGATTACAATATTTTTAAACAAATGTTGCTTGAAATATGACCTTATTTTTTAAATAATTTCTTTTTATTTCAAAACGTTAAAGAAATGAATAAAAATTATTAAAGTTGTAAAGGTCAACCATTTTTGATTTATTATCCTTTTTTTTTTTTGTTCTAACCTGTTCCAAAAAGAAAGATGGAGAATATGTGTTCTCCAAACAGACCTTTAACTCCGCCTTTATTAAATAAAATTGATTCTCCCATTTATTTATTGCCTGTCTATGAACCGGACACATTTACGTATTCATTTAGAATTTCAAAATAAATAATATTTTATTTTTTAACCATCACATTTGTTCATTTTTTAAACTTTTTTCTATTCATTAGAAGCAATTTTGATTTATAAAACATTAAATACATAACATTTTTAATTAATTAATTAAATATTTTATTTTTGTAGAATAGAAACAATTTAATATATTTTATATAAAGCTTTGTTATTACTTGCAACATAATGTCAAATAAAGGTAAATTATGTATATATATAAAAAATTTATTAATTAAAATTAATTAATTGATTGTGACTAAAAATGTACTTAATAAATTAATTTTATTTTTTACTATTATTTTAATTGAGAAAAAGAAGAGAAGATAAAGCAACTGGAGGAAAAAATTAAAAAACTTGAGGAAGAAATTAAAAAACTTAAAGAGGAAATTACAAAAAGAGAAGAGAAGAAAAAGAAACAGGATGAAGAAATTAAAAAACTTGATGAGGGAATTACAAAATTTGAGGAAATATTTAAAGAACTTGTTGAGGGACGTAAAAAGCTTTATGAGTTGCTTCAAGTTTTATTTTTTTAATTTTTTTATTTAACTTTTGTGTTTTCATTTTTTAAATAAACCTATCAAAGCAAATAATTGCATCAATTTATTTATTGCTTTTTTACTGAATAAAACGATATGTAACATATCATGGGTGTGGCGAATCGCATTTTTAAAAACGAGAACGTAATACGAGACACGAGATTGCAAAATAAAAAACGAGAAACGAGAGACGAGACAGCCAAAAAACACGAGAATAACGAGAGACGAGAACGAGAATTTAAAAAAAATTTTATTTTGGTAAATTAAATAGTATATTTTTATAATTACTATTTATAATCATCCGGGCGTTTGTCGTGCTTCGCGGCTGCAATCCGCTCTATGGAAAGTTATTTTAATTTTAATAAAATTGAAGAACAGAATGTTATTTACCTTTAAACATAAAATTAGAGAGCTTCAACTTAGAATTTTGGAGTTAAAATTTTTTCAAAATTCCTTAACTATAACCATGGGATATTTTTAATATTAGAGTTTGGAATTTTAAAGTGTTTCTTAAAATTTAAGAACAGATAAAAAAACTAAAAATATTCTAAAAACAAATTCAAAATAATGAAAAAAGATTAGAAAATCAAGAAAATAAAAGAAAAAATTAAAAAGACAAAAAGAGAATAATACTAGAACCGCGCCGGACCGCCAGATTTTTCCTGAGTCCGGGTCCGGAATCCTGCTTTTTTCACAATTCCAGATTAATTCCGGACCGGATTAATCCCGAAAAATCCGACCGGATCCTGTCTGGCCCTGCTACCAAAATCCGGAATCCCAATCCGAATCCGGAAAAGTCGATTTTACCGGTCCCTAAATAATACTTTTTTATATAATTTAAAGTTTCATACTGAATTTTTCGTTTTAAAAAATTCAAAAATTAGATTCAACGCGTTTTTGATCAAATTAGTATAGGTAATCAATTTAGTATGGGTAATAATTTTTTGTTAAATAATTTTTTAGATATCTCAGAAATAAAAAATTAGTAGAATAATTTTTAAAAATCTCGTTTTAATTTCTCGTTTTTTTTCGGAAAATACGAGCACGAGAAACGAGAGACGAGAGTGCCAAAAACACGAGAATATACGAGAAACGAGAACGAGACCACACTTCTGGTACATACATAGATATAAATTAATTTTTTAATTATTTTAGAAAGTAACCAATTTTGATTTATTTTCATTTTTCTTTTTATTTTAACCTGTTCCTGAAAAAAAGGTGGAGATTATGCTGTCTCCAAACGGTGCACCGATATTTGCGCCGGGGACATTTGCGCCGCGACTTTTGCGCCGCACGACATTAGCGCCGCGTCATTTGCGGCGCGATTAGATTTAAAAAAAAATAACGAAGTATTTATTAATGAAAATAAAAATTAAATGTCAAAAAAGAAAAAACCAAAAGATCTTGAATCTATGGGACCTGCTACGATACTTCTTCATTTGGGGGTCAACAGATCACCGTTCTTTCTCAAATCACGTATCTATTCCTTTAGGTTTTAACCTTTTTGAATACTTTATTCATGAGCGTGTCTTCGCCAAGCCTTAAAAAGCACCTGAGGAGTGAAACCTATCTATGGATACGTGTCCAATTAATTTAGATCAACCTTGGTGTCAGTTAATACATTAAAAACCCTTTTTAATAAAGGTTAAAATTAAATTAATAAATACTTCGTTATATTTTTTAATCTAATCGCGCCGCAAATGTCGCGGCACAAATGTCCCCGGCGCAAATGTCGGTGCACCGTTTGGAGACAGCATAATCTCCACTTTTTTTTCTGGAACAGGTTAGAACAAAAAGAAAAAGGATAATAAATCAAAAATGGTTGACCTTTACTACTTTAATAATTTTTATTCATTTCTTTAACGTTCTGAAATAAAAAGAAATTATTTAAAAAATAAGGTCATATTTCAAGCAACATTTTAGTTTAAAAATATTGTAATCATTTACATTGTAAAATTTTAAAATGAAGGTAAATATTTGTTATATTCATTATTATACATTTCTCTTATATTTTTAGCCATTTCTAAAAAATATTTAAATTTTTAATTTTAAATAATTAAATTAAATTATTTATTACCTTCCTCATCATTTGTATTTTCCCCTTTAACAGGCTTTTTACTAGATGAAGCTTTTTTTTTGAACTAGAAGCTTCATTTACATAATATTCAACACTATTATTGCCTTGATTATATAATTCCTCAAAATGCTCAACAGTTTCTTTTAATTAAATTTTTAAAAATTAAATAATATTTATTTACCCAATTTAGCCTGTTTATTTTTCGCTTTGCTTAATTCCTCCTCATATTCAGCAGAATTAATTAAATTCCTAAAAATTATATTTATTATTTTTAATTAATTAATTTTTCTTTATTAAATTAATAATAAAAAAATTAAATTATTTAATAAATTAATTAATAATTATTTATTAGTTAAAAAAGACTATTTTACAAATATTCTTGTGTGCCCCTAATTTCATCCCAATCAGTTATAGGACCGTAAAGGTCCATTAATTCTGATTGGTCCTGGTGTGGGTCGTTTGCCTGTACATTACTCTCATTTTGTGATTGTTGGTTATTGTGTTCATTTTCAAATGGACTTTAATTAAATTAATTAGAATTAATATTTTTATTTAAATTAAAAATATTTATTTAAATACTTTAGATGGTGATGCTGAATCTATAGGTCCTGAAAAAATTAAATTAATTAATTAATTATTTATTTTACTTGAAGAATGATGCTTTTTGTTTGTAGAATCATTAATTGGATGTTTACGCATACAGTCCACCATAACAAAAATAAATAATAATAAAATTATAATTTTTGAAAAATTCATAAACAATGTAAATAATTCAGAAATTTAATATAAAATTAAAAAAATATTTTTGCTTAAAACAAAGTTTATTATTTATTTAAACAACCTGTAGTAACGATATTATTTAGACATTTTTAAATTCTATAATTAATTAATTATTATTTAATAGAGGCTGTAAGATGAAGGAAAGGTGAAGTGAATGGGAGAGGCTAATTTATTAATTCGCCTTTCTATTCTCTCTTGAGGCAGGGGATATCAGATTCGATTTTTATAAATTACCCTATGTCTCTCCCTCTCCCTTTATATTTTCTTGCCTATTTAAAATCAATTAATTTTAAATTCACGTGATTTAAGTGTTGGTTAGACTTGTTAATTTCAAAATATTAAAAATAATTTATTTGTTTTCGTTAGGCTTTGAATATTAAAAAAACATGAAGGTTGGGACGCTTGTTCTTTAAGGTTTTTAATTAAACCTTAAAATGAATTAATTAATTTAATATTTTTAAAAATATAGTACAACAATAAATTAAACTTTTTTGTATTTTTGGTTTACTAATAAATTAAATTAAATAAAAATAAATAAGGAAATATTATTTAATTGCACTTTTATTGATAGCTAAATAGGTAGGGTATTTAAATAAAATATAATGAAAGAGTAGCCTATTTAATTAATTAAAATAAAAATATTTAGAAAATTATATAAAACATTTATTTATATAAATAATTAAATTAATTAATCCTATTTATGTTCAAAATTGACCTTTTTCCTCCACATTTCTATTCTCCTAAAAATTAAATAAATTAAATTAAACACTCTTCTTTTTAATTAAAAAAAGTTTAATTTAATTATTAAAACCTGGCGTTGTTTTATTTCTTTTTTAGCTGCAGAAAAAGGGCAACAAAAAAATGGTGGAGGACAGTTTGGACATGGAAAACATCCGAGATATGGAATTGGGCAGCAAATAAATGGAAGTGCCAGAAAACCTGCTGGGCACCATTGTCCATTAGAAAAAGAATAAATTGTTGTTGTTAATAAAATTAATAAAATGAAATAATTCATTATTTTATTATTTAAATATTTTTATTAAAACTCTTTAATTTTAATTTAATTTTTGGTTGAAAATAGAATTTAATTTATATTAAATATTTTGCTTGTAGTTGACACGTTTAATTTTCAATTAAAAAAAATTTTAATTATTATTTCCTTTAAAAATAAAAAATAAATATTTTTAATAGTCTTAAAAAATTGTTTATAGAAAAATATTTTTTATTAACTTAATTTTTACATTTTTATTATTTTTTACAATTTAATAAACCTTTAAAAAAAATATGTGAATAAGGAAATACATTTCAAAATATTGAACTCTATTGGGGAATTATTTTTTTATTTTTAAAGGAAAATAATAATTAAAATTTTTTTAATTGAAAATTAAACGTGTCAACTACAAGCAAAATATTCAATATAAATTAAATGCTATTTTCAACATAAAAATTAAATTAAAAATAAAATTAAAGAGTTTTAATAAAAATATTTAAATAATAAAATAATGAATTATTTAATTTTATTAATTTTATTAACAACAACAATTTATTCTTTTTCTAATGGACAATGGTGCCCAGCAGGTTTTCTGGCACTTCCATTTATTTGCTGTCCAATTCCATATCTCGGATGTTTTCCATGTCCAAACTGTCCTCCACCATTTTTTTGTTGCCCTTTTTCTGCAGCTAAAAAAGAAATAAAAACAACGCCAGGTTTTAATAATTAAATTAAACTTTTTTTAATTAAAAATAAAAGTGTTTAATTTAATTTATTTAATTTTTAGGAGAATAAAAATGTGAATCAAAAAGGTCACAATTTGAGCATAAATAGGATTAATTAATTTAATTATTTATATAAATAAATGTTTTATATAATTTTCTAAATATTTTTATTTTAATTAATTAAATAGGCTACTCTTTCATTATATTTTATTTAAATACCCTACCTATTTAGCTATCAATAAAAGTGCAATTAAATAATATTTCCTTATTTATTTTTATTTAATTTAATTTATTAGTAAACCAAAAATACAAAAAAGTTTAATTTATTGTTGTACTATATTTTTAAAAATATTAAATTAATTAATTCATTTTAAGGTTTAATTAAAAACCTTAAAGAACAAGCGTCCCAACCTTCATGTTTTTTTAATATTCAAAGCCTAACGAAAACAAATAAATTATTTTTAATATTTTGAAATTAACAAGTCTAACCAACACTTAAATCACGTGAATTTAAAATTAATTGATTTTAAATAGGCAAGAAAATATAAAGGGAGAGGGAGAGACATAGGGTAATTTATAAAAATCGAATCTGATATCCCCTGCCTCAAGAAGAATAATAGAAAGGCGAATTAATAAATTAGCCTCTCCCATTCACTTCACCTTTCCTTCATCTTACAGCCTCTATTAAATAATAATTAATTAATTATAGAATTTAAAAATGTCTAAATAATATCGTTACTACAGGTTGTTTAAATAAATAATAAACTTTGTTTTAAGCAAAAAATATTTTTTTTTAATTTTATATTAAATTTCTGAATTATTTACATTGTTTATGAATTTTTCAAAAATTATAATTTTATTATTATTTATTTTTGTTATGGTGGACTGTATGCGTAAACATCCAATTAATGATTCTACAAACAAAAAGCATCATTCTTCAAGTAAAATAAATAATAAATTAATTAATTAAATTTTTTTAGGACCTATAGATGCAGCATCACCATCTAAAGTATTTAAATAATATTTAAAAAATTTAATTCTAATGAATTTAATTTATTTAAAAAATAGAGAACACGTCCAACTGAAAATGAACACATTTACCAACATTTAGAAAATGAGAGTGATGTACTGGCAATTGAAACACAACAGGACATATCCGAACTAATGAACTTTTACGGTCCTATAACTGATTGGGATGAAATAAGGGGAACACACGAATATTTGTAAAACAGTCTTTTTAACTAATAAATAATTAATAAATTTATTAAATTATTTAATTTATTTACTATTTAATTTAATAAAGAAAAATTAATTAAAAAATAATAAATATAAATTTTAGGAATTTAATTAATTCTGCTGGTTATGAGGAGGAATTAAACAACGTGAAAAATAAACAGCCTAAACTGGGTAAATAAATTATTTATTTTTTAAAAATTTAATTAAAAGAAACTGTTGAGCATTTTGAGGAATTATATAATCAAGGCAATAATAGTGTTGAATATTATGTAAATGAAGCTTCTAGTTCAAAAAAAACTGCATCTAGTAAAAAGCCTGTTAAAGGGAAAAATACAACTGATGAGGAAGGTAATAAGTAATTTAATTATTTAAAATTAAAAAATTTAAATATTTTTTAGAAATGGCTAAAAATATAAGAGAAATGTATAATAAAGAATATAACAAATATTTACCTCGATTTTAAAAATTAAAAAAAAAATTTTTACAATGCAAACGATTACAATATTTTTAAACTAAAATGTTGCTTGAAATATGACCTTATTTTTTAAATAATTTCTTTTTATTTCAAAACGTTAAAGAAATGAATAAAAATTATTAAAGTTGTAAAGGTCAACCATTTTTGATTTATTATCCTTTTTTTTTTGTTCTAACCTGTTCCAAAAAAGAAAGATGGAGAATATGTGTTCTCCAAACAGACCTTTAACTCCGCCTTTATTAAATAAAATTGATTCTCCCATTTATTTATTGCCTGTCTATGAACCGGACACATTTACGTATTCATTTAGAATTTCAAAATAAATAATATTTTATTTTTTAACCATCACATTTGTTCATTTTTTAAACTTTTTCTATTCATTAGAAGCAATTTTGATTTATAAAACATTAAATACATAACATTTTTAATTAATTAATTAAATATTTTATTTTTGTAGAATAGAAACAATTTAATATATTTTATATAAAGCTTTGTTATTACTTGCAACATAATGTCAAATAAAGGTAAATTATGTATATATATAAAAAATTTATTAATTAAAATTAATTAATTGATTGTGACTAAAAATGTACTTAATAAATTAATTTTATTTTTTACTATTATTTTAATTGAGAAAAAGAAGAGAAGATAAAGCAACTGGAGGAAAAAATTAAAAAACTTGAGGAAGAAATTAAAAAACTTAAAGAGGAAATTACAAAAAGAGAAGAGAAGAAAAAGAAACAGGATGAAGAAATTAAAAAACTTGATGAGGGAATTACAAAATTTGAGGAAATATTTAAAGAACTTGTTGAGGGACGTAAAAAGCTTTATGAGTTGCTTCAAGTTTTATTTTTTTAATTTTTTTATTTAACTTTTGTGTTTTCATTTTTTAAATAAACCTATCAAAGCAAATAATTGCATCAATTTATTTATTGCTTTTTTACTGAATAAAACGATATGTAACATATCATGGGTGTGGCGAATCGCATTTTTAAAAACGAGAACGTAATACGAGACACGAGATTGCAAAATAAAAAACGAGAAACGAGAGACGAGACAGCCAAAAAACACGAGAATAACGAGAGACGAGAACGAGAATTTAAAAAAAATTTTATTTTGGTAAATTAAATAGTATATTTTTATAATTACTATTTATAATCATCCGGGCGTTTGTCGTGCTTCGCGGCTGCAATCCGCTCTATGGAAAGTTATTTTAATTTTAATAAAATTGAAGAACAGAATGTTATTTACCTTTAAACATAAAATTAGAGAGCTTCAACTTAGAATTTTGGAGTTAAAATTTTTTCAAAATTCCTTAACTATAACCATGGGATATTTTTAATATTAGAGTTTGGAATTTTAAAGTGTTTCTTAAAATTTAAGAACAGATAAAAAAACTAAAAATATTCTAAAAACAAATTCAAAATAATGAAAAAAGATTAGAAAATCAAGAAAATAAAAGAAAAAATTAAAAAGACAAAAAGAGAATAATACTAGAACCGCGCCGGACCGCCAGATTTTTCCTGAGTCCGGGTCCGGAATCCTGCTTTTTTCACAATTCCAGATTAATTCCGGACCGGATTAATCCCGAAAAATCCGACCGGATCCTGTCTGGCCCTGCTACCAAAATCCGGAATCCCAATCCGAATCCGGAAAAGTCGATTTTACCGGTCCCTAAATAATACTTTTTTATATAATTTAAAGTTTCATACTGAATTTTTCGTTTTAAAAAATTCAAAAATTAGATTCAACGCGTTTTTGATCAAATTAGTATAGGTAATCAATTTAGTATGGGTAATAATTTTTTGTTAAATAATTTTTTAGATATCTCAGAAATAAAAAATTAGTAGAATAATTTTTAAAAATCTCGTTTTAATTTCTCGTTTTTTTTCGGAAAATACGAGCACGAGAAACGAGAGACGAGAGTGCCAAAAACACGAGAATATACGAGAAACGAGAACGAGACCACACTTCTGGTACATACATAGATATAAATTAATTTTTTAATTATTTTAGAAAGTAACCAATTTTGATTTATTTTCATTTTTCTTTTTATTTTAACCTGTTCCTGAAAAAAAGGTGGAGATTATGCTGTCTCCAAACGGTGCACCGATATTTGCGCCGGGGACATTTGCGCCGCGACTTTTGCGCCGCACGACATTAGCGCCGCGTCATTTGCGGCGCGATTAGATTTAAAAAAAAAAATAACGAAGTATTTATTAATGAAAATAAAAATTAAATGTCAAAAAAGAAAAAACCAAAAGATCTTGAATCTATGGGACCTGCTACGATACTTCTTCATTTGGGGGTCAACAGATCACCGTTCTTTCTCAAATCACGTATCTATTCCTTTAGGTTTTAACCTTTTTGAATACTTTATTCATGAGCGTGTCTTCGCCAAGCCTTAAAAAGCACCTGAGGAGTGAAACCTATCTATGGATACGTGTCCAATTAATTTAGATCAACCTTGGTGTCAGTTAATACATTAAAAAACCCTTTTTAATAAAGGTTAAAATTAAATTAATAAATACTTCGTTATATTTTTTAATCTAATCGCGCCGCAAATGTCGCGGCACAAATGTCCCCGGCGCAAATGTCGGTGCACCGTTTGGAGACAGCATAATCTCCACTTTTTTTTTCCTGGAACAGGTTAGAACAAAAAGAAAAAGGATAATAAATCAAAAATGGTTGACCTTTACTACTTTAATAATTTTTATTCATTTCTTTAACGTTCTGAAATAAAAAGAAATTATTTAAAAAATAAGGTCATATTTCAAGCAACATTTTAGTTTAAAAATATTGTAATCATTTACATTGTAAAATTTTAAAATGAAGGTAAATATTTGTTATATTCATTATTATACATTTCTCTTATATTTTTAGCCATTTCTAAAAAATATTTAAATTTTTAATTTTAAATAATTAAATTAAATTATTTATTACCTTCCTCATCATTTGTATTTTCCCCTTTAACAGGCTTTTTACTAGATGAAGCTTTTTTTTGAACTAGAAGCTTCATTTACATAATATTCAACACTATTATTGCCTTGATTATATAATTCCTCAAAATGCTCAACAGTTTCTTTTAATTAAATTTTTAAAAATTAAATAATATTTATTTACCCAATTTAGCCTGTTTATTTTTCGCTTTGCTTAATTCCTCCTCATATTCAGCAGAATTAATTAAATTCCTAAAAATTATATTTATTATTTTTAATTAATTAATTTTTCTTTATTAAATTAATAATAAAAAAATTAAATTATTTAATAAATTAATTAATAATTATTTATTAGTTAAAAAAGACTATTTTACAAATATTCTTGTGTGCCCCTAATTTCATCCCAATCAGTTATAGGACCGTAAAGGTCCATTAATTCTGATTGGTCCTGGTGTGGGTCGTTTGCCTGTACATTACTCTCATTTTGTGATTGTTGGTTATTGTGTTCATTTTCAAATGGACTTTAATTAAATTAATTAGAATTAATATTTTTATTTAAATTAAAAATATTTATTTAAATACTTTAGATGGTGATGCTGAATCTATAGGTCCTGAAAAAATTAAATTAATTAATTAATTATTTATTTTACTTGAAGAATGATGCTTTTTGTTTGTAGAATCATTAATTGGATGTTTACGCATACAGTCCACCATAACAAAAATAAATAATAATAAAATTATAATTTTTGAAAAATTCATAAACAATGTAAATAATTCAGAAATTTAATATAAAATTAAAAAAAAATATTTTTTGCTTAAAACAAAGTTTATTATTTATTTAAACAACCTGTAGTAACGATATTATTTAGACATTTTTAAATTCTATAATTAATTAATTATTATTTAATAGAGGCTGTAAGATGAAGGAAAGGTGAAGTGAATGGGAGAGGCTAATTTATTAATTCGCCTTTCTATTCTCTCTTGAGGCAGGGGATATCAGATTCGATTTTTATAAATTACCCTATGTCTCTCCCTCTCCCTTTATATTTTCTTGCCTATTTAAAATCAATTAATTTTAAATTCACGTGATTTAAGTGTTGGTTAGACTTGTTAATTTCAAAATATTAAAAATAATTTATTTGTTTTCGTTAGGCTTTGAATATTAAAAAAACATGAAGGTTGGGACGCTTGTTCTTTAAGGTTTTTAATTAAACCTTAAAATGAATTAATTAATTTAATATTTTTAAAAATATAGTACAACAATAAATTAAACTTTTTTGTATTTTTGGTTTACTAATAAATTAAATTAAATAAAAATAAATAAGGAAATATTATTTAATTGCACTTTTATTGATAGCTAAATAGGTAGGGTATTTAAATAAAATATAATGAAAGAGTAGCCTATTTAATTAATTAAAATAAAAATATTTATTTAAAAATTATATAAAACATTTATTTATATAAATAATTAAATTAATTAATCCTATTTATGTTCAAAATTGACCTTTTTCCTCCACATTTCTATTCTCCTAAAAATTAAATAAATTAAATTAAACACTCTTCTTTTTAATTAAAAAAAAGTTTAATTTAATTATTAAAACCTGGCGTTGTTTTTATTTCTTTTTTAGCTGCAGAAAAAGGGCAACAAAAAAATGGTGGAGGACAGTTTGGACATGGAAAACATCCGAGATATGGAATTGGGCAGCAAATAAATGGAAGTGCCAGAAAACCTGCTGGGCACCATTGTCCATTAGAAAAAGAATAAATTGTTGTTGTTAATAAAATTAATAAAATTAAATAATTCATTATTTTATTATTTAAATATTTTTATTAAAACTCTTTAATTTTAATTTAATTTTTGGTTGAAAATAGAATTTAATTTATATTAAATATTTTGCTTGTAGTTGACACGTTTAATTTTCAATTAAAAAAAATTTTAATTATTATTTCCTTTAAAAATAAAAAATAAATATTTTTAATAGTCTTAAAAAATTGTTTATAGAAAAATATTTTTTATTAACTTAATTTTTACATTTTTATTATTTTTTACAATTTAATAAACCTTTAAAAAAAAATATGTGAATAAGGAAATACATTTCAAAATATTGAACTCTATTGGGGAATTATTTTTTTATTTTTAAAGGAAAATAATAATTAAAATTTTTTTAATTGAAAATTAAACGTGTCAACTACAAGCAAAATATTCAATATAAATTAAATGCTATTTTCAACATAAAAATTAAATTAAAAATAAAATTAAAGAGTTTTAATAAAAATATTTAAATAATAAAATAATGAATTATTTAATTTTATTAATTTTATTAACAACAACAATTTATTCTTTTTCTAATGGACAATGGTGCCCAGCAGGTTTTCTGGCACTTCCATTTATTTGCTGTCCAATTCCATATCTCGGATGTTTTCCATGTCCAAACTGTCCTCCACCATTTTTTTGTTGCCCTTTTTCTGCAGCTAAAAAAGAAATAAAAACAACGCCAGGTTTTAATAATTAAATTAAACTTTTTTTAATTAAAAATAAAAGTGTTTAATTTAATTTATTTAATTTTTAGGAGAATAAAAATGTGAATCAAAAAGGTCACAATTTGAGCATAAATAGGATTAATTAATTTAATTATTTATATAAATAAATGTTTTATATAATTTTCTAAATATTTTTATTTTAATTAATTAAATAGGCTACTCTTTCATTATATTTTATTTAAATACCCTACCTATTTAGCTATCAATAAAAGTGCAATTAAATAATATTTCCTTATTTATTTTTATTTAATTTAATTTATTAGTAAACCAAAAATACAAAAAGTTTAATTTATTGTTGTACTATATTTTTAAAAATATTAAATTAATTAATTCATTTTAAGGTTTAATTAAAAACCTTAAAGAACAAGCGTCCCAACCTTCATGTTTTTTTAATATTCAAAGCCTAACGAAAACAAATAAATTATTTTTAATATTTTGAAATTAACAAGTCTAACCAACACTTAAATCACGTGAATTTAAAATTAATTGATTTTAAATAGGCAAGAAAATATAAAGGGAGAGGGAGAGACATAGGGTAATTTATAAAAATCGAATCTGATATCCCCTGCCTCAAGAGAGAATAGAAAGGCGAATTAATAAATTAGCCTCTCCCATTCACTTCACCTTTCCTTCATCTTACAGCCTCTATTAAATAATAATTAATTAATTATAGAATTTAAAAATGTCTAAATAATATCGTTACTACAGGTTGTTTAAATAAATAATAAACTTTGTTTTAAGCAAAAATATTTTTTTAATTTTATATTAAATTTCTGAATTATTTACATTGTTTATGAATTTTTCAAAAATTATAATTTTATTATTATTTATTTTTGTTATGGTGGACTGTATGCGTAAACATCCAATTAATGATTCTACAAACAAAAAGCATCATTCTTCAAGTAAAATAAATAATAAATTAATTAATTAAATTTTTTTAGGACCTATAGATGCAGCATCACCATCTAAAGTATTTAAATAATATTTAAAAAATTTAATTCTAATGAATTTAATTTATTTAAAAAATAGAGAACACGTCCAACTGAAAATGAACACATTTACCAACATTTAGAAAATGAGAGTGATGTACTGGCAATTGAAACACAACAGGACATATCCGAACTAATGAACTTTTACGGTCCTATAACTGATTGGGATGAAATAAGGGGAACACACGAATATTTGTAAAACAGTCTTTTTAACTAATAAATAATTAATAAATTTATTAAATTATTTAATTTATTTACTATTTAATTTAATAAAGAAAAATTAATTAAAAAATAATAAATATAAATTTTAGGAATTTAATTAATTCTGCTGGTTATGAGGAGGAATTAAACAACGTGAAAAATAAACAGCCTAAACTGGGTAAATAAATTATTTATTTTTTAAAAATTTAATTAAAAGAAACTGTTGAGCATTTTGAGGAATTATATAATCAAGGCAATAATAGTGTTGAATATTATGTAAATGAAGCTTCTAGTTCAAAAAAAACTGCATCTAGTAAAAAGCCTGTTAAAGGGAAAAATACAACTGATGAGGAAGGTAATAAGTAATTTAATTATTTAAAATTAAAAATTTAAATATTTTTTAGAAATGGCTAAAAATATAAGAGAAATGTATAATAAAGAATATAACAAATATTTACCTCGATTTTAAAAATTAAAAAAAAAATTTTTACAATGCAAACGATTACAATATTTTTAAACTAAAATGTTGCTTGAAATATGACCTTATTTTTTAAATAATTTCTTTTTATTTCAAAACGTTAAAGAAATGAATAAAAATTATTAAAGTTGTAAAGGTCAACCATTTTTGATTTATTATCCTTTTTTTTTTGTTCTAACCTGTTCCAAAAAAAAAAGATGGAGAATATGTGTTCTCCAAACAGACCTTTAACTCCGCCTTTATTAAATAAAATTGATTCTCCCATTTATTTATTGCCTGTCTATGAACCGGACACATTTACGTATTCATTTAGAATTTCAAAATAAATAATATTTTATTTTTTAACCATCACATTTGTTCATTTTTTAAACTTTTTTCTATTCATTAGAAGCAATTTTGATTTATAAAACATTAAATACATAACATTTTTAATTAATTAATTAAATATTTTATTTTTGTAGAATAGAAACAATTTAATATATTTTATATAAAGCTTTGTTATTACTTGCAACATAATGTCAAATAAAGGTAAATTATGTATATATATAAAAAATTTATTAATTAAAATTAATTAATTGATTGTGACTAAAAATGTACTTAATAAATTAATTTTATTTTTTACTATTATTTTAATTGAGAAAAAGAAGAGAAGATAAAGCAACTGGAGGAAAAAATTAAAAAACTTGAGGAAGAAATTAAAAAACTTAAAGAGGAAATTACAAAAAGAGAAGAGAAGAAAAAGAAACAGGATGAAGAAATTAAAAAACTTGATGAGGGAATTACAAAATTTGAGGAAATATTTAAAGAACTTGTTGAGGGACGTAAAAAGCTTTATGAGTTGCTTCAAGTTTTATTTTTTTAATTTTTTTATTTAACTTTTGTGTTTTCATTTTTTAAATAAACCTATCAAAGCAAATAATTGCATCAATTTATTTATTGCTTTTTTACTGAATAAAACGATATGTAACATATCATGGGTGTGGCGAATCGCATTTTTAAAAACGAGAACGTAATACGAGACACGAGATTGCAAAATAAAAAACGAGAAACGAGAGACGAGACAGCCAAAAAACACGAGAATAACGAGAGACGAGAACGAGAATTTAAAAAAAATTTTATTTTGGTAAATTAAATAGTATATTTTTATAATTACTATTTATAATCATCCGGGCGTTTGTCGTGCTTCGCGGCTGCAATCCGCTCTATGGAAAGTTATTTTAATTTTAATAAAATTGAAGAACAGAATGTTATTTACCTTTAAACATAAAATTAGAGAGCTTCAACTTAGAATTTTGGAGTTAAAATTTTTTCAAAATTCCTTAACTATAACCATGGGATATTTTTAATATTAGAGTTTGGAATTTTAAAGTGTTTCTTAAAATTTAAGAACAGATAAAAAAACTAAAAATATTCTAAAAACAAATTCAAAATAATGAAAAAAGATTAGAAAATCAAGAAAATAAAAGAAAAAATTAAAAAGACAAAAAGAGAATAATACTAGAACCGCGCCGGACCGCCAGATTTTTCCTGAGTCCGGGTCCGGAATCCTGCTTTTTTCACAATTCCAGATTAATTCCGGACCGGATTAATCCCGAAAAATCCGACCGGATCCTGTCTGGCCCTGCTACCAAAATCCGGAATCCCAATCCGAATCCGGAAAAGTCGATTTTACCGGTCCCTAAATAATACTTTTTTATATAATTTAAAGTTTCATACTGAATTTTTCGTTTTAAAAAATTCAAAAATTAGATTCAACGCGTTTTTGATCAAATTAGTATAGGTAATCAATTTAGTATGGGTAATAATTTTTTGTTAAATAATTTTTTAGATATCTCAGAAATAAAAAATTAGTAGAATAATTTTTAAAAATCTCGTTTTAATTTCTCGTTTTTTTCGAAAATACGAGCACGAGAAACGAGAGACGAGAGTGCCAAAAAACACGAGAATATACGAGAAACGAGAACGAGACCACACTTCTGGTACATACATAGATATAAATTAATTTTTTAATTATTTTAGAAAGTAACCAATTTTGATTTATTTTCATTTTTCTTTTTATTTTAACCTGTTCCTGAAAAAAAGGTGGAGATTATGCTGTCTCCAAACGGTGCACCGATATTTGCGCCGGGGACATTTGCGCCGCGACTTTTGCGCCGCACGACATTAGCGCCGCGTCATTTGCGGCGCGATTAGATTTAAAAAAAAAAATAACGAAGTATTTATTAATGAAAATAAAAATTAAATGTCAAAAAAGAAAAAACCAAAAGATCTTGAATCTATGGGACCTGCTACGATACTTCTTCATTTGGGGGTCAACAGATCACCGTTCTTTCTCAAATCACGTATCTATTCCTTTAGGTTTTAACCTTTTTGAATACTTTATTCATGAGCGTGTCTTCGCCAAGCCTTAAAAAGCACCTGAGGAGTGAAACCTATCTATGGATACGTGTCCAATTAATTTAGATCAACCTTGGTGTCAGTTAATACATTAAAAAACCCTTTTTAATAAAGGTTAAAATTAAATTAATAAATACTTCGTTATATTTTTTAATCTAATCGCGCCGCAAATGTCGCGGCACAAATGTCCCCGGCGCAAATGTCGGTGCACCGTTTGGAGACAGCATAATCTCCACTTTTTTTTTCTGGAACAGGTTAGAACAAAAAGAAAAAGGATAATAAATCAAAAATGGTTGACCTTTACTACTTTAATAATTTTTATTCATTTCTTTAACGTTCTGAAATAAAAAGAAATTATTTAAAAAATAAGGTCATATTTCAAGCAACATTTTAGTTTAAAAATATTGTAATCATTTACATTGTAAAATTTTAAAATGAAGGTAAATATTTGTTATATTCATTATTATACATTTCTCTTATATTTTTAGCCATTTCTAAAAAATATTTAAATTTTTAATTTTAAATAATTAAATTAAATTATTTATTACCTTCCTCATCATTTGTATTTTCCCCTTTAACAGGCTTTTTACTAGATGAAGCTTTTTTTTGAACTAGAAGCTTCATTTACATAATATTCAACACTATTATTGCCTTGATTATATAATTCCTCAAAATGCTCAACAGTTTCTTTTAATTAAATTTTTAAAAATTAAATAATATTTATTTACCCAATTTAGCCTGTTTATTTTTCGCTTTGCTTAATTCCTCCTCATATTCAGCAGAATTAATTAAATTCCTAAAAATTATATTTATTATTTTTAATTAATTAATTTTTCTTTATTAAATTAATAATAAAAAAATTAAATTATTTAATAAATTAATTAATAATTATTTATTAGTTAAAAAGACTATTTTACAAATATTCTTGTGTGCCCCTAATTTCATCCCAATCAGTTATAGGACCGTAAAGGTCCATTAATTCTGATTGGTCCTGGTGTGGGTCGTTTGCCTGTACATTACTCTCATTTTGTGATTGTTGGTTATTGTGTTCATTTTCAAATGGACTTTAATTAAATTAATTAGAATTAATATTTTTATTTAAATTAAAAATATTTATTTAAATACTTTAGATGGTGATGCTGAATCTATAGGTCCTGAAAAAATTAAATTAATTAATTAATTATTTATTTTACTTGAAGAATGATGCTTTTTGTTTGTAGAATCATTAATTGGATGTTTACGCATACAGTCCACCATAACAAAAATAAATAATAATAAAATTATAATTTTTGAAAAATTCATAAACAATGTAAATAATTCAGAAATTTAATATAAAATTAAAAAAAAATATTTTTTGCTTAAAACAAAGTTTATTATTTATTTAAACAACCTGTAGTAACGATATTATTTAGACATTTTTAAATTCTATAATTAATTAATTATTATTTAATAGAGGCTGTAAGATGAAGGAAAGGTGAAGTGAATGGGAGAGGCTAATTTATTAATTCGCCTTTCTATTCTCTCTTGAGGCAGGGGATATCAGATTCGATTTTTATAAATTACCCTATGTCTCTCCCTCTCCCTTTATATTTTCTTGCCTATTTAAAATCAATTAATTTTAAATTCACGTGATTTAAGTGTTGGTTAGACTTGTTAATTTCAAAATATTAAAAATAATTTATTTGTTTTCGTTAGGCTTTGAATATTAAAAAAACATGAAGGTTGGGACGCTTGTTCTTTAAGGTTTTTAATTAAACCTTAAAATGAATTAATTAATTTAATATTTTTAAAAATATAGTACAACAATAAATTAAACTTTTTTGTATTTTTGGTTTACTAATAAATTAAATTAAATAAAAATAAATAAGGAAATATTATTTAATTGCACTTTTATTGATAGCTAAATAGGTAGGGTATTTAAATAAAATATAATGAAAGAGTAGCCTATTTAATTAATTAAAATAAAAATATTTAGAAAATTATATAAAACATTTATTTATATAAATAATTAAATTAATTAATCCTATTTATGTTCAAAATTGACCTTTTTCCTCCACATTTCTATTCTCCTAAAAATTAAATAAATTAAATTAAACACTCTTCTTTTTAATTAAAAAAAGTTTAATTTAATTATTAAAACCTGGCGTTGTTTTTATTTCTTTTTTAGCTGCAGAAAAAGGGCAACAAAAAAATGGTGGAGGACAGTTTGGACATGGAAAACATCCGAGATATGGAATTGGGCAGCAAATAAATGGAAGTGCCAGAAAACCTGCTGGGCACCATTGTCCATTAGAAAAAGAATAAATTGTTGTTGTTAATAAAATTAATAAAATGAAATAATTCATTATTTTATTATTTAAATATTTTTATTAAAACTCTTTAATTTTAATTTAATTTTTGGTTGAAAATAGAATTTAATTTATATTAAATATTTTGCTTGTAGTTGACACGTTTAATTTTCAATTAAAAAAAATTTTTAATTATTATTTCCTTTAAAAATAAAAAATAAATATTTTTAATAGTCTTAAAAAATTGTTTATAGAAAAATATTTTTTATTAACTTAATTTTTACATTTTTATTATTTTTTACAATTAATAAACCTTTTTAAAAAAATATGTGAATAAGGAAATACATTTCAAAATATTGAACTCTGTTGGGGAATTATTTTTTTTATTTTTAAAGGAAAATAATAATTAAAATTTTTTTAATTGAAAATTAAACGTGTCAACTACAAGCAAAATATTCAATATAAATTAAATGCTATTTTCAACATAAAAATTAAATTAAAAATAAAATTAAAGAGTTTTAATAAAAATATTTAAATAATAAAATAATGAATTATTTAATTTTATTAATTTTATTAACAACAACAATTTATTCTTTTTCTAATGGACAATGGTGCCCAGCAGGTTTTCTGGCACTTCCATTTATTTGCTGTCCAATTCCATATCTCGGATGTTTTCCATGTCTAAGCTGTCCTCCACCATATTTATGTTGCCCTTGGCTTGCTGCTAAAAAAGAAATAAAAACAACGCCAGGTTTTAATATTTAAATTAAACTTTTTTTAATTTAAAAAGAAGAGTGTATGAAGTAATTTATTTAATTTTTAGGAGAATAGAAATGTGGAGGAAAAAGGTCAATTTTGAACATAAATAGGATTAATTAATTTAATTATTTATATAAATAAATGTTTTATATAATTTTCTAAATATTTTTATTTTAATTAATTAAATAGGCTACTCTTTCATTATATTTTATTTAAATACCCTACCTATTTAGCTATCAATAAAAGTGCAATTAAATAATATTTCCTTATTTATTTTTATTTAATTTAATTTATTAGTAAGCCAAAAATACAAAAAAGTTTAATTCATTGTTGTACTATATTTTTAAAAAATATTAAATTTTTTATTCATTTTAAGGTTTAATTAAAAACCTTAAAGAACAAGCGTCCCAACCTTCATGTTTTTTTAATATTCAAAGCCTAACGAAAACAAATAAATTATTTTTAATATTTTGAAATTAACAAGTCTAACCAACACTTAAATCACGTGAATTTAAAATTAATTGATTTTAAATAGGCAAGAAAATATAAAGGGAGAGGGAGAGACATAGGGTAATTTATAAAAATCGAATCTGATATCCCCTGCCTCAAGAGAGAATAGAAAGGCGAATTAATAAATTAGCCTCTCCCATTTACTTCACCTTTCCTTCATTTTACAGCTTTAATTAAATAATAATTAATTAATTATAGAATTTAAAAATGTCTACATAAGACATACTGGTTGTTTAAATAAATAATAAACTTTGTTTTAAGCAAAAAATATTTTCTTTTAAATTTTATATTAAATTTCTGAATTATTTACATTGTTTATGAATTTTTCAAAAATTATAATTTTATTATTATTTATTTTTGTTATGGTGGACTGTATGCGTAAACATCCAATTAATGATTCTACAAACAAAAAGCATCATTCTTCAAGTAAAATAAATTAATAAATTAATTAATTTAATTTTTTCAGGACCTATAGATTCAGCATCACCATCTAAAGTATTTAAATAAATATTTTTAATTTAAATAAAAATATTAATTCTAATTTATTTAATTTATTTAAAAAATAGAGAACACGTCCAACTGAAAATGAACACACATTTACCAACATTTAGAAAATGAGAGTGATGTACTGGCAATTGAAACACAACAGGACATATCCGAACTAATGAACTTTTACGGTCCTATAACTGATTGGGATGAAATAAGGGGAACACACGAATATTTGTAAAACAGTCTTTTTAACTAATAAATAATTAATAAATTTATTAAATTATTTAATTTATTTACTATTTAATTTAATAAAGAAAAATTAATTAAAAAATAATAAATATAATTTTTAGGAATTTAATTAATTCTGCTGGTTATGAGGAGGAATTAAACAACGTGAAAAATAAACAGCCTAAACTGGGTAAATAAATTATTTATTTTTTAAAAATTTAATTAAAAGAAACTGTTGAGCATTTTGAGGAATTATATAATCAAGGCAATAATAGTGTTGAATATTATGTAAATGAAGCTTCTAGTTCAAAAAAAACTGCATCTAGTAAAAAGCCTGTTAAAGGGAAAAATACAACTGATGAGGAAGGTAATAAATAATTTAATTATTTAAAATTAAAAATTTAAATATTTTTTAGAAATGGCTAAAAATATAAGAGAAATGTATAATAAAGAATATAACAAATATTTACCTCGATTTTAAAATTTTTAAAAATTTTTACAATGTAAATGATTACAATATTTTTAAACTAAAATGTTGCTTGAAATATGACCTTATTTTTTAAATCATTTCTTTTTATTTCAAAACGTTAAAGAAATGAATAAAAATTATTAAAGTTGTAAAGGTCAACCATTTTTGATTTATTATCCTTTCTTTTTACTGTTCCTGAAATGTTCCAGAAAAAGAAAGATGGAGAATATGTGTTCTCCAAACAGCCTTTAACTCCGCCTTTATTAAATAAAATTGATTCACCCATTTATTTATTGCCTATGAGACTTTTATGGACACATTTACGTATTCAATTAAGATTTCAAAATAAATATTTTATTTTTTTAACCATCACATTTTTCATTTTTTAAACCTTTTTCTATTCATTAGAAGCAATTTTGATTTATAAAACATTAAATACATAACATTTTTAATTAATTAATTAAATATTTTATTTTTGTAGAATAGAAACAATTTAATATATTTTATATAAAGCTTTGTTATTACTTGCAACATAATGTCAAATTATGGTAAATTTATTTAATTAAAATTAATTAATTGATTGTGAATAAAAATGCACTTAATAAATTAATTTTATTTTTTACTATTATTTTAATTAAGAAAAAGAAGAGAAGATAAAGCAACTGGAGGAAAAAATTAAAAAGCTTTATGAGAAAAAACTGGAGGAAAAAATTAAAAAACTGGGGGAAAAAATTAAAAAGCTTTATGAGAAAAAACTGGGGGAAGAAATTAAAAAACTGGAGGCTGGTGATCCCCCTGATCCCACTGATCTACCACCATCAGAACCATCAGGTTATTTATTGAATAACTTTGTAATTTTGTAACAAAATTTTTGTTTTTAATTAATAATTAAAAATGCTTTAACTAAACAAAATATTAATTTAATTTCTAATTAAGGATTTAAAAGATTTTAAATATTCTTTTAAGTAAGTAGTTTTGTAAATAACTGTGTTGTTGGTGGAGTGGCTGGTGCCGTTGTCGGTGTGTATCTTGGTGGTCCTATCGGTGTTGCTGTTTGGGCTGTCGTCGGATCTGGCGTCGGAGCTGCTATTGGATGTGCTTTAAATGTTGCAAAACTAAGTAATAATTAAAAATGCTTTAAATAAACAAAATATTAATTTAATTTTCTAATTAAAGATATTAATTAAAAGATTTTAAATATTCTTTTAAGGAAGTAGTTTTGTGAATGACCTTGTTGTTGGTGGAGTGGCTGGTGCCAGTATCGGTGGGTGTTTTGGTGGTCCTTTTGGTGTTGTTGTTGGGGCTGTCGGTGGGGCTGCTTTGGAGTTGTTTAAATCTTGGGAAACGTTTATGGAAGAAGCTTTTTTGGTAAAGCTTTTCTGATTTTTTTGAATAAAAATTATTTTTTAAAAATATTATAAACAATTAAAATTTCTTTGAATTAACATCACTTTTTATTGCAAATATATTCTTCTTTTACTTCTGATTAAAAAAAAAGTTTTCTTTTGTTTGATAGGTTTATTATTAATTAAAATAGTATATTCAAATTAAATTAAAGTTTTATTTTAATTGCTTCAAGTTTTGTATTTTTACTTAACTTTTGTGTTTTCATTTTTTTAAAATAAACCTATCAAAGCAAATAATTGCATCAATTTATTTATTGCTTTTTTACTGAATAAAACGATACATAGATATAAATTAATCATGACACGACACAGACACAGTGAGTCAATTGCACTGAAAGACAATGCACAGTAAGTGTGGTTAAGTGTATGTGTGTTAGATTCGGTAAGGAAAGACATGATACTTTTATAATTATTTTAAATATATACTTAATAAATTAAATTGATATTTATAATTCTTTCTTAATTATTCTGTAAATATAGTTATTTATTTCGGGGTGCGACATTTGCGGCCAACATACTGACAAGATAATGATTAATTAAAATTAATTAAATTTATAAAAAAAATTTTTTTAATGTATTTAAATTAATTATATTTAATTTAAATGACTCAAGCATTATTGCTTAATAAAATAATAATAGTGATTTATTCACATTTTTATGGGTTTATAATTAATCAATTCATTTTGAGTTATCCTTAAAAATATATAAAAAATAAATTAATTAATTTTTAAAATATCAATACATATTGAAGAATTAAATAAGAAGTAAAAGCTAATTATAAGAATAAAAAAGAATTAATTTAAATTTTTTTAATTAAAAAATATTAATAAATAATTTTTATTTTTAATTAAAAAATAATTAATTTTTATTTAATAAACAATAATTTTTTATAAAGTAAAACAATTTTTTAGTCATTTTTAATATTTATATAAATCCTACTAAAATATTGTACATTAGTGTCGGCCTCAAATGTCGAGCCGCAAAGTTGTACCGCCATTTATTTATTCTTTTTTTTATAAATTTTAATTTCTTATCATTTGGGCAAATCTTACCAGATGTTTAATAACATAAAAGTAGAATTAATGTCATATAAAGATGAATTTTCATTATTTTCTAATTGTTTTTTTTTAATAAAAATCTATTACTGTGCAATTGTCTCTAAGTGCAATCGACTCACTGTGCCCGTGTCGAAGCGCTAAATTAATTTTCTAATTATTTTAGAAGTAACCAATTTTGATTTATTTCCCTTTTTCTTTTTATTTTTACTGTTCCTGAAATGTTCCAGAAAAAAAAAGATGGAGAATATGTGTTCTTCAAATAGCCTTTAACTCCGCCTTTATTAAATAAAATTGATTCACCCATTTATTTATTGCCTATGAGACTTTTATGGACACATTTACGTATTCAATTAAGATTTCAAAATAAATATTTTATTTTTTTAACCATCACATTTTTCATTTTTTAAACCTTTTTCTATTCATTAGAAGCAATTTTGATTTATAAAACATTAAATACATAACATTTTTAATTAATTAATTAAATATTTTATTTTTGTAGAATAGAAACAATTTAATATATTTTATATAAAGCTTTGTTATTACTTGCAACATAATGTCAAAAAAAGGTAAATTTATTAATTAATTAATTGAGATAAAAATGTACTTAATAAATTAATTTTATTTTTTACTATTATTTTAATTGAGAAAAAGAAGAGAAGATAAAGCAACAGGATGAAGAAATTAGAAAACTTGAAGAGGAAAATACAAAACTTAGAAATAATAATAAATGTGATCCACCACCATCAAAACCATCAGGTTATCTATAGAATAACTTTATAATTTTGAAACAAAATTGTTTTTAAGTATAAATAAAAATGCTTTAAAAAAACAAAATATTAATTTAATTATCTAATAAAAGATATTTAATTAAAAGATTTTAAATATTCTTTTAAGGAAGTAGTTTTGTGAATGACCTTGTTGTTGGTGGAACGGCTGGTGCCAGTGTCGGTGCGTGTTTTGGTGGTCCTGCCGGTGTTGTTGCCGGGGCTGTCACTGGGGCTGCTACTGGGGTTGTTTCAAATGTTGGGAAACGTTTATGGAAGAAACTTGATTGGTAAAGCTTTTCTGATTTTTTTGAATAAAAATTAGTTATTTTTTATAAAAATATAAACAATTAAAATTGCTTTGAATTAACATCACTTTTTATTGCAAATATATTCTTTAACCATTGAAAAAAAAAGTTTATTTGTTTGATAGGTTTATTATTAATTAAAATAGAATATTCAATTAAATTAAAGTTTAATGTTAACTGCTTCAAGTTTTATATTTTTTGTATTTTTACTTAACTTTTGTGTTTTCATTTTTTAAATAAACCTATCAAAGCAAATAATTACATCAATTTATTTATTGCTTTTTATTGAATAAAACGATACTTAGATATAAATTAATTTTTTAATTATTTTATTTTTTAATAATTTAATTAGTAAAAATGCAAAAACCTTAACCTTTTAGTTTTTTTTTATTAAAAATTAAAACAAACATTTTTTTAATATTTTATCCCCAATAAATAATTTAAATGTTTTAATTAATTTAATTAACATCCATAATATTTCTTTTATTTTTAACTTTTAATTCCTTCAATTTTTTAATTCTTTGGGTATGTTTTTGTGTTTGTTATTCTTTGGAGGATGATGTTTTGGATTGTTGTAATCAGCATCTATTATTCCGTTATTGTGTTTGTTATGTGTTGGAGGTTTTCTTTTAATAGGAGTGTAGTCAGCATCCAAACTTAATTTAAAATAGTTTTTCTATTAATTCCTCCTAATTTTTAAATGGTCAGTAGGACAAAACGGTCAAATAAAAATTGAAGAATATTATAGCTCAAATTTGGCTCTACTCTAGGACAAGAGTCCCATCAACGATTATACGTCCCATCAAAAAATATACGTCCCAAAAATCATACAAGAGTCCCATCAAACAATATGCGTCCCATTAATCAAATATTTCTTCACTATTATTTATTTTATATTTTATGATATTGCCTTGCTTAAGGGCAAACAAGCGTAATATGAAAAATGAAATTTTTTAAAAATTCATAAAAATTTCGAATAATAAAAATAAATATTTATAGTTGGTACTGTGGGGCAAAGACTTGGAAAGCCTGATCTAAAAAATTTATGCTTTGATGGTAGGCCATAATTTAGTAACATTTTTAAATTTGTTTTTAGACACAAAAGGAAACAAAATTAAACATTCTCGAAGCGGTCAACTTGAAGTTTTTTATTATTATTTAACCCAATTGGAAAAGGAAATTCATCCTTATGAATGTTAAAGAAAAGATTTATTTACTGCTCTATGTTGGCCCTTGAGCAAGGCAATATAATACTGAATTAAATTTTATCATTAAATTTAAATAGTTATATATATTTTTGATATTTTATTTAATGGGACGCATATATTAAATTTGGGACGCATATTGTTTGATGGGACTCTTGTATGATTTTTGGGACGCATATTTTTTTATGGGACTCCTGTATGATTTTTGGGACGTATAATCGTTGATGGGACGTATAATCGTTGATGGGACTCTTGTCCTAGAGTAGAGCCCAAATTTTTAATTAATATTATTTATTTAATTAAATTCTTGTAGTTAATTGTCTGACCATTTTGTCCACCTAACCATTTGTAAGTAAAGGAAAAAATCTTGACGACTAAAAAACGAGATACCTATTAAATTAATTAAATTAAAGAATAATTAAATTATTTAATTAAATTAAAATTAACAAACTAAGGATCTTGTGTAGCCATAATATTAGCAAACAACAAACTAATTAAAATTAAAATAAATAAAAGTTTCATTTTTATTAAATTAATTAAATATTAAATTAAATAAATTGCTAATTAATTTTATTTAATATTTTGAGCGGCTTTTAAATTAAATTTTTTGGCAAATGAAAAAACAAACAAACAAACGTTTATTTTCCGTGGAATAATAAAAAATAAAAACAATCAAAAATCAAAAAAGAAAATAAAAACAAAAAAAAATATTTTTTATTAATTAATTAATTTATTTATTTTAATTAATTTTACTAAAATTCGAATTCTCTAAAATTCGAATTTTTAGACCTTTATTTTTTCTATCATCTCTCCAATTAATTCCTCATTAAAATTTAAATTAAATTAATTAATTAATTTTTCCATTCAAAATTTAAAAAATATTTTTAAATTTAATCTATGAGCCTTTATTAATTTTATTTATTTATTTAAATTTAAATATTTTTAATACTCTTTTTAAAATAAAAATAATTGGGAAAATC
Source organism: Meloidogyne exigua (assembly GCA_018905775.1). Classification (NCBI taxonomy): domain Eukaryota; kingdom Metazoa; phylum Nematoda; class Chromadorea; order Rhabditida; family Meloidogynidae; genus Meloidogyne; species Meloidogyne exigua. Next base: position 86,993 of record JAGUQR010000194.1, on the reverse strand, counting down.
CCTTGTTTAATATATATTTGCTTAATTTTTGGTTATTTAATAATTTATTGTTTTTATAAATAAATAAAGGTAAATAAACACACAACACAAAATAACCAAAAATAGAATAAAATTTAATTATTTTTAAATTTTAAATTAAATTAAAATTTTTCTTAAATTTAATAATTATTATTCTTTTAATTTAATTAAGAAAAGTAGAGAATTTTAAATTAAAAAAAATTTTTTTTAAGAAAAAATTTGAAAGGTCAATATAAGCCTTCACACAGACCAACATTAAATGTTTATTTTAAATAAAATAAATTACAACACCTTTTATTTGTTAAAGCAAGTTTTGAGTTTAACATTAATTGGTAAGTTTAAATTAAGTTTATTTATTTAATTAAATTAATTTATTTTTTACATAGACATTAAATTTAAATAAAAATAATTAATTAATTTAATTAATTAATGTATTTTACATCTTCTTTCTAAAAATTAAAAAAAATTAAATAAAATTAAATTAAAATACTACCTCCACCACCTCTCTTTCAACTCAAATAACTCGGCGACAAAATGACCGAAAATGCAATTAAAGGACTGTTGATCACAGGTGAAAGGGCATAAGGACTCAACACCAAAGCAGACAAAAACATGGGGGAATAAATAATAGGAGATAAAACAAAAGGTGATAAAACTAAAGGACTGGCTGCTGCGGGGGTTAATATAAAAGGGGTTAGTGCCATTGGGGACAAAATTAATGGAGTGAATACTTGAGGGGAGAGAATAAAAGGGGAAAGAAGGAAAGGGCTTAGAACGAAGGGAATAAATGCTCCAGGTGTTAAAATGAATGGATTTAAAGCTACTGGACTCTGAAAAAATTTTAAAAGAATTAATTAAAAAAAGAAAAAATAAATAAATTTACCAAAATGAAAGGATCAAATGCAGAAGGTGAAAGAATAAAAGGAGCCAACAAACGTGGTGAGAGAATAAGTGGAACAAAAATTGTTGGTGAAAGAACCAACTGAAAAAAAAATTAATTAAAAATTATGTTCCTTTACCCCTTCTTTTTTTCACTTTCAAATGGCCAATTGACATAATGGTCAACCATTTAATTTTTAAGTAATATATTAATGAGAACGTTGAGAAGAATTAATTTATTTGTTTTTCTTCTTCTTTCAACTCTTTTTTTAACATTTTGACCATTTTGTCATTTTGACCATTTGTTAGTGAAAAATTAAAATAAGCATTAAAAATAAACATAAAGGTTAATTACCGGTCCTAAAACAACAGGCGATAGGACTAAAGGAGAAAAAATAATAGGAGATAAAATGGCTGGTGTATTCACAAAAAAGTTCTGAAAAATTAAATTAAATTAAATTAAATTTTTTTTACCCCAATAAAAGGTGTAAAACTAATAGGGGAGAGAACAATTGCTTGTCGTTTTTTTCTTCTTTTATTGGTTGATTTTTTAGGTATTATTTTGAATGATTTTAGTTGAGCTAATTTGTGTATATCGTTTTGAATAAGTGAAGGTAATGAAGATTTATTTAAGGAAGTAAAACGTTGAAATAACTAGAGAAAATTAATTAAAGTTTTTTTTAATTTTAATTTTATCAAAAATTAATAAATTAAAAAAAGGTAAATAAAAAATTTAAATAAAGGGAAGATAAAAAAGGAGAGAGCAGCCGCCTCCAACTTAACCACAAAAAGAAGAGGAACAGAGAGAGAAGCAAAACTTACTCTGTGCTCTCTTACTTTGTCTAAAATCCCCCCTTTATTTAGTTTTTTTAACATAACTTTTTTTAAAATTAAGATAAAAATATGAACTAAAATTTAAAAAATAGGAAATAAAATTAGCTTTATTTAAAAATTAAAGCATATAAAATTAGACCAAAATTTTAAATAAATTTATTTAAAAAATGCTTAATAGACACCCTAATTTAATTGTTTATTTCTCTTCTTAAAGCTAATACTCTAATTAAATTTAAAAATTAAATTTAATTACCTCTGGATCATCATATGAAGAATTATTTCCATATAACATAATTAATTGTTCTTTAGTTAAAAGAGAATAGCCTGTTGTGTTCATTTCTTTTAACTTAAAAAGAAGCTTTAATTTCAAGTTTTATTTTAAATAAACTTGTTGCTTATTAAATGAATTTTGTAAATATTCGAATGCTTCAAATTTTTTAATTTCTGATTCATCAGCGACATCGCTAGAAAATAAAAAAATTATTTTTTAATTAATTAAATTATTATTTAATTATTTTTAATTAAAAATTAAATAAAGTATAAACGTTATATTTTCTTTTGTGAAGAATAAGGGTGTCCCGTCTTTGGCCCTTATCTCTTGTTCATATAATGTACTATTAAATTGTTTTGGTAATACAAATTCGGAGGATGTTAAATTGCCTATTTTGTTTGTGGCATTCAATTCCTGAGTAATTTTAAATTAAAAAAATTTTTTTTTAAATTGATGTATTACCTCTTCTATCTTTTTTGCACTTTCTAGAACTCCTGAAGCTTCCAATATCTAATTTTTTTTTTAATTTTAATTTATTTATTTCACATTATTTTATTAAAAAAAAATTATTACCAAATCAAGCCACATTTGTTGATCTTTTGAACTAAATCCAATAGGCCCACCTATTGTGTTAATAATGCTAGGAATGCTTGTTAAATTCTAAAAAAGGTTTTTTTGTTAGTTTTTAAATTTACCTCAATCCCTCTGCCTTCAGAATGTATTGAAAATAGTGAAGGTGATATAAAGTTTAACTAAAAAAATAAAGTTTAAAGTTAGGTCAAATTTATTATTGAATATTTTAGAAAAGGAAAATGCCCAGTTGTCATAAATTTTTGACGAAATTTTATATGCTTTAATTTTTAAAATAAAGCCAATTTTATCTTCTATTTTTTAAATTTTGGTTCATATTTTTATCTTAATTTTAGAAAAAGTTATGTTAAAAAAACTAAATAAATGGGGATTTTAAACAAAGTAAGAGAGCACAGAGTAAGTTTAGCTTCTCTCTCTTTTCCTCTTCTTTTTGTGGTTAAGTTGGAGGCGACTGCTCTCTTCCTTTGCATCCTCAAAGTTTCAATTAATCATAACTCTTCAACATTTCATCCAATCTTAATGATTTTGGTATCATTCGATTCAGCTCGAAAAGACGAATCGAATGGTATATCGAATGAATTATTAAAAAAAATTTCTTAGTGTAATTAAATTTTTTAAAAGTTTTAACACACATATTCCACCGAACATTTTCCTTCTTTAAAGATTTTTATTGAAATAAATTAAACTTTACAGTATCATTATATTCAGGATCATCCTCAGCTGTAACACTAAAAAATCGAGGTGAAACCATTCTCATTGTTTTATTATCAATTTCTGAAGCATTATGGCCTGCTAAAGCATAACCTAATTTAATTGCTTCACGTAACATTTGCACTAAACGGCCAAAAGGCTCTTTTTTCTTCTTTTTTGTAAACTTTTCTGAACGCAATTTTTCAAGAAATTTGAATATTTTTTGTGGATTTTCGGCAATTTCGTTAAGCTAAAATATTTGTTTATTCTTTTCTCCTTCTCCTACAAAATGGTCAATGGACATAATGGTCAGAATTTTTTCTTTCTTTTTAGTTATCGATATAATCAAAAAAAGGAGTGTATTAGTTGTCCCTTAAAATAATTTTAATATTCTGACCATTATGTCTGATGACCATTTTGTAAGGGAGGGAGAAGAGGCTAACGGGTAGTTAATATTAAAATGTCTAAATTTATAATTAAATTAAAAATCAAAATAAAGCCTACATCCTCATCATCCCCAAAGGTTCCTTGTCTTTTTAATCCTCTGTAAGTCAAATGCCCAAGTTCTGTATTTTCCCCTTCGTCAAAATTTCTTTTAAGTTCTTTCCTTCGTTTAGCACTGTCACGCAGACTTTGAACAGTTTTTTGCCAACTAAAAAAATTTTTTTTAATTAAATTAAATTAAATTCTTTTTCTAAATTAAACAAACGGAATAATATCCTTTTCATGCCTTCCTTTTGCTTTCAAAACTTTTTTCATTAAATCGCGTGCAATTCTTCCCAAAGGGCTAAGCCTTGACATCGATGGAGAAACTAATTGGTAAAAATTTTTTAATTTAATTATTTTTGGTTGATTAGTTAAAAGAGTAGTAGAAGAATTATTTGGGTGGTCTTTTAACTGATTTTTATTTGATTTAATAATTGAATCTTTTTCTTTTAGAGAAAGTTTCTTCTTTGGTTGATTAATCTGTTAATTAAATTAAATTATATTTATTTTAATTAATATTTTAAATTAATTAAAATAATTTTAAAAAGCTTTTAAGCTTCAAATTAATAAAATGTATAGGTAATTAATTTTAGAACAAAAATATTTTTTTAAATTTTTTTTTTAAGTTTAGGTGAATTAAATTAATCCTTCTCTGTTTAATAAAAAATAATTTCTTTAAAATTCAAAAAAACTTTTTTTTTCAATTAAATTAATTTTTCTTTATGAAATTAAATAAAATTGAAAGTCCTATCCTTCTAATAAAATTTAAATTAATTTTTTAAAAAAATTTTTATAAAACCAAAAAAAAATTTAAAGGAATACCTTATTTTTATTATTCTCTTCCATCAATTTTTGGAATAATTTATTTCTCATTTCAATAACATTGGCACGTTGAATAAAATATTTTTTGTCTTTATAACGTTCCAAACGAGACAATTTCCCATTTTTCTAAATTTTTAAATTTTAATAAATTAATATTACCTACTTTTTCATTTAATTTTTTCCCTTTAAAATTTCCTTTAAAAAGCTCAGATAAACATTTTGCATGTAAAGGGATATTTGTTGCATGTTTTGAACAATTACCAAAATCATCGCGTATTGGCTTTTTTAGGGTTTTTAACCTTGAAAATATTTTATTAAAATAGTAGTGGTATAAATAAGATAAATTAATTAAGACATGCCCTGAGGCTATTAGATTCGAAAAATATTCCCTGAGGCTTTTAAATTCCAATAATATGCCCTGAGGCTAATAAATCCCAAAAAATGCCCTGGGGCTATTAAATCCCAAAAACAAGCCCTGAGGCTATTAAATCCCAATAATATACCCTGAGGCTATTAAATCCCCAAAACAAGCCCTGAGGCTATTAAATTTGAAAAACATGCCCTGAGGCTATTAATATTTAGACAAATTTTAAACAACATTTAACATGTCATTAACAAATTTTGGCATTTTGTCCGGATATTTTTTATTTAATTATTTTACCTTTGATTAGCAATTGCAGCAAAAAGAGAAGAATAAGCTTGATCAGCCCCTTTAATAAAAAAATCATTTTTAAATATATTTAAATTATTTTACAATGTTGAAAAATAGCTTCAGCATGGTCGTCTCTAATAGGAACATTTTGTACTTTTTTGTAAAATTCTTCCCTATTTTTTTGTTTTTGTTTCTTTATTTTAAACTTTTTATTTTAAATTAATCAAAAATAAAAAAAACCTCATTAGGCAATATTTTATTATTTAATTGTTTTTTATTTAATTTTTTCGTTTCCATCATTTTATCGTCTGCTATGATTATACGCGAACAGACATAAAATTGTTGGAAAATAAAAATAAAATATAAAAATATTATTTTTAAATAAATTTTCATCTAAACTATTTAATATTAAGCAAATTAAATATTTTAAAAAATTAAAAATTATTTTAATTATTTTTTTATTTAAATTGTTTTAATTAAAGCATATTTTTTGTTCTTTTTTTTAATAATTAATAATGAAATTATTTAATTAAAAATAATTATTGTATGTACGAATTAATGTCTAAATTTATTTATTTTAACCTTATTTTCATTAAATAAAATTAAAAAATAAATAAATTTATTTTTTTACAAAGAACCAAAAAACCAACATTTTCTATAGTAAATAAACTTTATAAAAATAAAAGCAGGTTTATTTAATTAAAATAAATTTAAAATAAAATTATTTAAACAAAAAAATGCCACACAGTTTGTAGATAATTAATGCATTTTAAATTTTATATAATTTAATTATAAATATTAAATAAAATTACTTGTTATTTTTTAAGAAAGCTTTGGGGAGAAAAAGAGTATCTTAACCCCAATTTTAATGGAAAATGATTTTTTTACAAGTTGATATAATTTTATTTTTAGTTCCTGGTTTTTTTAATTTAATGCTTTTAAATAATCCAATTAGTCCGACAAAATCATTTTTATATTTTTACTTGTTTTTTTAAAGTGCAAAAAAATAATCTTTTTTTTTACTAGAAAATAATGTCGTCAAGTTTATTTAAATAAAGCTATAAAGCCTTAATAAGTTTAAATAAAATTCAATCAGTTTACTTTTTAAAATGCTTAAAGAAAAGTTTATTGAAATTGCTAATCTAAATAGATAAAAAGAAAAGATATAAATAAAATTTCTAAGATATTTAGAAAATAAAATTGTTTCTCTTGTGTACGTTAATATGCATCACATAATAATAAAAAAATATATATATAATTTTCTGAATATTGCATCTCATTTCATGTGCATTGTTACTCAATAATATTGCCGACAATATAAAGAAATTTGTTCTTCTGTGATAACTCATTGAATTCATTGAGGATATGTCCACGCAATTCAAGAGCTCTAGCCAAGTAGTTCCTGTAATTTGTTTATATTTAAAGCTTCCAAAATGACACAGTGTGGAAAATGTTTCAGTAAAGGAAAAATACAAACACAAAAACATGCACAAAAACATTGTTTTGTTTGACATGTATTTGTGTGTTTTACACAAGCATTTGTTTTTATTAAAAAACTACAACACAAAAACATATAAAAGCAAATGTTTTTAAGTGTTTTGAGAAACATTGTGTTTTTCTTGTAATGTTTGTTGCTTTACTGACGTATTTTCCAGTAACTATTATTGTTCAATTAGTTAATTAAATTTTAAATTAAATAAAAATTGAGATTTACTTTCTTAATAAATTTTTTAATTTTAATTAACTTGCCTATTTGTCAAAATTTGATTGATCGCATTTTCAATTTCAGTAGCCATGTTTTCACGTTCTACGGTTATCCCAATTCCTAAATTTTCCACAAGTACAGCATTGTATGTCTGATCATAACCATAAGGAAGGCAAATCAATGGAACTCCTGCATACATTGCCTACAAAAAAATTTTTTTTTAATTCGCAAAAGAATTTATTCACTTCGTTTATACTGTTCAACCCGCAATGGCTAATAAAAACGCTCATATTTGCTTGTGCTTAATATATTTTTATTTTTAATTTTTTAAAAAATGCTACCAAGCTTTTCCTGTTGTGGAATAAATTCGCTATCATCAAATACTTCAATGTTGTCAGGGTAATCCTGGGGTATAAGCCATTTGTTAATTCGTACAGTAAATTTACAATAATAAAAATAAGCCATTGTGTTAAACATAGCCAAAATTCCTTCCATATTTTCTTCTTGTAAAAATACCAATGTTCCCATTGAGAATAAACCAGCACATTGATACTAAAATTTTAGAAACCTTAATAAATAGAAAAAGAAGGCTGGAAAGGACAAGAAACTACAATCCTTAACCTTTAGTAGAGAGTTTACATTAAAAAATGTATTTTCAAGTTTTAAGCAATTAAAACTTTGCGATCCGGAAAATACAAATACAAAAACACACACTCAAGTGTATTTTAAGTTTTATATATAAAAACGGTCTTATTCTGAAATAAATACTTAATTTTAATAACCTTAACAAAACATTAAAAAATAAATTATTACATTATCCTCATCCAATGTTTTACCGTCTATTAATATCCCCTTTTCTTCCACAAGTATACCACCAATATAATCAACTTTTGGATGGTTTGGAAAGTTTGCGGGTCTTCCCAAGGAATGTAAATTTGAAAAATGAAAATTAATGTTTCGAATAATGTTGAATTCATTTACAGGTTCAGCCCTATATATGTTTGGATATTCTTCATACAATTCTTCGTACATAGTATTTAAAGAATGATACTCATCCCAAACATTTTCAGCTTGCAAATTGTTAGATGCTTAAAGTTCAAAATATTTTAATTAATTTTAGCTTTTAAAAATAATTCCCACTATTCAGCAACGTTATTAGTCTGGTGATTGCTGTTACTCGAAACAGAAGGGATGGTAATATCGAAAAAAAGCTTCTTTTCTTAGGTCTTATACCCGGTAATTTTTCACAGTAATCGAAAACCCTGTCAAAGTAATAGTCTTATTTTCTTCGTTTATACGTATTGGGGAGTTGTGAACGTTAAATAAACTTAATTTACCTATTTTTAATAAATCAAAAATTTTAAAATTTATTAAGCAAAAAAATAAAAATTTTAAAATTAAATACCTAGTATTTGATCAATATTTAGATGTGGAGCAATAATTTTTAAATGTTGATCAGGTAGACGGGAAGGTGAAACATTAATTGTTTTGTTAATACGTAAAACTTTAAACACTTGAAAAGCACCAATTTGTTGGGTAAATTCAGCAATGCCAAGATCATAGTTTTGTTTTCGTAGAAAGCCAAGTTTTTCTTTGTTTATGAATATTTCTTTAAAAACAATAAAATTAAAGTTTATAGAAAAAAAGTTTTAAATAAAAATTAAGGGAAATAATTTATTCAAAAATTAGTCTATTAATTCAAGTTTATAAACTTAAGTTTTGAAAAACACAAACAAACAATTATACGTTAAACAATTTATGTTCTATCAACGGAAGTTAACTCATAAAAGGAAAAACCAGAATAAAATCAGAAATTAAGTTTAACTTTAATTAAAACTTTCTTCTTTTAAGTAAGCGAAAAAAGAGGTATTTTCGACAGAATTTTTAAGTGGAATATTTAATCCCTAATTATTAAAAATTAGCATTTTAATTTAATTTAAAATTACCTCTATAAATCCCAACATATACAAACTCTGTAGACAAACGAAAGTTAAAATAAGGGTCATTATGGTTTTCTTCTGTTGTACTTTCTAGGCTTCCTTGGCTAATTTCAACTTGAATAAGTTTTAAATTTGTTCTGTTTATTTGCATGTTTTTAAGCATTTTTTTAATATCCTCCCCGTCTGGTCTTGTATATATGACAAAATGCTAAAAATAAAATAATTAAAAATTGATTAAAAATTAGTCTACAAATAATATATTGACTTACAACTAAATAACGCTCTAACAATATTTTTACAAGAAGCGCCTAAAATTTAATTATTAAGAAAAAGTTTATTTTTTTTTAATCATTTAATAAATTTAAATAAACCTTACATTTAGTTCACAATGTGATTTGTAGTAATTGTCTGTAATAAACAAAATTTTTTTTGGATTTAATTCAACTCCACTTTCAACAGGTTCTTTCCCTGGTCGTTGACGACGAGGAGGTGAGTCTTGACTACTACAGCAAATTCCCCTCTTTTGACGATGGAAACGTTGGGAAGTTTTCCCCCAATTTTTTGGGCATTTAATGCATCCATTTTTTGTATCAGATGTAGAAAATTTGAGAAAAATTAAAAGAAAAATAAAACAGGTGTATTTTAAATACATCTTTTAAAAATGAAGAAAAAAATTAAATAAAAAAAATATTTTTCAAAAAAACTTTATAAATTCGAAAATATTAAATAGTTGAAGTTTTTGATTTATTCTCGTTAAATAAATTAAAAAATCAAACAAACAATTTAAAACTTTGAGGAATATATTTAAATATATTTATTTAAAGCATTAATTATTTTGACTGCCAATAATTATTAAATTAAACGGATAATGAAGTGAAAGGCTTTTGAGGAAAGGTAATAGGGAGAGGGAAAGAGAGGAGAGAGAAGAGAGATTTTTTTATAAATTGTGGCATTGAATTGTCATTAATAATTAATTATAAATTTATATTTTATAGTGTGAAAGGCAAAGAAGGAAAGTTTTATAGTCTATGAAGGAGAATGGTTTTTTAATAAGTTGTAAAAATAATTTTAACTGGAACTCACAAATTACGGTAATAACAAAACACTAATTGTAAAAGTTGAAAACATTAGAGCAAAAAAAATTCAAAAAAAATTTTTTTTTAAATAATTTTTATTTTAAATTAGACAATATTATAAATAAATAAATTATAAAATAAATAAATTAAAAAATAAATAAATTAAAAAATAAATTAATTAAAAAATAAATAAATACTTTTATTTACCCTTTAAATTTTCCCTTAATTCATTAACGTCAATTCAGTTTCCGATAAATTTAATTTTGAAGTCGAATGTGTTGGACAAAAATTTCTCTATTAGCGCGTGAGAGAACATGCGACAATTTATTTAAAAAATCAATTATCAAATATTTTTTATTAATTAAATTAATTAAACAAATTTTAAATAAATAAATAAAACTTTAAAAAATTAAACAAACTTGAAGCTTAATATTAAATAGTTTGATAAGTTTTTAATAAAGACAAAGTTTAATTTTAACAAAGAAGTCGAACTTTCTTTTTATTTTTAATTATACAACTATTAAAACAATTTTAAAAAATCTGTAATTAAAATAAAATTTTAAAAATACTCTATTTAATGCAATTCATTTTTTTAAAATTAATTATTGATTCTATTTAATTCTTCAGAGTTTAATAAAAAAAATTAATTACTCTAATTGTAAAATATAAAAACATTCAAGAAATTAGTCAATAAAAGCATCTCAATCTATAACCTTTAATTAGATCGATCTTTGTATTATTTTATTAATATTAAGATTAAATATAGATGATAAAGAATAAAATTAATAAAAACTTAATAATAAAATGTCATTTATGCATAAATTAAGTAACAATTTGTCTATATTTTAGTAACAACTAAATAAAGTTTAATTAATTACCAACTTGAAAAATAATAAAATAAACCAAGTTGCATTTTTATGTTTCAATTTAATCAGTAATTAAAATCCATTGTTTGAATCATTTTTATGTTTTCCCCTTTAATTTCGTAAAAGATGTTAACCTTTATTTTTATGTTAAGCCTATTCATCTATTCATCATACCATTAATGTTACAATTTAAAAAGAAAATAATTAAATTTTATTAAAAAATATTATTTGAAAATATTTTTTTATTAGGAAATTATTTAGTATTTTTATTTAAAAAATTAAGTTTTTATTTTTAATACTTTACATATTATTCTCAATTAGTGAAGGCAAAATTAGAACATCAAATCATAACGGTCATTTTTTATTAATTAAAAACAATGTTAATATTTTTTTTTAATTAAAAAAATTTTTTTTAATTTTTAAATGAGGGGAAATTAAAAAAACATAAGCAGAATAATAAAAATAATATTAAATTATTAAAGATATTAAAAAGTATTACAGAATTATATGTTGAAGCAAAAAAGGCATTTATAGAAAGTCAAGATGCTTTATATTTATCAGAAGAAATTTTACTTAAAAACCATGATAATCTTCTGGCTGTTCATGGTTAAATAAATAAATAAATATATTTATTTAATTATTTATTATATTTTAGAGTTAAAAAATGCAGGACGAACATCATTTAAATTAAATAATAAAAAGAATAAAAATTTATTGAATAAAGACCTTTTATTCTAAAGCAAAAGCAGAGCTTTACTTAAATCAGGCGGCATTTTTTCTAGCAGAAAAGAATTTTCTTCAGATGCAGGAAAAAGTTCGTTCAACACATCAAACTTTTTTTATAGCAAATGAAAGAATTACTGTTAAAGTAAAAATTTGATTTAATAAATTTAAAAATATTATTTAACCAAATTTTTTAATTTAGTTTTTACTATAATTATTGTAAATATGCGGATTTTAAAGAAAAAATCAAGTTATATGTTTACTCATTTTAATTAAAAATAAATTTAATTAAATTTTACATTTAATAAAATTTAATTGTTTTTTTTTTTTGCAAAATTATTAGTATATAAAGGCTTGACTGTAAAAAAAATTTTTTTTTAAAAGTATTTTAAATTAAAATTTTGAACAAATTTAGTTAAAATTATTTTAATATTGATTTTAAAATTAATTCTACAATCCTTTCTCTACATCTCAAATATAGAAAAATTTTCAAAGAAACCTTCCACATACACAACATTTTTTTTTAATTGCATTGACTTTCAATTTTTATATTGTTGATTTAAGAGGAAAAATTATAAACTTTTAGTTATAAAAAAATAGCCACATTTAAAGCTTTAAAAAATCAGGAAAAAAATTATTATGGAAAAATAAAAAATATTTTTAATATTTTCTTAGCTGTTAACAACAATTTTTATTACTGAAAATGAATTTTGTCAATTTTTGCATCTAATATAATAAACGAAAATATTAGTATCTGTTTAGACGCATAATAATTTCGTCGTTTCTAAAAATGAGACAAAACACCCAGAAAAATATTCTTTTTAACAATAAAATCAACGGCAAGTTTTATTTAAACATTTTTCCAAATCCCCAAGTTTAAACCTACGCCCTAAGATGTGTGCGCCGTATTGTCTGCATCAAAAAAGGAAATGTTGCTTTTATTTTTAATGTTTTATGGGTAATAAAATTTTTTAGTTTGCGAATATAATTATTTAGTTTATTTCAGATTTCCGAGAATGTCCATATAAATATAGAGGGATTTGTAGTTGTATTATATCATTCTAAGAATTATTTAAAATAAAAATGAATTATTTATTAATAATAATGTTTTTATTTATGGTAATGTTTGTGTCAGTACATGGAGACTGTTGGTATGTTTTTTTTAGTTTTTTATTCATAAAGCTTCGACCAAATTTTATTTTGATTAATAAATACTTTATTTAGTCCGTCACCTGACTGTTCATGCTGTTCTCCTTCATGTGGATTAGATATGAATCTAAACGAGTTTGTTAATTTATATTAAACTTTCCTGCACAGACTTAATCGAAATAACCTAAATCCTTACAAAACTCTAAAAATCTTCTAAAATATTTAAAATAAAAAAGGCTCAAAATATGGGTTTTTTTTATGAGACCAAAAAATTTGCCTATAGATTAAATCCCAAACTTTAAAAATATTATCACATCAATACGCTCTATACTCTTTTTTAATTAATTAATTAATTAATTTTTTTAAATTTATTTATTTATTTCCTTTTTTAATTAATTTTCTTTTTAGCATTTTATTTTTGAACTGACAATGAGGGAAATGTTGGATAGAGTTTTATGCAGCTGTTTAACAACAATAAAATAAATTCCAATATTATTCTTCTATATTATTAGTATAGTTATTTTTATAGTCTAAATATATTGTCACTTACTTTATATAAAAATTGTTGAAACCGAGTACGAAAAAACTCTTTATGTACTACTATTTGTTTAACGTTGTACATTTGCTTGAACCAAACGTGATTGTTGTAAAACAATCACGTTTGCAGAAACAACATTTGTTTGATTATTTTTGGCGAACTGTTTTCTGACCAATTGTCGAAATTCTTTTGAAATAATTAATAAACAAATCTCTTCTGCAGATTGCATAATATTATAGCAAGTACTATAACTAATTAGTACAAATGTAGAAATAAATGTTTTGTCATCAGTTGAAGTTGTTAAATTGTGATCAAGTAGTTGTTCTATTTTTAGTATAATAATCCACAATGGGAAAGGGAAAAGGCTGGACAAACAAACTGCCATAATAATAACACGTTCTTTTAATATCTTTTTGTCTTCTACTGCTGTCTTTCCAGTTTCTTTAAAAAAAATTTTTTTTTGAATAAAATAAAATTTTAAAAATAATACTATAATCGTAGAAGAATTTTATTAAAATGGCCAAGTAAATAGGTGTAGATATTGAAAGAGATATCAAAGCGTGTAGATCACTGGTAGCTATTACTCCTTTCTCAAGTATACTTTTAAAGAAACTTAATTACTAAATTAATTAATTAGCAACCCCCATCTATTTTAGATGTATAATGAGCTTAAATAATGGATAATATATTTTCTTAAATTTTTAAAAATTCCTTTTTAATTCAAGTGTCTAAATAAGATTAACCTCCCTCGTTTTTATACCTAAATATCCCTGCATTTTCTATTGAAGTAACAATATATTGTGCTGCACTCCAGAGGGCAATAATTAGCCATAATAAAAGCAAAAAGTATTTTATATTTCTTAAATATATTTTTTTTAAATTTTTAATTAAAACTATTTTATTTACTTCATTCTCCATGCATGTTGATAACTAAATGGGAAAAAAACTGCATGAAAACGATTTAAAGCTAATCCAACTATATGAAAATAGTCTGAACATAGACAAATTATTATAACTGGTTGCACAAAATATTTATTTGTATAACAATTTGAAAGTGGGAAATATCTTGACGTATTAGCATAAACCCAAACAAGTTGATAAATAATATTAGAACATGACTAAAAATTAAACTTGAATTGAAAGAAATTAAAACTTACTTTGCTTAAGAGTATAAACATTGGATTCCTTTCTTTTGAAAATTTATATAATGGACGAATTAAAATAAATAAAAAAAGTATATAAATTATAGAAATAATATTTTCGATTATATCAGCATATAATTGTCTCAATTTTATGTTAATCGTCATTTTATGATTAAATCTTAAAATCTTTAAATTTTATTTAATTTTACTTTTATTCAGTTTAAATAAATAAAGAAAGGTGATTTTATTTTTAATTTCTAAGGAAGACAATTTTTAGGAATTTTAATTTCTCATGGAGCTTTTAGAGATGTTATTATTAAAAGCAGAAAATTCCTAAATACATATAAATCCTTCAACTCATCATAACTCTTTTTAACACTTATATGGCACTTTTTCGGTTAAATACTTCCTTCCGTTGCATAAAAATGAAAGCAATGATTAACCTAATAGTCAGGTATTTAATTAGTAAAAATATAAAAATCCAACTTAATAAGTTTATTTAATTTATTTTAAATAAAGAATAGAATTATTTCAACCTTACATGATTAAGATAACAAAAAACTTAATTTTAAACACGCAAATAAATTTAGACCACACTGAAGAATTTTTTTTAGGGTAACCAAGTTTATTTTTTTTTTAATTAAAAAAGATTTTTTTTAATATTCTTGGTAAACTCTTTAAATTATTTTTGTAGTCAGACCTTAATTGCGTGAAATTACAAATATTTTAAAAAATTAAACATAAACGTCAAAATTAATAATTTAATAAATAAGCAGAATTAAAAAAATTTTTTTTAATTTATATTTGTAAAAAATAATAATATACAAAAAAAAATAAAAATGAAAGTAAATAGACATTTACCTTAATAGATTTAAAATTTAGTTTATTCCTTAAATAATTCCTCTAACCCTTAAAATCCAAAATTGGTTTATGAAAACAGCATTCATTTAAATTCGGCATGTTTGAGTGCCATCGGTGTCCAACACGGATTAATAATGGATAAATAAAAAATAGTTAAATTGATTTATTTTATCCATCTCTAGCGAAGATTTTATTTAATTTTCTTTCTTCCTCTCTCTTTCTCAATTAAATATACACATGCCAATCGTCAAACATTGCACTTTTGTTTTACTCGATAATTGCCATCACAAATTCTGTCAATTAATTCTTTCCATTTACATTTCAGTTTTGCCTTATTGAATTTGATAATAGACAATTTTTAAGGTTTTTTTTAACTTTTGTTTATTTAATTCTAATTTTTAATAATTAAAGTAAATGATTTATATATTTTTTTAATTTTAGAAAATGTTTTTGAGTCTGTTTCTTAAACTTGTACTGATTAAAATTATTTTAAAATTTAATGTTGAGTGTGCAGGTGAACATGATAACCGAATGGATGCAGGCAAGTAAAAGCTTCATTTTGAAATGAGTTAAATTTTTCTTTTTTCCCTTTATGTTCATAGAAATAAACAAAATTCCCAATTATATTTTATTTAATTTTTAAAGCAAAATTTAAAGGTAAAAAAAATTTTTTTTAAGGTTCTTCTAACAACGAAGCAACAGAAGAAAGTTTTGCTGAGTTTCAACATCTTATGCAACAAATAAACCCTTCAATTAGTGGAATGTCTGATGAGCAAAAAAGTGCATATAAAAATTATCTAAACCAAGAAGAATATAGAGCACAAAATTCTGTTAATTATCGACAACATTTTATGAAACATTACGGGCCAAAAAACGTCCAATTTAATGGACCCTTTTTAGTAGACAATGAACAAAAATTATTCAGAGAAAGACACCAAAATTTTTTTGCACCAGAAAACGTCTTTCCTCACCAACAGAAGCGGGGGAAACAACACAATAAAATTTATAAACATTCAAGCTTTAATGGGGGTGAATCAAGCTCCTCTTCTTTTAATAATAAAAAGAAAGTTGAAAACAAAGAAGAAGAAGTGTGTGCTTAATATAAATTAAAACTTGGAAATTAATATATATACTAAGAATAAGTTTAATTTACTTATAATTAAAACTTTTTTAACTAACAACAGGTTGAATAAAGTGGTCTATTTTATTATTCCTAAGATTTTTAATTTTCTATTATAATTTAGCATCTAAAATAATTCCACTTTTAGATTTTCTGACTAGTCTAAAATTTAAAAATTAAAAAACATTTAATGTCTAAATTAAATTAAAATATTTTAGATTAACCCAAATCAGTTTAAACATGAAGAAAACGTGCATTTTGACGACAATTTGGATGAGTTAATTGATGGGTTCCACAATAATGATAATAACCCATTTGATCAATTTTAACTAATTTAAAAGTCTGTCATTGAGTCTGAGGTGTTTGTTAAACTTTTAAATTAATTAAATTAAAAAAAAATATTTTTAGAATTTTTACAAATTTTACAACAATTTATTCTTTAAAGAGACGATGAAATTTACTGAAAAAAATATTTATTATTTTAAACTTTATTATTTATTTTAAGTTTATTTTTGATCATTTATACTCCTTATTTTAACGATAAAACGTCTTTTCTGTTTTTTATTCTAATTAAAATGTTTATCTAAATTAATTATAGAAAATTCCAGAAACTGGGAAAACGTCAACAAAATAAAGTTTAAATACTTTTAAATTGATTAAAATTTTTAGTTTATTTTTTTTTTGAGTTTTTTAAATTAAATGAAACAAAACTTTTACACTCATAAAATAAATTTTTTTTTTTATTCATATTTTTACCCTTTAATTTTATGTTTTTTAAGTATAAGAAG
The DNA here is from genome assembly GCA_018905775.1 of Meloidogyne exigua. Lineage (NCBI taxonomy): Eukaryota > Metazoa > Nematoda > Chromadorea > Rhabditida > Meloidogynidae > Meloidogyne > Meloidogyne exigua. The sequence continues at coordinate 69,842 of JAGUQR010000194.1, read as the reverse complement.
TTCAACCTAATTTTTAAGAAACTATTTTAAAAATTCTAATAGAAAACTTTAAAAATATTCCATGGTCAATGTCCAGGAATTTTTGAACATTTTAAAAATTTTTTCAAAATTTTTGATACGGGCGGGCTTTACTTTTATATTTTTTAAGTATTAGAACTTACAACATAAATTTTAAAAATAATTTAAAGCAATGTTTCCTAACAAACTTCCAAAATATTCCATGGTCAAGGTCCAGGAATTTTTGAAATATTTAAAAAAATTAAAAGTCCAAAATTCCATATTTTTACCATTTAATTTTGAGTTTTTAAGTATAAAACATAATAAACATTGTAATATTCACACTATTCAATTAACAGACTGTTTTGAAGCTGTTTTAAACAAAATAAATAAATAAACATCTCCTTCCCTTCCCTCAACCTTTTCTTTCCTTTCACTCTATAATCAGTCGAAGAATGCACTTTTAATTTCCATCCACTCTTAATATTTAATAAATAAATTTATTTATTGCCAACATACACCCAGACGTTAGCATGTGATTTTAACTCAGGATTTTTGGGGGTAGGAGTCACAAGAGGGAGAAATTTAATTGAGCGGGAGTCTCTCCCTCTCTCTATTGTGCGCTTCTTTATTCATTTTATTAATTTTTTTTTAATTTAATTAAATTAAATATTTAATTTTGTCAAGAGAGAAAAAAATTTTAAATGAAATTGTGGCTGTTTTTATTATTTTTTGTAATTTTTGGATTTATTGAAAATGTGTTCGGGGTTGAATCAACATTTGAAGGCCAACAGGTTTCTGCTTCTGTCAGTGAAATAACAGTTGAGGACGAAGAACAACAAGCTGTTTCTTCTTCTCCCCAAGAAATTAACTCTCCAACGAACGAAATTATGTCTTTGGCTTCGTTGCTTAACGAGGGTAATTTCTATTAAAAATAGATTTACACATATAACCACTTAAATTAATTAAAACATCCAGAAATTAAAATTTTAGTCAAAATAAATGTAATTCGAATTGAACTTCCACTTTTTTACCTTTTCGACCTCCCCAACTAAACTTAAAATATAAACACATTTACTACTATAATTGCTCTATTATTTCTTAAATAAGTTTTAATTAAAAAGTTTATTTTTAATATTTTAGCAAGAAAGAAAAAAGTTGCTTTTAAAGGTTGGTTAAATTAAAAATAGAAAAATAGGGATTTTTAAATTAATTTCTTTTTAGTTGATAATCCATCCTCTAGTAAAAAACATGATGGAGGTAATTTAAATTAAATATTAAAAAAAAGTTTATTTATTTATTTTTTTAACAGCCAAAACGTCTACATCGAGTGATGGTCAATTAACAATTAGAGGTAATTTAAAATTAAAAAAAATTTTTTTTTTTCAATTTTAGATGTCGTAAATTTAGAAGAGAAGAATTTTAATCGTATTAATTTATTTTCAATTATTTTATTTAATTTTTTTATTAAATAAAAAGTTTTACAAACAAGAATGGACAAACTTCGAGACGCAAAATTTAATAAATTGAAAAAAATGGTGGATTATTTTTATCAGGCGATTGGAGATGAAATGAAGCTTAAAAAGAAGGAAAAAAGCATACTTATTAAAATATTTAAAAAATTGAAGAAAAACAAATTAGTTAAAGAAATTTATCCAATTTTTAAGGAGAAGGAGATTAAATTGCATTTTAATAATTTGGAAACTGCAAAAGATGAATTTGGTGGTATGATAGATCAACTAATCATTGTAATCTTTAAATATAAATTATTTTAAAAATTTTCTAAAACAATTGAGTTTACCTAAAATTAACAAAAAACAATTCTTTGAGTTGGGATAATTTTATAAACTTTAATTTTCAAAATAAAGCCAATTTTATTTTCTATTTTTTAAATTTTAGTTTATATTTTTATCTTAATTTAAAAAAAAGTTATGTTAAAATAACCGAATAAAGGGGAGATTTTCGACAACGGAAGAGAGCACAGAGTAAGTTTTGCTTCTCTCTCTTCTTCTTTACCTTTATGTGCGTGAGATGATTACCGCGGCTGCAATCGCTTTATTTTCTTTTCCTAATTATCCATAAATAAAAAATAAAACTAAAACAATTTTTTTTAAAAAGTTAACCTCCAAACCAATCGAAATTCACTTCATTGAAAAGTTTCTTAATATTTTAAATTTCTGTGCTACAATTAAACACGAATTTACTGATAGAATAGTTGATGGGGAATTAAAAGATAAAAAAGAGGAACGAAAAAAGTATAACGATTATTGCATCAAATTATTACCTGAAGCCAGGGCTGTATTAAGCACTGTTGGTATTGAATATAAATATGGCTCTTTTACTATTAAAATTGACAAGAAGCTAAAGAACAAAAATAATAAATTTAAAATTTGGAAGAAATTGCCCTGTAAGAAAAATGCCAAGAAAGATGTTGTAGAAGGAACTACTGGTCCAAAACAAGATGAAGTAGAAGATGATTGGCTTGTGCCGGAAGACGATGTTGTTCCAAACGTTGAGGAAAAAGCTTCTGCTCCAGAGGTTGTCCAAGTTCTTGAAGCAATTAAAGAAGAAGAAGACGATGATGAAATTAAAGAAGTTGATAAAATCAGTGTTAACTGATTTGAATCCGAACCCTCTGATTTTGATTTAAAAAATCTGACTGAAATTATTTTTATTTATTTTTTCATAAATCAAGTACTGTTCCCCCTTTTTGATTAAATTCTACTATTTTATTTACTATTTCCAGCCTTTATTAATTTTTCGATTCTATTTTCATATTAAAAATTTATTTATTATTTTTAATTCCGTAAATTTCCAAGTAAAACAATTTTTAAAAAATATTATGTGTTTAGCAGGGTTGGATCGAAATTTCGATTTCGATTTCGAAAGTCGAAATTTCGAGGTTTTTTCTTTCGATAATTTCGATTTCGCGAAATTTGAAAATTTCGATTTCGATGGAATTTCGATTTCGAACTTTTTCAAATTTCGATCCAACCCTGGTGTTTAGGTAGGTTCTTCTTGTTGAGCTTTTAACGCACAAAAAGTTCTGTTAGTTCCGAATTCATTCCAATTAAAGACCGAATGTTCTGCTCCGAATATTCGATGTTTGCTTTCCTCTCTCTCTATCAACTATTCGATCAATTAAATTAATTTTAGCAGCTTTATTAAAGTTGGCAAAAGAGGCGCTGCAATGCCCTTTTACCCCTCCCCTTCTCAATTTTTTTCCCTCTCTCTTTCCTTTCATTTTTATTTACGTTTAAATTAAAAAAATTTTTGAGAATTAATTCCTTCATTTAATTCTATTTTTTATTTTCTTTTAATTAAACAAGCGTTAAGTTTATAAATTAAAAAAAAGTTGGAATCTTAACACTCCTTTTCCTTATTAAACTAATTTATTTAATTATTTCTTTTAGGAAGATTAGCTATTTTATAAACATGGAAAAAGTCAGATCTGATTTTTTTAATTTAGAATAATTTTTCTAATTTAATAAAATTCTTCCTTTAACAAGAATTTATTTTTTATTTAAGATGAACTTTTATTTCTTTAAAAAATTTAATTTTATTTTTATTTTTTTAATTTTTATATTATTGAGTTTTGTATTAATTTGTGGTGGAGTTGGTAATAATGAAAAGTTTGTTAGATCGAAACGTGGCCCAAATAAAAGTTTAGTTTTTAATAATAAAGGAAATAATTATTTAGACACAGACAATACTCCCAACATTTCAATAGGCCTAAAGAAAAAAAGTTTGTAATTAATTTTCTTTGTATTTTTTTTCTTTAGAAAGGACTAAAACTTAAAATAATAATAAAGAGGATTTTAGCTTAATTTTTATTAATAATTTTTAATTAATTTTAGGCAGGAAACCTAATGCGAACTACAACCCAACAACTTTTTTAATGGCTGATGAAACCAATTTTAAGCAAATTGTGCAAGCACGTAAGATAAACCGTAGATCCCAGTACCCTCCATCTAAAAATTAGTAACATTCTTGGAGTCAAAATGTTGCAGACATTTGGTCCCACAGACAAAAGAATCAAAAAATATAACTTTTACTAATTTCAAAGTAAATTAAATTTAAGCAAAACTATTAAGATACTGGACAGGCTAATACAAAAGGTGAAGATCCCATTAGCGCGGAATCTTCTAGCAATAGCAACACGGCTATATTAAATCAACAGCAACTAAATCATTTTGTAGGAGAATATGAGTTACCTTATGGAGACTTTGCTTTACCTCAAAATGGCCTTTATTTCCATCCATGTATTTTTTTAAAATTATTTTTCCCTATTACCTTGAATAAAGCTTTCTTTGAAGTATTGAAAAAAACAAAGCTTTACCTTCAGGAAGGTTGAAAAATACAACCATCTTTGCTTTATTTTAGGAAATACTTGATTTAATAATAAACAGATCCTTTGCAACATTTAAACAATCCAATCAATAACCTTGGTTATATGCCTGTTGAATATTCAAATAATAGTTATGGAACAGTTAATCAACCTACAAATCATTGGGAACAATTTGGACGTCAAAATCAAGCACCTTTTGTTCAGTTACAAATCCCACAACCTACCCATACCGGTTACAGTCAAAACCAAACAACTGAGGGAATTAATGAACTTCAACGTGGAATAAATGTTCCAATGCCTTCAAATGAAGAACCTTTGCCTGCTTATACAAATAACTCGAACAAGAAAAGAAATGGAAAAGCTAAGGAAGAAAATAAATGGAAACAATTTTTAGCCAAGAAGGATTAAATAAGAAGAAAACGAGTTGAAGTAAAAATACACAACCTTTAAATAACTGATATTCCATTTAAGCGCGAGACAAAACCAAATTATTTAACCTATTTTAAAAAAATATAATTTTTTATTGGGCATCTAAAACAGAACAAATGTAAACCTTTTTTCCAGGTTTTGTCTCATTTTACGTTAAATTAGTAGTTAACGTAAATTATTTTAGATTTTAAAGCGCTTCACAAATTTATTCTATTTTGAATATTTTCAAGTAAAAACATTTTTAAGTGCAGGAGTTTTTTTTTCTTCTTTTTTCAAAGCTTAATTTTACTAAATAGTTAATTATCAAGTTTGCAATCTTTTTAAGTAAGAAAAGAATAAATCTTTTCTTTTGTTAAATAAAGAGTTAGTGGAAACTAGTGGATTAATTAAAAATTCAAACAAAAAATCCCCTAATAAATAAACACAAAAATTAAATAAAAAAGTTTATCATAAAGTCATCTCGGGGGAATATAAGCCGAGGAAATATTGGATCTGACGGTCAACAATGTCAGAACCTTTCGTTTGAAATTAAAACATTTCAATAATTTTAAAATATAAAAGTACGGAAAAAATTGGTATATTTAGTTAGAGAACAGAATTGGATTGAAAATAAACTTGAAGCTTTTGAAACAAATGTCTCTATTTGTTTACAAATTAAATTCTAAGCCTCGAAGCTGGTCAAATTAAAATAATTTAATTACTCCAACCAGTAGCTTTTTAAAACACAAGGTGGAGACTTAGTGAATTAAAAAGCTACACTGACGTAATTTAAATTAAGAAATATTCTGATAGATTTTCAATCCCCATTCTGTTTCTAAAAGATTAACTAAGATAACTAAGACAATGCTGAAATAATAGTTGATAGAAAAAGAAGTTCTAAATAGAGACTAATAAAGTTGGAATAGACTTTTTTTGCTTATAATTTTGTATTAATTCTTAAATTCTAAATAATAAACCTAAAATTCTGTTAAGTCAATTGTGTATTTAAAATACAACGTTTTTGTCTTTAGTCTAGTCCAACCCTTTTTTTTTAAAGTTAAAAAGAGTTTTATATAAATCGTTTTTTGACCTTCTTACTCATCCTCTGATGGTGGATCTTGGTGTGGTTGTTGATAATGCTATTGTGGTGGAAATGGATGGAAATGGGGAGGAAAGAATTGGGGGTATGGTTGAGGATATATGTTTGGATCAAGGGGTGGTTGATAACCTTGCCTTGGATCAAAGACTGGTTGATAACCTTGCGTTGGATCAAAGGGTTGAGTTGCAAAAGAGGTTGACGCATATGGATGTTGTGGAGGATAATGAATAGGTTCATTGAAGGATATACCTTGAAATTGATGTTCCAGTTGACCTTGATTTTCACTTTCCTCTTCTGAATCCTCATCATCAGCATCGTCACCCTCACTCTCTTCTCCCTCATGCCCTTCACTCGCTGCTCTCTCTTCTTCTGTTTCTGATTGAATTTCTGAACGAAACTTTATGTGTCCTGACGATGAACCACTATCTCTTGCACTTGGTCGTTCACTGACTTTTTTTGAACTTCCTGCTGTAGCAGATTCCGAAATTTCCCCAGCCTTCTTTTGTTTTGGTACAATTACTTCATTGAATTTAAAGCTATATTGATTATAACTAAAATACATTTTAAAAAGGGTATCTTTAAATTCTGCTGGGTTCTCGACATATGGTTGTATTGGTAGAGTTCTAATACCAAGCCAATTCTAAAAAATTAAAATTAATTTTATTTATTTTCTATTTAATTTATTTTAGTAATTACCAAATAGTTAAAGCCTTCCTGAATTCCTCCCCACATTTGAAGAAATTCGTTCGCTTTAGTTTCAAGCATTTTAAGGGTATCTCTTACTGTAGAGGAAAGAGAATCATTTGGTCCTTTAGTTTTGTTGATAAAATACATAATTACAGGCTTTATGCTAAGTCGACGTAAACCGAACCTTAACTTTGCAACATCCTTTGCTAAAAAAATTTTTTTATTTAAATAATTTCATATTTCTTTGTCAGCTCTTTTCAGAAAAAAAAATGTTAAGATAAGCGCTTACATTCTTTTGGGCTCGGTTGATCCGAACTGGTTCCAATTCCTAAACCTGATGGTACGTGACTTCTATATATTTTATTAATACGCCTACAAAGTCTCTTTGCACGCCTCAAATCCTACAAATTATGAAAAGTTTATTACAAAATAATTTTCCCAAATAATCCTAGATTGGGTTTACAAGGTTTCCAAAAATGTTTAAAATTTCTAAAAAAAAAGTTGCACAATTTTATATTTAAAAATAGTCTTCTCAACTTAAAGGTAAAAACAAACTCGATAAACATCTTGTAGGTAAACTAATTTTTTAGCTATTTTCTCCCAAAGTGTATTTATATTTTCATCAATATACTTCATCTCTGTTTTAATATCTTTCTCAGGAACTGGTTTTGCTTTCACAAGTAATTTTTGCCAAGCTTTTTTACCTTTTTTGCCTTAAATTAATTTTGATATTTTTAATGAATATACATAAGAAGTAAGCTTTTAATCTGTGCAATAGCCTTTTTTAATTATTACTAACACCTGTGGGTACGTAAAGCGAAGCTTTTCGCACATGTCTAGTAAGAAGTTTAGAAAATTCGACGTATGACCTTACCCACAAAATTCAGGTTTTAAAACAAATACAGGAAAATTGATTTTACCGTGAACTAATAAATACATGGGAAATTTGTTTAATTTTCTCATTATTTCAATTTAAAAAAATTCTCCCCAAAAAGTTTAAAAACTCTTTTATTTAATTTAATCTTAATTTACCGTCACTCGATATTCTCCTTGGTCGAAAATCGTTATCATCATCAAGATTCTCCTCCTCCGTATACAGCTCATCTTTTTTAATATGTAAACTAACATATTTAAAAATGTTAATAGGGGTTTCCATTTTAATAGATTTACTTCCTTCCTTCAATACCTCTAAATACTCTAAATATTGATCATTTAGAGAGTTATATCTGTCGACAATAAAGTCATCCTCAAGTTGAATTAGCTTCTTATTTCTTGTAATAGCAAAGCAACTTTCCGACGTTTTATTTCTAGAATTAATTAACTATTTTAATTATTTAACAAATTTAGGTATAGAAATATTATCAAAAGGTGAATGATAATTTATTTATAATACATAGCCGGGTTACTCTATTTAATCTAATATTTATTTAATCATAGTTTGGACTTGTTGCCAAAGTCCAATTCAATCAGAGAAGGTCAATTAATCGAGTAAATAAAGTAGGGCACAGAATGTGCCAACTGCGGGGATATTTAAATGCCGAAAACTTTAGGCAAATTCATATATTTAATTTAAGATTATTTAATTTAAAGAATATTTAACCAATAAAAACTTTAATTTTATTCAATTAAGTTTCACTTACATTATTTCTTGCATCTAAATTAAAAAAGAAAATATTAAAACTTTTTTTTAAATAAAATTAAATTTAATGTTGATTTTATTTTTATTTATTTTTAATTAATTATTAAATTATTAAATAAATAAATATAGACCTTAGGGAACTCCTTCCCTTCAAGAGTTTCATAATTAAGGATATCCTGATTTATTTTACCCATAATTGTGCTATCAATTAAAATAGCATCACCAAAGAAATTTTCTTTTATTTCTCCCACTATTTCACTTTTTAATTTATTTAAAGGTTTATTTAATTTTCTTAATTCAGTGTCTCCACCAAAAATATTTTTTATATGATTAGAATATTCGTTTATTGCATTTCTTTTTCTTTGAATAAGTTCTATATAATCTAAATCCCAGCCACCCCTTTTATCTTTTAAGTTTTTTAAATCGGTTAACACGGCAGAATATCTTCGTTTAAACTCTAAATATTAAATACATAAGTAGATTAAAAAATAATGTGCTTTTCGTTATGCTTCAATTATTCCTATTTAAGTAGCAAGAGCTTTTTTATATTAATTAGGGTGTGGCCCTAGTCCAAACCTCAGACATTTTTGAGGGATTTATAGGACCCCAGACCTTTTACTTTTGTTCCCAGGCGATGGCATAAACGAAAGGCACCTCTAAGAATTTTTAAAATTGAGAATGCTTTGAAATAAATAAAAATAAATAAGAATGTTCCTCTACCTCCTCTGCTTGTAACGATTTCACTAAAGGTTCGACCAACTGCTTTTTTTGCCTTTACAGTCTTTTCTTTGAAAGTAGCAACGGTATCATTGAATGTATCCTTTAAAAAATCAAATCCCTCATCCAAAGGATTACTTCTAGTAGAAGAGAGTTGACTTCTATCTCGTATTGAATCCTTTCGTCCTACACAGTTCCCCAACGTTGCTATAGTCAGCAAAATAAATAAAGGCAAAATTATCAGAAAACGCATGTTTTTCCGATATTTTGTCTTTTAAAATAAAATTTTTTAAACCTTTTTTTCTAAATTTTAAAAGACATAGTTAATTAATTTAAAGTTTCCCTTTTACAATAAATGAGAGAATAGTCGAAAATTAATTAAACTTTTTTTAAGGAAAAATGTTTTAAACTTTTACGTCTTAATGTAAAAATGCTTAGGCAAATAAAATTAAATAAAAAATTAAATAAAAAATAAAATAAAATATTATCTCCTCTCTCTGCCGATTAAATAAAACAAATTTAGACACGCTCGCGCGTGTGGGGCTTTTTTTATTTTATTGGCAATGCTTCACAATAGAGAGGAAAGGAGAGAGAGGGAAAGGCATTCCTCCACCACATGAAAAAAAAATTTTTTAATAAATGCCATTAGAACAAAATGCCAAAATTTAAAAATGTACATTAATGTATATTAACGGATCAACGGGAAAAAACTGCTCGGAATTTTTTTGCTTTGTTTTCACTTAAAATGTCTAAACTAAAAACAATTAACTTAAATTCAAAGGAATTAGACTGAAAAATGAGGAATTTGGTAATCAACTTTTCTGACATAATTTTTAAAATAAATTAAAAAAATACACTTTACATCATTCAATTTATAACCTTCAAATATTTTTAATTAAAAAATAAAAATATTTTCTTCACAAAATTTAACGGATTTTAATTAAAAGTCTCTTTTATTTATTAAATGTCAATCTGTCTTTTTGGCATTTTGTCCAGCCTTTAATAAATCAATGGCAATCACGAGCAGGCTGCGTCGAATTCAATAAAATTTAAACTGACGTTAATAAAAATTGTAAAGGCAGTTTTGTATATACAAAAAGCCCCAAAATAGCCCTTTTAATTTTTCATTTTATTTCCGTCAAATGCACTTTTTAAAAATTTATATTTTGAGTGTGGACGGACATGTCCTCGACAAAATTTGTTAGAGAAAAATGCAAAATTGATTTTTAAAATTAATAAAAAATTTTTTTTAAATAAAATTTACAAAGAAAAAAAAAGTTTTAATTAAAAGTTTGAATATTTTTAATTAAAAAAAATTTCTGTTGGAGTAATTCCTTGAAATTTGACTTTTTGTCTTTAGAGATTTATAAAGCTTTTTTACCTTAAAAATTAAACTAGTAACAGAGTCAAAATTTTTAAAATTAATTTTTATAAAAATTTTTTATTTTTAATTTTCCAATGCTTTTTTGTTTTTTATTTACAAAAAATTCGTCATTTTTGACAAACAAATAAATAAAAAAAATTTTGTTAAAAAATTCAATAGCACACAATATTTTTTTCTACTTATTGAATGGAAAAAAAACAGCGGAAGTACATCGAACAAATATTTTAAAAAAAATACAAAAACATTTTTCTCTACCAACAAAAACATCAAAAAGAAGAGCAATTAATATAGAGAGTGGGACGTTACGGCGCAAGTTGTTAAGGCGCGAGGCTTTATAAAATGTGCAAACAAGTTTTAACCGTTTTTTTACTTTTTAAATTATTTTTTTAATTAATTTAAATTATTTAAAAATTTATTCACCATTTTTAAATTTCAGTTCACGCCAGCATGACTGCGCCGAAATGTATATTGACTAATAATCCTAAGAGGAAGAAGATTATTTATTTATTTATATAAATATTTTCAAGGATTTTCTGTCTCTTATTCATTTTTATTTAATTTTTTACTTTCATAATTTTCGAATATTAATAAATTATGCCTTTATTTTAAGGACCAAAAAAAATTAAAATTTGTGAAAAATATTTTTTTTAATTAACCAGAAAATTTTTTAAAATTTTCTCATATTTTTTTCTTTCTTCATTTTTATTCATGCATTGTTAAATATTAATAAAAGGGTAAAGTCAAAAGAATTTTAATTGTATACATACAATAAATTTCTTTCCTTTTTAGTTTTTGATTTTTAAACTTTTTTCCCCTTATAAAGTTTTAAGTTTAAAAAAAAATAAATAAACTTTTTCATAAACATAAAAACAAAGAAATCAAAGTTTTTCCTTCTTTAATAAAACAGACCAATGATTTTAATTTTTTCTTTAAATATTAAATAGTTTCCTTTCCAGGCATTATTACTAAGTGTTTAAAAAATTATTTATTTATTTATTTTTTAATTTTTTAAAAATTAAAAAAAAAGGGGAAAATTAAATAAAAAGGACCTGAAAATATTTTTATTATTCAAAAAAAAATCTTTTTTTTTATCCACTGCCCAATTTTCTGCTTTAAATTAATTCATTGCTAGTATTTAATTTTTTTTGTTTTGCAAAAAAATTAACTGCTACTAAAAATATACTCCTCAATTAATTAGTACACAAAAACATATGTATGTACCTATGTTTATAAATATTCTATTTTTTAAAATAGTAACTAAGAACTTTAAAAAAATATTTTCTTATTTTTTCATGTTTACCAACCTTCTTCTAAATTTAAAAAATCCAATTTTCTATTTTTAGAAATATTTGAACAACCTTTTTCACTCATTAATGTCCGCAACTATTTTTATTGTCCGCAATTGCTCATAGGTTTCCCAAAATTTGTACAATATTTTTATTTATTTTCGTAATATAAAGATAAAACATCAAAAATGTTCAAATATGGAAAGACTAAAAAAACACACATTTTTTGGGAAATTGTTGTAATTTTTTATAGTCATTTTTAGAGGTAGTTTCCCGTCATTTGATAGTAAATAATAAGAGAAAGATGTAATAAAAAATAAAACTTCAACAAGCCCAAAAAATTCGCAGAATTTCCTTATACTTAGTAATCCCAAAAATGTGTTTAACTGTCAAAAGTTTTTTGAAAAATATTTTTTATTTAATTTTTTATTAATTTTAAATTAAATTTGCTTTTTTATTACGCTAGGTTTCAAGAGAAATAGATTTAAGGTCTGCGATTAGATGGACCTTCACCTAGACAAATTACAAAAAATTATACATATATTTTTGTTCACATGAATTTCTCGGTTATTTATGTTGCCTATTTTTGGTTTTCTTTCAAAATTATTTTTACTCAATTTTACATTCAATAAAGACTAATCTTTTTCAAAAGGCTTTTTTTTTGCGAATTTGATTTATCAGAAAATTTGATTTTTTGGGTTTTTCAACCTTAAATTTTTTTAAAAAATTTCTTCTAAAAGTTCTGGTTTTTATTTTGTAACGAATCTTGCTTCTCTATCCAATAGTAACAAAAATACCTGACAATTAAGTATTTAACAGTTAATTGGTAATGGTTGGGCTCAGTTGGACTCTTCTGACCCCTCACATTTCACAGAATTTTTAAGGCTAATTTCTAAGGATTTTTATTTTAAATTAATATTAATTAATTAATTTAATTTTAATTTCTTTTAGATCACATTTTTATTATTTTTAATTTTATTGTTGAAAATGGATGAAAGTATTCAAACCAATGGAGAAGCAAAAAATACAAGAAAATCAACTTCAGCTCAAACTAATGGCCAAACACATATTCCATCTTCTAATCATTCTTCACCAGCTAGAAATCCTTTAAATAATAATATAGGTGTAGCGAGGAGAAGAAGAACAGTTATTAAACGGGGAAATGAACCTCAGGCTGCTGCAAGGTTTTTTCTTTTAATTTTTGCTTTGGGTTTTGGTTTTCAATTTATTTAAATATTTTTTTGGGTTATTTTATTGTTATTAAATTTGTAACTTATTTAGTTATCCCAGTACTTCTTTTTTTTAATTTTATAAAAATCCTTATTTATCCTGATTAATTAAATTTTAATATTTAAGTTCTTCAAATGCATGGGATTCTCATACATGTTTATCTGCAGAAGAAAAATCTAGACTTGAAGCTGTACAAAGGGAATGGCGTCTTAGCCGTCCAAAGGCCAAACAGCAACTTTGGTCTAAACAGGTTTATTAAAACTTTTTATTTTTTGGGTTATTTTTACTCACCTTTTGAGCAAATAATTTAACATTATTCTAATTTAGTTTTCAATTAGTAGTGGAACTTTATCTCCAGCAGAAGGACTTGTTGGCACTCCTCCTACTGCTTTACCTTCACCAATTTTTCAACAGGTTTATTTCTTTTTTTTTTAATTCTAATTAAATTAATTTTTAATAGTTAAATGTTTCAAAATTGCCCATTGTTTCGGAAGCATTACATAAAAATGCAACAGACTCGGTTGACTCAATAACACCTATAGCTTTAATTCCAGCAGCTGCTGTAGCAGAAATTAAACTTCAAGAAAAGGAGGATCAGCGTAAAATATCTGAGGATTATGACGAGGACTATGATGAAGAAAAACCTATCGATAAATCTCCTGGTACTTTTTTTTCGCTTATTTTTAATTGTCTGGGTTACTTTTTTGTTTCTAGATGGTCGCTTCCTTAAATTTGATGAAGAACTTGGCAGAGGTTCTTTTAAAACAGTATATCGAGGTTTGGATACTGAAACAGGTTTTATTTAAAATTTAGCTTTAAAAATACTTCTCTCCCTATTTTCGGCGTTGCCGTTGCTTGGTGTGAATTGCAAGAACAAAAATTGAGTAAACCAGAAAGACAACGTTTTAGAGATGAAGCTGAAATGCTCAAAGGACTTCAACATCCTAACATTGTTAAATTTTATGATTATTGGGAGAGGACTGATGGGAAAAGAAAGTATTATTTTTCTTAATTTCTATTTTTTTTTTTAATTATTTAAAATTAGATACATTGTTCTAATCACTGAATTAATGACTTCTGGCACACTTAAACTTTATTTAAAACGTTTTAAACGCATCAATGTAAAAGTGCTCAAATCCTGGTGTCGTCAAATACTCAAAGGCCTTTATTTTTTACATACTCGTCAACCACCTGTTATTCATAGAGACTTAAAATGCGATAATATTTTTATTACTGGCACAACGGGAAGTGTAAAAATTGGTGATTTAGGTTTGCTCTTTTAATTTAATTATTTTAAATATATAAATGGGGATTCAATAGATATGTAGAAGCATTTTATAAACGAGAATATTTTGTTCAGGACTCGCTACACTTAAAAATAAATCTCATGCAAAAAGTGTCATTGGAACACCAGAATTTATGGCACCTGAAATGTATGAAGAACAATACGACGAGGAAGTTGATGGTTTTTTTTTGTTTGAAAAAATCATTTTCTTTAAATTATTCTTTAAGTTTACGCTTTTGGTATGTGTTTATTGGAAATGGTTACAGGCGAATATCCTTATAGTGAATGTCAGTATGCTGCTCAGGTCTATCGCAAAGTTGTTTCGGTGCGAAATTTAAATTAAATTTAAGATTCGTAATTTCATGTATTTTAAGGGTGTTAAGCCAGCCTGTTTTGATCGCATCCAAAATCCTGAAATTAAAGAGATTATCGAGCGTTGTATAAAAACAAATAAGGAAGAACGTTCAACAGTTCGTCAACTTTTAAACGATGAATTTTTTATGCCCGAAGAGCAATTTGGTATTCGAATTGACATTCAAAATAGAGAGCAGGAGTTAACTGGAACGAATACTGAGGTTTATTTTGTAACGTTTCTTTTAAAGAATATTTTTTAGATTCATATGCAATTGTATGTTATTGATGAGAAAAAGAGAGCTCAATACAAATTTAAAGAAAATGAAGGCTTGTTATTTTCATTTGATATAGAGGTTGATAAAGCTGAGGAAATTGTACAACAAATGCTAGAGCAGCAATTGATCCCAGATTCTGATATTAAACATATTACAAAACTAATTAAAGACAAGGTTTTTTTAAAATAAAGAAGTAGAGGAAGAGAATAATTCCTTTTATTTTTCATTTTATTTTAATTTAATAGGTTGATGCATTTAAACGTGACCGTGAGTTTAGGCTCCGCCAGCTACATTTACAACAACAACAATCTACTGAAATTATTAACCCTGTTCCGTCTGCGGTTGTTATAGTTGCCCCTGCATCGTCTGTCATTGCTCCTGCTCCTATCCTTCATACAGCAACTTCACTTGCCCATCTTGCCGAGGCATTAGCAGCCTCTTCACAAACAACATCATCAACTACTACAAATGCTGCAAATGCAGTTATTGTGGCAACAGCCGTTAATAATAATATTCCTGCTACTTGCAATACTGCGCCTCCAACAATTGTAAATGTTGTTCCAACAACTTCGCTAAACTCTACAACTTCACTTGCTCATCTTGCCGAAGCTTTAGCTGCCTCTACGCAAATAAAAAGTTCATCGCTTCAACCCAAAGATTTTCTTCAAATTTATTTGTGCAAAAATTGTCGAGAAAAGTTGTTCAAATCAGACGAGAAAATTCAACGTGATGGGACGGGAGTAACATTACGTATTGATTTATGTGAAGAATGTGTAAACAAGAATATTACGGAAACGGATTTATTTAAATAAATTTTTACATTGACTTGTATGTTTATTTTAAATATATTTATATATATATTTTTTGTTCTTTCTCTTTATTACTAATTAATGAACGATTAAAATATTTATGAGATAAAATAATATTAATTTTATTTAATTTCTTTATTACTAAATATTTTTTGAATATTCTCCTGTGATTTGATTATTTTAACTTTAATTTCATTATTAGTGTATCTATATTTTCTCCAGTAGAATACACTACAAAATGCTATTTCTACAGAAAATCCAAGTAAAGCAAGTTCTCCAGTGTAAGTAGATGGAGTTGTTCCAGTTATCTAAAATGTGTTTCAAAATTAAATTACTTTGAGTGCTAAATAATGAACTTACAAGTTTGTAGATAATGTTGCCTTCGCCTGGAATCACATTTAGAAATATTTCAATCAAAATGGTAATTTTGATAATTCGATTGTCCTGTAAAATAATTAAAAATTGTTGAAAATTCTTTATTAAATTCTTTACCAATTTCTTTTTGCCCTCTTTTCCAAGTCTTTCAAGTAAATTCAGAAACACAATGCAACAAAATATGTTGCCGATACCACAACATGTTTTTACAAAAAGTATGGGGTAATTCTTTAAATGCAGTTGCATACACGATTGACTTTCACAGTAAATGACTGAATAATTGTTTTATTTAAGTTTTAAGTTTTTATGCTTATACTTATTGTCTTAAGTTTATTTATGTTTCAGGTTTATTTATACTTAATGTTTCAAGTTTATTTTATATCGTTTTTAGGTGTTGCGCCAAATGAGGATCGGCACTTGAGGATATTACTGTTGAGGACGCGACAAAAGAGGACGACAATTGAGGACGACAAATGAGGACGACTGTTGAGGACGCAACATAAGAGGACGACAAATGAGGACGCGATTAAAAAAATAAAAAAACTAAAATTAATAGTTAGAGTAAAAATCATTAAGTTAAAACTTAAAAAATAAAATTTTTAAAATTATTTTTAATTATTACCCTTTTTTTCTTTTTTATTTAATTTTTAATTCATTTTTTTATTTCATTTTTTCGTCCTCTTATGTCGCGTCCTCAATTGTCGTCCTCTTTTGTCGTCCCCTTTTGTCGCATCCCCAATTATCGTCCTCTTTTGTCGTCCTCATTTGTCATATCCTCAAATGCCGATCCTCATTTGTCGTACCGCCCGTTTTTAAGCTTATTTACTTTAATATGTTTATGTTTCAAGTTTAGTTTTGCTTCAAGTTTATTTAATTTACAAACACTCACGTTTGTTATAATCCAATGGAAATTCAAAAGAATAACTTGAACCGCATACAATATAGACAATTAATACAATAATTATTTCAACGATCACAACGGCTCGTCGCAGTTTACTCCCATATTTCAAATGACCTGTTTTTTTAAATAAATAAAAGCAAAAAATAATTTTTACCAATTACAACAAAACAACGATCAAGACAAAGGGTAAATACCAAAATACTTGAAACACCATAATGTAAAGCATAAAATATGCTTGAACTAAAATGTAGAAGAAGATTAGAATATATTGGATCTTCTCCATGCATAAAAGGTGGGCGCCACCAAAATACTTTATAAAAGAAGTAAGGCAGTGTTAAAGCTAAAAATTGAATTAATTAAAATTAATAAAATAATTTTAAAATTACTTCCACAACATATATTTACTGCCAAATAGACCTTCATTGTCCCAGAAAGGGAATCTACACGTAGCGAGCTTTTATTAAATTTTGAAGCATAAAGTAGTTTGGACATGTGTACAATTGCAGTTAATGTACAGACAAATGCTAAAGTGTTTTCAGCAAAATTGAGAAAAGTATAATAATAAGGAAGAGTGGTGGTTTGCATGGAAGAGTTTGAAGACATTGTTTTAACCTAATAAAATTTAATAAAAATTAATTTTTTATTTTAATTTAAAAGAGAATAAAACTAAATTCTTTAACATTTTTTAATTAAAAATACTTAGTGTATGATGTAGGAGAATATTTAAATTAATTTTCAGTTAATTAGGCTTTACTCTTGTTTTAAATTAATTCTACCTAAATAAACAATTCCTACACAAAATAACAAAATAATTAAAATTAAAAAAGAGGCTAAATTTATACAATTTTGATTAAATAAAATGAATAAATTTCACCTTCATTTTATTTGGTTGGTTTTAATTGAAAATACTGAGGAAATGGGAGAAGTAAAGAAAAATCAAATTAAAAAATAATTTTTAATTTAATAAAATAATTGGTACACTTTTTTAACTTTTCTAGCCTCTTTTATTCAATTTTATGCTTTTTAAATTTAATTTTCTTTTAAAGCTCTAATTTAATTTAAAATTAGCCTTTTCTCTGAATTAAAAAAAAAATTAAAATTAAAATTTAACGGAAACCTTTAAATTAAATTTATTTTTTTCTTTAAAATTAAATGGAATATGAACGTTAATTCAGCCTATAATTAATTTAATTATTTTTGCATTCTACTAAATTAGAAAACATTTTTAAGTAAGAAAATTAATTTTTCTGTTACCTCAAAACGAGACAAATAATTTTATTAGAAGGTATAAGAAAGGCGTAATTAAAATTATTTTTTGAACTTCAATTTAATTAAAATTTATAATTAATTTTAATTTAAATTATTATTAATTAAAATCAATATTTTTGACTTCTTGAACTTTTTAAAAGTGCAATTAGAAGAGAAATGTGAAGCAAAGACAAGTAGACTCTAATCAATTTTGATTAATATTTTATAGCCATTTTATTGGCTATTTTATTTAAAATTAAAGTCTATTAAAAAAAAAAACTTTTTTTTTAAAGCTGTTTAAATTAAAATAAATTAAATAAGGAACTTGGCAAAAAATATTTTAACTTAAATACCAACTTTTGTTAATAATCAAACTTTTGTTCCAAAGGTTTTGTTTTCTTAATTAAATATATTTATTTATTTTTTTCTCATAAAAAAAAATATTTTTTTAGTAAATAAAAAAATTTATTTAATTAATAAAGTTAAAAGGAAATGCACTAAAAGTGTAAACCCATCCGGGAAATAAATTATACTAAAGTGCAAAATTTCAAAAGCTTTTAAAAAAAAATAGTCAAGCCTACGATAATAATTATTATTTAATTTAATTTAGTTTTTAAATAATTATTCATTAGCAAATTATTTTTTATTTAATTAATTATTTAAGCTGCTTTTTTAATCAGCGCCGAAACGGGTCGGATAAACATTTTTTAATTAAAAATAAATAAATAAATAATTTTAAATATTTCTTTTTTTAATTATTCTTGAATCGATTATTGACGAGATTTTTTAAAATTCAAACAAGAGTTGACAAATAAGTCTGAGAGATTCATTGTCTGTCTAAAATTTTTCCTTCCATTGTTTAAGGTCTTAGGCATTTTTAAAAGTTGCACTTTTTAATTTAAATTAAAGTTTATATATTAAAAGAAGTCTCTTACTTTATTTAATTAAAATTAAATATTTTTTAAATTAATTTCTTTTAAATCTAATTTAGAAGAAAAAATTTTAAAAATCAATTTTATGAAAAATTCAATTATTTTTATTATTTTACAACTTTTAATTCCCTACATTAATGGATATCCAACTTTACAACTTTCAAAATTGCCTACTCCTGTTCAAAAAGGTTTAAATTAATTAGTTTAAAAAATGAGAGCTTTATTCAGTTGTTCGTAACGTTTCCCAACAAGCTTCAATTTTTAACAATCCAACACAAAGTTTGGAAACCTTTGAAGTTTTAGAGGAAAATTATAAAGGGTTAATTGAAGCAAAGGACAGTGAAATAAACTTGATAAATTTGTTAGTAAATAAAATCTCTGTTTTGAGCAATATTTATTTAATTGAATTAATAATTGAGAGATCAGTTAGTGAGGATTATCATTTTATAAAGTGAGTTTATATTCAACCCATTAGAGTCTCAGAAATAAATGTTAAAATAACCCACCCAAATCAGAGTTTTGATGGAATAAGTAAATTTAGAGATGTTTTTAGGCTATTTAATAACAAAAAGAACAAAAAAGTTTCCGAGACTCAACTGGAAAGGTAGCCAAATTAAAGATAAAATTAACAGATTTATTTACAACACGATCGGCTACAATTTTTCATTTAATTATTTGCTTTGTTTGTTGCTCTCTCAACGCCAAAAATACAATGAAATGTTTCATAAAAACTTAGAAAAAGAAACAAGAATAGACTGCTCAACATATAGATTCCGGAAAACAGCAAAAATAGTACAAAACAATTTTGATTTAATTCAAGAAGGAAATTATATAATGTTCATTCATTATTTTATTAGAAAACGTCCTTCATTTCAAGAGTATTTAAGGTTGAATTTATTCAAGTTTTTTTAGTTATAGTTAAGTTGGGGAATTGTCCAGAATCAAAAAAAGTTTTAATTCTTACTAATAGGGCATTAGAGTCTCAAAAAAGGAAAAATCAAAAATTGCTTTAAAAAACTTTGAGAAACTTAAGATTGTGAAGATACACTTTAAATCTTAATTTTTAGATCATTAAATGACAATAAACTTGATATTACATTGGAAAGATTTGTTAGAATTTTTGGAAGAGGAAATGTTCATTCAATTTTAAAAATATTTCCAGAAATATTTTTGCCTGTATGTCTTTAATTAATTCCTAAAACAATTTATATTTGTTTAAAGGTAATTAAGCTTGAGCCCTTGCCTTTAAGTTTTCTATATAAACATTATTTTGAGACAAATAATAATGTAGAAAAATGGAGAATTAAAGTTGTTATTGATGAATATATTTATAAAGAATGGATAAAGGATTATAAAGGTATTCATTAATTTAATTAATTAAAATTTTTTTTTAATTTTTAGAA
The DNA here is from genome assembly GCA_018905775.1 of Meloidogyne exigua. Classification (NCBI taxonomy): domain Eukaryota; kingdom Metazoa; phylum Nematoda; class Chromadorea; order Rhabditida; family Meloidogynidae; genus Meloidogyne; species Meloidogyne exigua. The sequence goes on along the minus strand of JAGUQR010000194.1, from coordinate 49,465 downwards.
GATCAAAAAAGTGATAAAAGAAAGGTTGAAGGAATAGACCCTTACTGGAAAAAAATTTTTGAAAATTATTGGAGCAGGGAGAGAACTTTACAAAATTGGAAAAACTCAGATGATCGAGAATATGAAAAAGAATTGCTTGAGGTAACATTATTTAAGTAAAATTAATTAATTTTTGTAATAATTAATTTAATAAATATTCTCTCTTTTTCCTTTATTTACAAACTTAAAAATACAAAGAAAATAAAACTTGAGCTTGTTTTCTTTCTTTATTTAATTTAAAGAAGACGGTTAGAGAACAAGAGTAGGTTACGCTGCTTTTACGAATTTTATTTTTTTTCATAAAGAATACTTTATATTTAAATTTTTATTTTAATTATAAATAAAGTGTGAAGTTTGTAGAACAAAAAAATTAATTTAATTTAATTAAAATTAAAGGAAGTATTTTTGAACACAAAAAATTATGCTTTAAAGCGTCTAGAAAGTCCAAACTATTTACAATCTGCTAAAGATGAATTTATTGAAAAAATTGCTGAAGAAACAAGAAGGGTAAGAAAGGGAAAATTTCAAAGAATTGAAAAGCCTGACAAGGCTAAAAATGTTAGAAATAATCGAAAAATGCATGCGCATAAGCTTATAGAATTAATTAAAGAAAAAGATAATTTAAATTTAAATGAAGAAGAAAAGGCTTTATTTAATCAAAATATTGACATTATTATTGAGAATATAAAGAAGAAAGCGAGTAAGATTTTTTGAAATTTTTATTCAAAAAAAGCTTTATTTTAATTAAAAAATTTGAAACTTATTGTTAAAGAATAAAATAAATAGCTGACTAAATTAATTTATTTTATCAATCGTAAGAGGGTCTAAGCTTGTTTAAACGATTTTAATTTAAATAATTAAAAATTATTTTATAATAAAAATATTTAATAATTTTAGTTAGCCTAATAATGTTAACTGACATTGCAAGTTATAATCAATTGTCCTTTTTATTACACGGAGAAGTTGAGGTAATATTAATAAAATTTTTTTAATTTTTTTAAAAATGCTTAACCAATGTAAAACAACAAAAATTAATAAAATCGCTTAATTTTAGATTTTGAATTATCCAAAAGATAAAGAAATTGTTATTGAAGAATCATCTAAAACTGAAAAAAGAGTGCTTTTAATTAAAAAAGATGATGAAAATGAGCAAATTGAAAAAAATAAAATAAAACAAATTTTGCCGATTGAAAATAAAGGAAAAAATGCAAATAAAATAGAAGAAAATGATGATCAAATAATTAATAAATTATTTAAGCTTAAACTAGGCAATGAATATCAGCACAGTGTTAGTACAACAAAAGAAATTGAAAAGTTTAAGGATCCGTTAGAGACACCAAAAAAGAATAAAGGTAAAAAATTAAATTTAAATTAATTTAAAATTATTGGTAGAAGGTTAGTATATTAACCTTAATTTTTGACCTTTTTTAAATGACCATTTTGTAACAATTTTGCAAAAAATCAAATCAAAGCTACATAATATTAAATTTTACATTTATATATGCAAATTAAGGCAAGAGTAAGATAGTGAAATCAACAAAGCCGAAGACGGCATCTCCAATAATAAGGCGTTCTAAACATACTGAAGAACTAGAAAAATTAAAAACAGCGAAAATGTTGTTTGAAAATTCTGAAAAATTGTCAGAAAGCTCAAATAAATGGCGTGAAATTGAAGCAAAAAAGGCTGAATTAAATGAAGAAATAAGCGAAATAGAACAGCAAAACGATGAAAGTTTGAATTTTTAATTAAATTAGGCTTTTAATATAACCCAATATTTTCTGCCTCAAATAGTAATTACCGTTAAATAATTTAAATAAATAATTTAATTTCTAAAATAAAAATATTTTTTAAGGTGAATTTAATATTGCAGTTGGTTTAAATAAATGTAAGTTTTCAATTTAATTATTATTTTTTATTCAATTGTATGAAAATACATGTATTTTCCGGAAAGTTGGTAGTTAAAAATAAACTTGATATTAACGGCCTATTTTTATTTAAATAGTTTATATGGAAAGTGTGCTCATTGTGAAAGAATACAAAGAATATAAACCTGGAGATTCTCTTTCAATAATTAAAATTTTAAAAGATGAATTGGAATTGGATACTGAATGTTTGTATTTATTTAAATTTAAAAAAGCTAAAATTTAAATAATAAATTTAAAAAAATTTTTGTGCTGAACTGTCCAGTACTTAAATAATTATTTCAGACCTGGGTGAAGGAGAAATTACAATTTTAAAGGATCCTAAAAATATACTTAAGAATAGTGGATTATGTTATTTATCAACCAAAATTGAACAAATTATTAAACATATAAATGAATCAGTTGAAGGCCAAATAGGGAAATGGAAGCTTTTTGGAGAAGAAAATAAGGATGAGCATTTATTTGAATTGCAACAATTTACTAACTATATTTGCAATATAGATTATAAAAAATCAGAAAAAAGTTTTCAGATTTATTATTCTGAAGATGGGAAAATTAATTTATACAACTTTGACACTTATAAAAATATTTTCTTTAATACCAGTAAAGAAAATGTTAAAATAGAAGAAATAGAAAATTCTCCAGTTGAGACTAAACTATTACAATTTTCTCAGAAGGTTGAAGGAAAAATAGATTTTAAAGTGTTTGAAAATATTTTGAAAACATTTATAGAAAAATTCTATTTTTTAAGTAAGTAATTAATTTTAAAGTTTTAATTCAAGTTTTACTTGAAAATTAAATTATATATATGCACGCTTAATTTTAATAAACTTTGTTTGAGGAAGAATATAAAGAAGCAGGCGGAAATAATTCAAGTTTTTCCCTTGTGCGGCTAGAGAAAAATAACTTACTCTGCGCTCTCTTCCCTTTTCTTAATTAACTTAACAAATCGGTTATTTTAACATAACTTTGTTTTAAATTTATTGTTAGATAAAAATACAAACTAAAATTCAAAAAATAAGTAATAAAATTAGCTCTATTTTAAAAATTAAAGTTTATAAAATTTGGCCAATTTTTTGAAATAAATTTGTTGTAAATTCTGAATGTGCAATCTTTTAAACCATTTGAGTTGTTTTTATTCAACCTTTTTAAACCAAAAAAATGCAATATAGCTAGCAATCTGAACATATCCTTTTTATAATTAGTTCCATCATTTTCCAATAATTAAATATTTACATTAATATTAATTTTTTAAATTTAAAGTGGGAAGAATTCGAACATCCTATTTTGCACTAGTGTACCTTTTGGCCGATGAAAAAAGTAAGAATATTATAAACAAACTGGAAAATTGGCCAATTGAATTTAAAGAGAATGAGGAAGATATTAAAAATGATATTAACGAGGTAGAATTGCCTAATTTTGTGCAAATTATGCAAACAATTAAAAATATGGATAAGGTTGAAATGTTGGATGAAAACAAAGAAAAATCGAATGTGTGAAGTTTATTTTGCAAAAAAAAAATTATTTTTATTTTAAAATGATTATTTTTAACCATTAGTTTAGCTAACCCTACAATTAATTTAAATTATTTATTCATTTTTAATTTTTAAAATTAAATTTTTTTTAATTCCAAAAATTCCTGGACATTGACCATGGAATAGTTTTTGAGTTTCTCTTAATTTTTGAGAAATTTCTTCTTAGAATCAAAGAATAGGATGTCTAATCCTTAAAAATAAAAAAATTAGAGGCCTCAACATGGAAATTTGGACTTTTAATTTTTTGAATATTTCAAAAATTCCTGGAACTTGACCATGGAATATTTTGGAAGTTCTCGTTTAAATGTTTTGATTATTAATTTAAATTAAATAACATTTTATCTAATACATAAAAATATAAAATTAAAATGTTTAGGCAATGGAATTTTGTAATAAAATTTTTTCAAATTTGTAAGAATTCCTGGACCTTGACCATGGAATAATTTGGAAGTTTATTAGGTATTGTCTTAAATTATATTAAAAATTTTTGTTGTAAGTTCTAGTACCTAAATAATATAGACTTAAAGCCCGTCCGTATCAAAAATTTTGAAAAATTTTTTTAAATTTTTCAGAAATTCCTGGACATTGACCATGTAATAGTTTTTGAGTTTCTCGTTTAAAAGTTGAGATTATTAATTTAAATTAAATAATATTATATCTAATGCATAAAAATATAAAATTAAAATGTTTTGTGAATGGAATTTTGGAATTAAAATTTTTTTAAATTCTAAAAATTCCTTGACATTGACCATGAAATAGTTTTTGAGTTTCTCGTTTAAAAGTTGAGATTATTAATTTAAATTAAATAATATTATATCTAATGCATAAAAATGTAAAATTAAAATGTTTTGTGAATGGAATTTTGGAATTAAAATTTTTTAAAATTCTAAAAATTCCTTGACACTGACCATGAAATAGTTTTTGCGTTTCTCGTTTAAAAGTTGAGATTATTAATTTAAATTAAATAATATTATATCTAATGCATAAAAATGTAAAATTAAAATGTTTTGTGAATGGAATTTTGGAATTAAAATTTTTTAAAATTTTAAAAATTCCTTGACATTGACGATGGAATAGTTTTTGAGTTTCTTGTTTAAAAGTTGAGATTATTAATTTAAATTAAATAATATTATATCTAATGCATAAAAATGTAAAATTAAAATGTTTTGTGAATGGAATTTTGGAATTAAAATTTTTTTAAATTCTAAAAATTCCTTGACATTGACCATGAAATAGTTTTTGAGTTTCTCTTAATTTTTGAGAAATTTCTTCCTAGAATCAAAGAATAGGATGTCCTATCCCTAAAAAATATAAAAATTAGAGGCCACAACATGGAAAATTGGACTTTTAATTTTTTGAATATTTAAAAAATTCCTTGACATTGACCATGTAATAGTTTTTGAGTTTCTCGTTTAAAAGTTGAGATTATTAATTTAAATTAAATAATATTATATCTAATGCATAAAAATGTAAAATTAAAATGTTTTGTGAATGGAATTTTGGAATTAAAATTTTTTTAATTTTAAAAATTCCTGGACATTGACCATGGAATATTATCAAAGCTTATCGTTTAAAAGTTGAGATTATTAATTTAAATTAAATAATATTTTATCTAATGCATAAAAATATTAAATGAAAATGTTTTTGGAATGGAATTTTGGATTTAAAATTTTTTAAAATCTTAAAAATTCCTTGACATTGACCATGGAATATTATCAAAGCTTATCGTTTAAAAGTTGAGATTATTAATTTAAATTAAATAATATTTTATCTAATGCATAAAAATATTAAATGAAAATGTTTTGGGAATGGAATTTTGGATTTAAAATTTTTTTTTAAATTTAAAAGGTCCTTGACATTGACCATGGAATATTATCAAAGCTTATCGTTTAAAAGTTGAGATTATTAATTTAAATTAAATAATATTTTATCTAATGCATAAAAATATTAAATTAAAATGCTTTGGGAATGGAATTTTGGATTTAAAATTTTTTAAAATCTTAAAAATTCCTTGACATTGACCATGGAATATTATCAAAGCTTATCGTTTAAAAGTTGAGATTATTAATTTAAATTAAATAATATTTTATCTAATGCATAAAAATATTAAATTAAAATGTTTTGGGAATGGAATTTTGGATTTAAAATTTTTTAAAATTCTAAAAATTCCTGGACATTGACCATGGAATAGTTTTTGAGTTTCTCTTAATTTTTGAGAAATTTCTTCCTAGAATCAAAGAATAGGATGTCCTATCCCTAAAAAATATAAAAATTAGAGGCCACAACATGGAAAATTGGACTTTTAATTTTTTAAAATTCTAAAAATTCCTTGACATTGACCATGCAATAGTTTTTGAGTTTCTCGTTTAAATGTTTTGATTATTACTTTAAATTAAATAACATTTTATCTAATACATAAAAATATAAAATTAAAATGTTTTGGCAATGGAATTTTGTAATTAAAATTTTTTCAAATTTGTAAGAATTCCTTGACATTGACCATGTAATAGTTTTTGAGTTTCTCGTTTAAAAGTTGAGATTATTAATTTAAATAAAATAATATTATATCTAATGCATAAAAATGTAAAATTAAAATGTTTTGTGAATGGAATTTTGGAATTAAAATTTTTTTAATTTTAAAAATTCCTGGACATTGACCATGTAATAGTTTATGAGTTTCTCTTAATTTTTGAGAAATTTCTTCTTAGAATCAAAGAATAGGATGTCTTATCCCTAAAAAATATAAAAATTAGAGGCCACAACATGGAAAATTGGACTTTTAATTTTTTAAAATTCTAAAAATTCCTTGACATTGACCATGCAATAGTTTTTGAGTTTCTCGTTTAAATGTTTTGATTATTACTTTAAATTAAATAACATTTTATCTAATACATAAAAATATAAAATTAAAATGTTTTGGCAATGGAATTTTGTAATTAAAATTTTTTCAAATTTGTAAGAATTCCTGAACCTTGACCATGGAATATTTTGAAGTTTGTTAGGAAACATTGTCTTAAATTATTTTTAAAATTTTTGTTGTAAGTTCTAATACTTAAAAAATATAAACTTAAAGCCCGCCCGTATCAAAAATTTTAAAAAATTTTTTTAATTTTTCAGGAATTCCTGGACCTTGACCATTGAATACTTTTGAAGTTTCTCTTAATATTTGAGAAATTTCTTCTTATAATCTAAAAATACAGGGTGACCCAAAAAGAGTGACCATCTAATTTTTTTTATCATAACCTTTTTCTTATTTAATATTTTTTAATGATTTTTTGGTCTTTCTGTAGCTTATTCAATTCTCTATTAGTACGCGGAATTAAATATCATTTGATAAAGTATTTCAAAAGTTATGCCAATTTCCCTAAGGTATGCGAAAATTTCCTTCACAAAAATCCACTTTCTATATCTCGACACCGTGATGTTCAATTCATGAGATCTCAAGAGAATTCAATCAAGCTCACTAACGGCGTGAACTATTTTAGATATGAAAGATGTAAATTCTGACATGAAGGGCTATGAGTAAATGTAACACGATTTTGGGGGGAACTGAAATTTTTCGTTTTTGGAGTGTTACGAGAAATAAAATATCTCTCCAAAGTTTAGAGTAAAAAATTTTTTGTTTGCTAATTTAAAATGTTCAAAGATCCCTCTAATTAAGAAAAAAAAATTGAGTCATTCCCTCATTCCCTCCTCATGTTATGATAAAAAGAACGCAAAAAGAGGTGCGGCCAACGTCAAAAATTTTCGCTCCTTTGATTGATCCTGGATCAGAGCAGAATGTTTAAATCTCTTAAACCTTCATTACTCCTTATTCTAATTTAATTCTACATTTTATCTTCTTTATTTTATCGCGCTTAACTTAATCCTGAAAGAGTTATGAGGAAAAATTAGATGGTCACTCTTTTTGGGTCACCCTGTAGAATGTCTAATACCTAAAAAACTAAAAAATTAGAGGCCTCAACATGTAATTTTGGACTTAATTTTTTTTCTAAATTATTTTTATCAAATAAATCGCCTCTTATATTAATTTTCTAAATTTATATATATTTTCTACAAAGGTTTTTTCTTTACTTTTTTTTGTTCCCATGACTTTCCTTTTTAATTTCTTCATTTAATAAATTTCGATTTCATCTTCCGAAAATTTATTTTTAGACAAAGTTTGTAAATTCTTCGAATTTTTCACCAATTTCTGTTCTTCAAAAGTACTCAAACGTTTAAGCATAAATGGACTTCCTTGGGACCATTTGGCGTCATTAAAGTTGTTGACCTTTTTGAGAATGTTTTTGATACTTGACAATACTAAAAAGTAATTAAATTATTAATTTTTATAATTTTTAGAAAGATAAAATTTTTCTGAATCGAATGATACCAAAATCATAAAAATTGGATGAAATTGAGAAAAGTTATGATTAATTAAATGTTTAAAGAAGAATATAAAGAAGCAGGCGGAAATAATTCAAGTTTTTCCTTTGCACGCCTAGAGAAAAATAACCCAATCTGCGCTCTCTTCCCTTTTGTTATTAACCTACACACATTCGGTTTTTTAACATAACTTTGTTTTAAATTAAGATAAAAATATAAACTAAAATTTAAAAAATAAATAATAAAATTAGCTTTATTTTAAAAATTAAAGTTTATAAAATTTGGCCAATTTTTTGAAATAAATTTATTGTAAATTTCAGAAGATAAGTTAAATAATAATTACCAATGTCTGCCTTTTCAATACTTAAAATAATTCGATTGAAAAATAAAGCATTTTCTCCTTTAAAAGGAATTTTATTTTCTTCAAGGAATTGGTCTGCTTTATGAATTAGGGAAGTTAAATTTTCAATTTTTAATTCAATCGAATCAGTCGATTCCTGTCAAATTTGAATTAATTTAAAATAAATAAATCAATTTACTTTAATTTGAAGCAAATCCCACAAGGGTATTTTAATTTCCTTTAGCGTAAAATAATCAAGCAAATTTAATGGATTAACATGTTCTCCCTCTTCTTCAAATTTTTGCAGAACCAATTCTACTTTAAATACAGTAGGAATAACTTCAGCAATTTTGTGGCACTCATAAAGGGCAATTAACAAATCAGAAGCCTTTATTAAACTTTTTAACGAATTTTTATCTTCTTCATTTAATGACATTAAAAGAGAAGAGACTTTCATTAAATTAAAATTAAATTCTGACAAATCATTTTCTAAAAGCTGCTTAATTTGTTTATTGTTGTAATGCCGTATAATTTTTAATTGAAGTTGAAATCCAGTTATTAATGAGTTTACGATCTTAAATAAATAATTGAATAATAAATAATGTTTTTTATAATTATTTTAAATTTTCTAAGCATTTAAAAATAATTGCTGATTTTATTGGTTCCGTCTTAATTATTTAAAAATAAATCTTTTTTTTCTTAATTAGAAATATAGCCGTGATTATCTAAACAAAATGAAGGGAATTAAATTACCTTAAAATATAGATCAACATTTTCCATGTTTGTAATATTTTTAGGAAAAATATTATTTATTTCATTAGCCTCTTCCCCTTCAATCAAATGTTCCTTATCCCCTTCTTTTTCACTTTCCTCAATTTGCCCATAATTGAGATCATTTTCTTTGCTTTTAAGCGGTTCGCTAGGTACCGATTCTGAGATTCTATGATCCTTTTTATTTGAGGATAAACCGTTGAGGTTTTTTGGATGGTTAAGACATGACACCGGGAACAGTACTTTTCCCGGTGTATTTCTCTTTGGACCGATTCCACCGCCGCTCATTTTCAGCTTATTTTCAATAGTAGAAGAACGTCCAGAACAACCTTTAATTTAAAATATTTTCCATTAAAAACAATAAAAAATAAAAGACTTGGGTGCATAGACAGCATTGCGGTTACATGCCGAATGTAAAGCAAAGCAACAGCTTCCAAAACAAATACCTTTAGAGTTAATGAAAATAAATTCATTGTCGAAATTAAATTATTTAATTAATTTAATGTTATTGTTTAATGAATTAATTAGTCTATTAATTTTAGGTTTTATATTAAGTAATTTTTAAAGTGCAAATTAATAGACAAATTAATCAGACATGTGAAATTGGGAAATATAAAATCATTGAAAGAAGATCTGTCTTAAAATTTGATAAAATAAAAATATTATTTATTGACAACAAATTGCGTAATTTAAAAATAAATAAAAAGGTCAAATTTAATTAAAAATTAAATCAAAGTAATTAATTCTAATTATCCATCAAATCTTCATCTTCAAGTATAAACCTTAAATTTAAAATAACTTAAAAATAATAATTAACAAACTCGGAATCATTACGGGCCTTAATATGGAAATATGAAATACATTGGGAAGAGCCTCTATTACATTTACTAAATTTATCTCCAAACTGATTTTTATTGAGTGAGTAAAATCCAACCAAAGCCATTGATGAACCTTTTAAAATTTTAATTTTTAAATATTTTTTATTTTAATTATTTAACAGGAAAAAGTTCTTTTTGAGATTTATTTTTAAAATGACTTTTTACCTTTAACATTATTTAATTTCAATTCATCTTCCAATACTGCAACATCATTTATTCCTTTAAAAATTAATTCTCTGTCTTTTCCAACTGTTAAATTATTGTTTACAGCATTTTTTACTTCATTAGTTAATCTTGCTACATTTTTCATTGCTTCAACAATTTGCTTTAAAATAAATAAAAATTAAACTTTTTTTAAATAAAATTATAACTGTGCTTCCAATCCAAACTCCAGTAATTGCATAAGTAACTGATGCAACTGCACCTTTACTTTCAATTCTGTATTGCCTTTCGATTAACACGGCTAATTTCTAAAATAATTAAATTCATTTTTTAAATTATATTTTTAATTAAATTAAATACCTGTACACAATAAAGAGCGCGGAAAAATCTTATATTGCTTAGAACAAAACCACTCGTATTTTTAAAATACTTTGCAGGCTCTCCAACAACTAACAATTTGCGAATTGCATTACCATTTAAGGATAGAGCAAGCAGCTGTTGATACATTTCATTTGCCCCTTGAGAGAGAAGCTTTTGATCTCTTATAATTACCTTAATTAACAAAAATAAGTGTACCAGTTACCTAATAATTATTTTACTAAATTACTATGTAAAAGGAAAATTTTATTTACTTTTGCCGAGTTATTTCCTTCTCCAACTTCTGTTAGCCCAATCATTGATCCATTTTTATACAGATATTCATTATCAGAATGTTCACTAGGTCGAGTGAAATTGCAGGTTTGTGTGCCATTTATTAATGCGGTTTTTAACTCTAAAGCTGATCCAGTACAATTTTTTACATTATTTTTTGCAAGATCCAATGCCTTATAAAAATTTAAATCGTCAACATCCTTTGTATTTTCGATCGTTTCAATCTCACAAATTTCCAAAGAATGTTTAGTAGCTTTGACTATGTCGGAAAGGGCTGCTTCAAATTAAGATAATAAATTTAATTAAATTAAAAAATACTTTTATTTACCTTCTATAATATTTAAAGTTTTAAATAAAAGAATTAAAATAAAAATTATTTTACTATTAAACATTGCTCTTTATTAATTAGAATCAAATTATTAATGTAAAAATATATATTAATCAAATAAAAAATAAAATAAACTGATTCATTAATTATTAATTAATAATCTGTAATTAATCGGATGAGTCAACTGTGACCGTTTTTTAATTTTCTAAATTATATTTATTTTAATTTATTTAATGAAAAATAGAAATTTAAAAATTGGGGATTACATATTTTTAATTAAATTACAAACGTTTTTTAATTTAATTAATTGAAACTTTTCTTTATTTTAATTTTACTCTTCTCATATAATCAAGTTTAATTTTTATTTTTTAAAGTACAAACTTTATTTTATTTAATAATTTAAAGCGGCAGTTCTTTTGAAGTTGCACTTAATTATTTTTGCCCTTTTCATTTTTTAAGGAATCAGACAGACAATAAACAATATTTTATTTTGATTTATGAAAGTTTTTCTTTTATTTAAGGTAATTAAAAATTAATTTTTTTAAATTAGTCATTTAATTAAAATAATTAATTATTATTTACCCTTTAATTTAATTGTTAATGAATTTAATATTTATTTATCTATTATTTTCATTTTTTTCAATTAATTCAACAGTGAATGTCAATAGATCCAAATCTGCTTCATTTGACGAAAAAGAAATTAACAGAAAACAAAAGAATAAAAATAAGGGTTTTCATTTTAAAAGAAATTTATTGCCTTCTATTCCTGAATGTAAATAAAAAAACTTTTTTAATAAACTTAAAAAATTTAGATTTTTATGAGGGGGGAAATTCATCAATAAATGAAATTGGTGAGTCTTCAAATAATTCTGATGGAAAAGAAAAATTATATAATATTTTAAATTTGGATCTTTCAGGTGAATTGGGTTAGTAAATTTAAATTAAAATAATTAAATAATTTTAAAAAAATTTTAGAAGACAAGGCTAATTATATTTCTGAAAAAGTCAACAAATTTATTCAGGAAGGGCAATTTAATAAAAATGGTTTTTTTTATTTTTCATTTATTAACGCAAACAGATTAAGCTATTTTTAAAAATTTTATTTAAGCCTTTCCTTTTATTAACTACCCTGATCCACAATTAAAACATCAAGAATATTATTATAGCTCCCCTGAGGAGACTTTAAAAAAATATTCAAAAAATTTTAACCAATTAATGTCGTGCATTGAATTTTTTCAAAATGAGGAGAATAATAAAGCTCTTCTTTTGCTTATAACTAAGATTAAATTTAGTGAGGGAAAAACATTGTTTAAAGTAAAAAATCTCGATTATGTTCTAAAACATTGGGATAGATATATTAAAGAAGTTGAAGAGTTAAAAATAGAGAAGAAACTGAATTTGGAAAAGGAGGTGAGATTAGGGGCCTTTTGTCCTTTTTTTGATACTACAATGGGTCTCTTTCTTGAAGTTATTTTACTTATTAACACTTGTTCCCTTCACACTACTATCCTTGTTCCTTTCACACTACTACACGTGTTCCTTTCACACTACTACACTTGTTCCCTTCACACTACTACACTTGTTCCCTTCACACTACTACTCTTGTTCCTTCACACTACATCCACTATACATACAATTTTACCCTTTAAGGAGTTTCTTAAGGACCAAAAATAAATCGGGAATCTGACAATGTAATCACCTATATTTATATGATTTGAGGAAGTTATTCTGAGGTTTAAATTTTAAAATTTAAGGACATCTTACATCAACAACTTATCAATTTCGAATCTGTAATAAACCTAGGATATCTACGTTATATTTACATGGAAGAATTTTGTAAAAAGATAAACATTTATTACAAGGAAGTGGTCGAATTCAAAAATTATTTGAACCAATTTTGTGAGACTAATGTAAATAAAGTTATTGTACATTTAAACAAGATTATTAACATGAACTTTTAATTTTTAGAAATTTTAGAAAAAATGTTAAAAAATAGGCATTTATTTAATTAAATAGACGAATTGTTTAGACTTATTTTGAATAAAAGAATTTTTAATTTTTACTTTTTATTTTGAATTAAAGTGTCAGTTAAATTCTGAAGCCATGCTTCATCTTCTACATACATACATATTGTTTATTTTTTCAAAAAATTTTTCATTGCTTAACCTCTTGTAGACTACATGTAAACTATAGTGTAGTGAAGATTCGAAATTTAAAATCTTTTCTTCATTTTAAATTTTATTAAATCGATCAAAATTAAACTACTTCATTTGTTAATGTCTGTCTCATTTGTCTTTATTTACTTCTGTTTTATTTAAAAATTTCCTTTAAATAATAAATTTTATTTAAAATTAATTTTAAACTTTTTAATTTATAAAATTTTATTTAAAAAATGAGACTTTCTCTTTTCTTATTAATATTTCAATTAATTGGAATTATTACACCTGTATTTACTTCAATTGATACAGATGAAGTTAATGTTTCTAACCAAAACTCTCCAAAGGAGGAAAGACAAACTTTGTTTACATTATTAGGAAGTCCTTCTTCTTTGTCTGAACTTTACTATAAACGTAAAAACTTAAAATTAAAACTAAGTTTAAATAAAGCAGAAAATTATTACCTCATTTAACTTAGAAAATAACAGGAAAAATAAAGAATTTTTAATTTTTTTATTAATTTTTATTTAAAATTTTCTTTAAATAATTTATTGAAGCGAAAACAGACTCGACTAAAAAACGAGTCAGATTTCAAGGTTATTTAAAATAATTAAAAAATATAATATTTATTTTTAGATGATGAGAAAGCAGAAGGGAGTAATAATGAAATTAAGGGTAAAAATAAATAAAGAAAGTAAAACTTTTTCTTTTTTAGAAATTATAGAGGAAGCAGAATCAAGCAATGCAGGCGAAGAAATAGTAGTACATACATCACCACCAAAAAGTGTTTTTAGTTTAACGAGAAGTGCTGCTTCATCTAGGAAGGATTGTAATAAATTATGTTAATTAATTATTTTTAAAATATTTATTTTTTAGTTTCTGAAACTAAGTTTGGTAAAGCTTTTTATGAATCCTTATGTATTGATCACGTTAAACAGATGGAAGATGAAAAAACAAAGAATTTTGTTGCTAATGTTGAATTATTATATGAAGATGATTTAATAAATATTAAAAAAGATAAGAGAGAAAAACTCTTAAAAATATTTAAATTATTAAAGAAAACAACAAAAATAATTAGAATTGATTTAGAGGAAAATAGTTCGGAAGGACCAGAGGGGACAATTGCTGATTTAGTAACAAAAATGGTAAATGAATATTTTATTTAAAAATACCTTTAATTAGAATATTATTTAATAATTAATTATTTAGAAAAGAATGAAAAATGAGGAAAAGTCATTGTTTACTAATTTTTTAAATATTATTCTATTTTGTGCTACAATTAAACGTGAATATAAAAAGAATGAATTTACTGACATAGATTCATTAAATACTTATTCTTTAATTATATTACCTGCAGTAAGGAAAATATTAAATAAAGTTGGCATTGAATTTAAATATAAACAATTCACCATTAATGTTGATAGAAAGAAGAAACGTTTTTCTTGTAGCCCCAATAATTGTTTAAAATCTAGTGTTAAAAAAGAAGTTGAAAAAGATCTTAAAGAAGGAAAGAAAGTTGAAAGTAATTCTGTCTATTCTTGGTTAATTACCGAGGCAGATGTTGAAGAAGTAAAGATAACTGAGAAGTTGAATTCTATTGTAGAAGGAAATGAAGAAGAAGAAGAAGACTAAATCAACGAATTTTTGAGAGATTACATTGCGATATTTTTTAAACTTTTTTTATCAAGATAATTTTCTATGCCTTTTAAGCTGAAACAATTTATGAAAAAAGTTTAATTGAGGCTTTTATGACAAAATTACTTCTTTTTGGGTTGTAAAAAAATTAGCTTGAGTCTAGGCTTAGCTTTAAATTTTTTCTAATTAGATACTGCGCATACTATTAATTAATGTTTGACTATAAAAGTGTATAATTAGCGATATAGAGGTGTTGACATTAAAACTTGAAACATCTCATAATTATAATTAAAAAATAAAAATTATATGTCCACAACCATTTTTAAATTTTTTAAAAATTTTTATAACTTAATACTTTAAAAAAATTTCTAATACCTATCATTACATATCTTTAATTCTAATAAACGTAAATAATTGTTGCTAAGAAGTGTGCACTAATACATATATTTAAATAAATAAATATACTGTTAAATTAAAATATTTCTTATTATTTTAATTTTATTAGAAAAAAATCTTTATTATTATAATTAATTAATCAAAAGTCGAATAAAATAAAACTTAAAGTTTCTAAGATTTTAATAAAATGAATCAAACAGTTGCTCTCCCAGTAAGTTTTATTTAGTATATAATAAAACTTTAAAAAGTTTAATTTAATTAATTAAAAATATTTAAAGGAAATTTTCAATGAATATTCAAAACTTGGTTTCCAACTTACTCTTTTCCTCCCATCTTTAGTTTTATCATCAATAGCAACTATCGGTATCTTATTAAATTCAAGTTTATGTTACATTACATGGAAATATTGGTGTTTTTAACGTTTTTATTCCTAAACTTGAAAACTTTGTTTAGGGGGAAATATACAACATTAAAAAGCAAAACAAGCATTTTAATTGTTATTAACGCATTTTCTGAAGTTTTACATCAAAGTGGACATTTTGTCTTCTTTTTTATTACAATAACAGGAATAAATTTTATTCCTGTATCTATAGCAATGAAAATAGAAGGATATTCAATTGCTGGAGCTAGTATTACCAACTTTCAATTTTTTACTATGAGTGTTGACAGAATTTTTGCTATAGCATTTCCTTTGTTGTAAGGGCTTATTCTAATATTTTTTAAATTATTTTTTATTATACATAATTTAAAAAATATTAAATATTTAATTTAAGTTATTTCAACATTAATTTTCGTTTCTACATCTTCTGCCATTTAATTGCAATATTTATTTTTGCAATTATTGTGATGTATATTCTATTAATGCCTGTAATTGCAAATCCTGATTATCCAGTAACTGGTAACCTTGCGGATATTTTCGGATTACCTTCAAATTTTGATACAAGAATGCTATTCTCGATACTACTTTTATCTGCTATTTTTCTTCATTTATTGGTTATCCCGTTAGCAAAGTTTAAAGGAGGTTAATTTTTATACTTTTTAGCTCCTTATTAATTTTTTTTATTAAATTTTATCTTCAGATTTGGCCAATGAAAAAATGCGTAAATTATATCGTTCACTCTCTTTAATAATATTTGTAAATATTGGGGGTTATTTTGCCTTCAATATTCTAATTATAATTATAATAAATGTTATACCAATGTCCTCTATTATAATTTGGCAGTTGAGTGCTTATTTAGCATTTATATTAAATTTATCTGCTGCTTTAAATGCTCCAATTCTTTATTTGAATAGGTAAGAATAAATAATAAACTTTACTTAAAACTTTTTTTTATTTTATTCCTTAATTTTAGTTCTGACTACAAGTCAGCATACAAAAAAGAGTTTGTTAAAATCAACTCAATTTTTAATAAATTTAAATCTACTTTATTTAAAACAAATGGAGTTTCATCAGTCACTGTATATTGAATTTAAAAGAGAAAATAAATTCTAAAAAATATAAATAAAAAATAATTTCTATGTAAATGATATTTCAAGAATTTTTGAAAAACTCAAAAAATTTTAACTCAATAACCCATCATTGAATTTTTCTAATTTTTTGTTTATATGTCAATAACATCCTATTCTTCAATTTTAAGAAGAAATTTCAAAAATCCAAATGCTAATTTCAAAATTATTCAATGTCCAATTCCTTGAAATTTCTGGAATTTCAAAAAATTTTAACTCAATAACCCATCATTGAATTTTTCTAATTTTTTGTTTATATGTCAATAACATCCTATTCTTCAATTTTAAGAAGAAATTTCAAAAATCCAAATGCTAATTTCAAAATTATTCAATGTCCAATTCCTTGAAATTTCTGGAATTTCAAAAAATTTTAACTCAATAACCCATCATTGAATTTTGCTAATTTTTTGTTTATATGTCAATAACATCCTATTCTTCAATTTTAAGAAGAAATTTCAAAAATCCAAACGCTAATTTCAAAATTATTCAATGTCCAATTCCTTGAAATTTCTGGAATTTCAAAAAATTTTAACTCAATAACCCATCATTGAATTTTTCTAATTTTTTGTTTATATGTTAATAACATCCTATTCTTCAATTTTAAGAAGAAATTTCAAAAATCCAAACGCTAATTTCAAAATTATTCAATGTCCAATTCCTTGAAATTTCTTGAATTTCAAAAAATTTCAACTCAATAACCCATCATTGAATTTTTCTAATTTTTTGTTTATATGTCAAAAACATCCTATTCTTCAATTTTAAGAAGAAATTTCAAAAATCCAAATGCTAATTTCAAAATTATTCAATGTCCAATTCCTTGAAATTTCTGGAATTTCAAAAATTTTAACTCAATAACCCATCATTGAATTTTTCTAATTTTTTGTTTATGGTCAAATAACATCCTATTCTTCAATTTTAAGAAGAAATTTCAAAAATCCAAACGCTAATTTCAAAATTATTCAATGTCCAATTCCTTGAAATTTCTGGAATTTCAAAAAATTTTAACTCAATAACCCATCATTGAATTTTTCTAATTTTTTGTTTATATGTCAATAACATCCTATTCTTCAATTTTAAAAAGAAATTTCAAGAATCCAAATGCTAATTTCAAAATTATTCAATGTCCAATTCCTTGAAATTTCTGGAATTTCAAAAAATTTTAACTCAATAACCCATCATTGAATTTTTCTAATTTTTTGTTTATGGTCAAATAACATCCTATTCTTCAATTTTAAGAAGAAATTTCAAAAATCCAAACGCTAATTTCAAAATTATTCAATGTCCAATTCCTTGAAATTTCTGGAATTTCAAAAAATTTTAACTCAATAACCCATCATTGAATTTTTCTAATTTTTGTTTATATGTAAATAACATCCTATTCTTCAATTTTAAGAAGAAATTTCAAAAATCCAAACGCTAATTTCAAAATTATTCAATGTCCAATTCCTTGAAATTTCTTGAATTTCAAAAAATTTCAACTCAATAACCCATCATTGAATTTTTCTAATTTTTTGTTTATATGTCAATAACATCCTATTCTTCAATTTTAAGAAGAAATTTCAAAAATCCAAATGCTAATTTCAAAATTATTCAATGTCCAATTCCTTGAAATTTCTGGAATTTCAAAAAATTTTAACTCAATAACCCATCATTGAATTTTTCTAATTTTTTGTTTATGGTCAAATAACATCCTATTCTTCAATTTTAAGAAGAAATTTCAAAAATCCAAACGCTAATTTCAAAATTATTCAATGTCCAATTCCTTGAAATTTCTGGAATTTCAAAAAATTTTAACTCAATAACCCATCATTGAATTTTTCTAATTTTTTGTTTATATGTCAATAACATCCTATTCTTCAATTTTAAAAAGAAATTTCAAGAATCCAAATGCTAATTTCAAAATTATTCAATGTCCAATTCCTTGAAATTTCTGGAATTTCAAAAATTTTAACTCAATAACCCATCATTGAATTTTTCTAATTTTTTGTTTATGGTCAAATAACATCCTATTCTTCAATTTTAAGAAGAAATTTCAAAAATCCAAACGCTAATTTCAAAATTATTCAATGTCCAATTCCTTGAAATTTCTGGAATTTCAAAAAATTTTAACTCAATAACCCATCATTGAATTTTTCTAATTTTTTGTTTATATGTTAATAACATCCTATTCTTCAATTTTAAGAAGAAATTTCAAAAATCCAAACGCTAATTTCAAAATTATTCAATGTCCAATTCCTTGAAATTTCTTGAATTTCAAAAAATTTCAACTCAATAACCCATCATTGAATTTTTCTAATTTTTTGTTTATATGTCAATAACATCCTATTCTTCAATTTTAAGAAGAAATTTCAAAAATCCAAATGCTAATTTCAAAATTATTCAATGTCCAATTCCTTGAAATTTCTGGAATTTCAAAAAATTTTAACTCAATAACCCATCATTGAATTTTTCTAATTTTTTGTTTATGGTCAAATAACATCCTATTCTTCAATTTTAAGAAGAAATTTCAAAAATCCAAACGCTAATTTCAAAATTATTCAATGTCCAATTCCTTGAAATTTCTGGAATTTCAAAAAATTTTAACTCAATAACCCATCATTGAATTTTTCTAATTTTTTGTTTATATGTCAATAACATCCTATTCTTCAATTTTAAAAAGAAATTTCAAGAATCCAAACGCTAATTTCAAAATTATTCAATGTCCAATTCCTTGAAATTTCTGGAATTTCAAAAATTTTAACTCAATAACCCATCATTGAATTTTTCTAATTTTTTGTTTATATGTCAATAACATCCTATTCTTCAATTTTAAGAAGAAATTTCAAAAATCCAAATGCTAATTTCAAAATTATTCAATGTCCAATTCCTTGAAATTTCTGGAATTTCAAAAAATTTTAACTCAATAACCCATCATTGAATTTTGCTAATTTTTTGTTTATATGTCAATAACATCCTATTCTTCAATTTTAAGAAGAAATTTCAAAAATCCAAACGCTAATTTCAAAATTATTCAATGTCCAATTCCTTGAAATTTCTGGAATTTCAAAAAATTTTAACTCAATAACCCATCATTGAATTTTTCTAATTTTTTGTTTATATGTTAATAACATCCTATTCTTCAATTTTAAGAAGAAATTTCAAAAATCCAAACGCTAATTTCAAAATTATTCAATGTCCAATTCCTTGAAATTTCTTGAATTTCAAAAAATTTCAACTCAATAACCCATCATTGAATTTTTCTAATTTTTTGTTTATATGTCAATAACATCCTATTCTTCAATTTTAAGAAGAAATTTCAAAAATCCAAATGCTAATTTCAAAATTATTCAATGTCCAATTCCTTGAAATTTCTGGAATTTCAAAAAATTTTAACTCAATAACCCATCATTGAATTTTTCTAATTTTTTGTTTATGGTCAAATAACATCCTATTCTTCAATTTTAAGAAGAAATTTCAAAAATCCAAACGCTAATTTCAAAATTATTCAATGTCCAATTCCTTGAAATTTCTGGAATTTCAAAAAATTTTAACTCAATAACCCATCATTGAATTTTTCTAATTTTTTGTTTATATGTCAATAACATCCTATTCTTCAATTTTAAGAAGAAATTTCAAAAATCCAAACGCTAATTTCAAAATTATTCAATGTCCAATTCCTTGAAATTTCTGGAATTTCAAAAAATTTTAACTCAATAACCCATCATTGAATTTTTCTAATTTTTTGTTTATATGTTAATAACATCCTATTCTTCAATTTTAAGAAGAAATTTCAAAAATCCAAACGCTAATTTCAAAATTATTCAATGTCCAATTCCTTGAAATTTCTTGAATTTCAAAAAATTTTAACTCAATAACCCATCATTGAATTTTTCTAATTTTTTGTTTATATGTCAATAACATCCTATTCTTCAATTTTAAAAAGAAATTTCAAGAATCCAAATGCTAATTTCAAAATTATTCAATGTCCAATTCCTTGAAATTTCTGGAATTTCAAAAATTTTAAACTCAATAACCCATCATTGAATTTTTCTAATTTTTTGTTTATATGTCAATAACATCCTATTCTTCAATTTTAAGAAGAAATTTCAAAAATCCAAACGCTAATTTCAAAATTATTCAATGTCCAATTCCTTGAAATTTCTGGAATTTCAAAAATTTTAACTCAATAACCCATCATTGAATTTTTCTAATTTTTTGTTTATATGTCAATAACATCCTATTCTTCAATTTTAAAAAGAAATTTCAAGAATCCAAATGCTAATTTCAAAATTATTCAATGTCCAATTCCTTGAAATTTCTGGAATTTCAAAAATTTTAACTCAATAACCCATCATTGAATTTTTCTAATTTTTTGTTTATGGTCAAATAACATCCTATTCTTCAATTTTAAGAAGAAATTTCAAAAATCCAAACGCTAATTTCAAAATTATTCAATGTCCAATTCCTTGAAATTTCTGGAATTTCAAAAATTTTAACTCAATAACCCATCATTGAATTTTTCTAATTTTTTGTTTATATGTCAATAACATCCTATTCTTCAATTTTAAAAAGAAATTTCAAGAATCCAAACGCTAATTTCAAAATTATTCAATGTCCAATTCCTTGAAATTTCTGGAATTTCAAAAAATTTTAACTCAATAACCCATCATTGAATTTTTCTAATTTTTTGTTTATATGTCAATAACATCCTATTCTTCAATTTTAAGAAGAAATTTCAAAAATCCAAACGCTAATTTCAAAATTATTCAATGTCCAATTCCTTGAAATTTCTGGAATTTCAAAAAATTTTAACTCAATAACCCATCATTGAATTTTTCTAATTTTTTGTTTATATGTCAATAACATCCTATTCTTCAATTTTAAGAAGAAATTTCAAAAATCCAAACGCTAATTTCAAAATTATTCAATGTCCAATTCCTTGAAATTTCTTGAATTTCAAAAATTTCAACTCAATAACCCATCATTGAATTTTTCTAATTTTTTGTTTATATGTCAATAACATCCTATTCTTCAATTTTAAGAAGAAATTTCAAAAATCAAATGCTAATTTCAAAATTATTCAATGTCCAATTCCTTGAAATTTCTGGAATTTCAAAAATTTTAACTCAATAACCCATCATTGAATTTTTCTAATTTTTTGTTTATGGTCAAATAACATCCTATTCTTCAATTTTAAGAAGAAATTTCAAAAATCCAAACGCTAATTTCAAAATTATTCAATGTCCAATTCCTTGAAATTTCTTGAATTTCAAAAAATTTCAACTCAATAACCCATCATTGAATTTTTCTAATTTTTTGTTTATATGTCAATAACATCCTATTCTTCAATTTTAAAAAGAAATTTCAAAAATCCAAACGCTAATTTCAAAATTATTCAATGTCCAATTCCTTGAAATTTCTGGAATTTCAAAAAATTTTAACTCAATAACCCATCATTGAATTTTTCTAATTTTTTGTTTATGGTCAAATAACATCCTATTCTTCAATTTTAAGAAGAAATTTCAAAAATCCAAACGCTAATTTCAAAATTATTCAATGTCCAATTCCTTGAAATTTCTGGAATTTCAAAAATTTTAACTCAATAACCCATCATTGAATTTTGCTAATTTTTTGTTTATATGTCAATAACATCCTATTCTTCAATTTTAAGAAGAAATTTCAAAAATCCAAATGCTAATTTCAAAATTATTCAATGTCCAATTCCTTGAAATTTCTGGAATTTCAAAAATTTTAACTCAATAACCCATCATTGAATTTTTCTAATTTTTTGTTTATATGTCAATAACATCCTATTCTTCAATTTTAAAAAGAAATTTAAAAAATCCAAATGCTAATTTCAAAATTATTCAATGTCCAATTCCTTGAAATTTCTGGAATTTCAAAAAATTTTAACTCAATAACCCATCATTGAATTTTTCTAATTTTTTGTTTATGGTCAAATAACATCCTATTCTTCAATTTTAAGAAGAAATTTCAAAAATCCAAACGCTAATTTCAAAATTATTCAATGTCCAATTCCTTGAAATTTCTTGAATTTCAAAAAATTTCAACTCAATAACCCATCATTGAATTTTTCTAATTTTTTGTTTATATGTCAATAACATCCTATTCTTCAATTTTAAAAAGAAATTTCAAAAATCCAAACGCTAATTTCAAAATTATTCAATGTCCAATTCCTTGAAATTTCTGGAATTTCAAAAAATTTTAACTCAATAACCCATCATTGAATTTTTCTAATTTTTTGTTTATGGTCAAATAACATCCTATTCTTCAATTTTAAGAAGAAATTTCAAAAATCCAAACGCTAATTTCAAAATTATTCAATGTCCAATTCCTTGAAATTTCTGGAATTTCTGGAATTTCAAAATTTTAACTCAATAACCCATCATTGAATTTTTCTAATTTTTTGTTTATGGTCAAATAACATCCTATTCTTCAATTTTAAGAAGAAATTTCAAAAATCCAAACGCTAATTTCAAAATTATTCAATGTCCAATTCCTTGAAATTTCTGGAATTTCAAAAATTTTAACTCAATAACCCATCATTGAATTTTTCTAATTTTTTGTTTATATGTCAATAACATCCTATTCTTCAATTTTAAAAAGAAATTTCAAAAATCCAAACGCTAATTTCAAAATTATTCAATGTCCAATTCCTTGAAATTTCTGGAATTTCAAAAATTTTAACTCAATAACCCATCATTGAATTTTTCTAATTTTTTGTTTATGGTCAAATAACATCCTATTCTTCAATTTTAAAAAGAAATTTCAAGAATCCAAATGCTAATTTCAAAATTATTCAATGTCCAATTCCTTGAAATTTCTGGAATTTCAAAAATTTCAACTCAATAACCCATCATTGAATTTTTCTAATTTTTTGTTTATATGTCAATAACATCCTATTCTTCAATTTTAAGAAGAAATTTCAAAAATCCAAATGCTAATTTCAAAATTATTCAATGTCCAATTCCTTGAAATTTCTGGAATTTCAAAAATTTTAACTCAATAACCCATCATTGAATTTTTCTAATTTTTTGTTTATGGTCAAATAACATCCTATTCTTCAATTTTAAGAAGAAATTTCAAAAATCCAAACGCTAATTTCAAAATTATTCAATGTCCAATTCCTTGAAATTTCTGGAATTTCAAAAATTTTAACTCAATAACCCATCATTGAATTTTTCTAATTTTTTGTTTATGGTCAAATAACATCCTATTCTTCAATTTTAAGAAGAAATTTCAAAAATCCAAACGCTAATTTCAAAATTATTCAATGTCCAATTCCTTGAAATTTCTGGAATTTCAAAAATTTTAACTCAATAACCCATCATTGAATTTTTCTAATTTTTTGTTTATATGTCAATAACATCCTATTCTTCAATTTTAAAAAGAAATTTCAAGAATCCAAATGCTAATTTCAAAATTATTCAATGTCCAATTCCTTGAAATTTCTGGAATTTCAAAAATTTTAACTCAATAACCCATCATTGAATTTTTCTAATTTTTTGTTTATGGTCAAATAACATCCTATTCTTCAATTTTAAGAAGAAATTTCAAAAATCCAAACGCTAATTTCAAAATTATTCAATGTCCAATTCCTTGAAATTTCTGGAATTTCAAAAATTTTAACTCAATAACCCATCATTGAATTTTTCTAATTTTTTGTTTATATGTCAATAACATCCTATTCTTCAATTTTAAGAAGAAATTTCAAAAATCCAAACGCTAATTTCAAAATTATTCAATGTCCAATTCCTTGAAATTTCTTGAATTTCAAAAAATTTCAACTCAATAACCCATCATTGAATTTTTCTAATTTTTTGTTTATATGTCAATAACATCCTATTCTTCAATTTTAAGAAGAAATTTCAAAAATCCAAATGCTAATTTCAAAATTATTCAATGTCCAATTCCTTGAAATTTCTGGAATTTCAAAAAATTTTAACTCAATAACCCATCATTGAATTTTTCTAATTTTTTGTTTATGGTCAAATAACATCCTATTCTTCAATTTTAAGAAGAAATTTCAAAAATCCAAACGCTAATTTCAAAATTATTCAATGTCCAATTCCTTGAAATTTCTTGAATTTCAAAAAATTTCAACTCAATAACCCATCATTGAATTTTTCTAATTTTTTGTTTATATGTCAATAACATCCTATTCTTCAATTTTAAAAAGAAATTTCAAAAATCCAAACGCTAATTTCAAAATTATTCAATGTCCAATTCCTTGAAATTTCTGGAATTTCAAAAAATTTTAACTCAATAACCCATCATTGAATTTTTCTAATTTTTTGTTTATATGTCAATAACATCCTATTCTTCAATTTTAAAAAGAAATTTCAAAAATCCAAACGCTAATTTCAAAATTATTCAATGTCCAATTCCTTGAAATTTCTGGAATTTCAAAAAATTTTAACTCAATAACCCATCATTGAATTTTTCTAATTTTTTGTTTATATGTCAATAACATCCTATTCTTCAATTTTAAAAAGAAATTTAAAAAATCCAAATGCTAATTTCAAAATTATTCAATGTCCAATTCCTTGAAATTTCTGGAATTTCAAAAAATTTTAACTCAATAACCCATCATTGAATTTTTCTAATTTTTTGTTTATGGTCAAATAACATCCTATTCTTCAATTTTAAAAAGAAATTTCAAGAATCCAAATGCTAATTTCAAAATTATTCAATGTCCAATTCCTTGAAATTTCTTGAATTTCAAAAAATTTTAACTCAATAACCCATCATTGAATTTTTCTAATTTTTTGTTTATGGTCAAATAACATCCTATTCTTCAATTTTAAGAAGAAATTTCAAAAATCCAAACGCTAATTTCAAAATTATTCAATGTCCAATTCCTTGAAATTTCTGGAATTTCAAAAAATTTTAACTCAATAACCCATCATTGAATTTTTCTAATTTTTTGTTTATATGTCAATAACATCCTATTCTTCAATTTTAAAAAGAAATTTAAAAAATCCAAATGCTAATTTCAAAATTATTCAATGTCCAATTCCTTGAAATTTCTGGAATTTCAAAAAATTTTAACTCAATAACCCATCATTGAATTTTTCTAATTTTTTGTTTATGGTCAAATAACATCCTATTCTTCAATTTTAAGAAGAAATTTCAAAAATCCAAATGCTAATTTCAAAATTATTCAATGTCCAATTCCTTGAAATTTCTGGAATTTCAAAAATTTTAACTCAATAACCCATCATTGAATTTTTCTAATTTTTTGTTTATGGTCAAATAACATCCTATTCTTCAATTTTAAGAAGAAATTTCAAAAATCCAAATGCTAATTTCAAAATTATTCAATGTCCAATTCCTTGAAATTTCTGGAATTTCAAAAAATTTTTAACTCAATAACCCATCATTGAATTTTTCTAATTTTTTGTTTATATGTCAATAACATCCTATTCTTCAATTTTAAGAAGAAATTTCAAAAATCCAAATGCTAATTTCAAAATTATTCAATGTCCAATTCCTTGAAATTTCTGGAATTTCAAAAAATTTTAACTCAATAACCCATCATTGAATTTTTCTAATTTTTTGTTTATGGTCAAATAACATCCTATTCTTCAATTTTAAGAAGAAATTTCAAAAATCCAAACGCTAATTTCAAAATTATTCAATGTCCAATTCCTTGAAATTTCTTGAATTTCAAAAAATTTCAACTCAATAACCCATCATTGAATTTTTCTAATTTTTTGTTTATATGTCAATAACATCCTATTCTTCAATTTTAAAAAGAAATTTCAAAAATCCAAACGCTAATTTCAAAATTATTCAATGTCCAATTCCTTGAAATTTCTGGAATTTCAAAAATTTTAACTCAATAACCCATCATTGAATTTTTCTAATTTTTTGTTTATATGTCAATAACATCCTATTCTTCAATTTTAAAAAGAAATTTAAAAAATCCAAATGCTAATTTCAAAATTATTCAATGTCCAATTCCTTGAAATTTCTGGAATTTCAAAAATTTTAACTCAATAACCCATCATTGAATTTTTCTAATTTTTTGTTTATGGTCAAATAACATCCTATTCTTCAATTTTAAGAAGAAATTTCAAAAATCCAAATGCTAATTTCAAAATTATTCAATGTCCAATTCCTTGAAATTTCTGGAATTTCAAAAATTTTAACTCAATAACCCATCATTGAATTTTTCTAATTTTTTGTTTATGGTCAAATAACATCCTATTCTTCAATTTTAAAAAGAAATTTCAAGAATCCAAATGCTAATTTCAAAATTATTCAATGTCCAATTCCTTGAAATTTCTGGAATTTCAAAAATTTTAACTCAATAACCCATCATTGAATTTTTCTAATTTTTTGTTTATATGTCAATAACATCCTATTCTTCAATTTTAAAAAGAAATTTAAAAAATCCAAATGCTAATTTCAAAATTATTCAATGTCCAATTCCTTGAAATTTCTGGAATTTCAAAAATTTTAACTCAATAACCCATCATTGAATTTTTCTAATTTTTTGTTTATGGTCAAATAACATCCTATTCTTCAATTTTAAGAAGAAATTTCAAAAATCCAAATGCTAATTTCAAAATTATTCAATGTCCAATTCCTTGAAATTTCTGGAATTTCAAAAATTTTAACTCAATAACCCATCATTGAATTTTTCTAATTTTTTGTTTATGGTCAAATAACATCCTATTCTTCAATTTTAAGAAGAAATTTCAAAAATCCAAATGCTAATTTCAAAATTATTCAATGTCCAATTCCTTGAAATTTCTGGAATTTCAAAAAATTTTAACTCAATAACCCATCATTGAATTTTTCTAATTTTTTGTTTATATGTCAATAACATCCTATTCTTCAATTTTAAGAAGAAATTTCAAAAATCCAAATGCTAATTTCAAAATTATTCAATGTCCAATTCCTTGAAATTTCTGGAATTTCAAAAAATTTTAACTCAATAACCCATCATTGAATTTTTCTAATTTTTTGTTTATGGTCAAATAACATCCTATTCTTCA
This sequence comes from Meloidogyne exigua, assembly GCA_018905775.1. Taxonomy (NCBI): domain Eukaryota; kingdom Metazoa; phylum Nematoda; class Chromadorea; order Rhabditida; family Meloidogynidae; genus Meloidogyne; species Meloidogyne exigua. The sequence continues at coordinate 21,774 of JAGUQR010000194.1, read as the reverse complement.
ATTTTAAGAAGAAATTTCAAAAATCCAAACGCTAATTTCAAAATTATTCAATGTCCAATTCCTTGAAATTTCTTGAATTTCAAAAAATTTCAACTCAATAACCCATCATTGAATTTTTCTAATTTTTTGTTTATATGTCAATAACATCCTATTCTTCAATTTTAAAAAGAAATTTCAAAAATCCAAACGCTAATTTCAAAATTATTCAATGTCCAATTCCTTGAAATTTCTGGAATTTCAAAAAATTTTAACTCAATAACCCATCATTGAATTTTTCTAATTTTTTGTTTATATGTCAATAACATCCTATTCTTCAATTTTAAAAAGAAATTTAAAAAATCCAAATGCTAATTTCAAAATTATTCAATGTCCAATTCCTTGAAATTTCTGGAATTTCAAAAAATTTTAACTCAATAACCCATCATTGAATTTTTCTAATTTTTTGTTTATGGTCAAATAACATCCTATTCTTCAATTTTAAGAAGAAATTTCAAAAATCCAAATGCTAATTTCAAAATTATTCAATGTCCAATTCCTTGAAATTTCTGGAATTTCAAAAAATTTTAACTCAATAACCCATCATTGAATTTTTCTAATTTTTTGTTTATGGTCAAATAACATCCTATTCTTCAATTTTAAAAAGAAATTTCAAGAATCCAAATGCTAATTTCAAAATTATTCAATGTCCAATTCCTTGAAATTTCTGGAATTTCAAAAAATTTTAACTCAATAACCCATCATTGAATTTTTCTAATTTTTTGTTTATATGTCAATAACATCCTATTCTTCAATTTTAAAAAGAAATTTAAAAAATCCAAATGCTAATTTCAAAATTATTCAATGTCCAATTCCTTGAAATTTCTGGAATTTCAAAAAATTTTAACTCAATAACCCATCATTGAATTTTTCTAATTTTTTGTTTATGGTCAAATAACATCCTATTCTTCAATTTTAAGAAGAAATTTCAAAAATCCAAACGCTAATTTCAAAATTATTCAAGTCCAATTCCTTGAAATTTCTGGAATTTCAAAAATTTTAACTCAATAACCCATCATTGAATTTTTCTAATTTTTTGTTTATGGTCAAATAACATCCTATTCTTCAATTTTAAGAAGAAATTTCAAAAATCCAAATGCTAATTTCAAAATTATTCAATGTCCAATTCCTTGAAATTTCTGGAATTTCAAAAATTTTAACTCAATAACCCATCATTGAATTTTTCTAATTTTTTGTTTATGGTCAAATAACATCCTATTCTTCAATTTTAAGAAGAAATTTCAAAAATCCAAATGCTAATTTCAAAATTATTCAATGTCCAATTCCTTGAAATTTCTGGAATTTCAAAAATTTTAACTCAATAACCCATCATTGAATTTTTCTAATTTTTTGTTTATGGTCAAATAACATCCTATTCTTCAATTTTAAGAAGAAATTTCAAAAATCCAAATGCTAATTTCAAAATTATTCAATGTCCAATTCCTTGAAATTTCTGGAATTTCAAAAAATTTTAACTCAATAACCCATCATTGAATTTTTCTAATTTTTTGTTTATGGTCAAATAACATCCTATTCTTCAATTTTAAGAAGAAATTTCAAAAATCCAAACGCTAATTTCAAAATTATTCAAGTCCAATTCCTTGAAATTTCTGGAATTTCAAAAATTTTAACTCAATAACCCATCATTGAATTTTTCTAATTTTTTGTTTATGGTCAAATAACATCCTATTCTTCAATTTTAAGAAGAAATTTCAAAAATCCAAATGCTAATTTCAAAATTATTCAATGTCCAATTCCTTGAAATTTCTGGAATTTCAAAAATTTTAACTCAATAACCCATCATTGAATTTTTCTAATTTTTTGTTTATGGTCAAATAACATCCTATTCTTCAATTTTAAGAAGAAATTTCAAAAATCCAAATGCTAATTTCAAAATTATTCAATGTCCAATTCCTTGAAATTTCTGGAATTTCAAAAAATTTTAACTCAATAACCCATCATTGAATTTTTCTAATTTTTTGTTTATGGTCAAATAACATCCTATTCTTCAATTTTAAGAAGAAATTTCAAAAATCCAAACGCTAATTTCAAAATTATTCAAGTCCAATTCCTTGAAATTTCTGGAATTTCAAAAAATTTTAACTCAATAACCCATCATTGAATTTTTCTAATTTTTTGTTTATGGTCAAATAACATCCTATTCTTCAATTTTAAGAAGAAATTTCAAAAATCCAAACGCTAATTTCAAAATTATTCAAGTCCAATTCCTTGAAATTTCTGGAATTTCAAAAAATTTTAACTCAATAACCCATCATTGAATTTTTCTAATTTTTTGTTTATGGTCAAATAACATCCTATTCTTCAATTTTAAGAAGAAATTTCAAAAATCCAAACGCTAATTTCAAAATTATTCAAGTCCAATTCCTTGAAATTTCTGGAATTTCAAAAAATTTTAACTCAATAACCCATCATTGAATTTTTCTAATTTTTTGTTTATGGTCAAATAACATCCTATTCTTCAATTTTAAGAAGAAATTTCAAAAATCCAAATGCTAATTTCAAAATTATTCAATGTCCAATTCCTTGAAATTTCTGGAATTTCAAAAATTTTAACTCAATAACCCATCATTGAATTTTTCTAATTTTTTGTTTATGGTCAAATAACATCCTATTCTTCAATTTTAAGAAGAAATTTCAAAAATCCAAATGCTAATTTCAAAATTATTCAATGTCCAATTCCTTGAAATTTCTGGAATTTCAAAAATTTTAACTCAATAACCCATCATTGAATTTTTCTAATTTTTTGTTTATGGTCAAATAACATCCTATTCTTCAATTTTAAGAAGAAATTTCAAAAATCCAAACGCTAATTTCAAAATTATTCAAGTCCAATTCCTTGAAATTTCTGGAATTTCAAAAATTTTAACTCAATAACCCATCATTGAATTTTTCTAATTTTTTGTTTATGGTCAAATAACATCCTATTCTTCAATTTTAAGAAGAAATTTCAAAAATCCAAATGCTAATTTCAAAATTATTCAATGTCCAATTCCTTGAAATTTCTGGAATTTCAAAAATTTTAACTCAATAACCCATCATTGAATTTTTCTAATTTTTTGTTTATGGTCAAATAACATCCTATTCTTCAATTTTAAGAAGAAATTTCAAAAATCCAAATGCTAATTTCAAAATTATTCAATGTCCAATTCCTTGAAATTTCTGGAATTTCAAAAATTTTAACTCAATAACCCATCATTGAATTTTTCTAATTTTTTGTTTATGGTCAAATAACATCCTATTCTTCAATTTTAAGAAGAAATTTCAAAAATCCAAATGCTAATTTCAAAATTATTCAATGTCCAATTCCTTGAAATTTCTGGAATTTCAAAAATTTTAACTCAATAACCCATCATTGAATTTTTCTAATTTTTTGTTTATGGTCAAATAACATCCTATTCTTCAATTTTAAGAAGAAATTTCAAAAATCCAAATGCTAATTTCAAAATTATTCAATGTCCAATTCCTTGAAATTTCTGGAATTTCAAAAAATTTTAACTCAATAACCCATCATTGAATTTTTCTAATTTTTTGTTTATGGTCAAATAACATCCTATTCTTCAATTTTAAGAAGAAATTTCAAAAATCCAAACGCTAATTTCAAAATTATTCAAGTCCAATTCCTTGAAATTTCTGGAATTTCAAAAAATTTTAACTCAATAACCCATCATTGAATTTTTCTAATTTTTTGTTTATGGTCAAATAACATCCTATTCTTCAATTTTAAGAAGAAATTTCAAAATCCAAATGCTAATTTCAAAATTATTCAATGTCCAATTCCTTGAAATTTCTGGAATTTCAAAAATTTTAACTCAATAACCCATCATTGAATTTTTCTAATTTTTTGTTTATGGTCAAATAACATCCTATTCTTCAATTTTAAGAAGAAATTTCAAAAATCCAAATGCTAATTTCAAAATTATTCAATGTCCAATTCCTTGAAATTTCTGGAATTTCAAAAATTTTAACTCAATAACCCATCATTGAATTTTTCTAATTTTTTGTTTATGGTCAAATAACATCCTATTCTTCAATTTTAAGAAGAAATTTCAAAAATCCAAATGCTAATTTCAAAATTATTCAATGTCCAATTCCTTGAAATTTCTGGAATTTCAAAAATTTTAACTCAATAACCCATCATTGAATTTTTCTAATTTTTTGTTTATGGTCAAATAACATCCTATTCTTCAATTTTAAAAAGAAATTTCAAGAATCCAAATGCTAATTTCAAAATTATTCAATGTCCAATTCCTTGAAATTTCTGGAATTTCAAAAAATTTTAACTCAATAACCCATCATTGAATTTTTCTAATTTTTTGTTTGTTTATGGTCAAATAACATCCTATTCTTCAATTTTAAGAAGAAATTTCAAAAATCCAAATGCTAATTTCAAAATTATTCAATGTCCAATTCCTTGAAATTTCTGGAATTTCAAAAATTTTAACTCAATAACCCATCATTGAATTTTTCTAATTTTTTGTTTATGGTCAAATAACATCCTATTCTTCAATTTTAAGAAGAAATTTCAAAAATCCAAATGCTAATTTCAAAATTATTCAATGTCCAATTCCTTGAAATTTCTGGAATTTCAAAAAATTTTAACTCAATAACCCATCATTGAATTTTTCTAATTTTTTGTTTATGGTCAAATAACATCCTATTCTTCAATTTTAAGAAGAAATTTCAAAAATCCAAATGCTAATTTCAAAATTATTCAATGTCCAATTCCTTGAAATTTCTGGAATTTCAAAAATTTTAACTCAATAACCCATCATTGAATTTTTCTAATTTTTTGTTTATGGTCAAATAACATCCTATTCTTCAATTTTAAGAAGAAATTTCAAAAATCCAAACGCTAATTTCAAAATTATTCAAGTCCAATTCCTTGAAATTTCTGGAATTTCAAAAATTTTAACTCAATAACCCATCATTGAATTTTTCTAATTTTTTGTTTATGGTCAAATAACATCCTATTCTTCAATTTTAAGAAGAAATTTCAAAAATCCAAATGCTAATTTCAAAATTATTCAATGTCCAATTCCTTGAAATTTCTGGAATTTCAAAAAATTTTAACTCAATAACCCATCATTGAATTTTTCTAATTTTTTGTTTATGGTCAAATAACATCCTATTCTTCAATTTTAAGAAGAAATTTCAAAAATCCAAATGCTAATTTCAAAATTATTCAATGTCCAATTCCTTGAAATTTCTGGAATTTCAAAAATTTTAACTCAATAACCCATCATTGAATTTTTCTAATTTTTTGTTTATGGTCAAATAACATCCTATTCTTCAATTTTAAGAAGAAATTTCAAAAATCAAATGCTAATTTCAAAATTATTCAATGTCCAATTCCTTGAAATTTCTGGAATTTCAAAAAATTTTAACTCAATAACCCATCATTGAATTTTTCTAATTTTTTGTTTATGGTCAAATAACATCCTATTCTTCAATTTTAAAAAGAAATTTCAAGAATCCAAATGCTAATTTCAAAATTATTCAATGTCCAATTCCTTGAAATTTCTGGAATTTCAAAAATTTTTTAACTCAATAACCCATCATTGAATTTTTCTAATTTTTTGTTTATGGTCAAATAACATCCTATTCTTCAATTTTAAGAAGAAATTTCAAAAATCCAAATGCTAATTTCAAAATTATTCAATGTCCAATTCCTTGAAATTTCTGGAATTTCAAAAATTTTAACTCAATAACCCATCATTGAATTTTTCTAATTTTTTGTTTATGGTCAAATAACATCCTATTCTTCAATTTTAAGAAGAAATTTCAAAAATCCAAATGCTAATTTCAAAATTATTCAATGTCCAATTCCTTGAAATTTCTGGAATTTCAAAAAATTTTAACTCAATAACCCATCATTGAATTTTTCTAATTTTTTGTTTATGGTCAAATAACATCCTATTCTTCAATTTTAAGAAGAAATTTCAAAAATCCAAATGCTAATTTCAAAATTATTCAATGTCCAATTCCTTGAAATTTCTGGAATTTCAAAAAATTTTAACTCAATAACCCATCATTGAATTTTTCTAATTTTTTGTTTATGGTCAAATAACATCCTATTCTTCAATTTTAAGAAGAAATTTCAAAAATCCAAACGCTAATTTCAAAATTATTCAAGTCCAATTCCTTGAAATTTCTGGAATTTCAAAAATTTTAACTCAATAACCCATCATTGAATTTTTCTAATTTTTTGTTTATGGTCAAATAACATCCTATTCTTCAATTTTAAGAAGAAATTTCAAAAATCCAAATGCTAATTTCAAAATTATTCAATGTCCAATTCCTTGAAATTTCTGGAATTTCAAAAATTTTAACTCAATAACCCATCATTGAATTTTTCTAATTTTTTGTTTATGGTCAAATAACATCCTATTCTTCAATTTTAAGAAGAAATTTCAAAAATCCAAATGCTAATTTCAAAATTATTCAATGTCCAATTCCTTGAAATTTCTGGAATTTCAAAAATTTTTAACTCAATAACCCATCATTGAATTTTTCTAATTTTTTGTTTATGGTCAAATAACATCCTATTCTTCAATTTTAAGAAGAAATTTCAAAATCCAAATGCTAATTTCAAAATTATTCAATGTCCAATTCCTTGAAATTTCTGGAATTTCAAAAATTTTAACTCAATAACCCATCATTGAATTTTTCTAATTTTTTGTTTATGGTCAAATAACATCCTATTCTTCAATTTTAAGAAGAAATTTCAAAATCCAAATGCTAATTTCAAAATTATTCAATGTCCAATTCCTTGAAATTTCTGGAATTTCAAAAAAATTTTAACTCAATAACCCATCATTGAATTTTTCTAATTTTTTGTTTATGGTCAAATAACATCCTATTCTTCAATTTTAAGAAGAAATTTCAAAAATCCAAATGCTAATTTCAAAATTATTCAATGTCCAATTCCTTGAAATTTCTGGAATTTCAAAAATTTTAACTCAATAACCCATCATTGAATTTTTCTAATTTTTTGTTTATGGTCAAATAACATCCTATTCTTCAATTTTAAGAAGAAATTTCAAAAATCCAAATGCTAATTTCAAAATTATTCAATGTCCAATTCCTTGAAATTTCTGGAATTTCAAAAATTTTAACTCAATAACCCATCATTGAATTTTTCTAATTTTTTGTTTATGGTCAAATAACATCCTATTCTTCAATTTTAAGAAGAAATTTCAAAAATCCAAACGCTAATTTCAAAATTATTCAATGTCCAATTCCTTGAAATTTCTGGAATTTCAAAAAATTTTAACTCAATAACCCATCATTGAATTTTTCTAATTTTTTGTTTATGGTCAAATAACATCCTATTCTTCAATTTTAAGAAGAAATTTCAAAAATCCAAACGCTAATTTCAAAATTATTCAATGTCCAATTCCTTGAAATTTCTGGAATTTCAAAAATTTTAACTCAATAACCCATCATTGAATTTTTCTAATTTTTTGTTTATGGTCAAATAACATCCTATTCTTCAATTTTAAGAAGAAATTTCAAAAATCCAAATGCTAATTTCAAAATTATTCAATGTCCAATTCCTTGAAATTTCTGGAATTTCAAAAAATTTTAACTCAATAACCCATCATTGAATTTTTCTAATTTTTTGTTTATGGTCAAATAACATCCTATTCTTCAATTTTAAGAAGAAATTTCAAAAATCCAAATGCTAATTTCAAAATTATTCAATGTCCAATTCCTTGAAATTTCTGGAATTTCAAAAAATTTTAACTCAATAACCCATCATTGAATTTTTCTAATTTTTTGTTTATGGTCAAATAACATCCTATTCTTCAATTTTAAAAAGAAATTTCAAGAATCCAAATGCTAATTTCAAAATTATTCAATGTCCAATTCCTTGAAATTTCTGGAATTTCAAAAAATTTTAACTCAATAACCCATCATTGAATTTTTCTAATTTTTTGTTTATGGTCAAATAACATCCTATTCTTCAATTTTAAGAAGAAATTTCAAAAATCCAAATGCTAATTTCAAAATTATTCAATGTCCAATTCCTTGAAATTTCTGGAATTTCAAAAAATTTTAACTCAATAACCCATCATTGAATTTTTCTAATTTTTTGTTTATGGTCAAATAACATCCTATTCTTCAATTTTAAGAAGAAATTTCAAAAATCCAAATGCTAATTTCAAAATTATTCAATGTCCAATTCCTTGAAATTTCTGGAATTTCAAAAAATTTTAACTCAATAACCCATCATTGAATTTTTCTAATTTTTTGTTTATGGTCAAATAACATCCTATTCTTCAATTTTAAAAAGAAATTTCAAGAATCCAAATGCTAATTTCAAAATTATTCAATGTCCAATTCCTTGAAATTTCTGGAATTTCAAAAAATTTTAACTCAATAACCCATCATTGAATTTTTCTAATTTTTTGTTTATGGTCAAATAACATCCTATTCTTCAATTTTAAGAAGAAATTTCAAAAATCCAAATGCTAATTTCAAAATTATTCAATGTCCAATTCCTTGAAATTTCTGGAATTTCAAAAATTTTAACTCAATAACCCATCATTGAATTTTTCTAATTTTTTGTTTATGGTCAAATAACATCCTATTCTTCAATTTTAAGAAGAAATTTCAAAAATCCAAACGCTAATTTCAAAATTATTCAATGTCCAATTCCTTGAAATTTCTGGAATTTCAAAAATTTTAACTCAATAACCCATCATTGAATTTTTCTAATTTTTTGTTTATGGTCAAATAACATCCTATTCTTCAATTTTAAGAAGAAATTTCAAAAATCCAAATGCTAATTTCAAAATTATTCAATGTCCAATTCCTTGAAATTTCTGGAATTTCAAAAATTTTAACTCAATAACCCATCATTGAATTTTTCTAATTTTTTGTTTATGGTCAAATAACATCCTATTCTTCAATTTTAAGAAGAAATTTCAAAATCCAAATGCTAATTTCAAAATTATTCAATGTCCAATTCCTTGAAATTTCTGGAATTTCAAAAATTTTAACTCAATAACCCATCATTGAATTTTTCTAATTTTTTGTTTATGGTCAAATAACATCCTATTCTTCAATTTTAAGAAGAAATTTCAAAAATCCAAACGCTAATTTCAAAATTATTCAATGTCCAATTCCTTGAAATTTCTGGAATTTCAAAAATTTTAACTCAATAACCCATCATTGAATTTTTCTAATTTTTTGTTTATGGTCAAATAACATCCTATTCTTCAATTTTAAGAAGAAATTTCAAAAATCCAAATGCTAATTTCAAAATTATTCAATGTCCAATTCCTTGAAATTTCTGGAATTTCAAAAAATTTTTAACTCAATAACCCATCATTGAATTTTTCTAATTTTTTGTTTATGGTCAAATAACATCCTATTCTTCAATTTTAAGAAGAAATTTCAAAAATCCAAATGCTAATTTCAAAATTATTCAATGTCCAATTCCTTGAAATTTCTGGAATTTCAAAAATTTTAACTCAATAACCCATCATTGAATTTTTCTAATTTTTTGTTTATGGTCAAATAACATCCTATTCTTCAATTTTAAGAAGAAATTTCAAAAATCCAAATGCTAATTTCAAAATTATTCAATGTCCAATTCCTTGAAATTTCTGGAATTTCAAAAAATTTTAACTCAATAACCCATCATTGAATTTTTCTAATTTTTTGTTTATGGTCAAATAACATCCTATTCTTCAATTTTAAGAAGAAATTTCAAAAATCCAAATGCTAATTTCAAAATTATTCAATGTCCAATTCCTTGAAATTTCTGGAATTTCAAAAATTTTAACTCAATAACCCATCATTGAATTTTTCTAATTTTTTGTTTATGGTCAAATAACATCCTATTCTTCAATTTTAAGAAGAAATTTCAAAAATCAAAACGCTAATTTCAAAATTATTCAATGTCCAATTCCTTGAAATTTCTGGAATTTCAAAAATTTTAACTCAATAACCCATCATTGAATTTTTCTAATTTTTTGTTTATGGTCAAATAACATCCTATTCTTCAATTTTAAGAAGAAATTTCAAAAATCCAAATGCTAATTTCAAAATTATTCAATGTCCAATTCCTTGAAATTTCTGGAATTTCAAAAATTTTAACTCAATAACCCATCATTGAATTTTTCTAATTTTTTGTTTATGGTCAAATAACATCCTATTCTTCAATTTTAAGAAGAAATTTCAAAAATCCAAATGCTAATTTCAAAATTATTCAATGTCCAATTCCTTGAAATTTCTGGAATTTCAAAAAATTTTAACTCAATAACCCATCATTGAATTTTTCTAATTTTTTGTTTATATGTCAATAACATCCTATTCTTCAATTTTAAGAAGAAATTTCAAAAATCCAAATGCTAATTTCAAAATTATTCAATGTCCAATTCCTTGAAATTTCTGGAATTTCAAAAATTTTAACTCAATAACCCATCATTGAATTTTTCTAATTTTTTGTTTATGGTCAAATAACATCCTATTCTTCAATTTTAAGAAGAAATTTCAAAAATCCAAACGCTAATTTCAAAATTATTCAATGTCCAATTCCTTGAAATTTCTGGAATTTCAAAAAATTTTAACTCAATAACCCATCATTGAATTTTTCTAATTTTTTGTTTATGGTCAAATAACATCCTATTCTTCAATTTTAAGAAGAAATTTCAAAAATCCAAACGCTAATTTCAAAATTATTCAATGTCCAATTCCTTGAAATTTCTGGAATTTCAAAAAAATTTTAACTCAATAACCCATCATTGAATTTTTCTAATTTTTTGTTTATGGTCAAATAACATCCTATTCTTCAATTTTAAGAAGAAATTTCAAAAATCCAAACGCTAATTTCAAAATTATTCAATGTCCAATTCCTTGAAATTTCTGGAATTTCAAAAATTTTAACTCAATAACCCATCATTGAATTTTTCTAATTTTTTGTTTATGGTCAAATAACATCCTATTCTTCAATTTTAAGAAGAAATTTCAAAAATCCAAACGCTAATTTCAAAATTATTCAATGTCCAATTCCTTGAAATTTCTGGAATTTCAAAAAATTTTAACTCAATAACCCATCATTGAATTTTTCTAATTTTTTGTTTATGGTCAAATAACATCCTATTCTTCAATTTTAAGAAGAAATTTCAAAAATCCAAATGCTAATTTCAAAATTATTCAATGTCCAATTCCTTGAAATTTCTGGAATTTCAAAAAATTTTAACTCAATAACCCATCATTGAATTTTTCTAATTTTTTGTTTATGGTCAAATAACATCCTATTCTTCAATTTTAAAAAGAAATTTCAAGAATCCAAATGCTAATTTCAAAATTATTCAATGTCCAATTCCTTGAAATTTCTGGAATTTCAAAAAATTTTAACTCAATAACCCATCATTGAATTTTTCTAATTTTTTGTTTATGGTCAAATAACATCCTATTCTTCAATTTTAAGAAGAAATTTCAAAAATCCAAACGCTAATTTCAAAATTATTCAATGTCCAATTCCTTGAAATTTCTGGAATTTCAAAAATTTTAACTCAATAACCCATCATTGAATTTTTCTAATTTTTTGTTTATGGTCAAATAACATCCTATTCTTCAATTTTAAGAAGAAATTTCAAAAATCCAAACGCTAATTTCAAAATTATTCAATGTCCAATTCCTTGAAATTTCTGGAATTTCAAAAAATTTTAACTCAATAACCCATCATTGAATTTTTCTAATTTTTTGTTTATGGTCAAATAACATCCTATTCTTCAATTTTAAGAAGAAATTTCAAAAATCCAAATGCTAATTTCAAAATTATTCAATGTCCAATTCCTTGAAATTTCTGGAATTTCAAAAAATTTTAACTCAATAACCCATCATTGAATTTTTCTAATTTTTTGTTTATGGTCAAATAACATCCTATTCTTCAATTTTAAGAAGAAATTTCAAAAATCCAAATGCTAATTTCAAAATTATTCAATGTCCAATTCCTTGAAATTTCTGGAATTTCAAAAATTTTAACTCAATAACCCATCATTGAATTTTTCTAATTTTTTGTTTATGGTCAAATAACATCCTATTCTTCAATTTTAAGAAGAAATTTCAAAAATCCAAACGCTAATTTCAAAATTATTCAAGTCCAATTCCTTGAAATTTCTGGAATTTCAAAAAATTTAACTCAATAACCCATCATTGAATTTTTCTAATTTTTTGTTTATGGTCAAATAACATCCTATTCTTCAATTTTAAGAAGAAATTTCAAAAATCCAAATGCTAATTTCAAAATTATTCAATGTCCAATTCCTTGAAATTTCTGGAATTTCAAAAATTTTAACTCAATAACCCATCATTGAATTTTTCTAATTTTTTGTTTATGGTCAAATAACATCCTATTCTTCAATTTTAAGAAGAAATTTCAAAATCCAAATGCTAATTTCAAAATTATTCAATGTCCAATTCCTTGAAATTTCTGGAATTTCAAAAATTTTAACTCAATAACCCATCATTGAATTTTTCTAATTTTTTGTTTATGGTCAAATAACATCCTATTCTTCAATTTTAAGAAGAAATTTCAAAAATCCAAATGCTAATTTCAAAATTATTCAATGTCCAATTCCTTGAAATTTCTGGAATTTCAAAAATTTTAACTCAATAACCCATCATTGAATTTTTCTAATTTTTTGTTTATGGTCAAATAACATCCTATTCTTCAATTTTAAGAAGAAATTTCAAAAATCCAAACGCTAATTTCAAAATTATTCAAGTCCAATTCCTTGAAATTTCTGGAATTTCAAAAATTTTAACTCAATAACCCATCATTGAATTTTTCTAATTTTTTGTTTATGGTCAAATAACATCCTATTCTTCAATTTTAAGAAGAAATTTCAAAAATCCAAATGCTAATTTCAAAATTATTCAATGTCCAATTCCTTGAAATTTCTGGAATTTCAAAAATTTTAACTCAATAACCCATCATTGAATTTTTCTAATTTTTTGTTTATGGTCAAATAACATCCTATTCTTCAATTTTAAGAAGAAATTTCAAAATCCAAATGCTAATTTCAAAATTATTCAATGTCCAATTCCTTGAAATTTCTGGAATTTCAAAAAAATTTTAACTCAATAACCCATCATTGAATTTTTCTAATTTTTTGTTTATGGTCAAATAACATCCTATTCTTCAATTTTAAGAAGAAATTTCAAAAATCCAAATGCTAATTTCAAAATTATTCAATGTCCAATTCCTTGAAATTTCTGGAATTTCAAAAATTTTAACTCAATAACCCATCATTGAATTTTTCTAATTTTTTGTTTATGGTCAAATAACATCCTATTCTTCAATTTTAAGAAGAAATTTCAAAAATCCAAATGCTAATTTCAAAATTATTCAATGTCCAATTCCTTGAAATTTCTGGAATTTCAAAAAATTTTAACTCAATAACCCATCATTGAATTTTTCTAATTTTTTGTTTATGGTCAAATAACATCCTATTCTTCAATTTTAAGAAGAAATTTCAAAAATCCAAACGCTAATTTCAAAATTATTCAAGTCCAATTCCTTGAAATTTCTGGAATTTCAAAAATTTTAACTCAATAACCCATCATTGAATTTTTCTAATTTTTTGTTTATGGTCAAATAACATCCTATTCTTCAATTTTAAGAAGAAATTTCAAAAATCCAAATGCTAATTTCAAAATTATTCAATGTCCAATTCCTTGAAATTTCTGGAATTTCAAAAATTTTAACTCAATAACCCATCATTGAATTTTTCTAATTTTTTGTTTATGGTCAAATAACATCCTATTCTTCAATTTTAAGAAGAAATTTCAAAAATCCAAATGCTAATTTCAAAATTATTCAATGTCCAATTCCTTGAAATTTCTGGAATTTCAAAAATTTTAACTCAATAACCCATCATTGAATTTTTCTAATTTTTTGTTTATGGTCAAATAACATCCTATTCTTCAATTTTAAGAAGAAATTTCAAAAATCCAAATGCTAATTTCAAAATTATTCAATGTCCAATTCCTTGAAATTTCTGGAATTTCAAAAATTTTAACTCAATAACCCATCATTGAATTTTTCTAATTTTTTGTTTATGGTCAAATAACATCCTATTCTTCAATTTTAAAAAGAAATTTCAAGAATCCAAATGCTAATTTCAAAATTATTCAATGTCCAATTCCTTGAAATTTCTGGAATTTCAAAAAATTTTAACTCAATAACCCATCATTGAATTTTTCTAATTTTTTGTTTATGGTCAAATAACATCCTATTCTTCAATTTTAAGAAGAAATTTCAAAAATCCAAACGCTAATTTCAAAATTATTCAATGTCCAATTCCTTGAAATTTCTGGAATTTCAAAAAATTTTAACTCAATAACCCATCATTGAATTTTTCTAATTTTTTGTTTATGGTCAAATAACATCCTATTCTTCAATTTTAAGAAGAAATTTCAAAAATCCAAATGCTAATTTCAAAATTATTCAATGTCCAATTCCTTGAAATTTCTGGAATTTCAAAAATTTTAACTCAATAACCCATCATTGAATTTTTCTAATTTTTTGTTTATGGTCAAATAACATCCTATTCTTCAATTTTAAGAAGAAATTTCAAAAATCCAAACGCTAATTTCAAAATTATTCAATGTCCAATTCCTTGAAATTTCTGGAATTTCAAAAATTTTAACTCAATAACCCATCATTGAATTTTTCTAATTTTTTGTTTATGGTCAAATAACATCCTATTCTTCAATTTTAAGAAGAAATTTCAAAAATCCAAATGCTAATTTCAAAATTATTCAATGTCCAATTCCTTGAAATTTCTGGAATTTCAAAAAATTTTAACTCAATAACCCATCATTGAATTTTTCTAATTTTTTGTTTATGGTCAAATAACATCCTATTCTTCAATTTTAAGAAGAAATTTCAAAAATCCAAACGCTAATTTCAAAATTATTCAATGTCCAATTCCTTGAAATTTCTGGAATTTCAAAAATTTTAACTCAATAACCCATCATTGAATTTTTCTAATTTTTTGTTTATGGTCAAATAACATCCTATTCTTCAATTTTAAGAAGAAATTTCAAAAATCCAAATGCTAATTTCAAAATTATTCAATGTCCAATTCCTTGAAATTTCTGGAATTTCAAAAATTTTAACTCAATAACCCATCATTGAATTTTTCTAATTTTTTGTTTATGGTCAAATAACATCCTATTCTTCAATTTTAAAAAGAAATTTCAAGAATCCAAATGCTAATTTCAAAATTATTCAATGTCCAATTCCTTGAAATTTCTGGAATTTCAAAAATTTTAACTCAATAACCCATCATTGAATTTTTCTAATTTTTTGTTTATGGTCAAATAACATCCTATTCTTCAATTTTAAAAAGAAATTTCAAGAATCCAAATGCTAATTTCAAAATTATTCAATGTCCAATTCCTTGAAATTTCTGGAATTTCAAAAATTTTAACTCAATAACCCATCATTGAATTTTTCTAATTTTTTGTTTATGGTCAAATAACATCCTATTCTTCAATTTTAAGAAGAAATTTCAAAAATCCAAATGCTAATTTCAAAATTATTCAATGTCCAATTCCTTGAAATTTCTGGAATTTCAAAAATTTTAACTCAATAACCCATCATTGAATTTTTCTAATTTTTTGTTTATGGTCAAATAACATCCTATTCTTCAATTTTAAAAAGAAATTTCAAGAATCCAAATGCTAATTTCAAAATTATTCAATGTCCAATTCCTTGAAATTTCTGGAATTTCAAAAATTTTAACTCAATAACCCATCATTGAATTTTTCTAATTTTTTGTTTATGGTCAAATAACATCCTATTCTTCAATTTTAAGAAGAAATTTCAAAATCCAAATGCTAATTTCAAAATTATTCAATGTCCAATTCCTTGAAATTTCTGGAATTTCAAAAATTTTAACTCAATAACCCATCATTGAATTTTTCTAATTTTTTGTTTATATGTCAATAACATCCTATTCTTCAATTTTAAAAAGAAATTTCAAAAATCCAAATGCTAATTTCAAAATTATTCAATGTCCAATTCCTTGAAATTTCTGGAATTTCAAAAATTTTAACTCAATAACCCATCATTGAATTTTTCTAATTTTTTGTTTATGGTCAAATAACATCCTATTCTTCAATTTTAAAAAGAAATTTCAAAAATCCAAACGCTAATTTCAAAATTATTCAATGTCCAATTCCTTGAAATTTCTGGAATTTCAAAAATTTTAACTCAATAACCCATCATTGAATTTTTCTAATTTTTTGTTTATGGTCAAATAACATCCTATTCTTCAATTTTAAGAAGAAATTTCAAAATCCAAATGCTAATTTCAAAATTATTCAATGTCCAATTCCTTGAAATTTCTGGAATTTCAAAAAATTTTAACTCAATAACCCATCATTGAATTTTTCTAATTTTTTGTTTATATGTCAATAACATCCTATTCTTCAATTTTAAGAAGAAATTTCAAAAATCCAAATGCTAATTTCAAAATTATTCAATGTCCAATTCCTTGAAATTTCTGGAATTTCAAAAATTTTAACTCAATAACCCATCATTGAATTTTTCTAATTTTTTGTTTATGGTCAAATAACATCCTATTCTTCAATTTTAAAAAGAAATTTCAAAAATCCAAACGCTAATTTCAAAATTATTCAATGTCCAATTCCTTGAAATTTCTGGAATTTCAAAAAATTTTAACTCAATAACCCATCATTGAATTTTTCTAATTTTTTGTTTATGGTCAAATAACATCCTATTCTTCAATTTTAAGAAGAAATTTCAAAAATCCAAATGCTAATTTCAAAATTATTCAATGTCCAATTCCTTGAAATTTCTGGAATTTCAAAAAATTTTAACTCAATAACCCATCATTGAATTTTTCTAATTTTTTGTTTATATGTCAATAACATCCTA
The DNA here is from genome assembly GCA_018905775.1 of Meloidogyne exigua. NCBI lineage: Eukaryota > Metazoa > Nematoda > Chromadorea > Rhabditida > Meloidogynidae > Meloidogyne > Meloidogyne exigua. The sequence continues at coordinate 4,790 of JAGUQR010000194.1, read as the reverse complement.
TTCTTCAATTTTAAGAAGAAATTTCAAAAATCCAAATGCTAATTTCAAAATTATTCAATGTCCAATTCCTTGAAATTTCTGGAATTTCAAAAATTTTAACTCAATAACCCATCATTGAATTTTTCTAATTTTTTGTTTATATGTCAATAACATCCTATTCTTCAATTTTAAAAAGAAATTTAAAAAATCCAAATGCTAATTTCAAAATTATTCAATGTCCAATTCCTTGAAATTTCTGGAATTTCAAAAAATTTTAACTCAATAACCCATCATTGAATTTTTCTAATTTTTTGTTTATATGTCAATAACATCCTATTCTTCAATTTTAAGAAGAAATTTCAAAAATCCAAATGCTAATTTCAAAATTATTCAATGTCCAATTCCTTGAAATTTCTGGAATTTCAAAAATTTTAACTCAATAACCCATCATTGAATTTTTCTAATTTTTTGTTTATGGTCAAATAACATCCTATTCTTCAATTTTAAAAAGAAATTTCAAAAATCCAAACGCTAATTTCAAAATTATTCAATGTCCAATTCCTTGAAATTTCTGGAATTTCAAAAAAATTTTAACTCAATAACCCATCATTGAATTTTTCTAATTTTTTGTTTATATGTCAATAACATCCTATTCTTCAATTTTAAGAAGAAATTTCAAAAATCCAAATGCTAATTTCAAAATTATTCAATGTCCAATTCCTTGAAATTTCTGGAATTTCAAAAAATTTTAACTCAATAACCCATCATTGAATTTTTCTAATTTTTTGTTTATGGTCAAATAACATCCTATTCTTCAATTTTAAAAAGAAATTTCAAAAATCCAAACGCTAATTTCAAAATTATTCAATGTCCAATTCCTTGAAATTTCTGGAATTTCAAAAATTTTAACTCAATAACCCATCATTGAATTTTTCTAATTTTTTGTTTATGGTCAAATAACATCCTATTCTTCAATTTTAAGAAGAAATTTCAAAAATCCAAATGCTAATTTCAAAATTATTCAATGTCCAATTCCTTGAAATTTCTGGAATTTCAAAAATTTTAACTCAATAACCCATCATTGAATTTTTCTAATTTTTTGTTTATATGTCAATACATCCTATTCTTCAATTTTAAAAAGAAATTTCAAAAATCCAAACGCTAATTTCAAAATTATTCAATGTCCAATTCCTTGAAATTTCTGGAATTTCAAAAATTTTAACTCAATAACCCATCATTGAATTTTTCTAATTTTTTGTTTATATGTCAATAACATCCTATTCTTCAATTTTAAAAAGAAATTTCAAGAATCCAAATGCTAATTTCAAAATTATTCAATGTCCAATTCCTTGAAATTTCTGGAATTTCAAAAAATTTTAACTCAATAACCCATCATTGAATTTTTCTAATTTTTTGTTTATATGTCAATAACATCCTATTCTTCAATTTTAAGAAGAAATTTCAAAATCCAAACGCTAATTTCAAAATTATTCAATGTCCAATTCCTTGAAATTTCTTGAATTTCAAAAAATTTCAACTCAATAACCCATCATTGAATTTTTTTAATTTTTTGTTTTTATAGGTCAATAACATCCTATTCTTCAATTTTAAGAAGAAATTTCAAAAATCCAAACGCTAATTTCAAAATTATTCAATGTCCAATTCCTTGAAATTTCTGGAATTTCAAAAATTTTAACTCAATAACCCATCATTGAATTTTTCTAATTTTTTGTTTATATGTCAATAACATCCTATTCTTCAATTTTAAGAAGAAATTTCAAAAATCCAAATGCTAATTTCAAAATTATTCAATGTCCAATTCCTTGAAATTTCTGGAATTTCAAAAATTTTAACTCAATAACCCATCATTGAATTTTTCTAATTTTTTGTTTATATGTCAATAACATCCTATTCTTCAATTTTAAAAAGAAATTTCAAGAATCCAAATGCTAATTTCAAAATTATTCAATGTCCAATTCCTTGAAATTTCTGGAATTTCAAAAAAATTTTAACTCAATAACCCATCATTGAATTTTTCTAATTTTTTGTTTATATGTCAATAACATCCTATTCTTCAATTTTAAAAAGAAATTTCAAGAATCCAAATGCTAATTTCAAAATTATTCAATGTCCAATTCCTTGAAATTTCTGGAATTTCAAAAATTTTAACTCAATAACCCATCATTGAATTTTTCTAATTTTTTGTTTATATGTCAATAACATCCTATTCTTCAATTTTAAAAAGAAATTTCAAGAATCCAAATGCTAATTTCAAAATTATTCAATGTCCAATTCCTTGAAATTTCTGGAATTTCAAAAAATTTTAACTCAATAACCCATCATTGAATTTTTCTAATTTTTGTTTATATGTCAATAACATCCTATTCTTCAATTTTAAAAAGAAATTTCAAGAATCCAAATGCTAATTTCAAAATTATTCAATGTCCAATTCCTTGAAATTTCTGGAATTTCAAAAATTTCAACTCAATAACCCATCATTGAATTTTTTAATTTTTTGTTTATAGGTCAATAACATCCTATTCTTCAATTTTAAGAAGAAATTTCAAAAATCCAAACGCTAATTTCAAAATTATTCAATGTCCAATTCCTTGAAATTTCTGGAATTTCAAAAATTTTAACTCAATAACCCATCATTGAATTTTTCTAATTTTTGTTTATATGTCAATAACATCCTATTCTTCAATTTTAAAAAGAAATTTCAAGAATCCAAATGCTAATTTCAAAATTATTCAATGTCCAATTCCTTGAAATTTCTGGAATTTCAAAAATTTTAACTCAATAACCCATCATTGAATTTTTCTAATTTTTTGTTTATATGTCAATAACATCCTATTCTTCAATTTTAAAAAGAAATTTCAAGAATCCAAATGCTAATTTCAAAATTATTCAATGTCCAATTCCTTGAAATTTCTGGAATTTCAAAAAATTTTAACTCAATAACCCATCATTGAATTTTTCTAATTTTTTGTTTATATGTCAATAACATCCTATTCTTCAATTTTAAGAAGAAATTTCAAAAATCCAAACGCTAATTTCAAAATTATTCAATGTCCAATTCCTTGAAATTTCTTGAATTTCAAAAAATTTCAACTCAATAACCCATCATTGAATTTTTTTAATTTTTTGTTTATAGGTCAATAACATCCTATTCTTCAATTTTAAGAAGAAATTTCAAAAATCAAACGCTAATTTCAAAATTATTCAATGTCCAATTCCTTGAAATTTCTGGAATTTCAAAAAATTTTAACTCAATAACCCATCATTGAATTTTTCTAATTTTTTGTTTATATGTCAATAACATCCTATTCTTCAATTTTAAGAAGAAATTTCAAAAATCCAAATGCTAATTTCAAAATTATTCAATGTCCAATTCCTTGAAATTTCTTGAATTTCAAAAAATTTCAACTCAATAACCCATCATTGAATTTTTTTAATTTTTTGTTTATAGGTCAATAACATCCTATTCTTCAATTTTAAGAAGAAATTTCAAAAATCCAAACGCTAATTTCAAAATTATTCAATGTCCAATTCCTTGAAATTTCTGGAATTTCAAAAATTTTAACTCAATAACCCATCATTGAATTTTTCTAATTTTTTGTTTATATGTCAATAACATCCTATTCTTCAATTTTAAAAAGAAATTTCAAGAATCCAAATGCTAATTTCAAAATTATTCAATGTCCAATTCCTTGAAATTTCTGGAATTTCAAAAAATTTTAACTCAATAACCCATCATTGAATTTTTCTAATTTTTTGTTTATATGTCAATAACATCCTATTCTTCAATTTTAAAAAGAAATTTCAAGAATCCAAATGCTAATTTCAAAATTATTCAATGTCCAATTCCTTGAAATTTCTGGAATTTCAAAAATTTTAACTCAATAACCCATCATTGAATTTTTCTAATTTTTGTTTATATGTCAATAACATCCTATTCTTCAATTTTAAAAAGAAATTTCAAAAATCAAATGCTAATTTCAAAATTATTCAATGTCCAATTCCTTGAAATTTCTTGAATTTCAAAAAATTTCAACTCAATAACCCATCATTGAATTTTTTAATTTTTTTGTTTATAGGTCAATAACATCCTATTCTTCAATTTTAAGAAGAAATTTCAAAAATCCAAACGCTAATTTCAAAATTATTCAATGTCCAATTCCTTGAAATTTCTGGAATTTCAAAAATTTTAACTCAATAACCCATCATTGAATTTTTCTAATTTTTTGTTTATATGTCAATAACATCCTATTCTTCAATTTTAAAAAGAAATTTCAAGAATCCAAATGCTTCAATTTTAAGAAGAAATTTCAAAATCCAAACGCTAATTTCAAAATTATTCAATGTCCAATTCCTTGAAATTTCTGGAATTTCAAAAAAATTTTAACTCAATAACCCATCATTGAATTTTTCTAATTTTTGTTTATATGTCAATAACATCCTATTCTTCAATTTTAAAAAATTTCAAAATCCAAATGCTAATTTCAAAATTATTCAATGTCCAATTCCTTGAAATTTCTGGAATTTCAAAAATTTTAACTCAATAACCCATCATTGAATTTTTCTAATTTTTTGTTTATATGTCAATAACATCCTATTCTTCAATTTTAAAAAGAAATTTCAAGAATCCAAATGCTAATTTCAAAATTATTCAATGTCCAATTCCTTGAAATTTCTGGAATTTCAAAAAATTTTAACTCAATAACCCATCATTGAATTTTTCTAATTTTTTGTTTATATGTCAATAACATCTATTCTTCAATTTTAAGAAGAAATTTCAAAAATCAAACGCT